>JAAALK010000081.1:45325217-45925217 GCA_019279435.1 Zizania palustris
TCGTAAAATCAAGAAAGAGAATGATCATTTACAACATTTAGGCATTGTATTCAACCGCCTTAGAAAACATGAATTAAAGATGAATCCAATGAAATGTGCATTCGGAGTATCATCGGGAAAATTTCTAGGATTTATCGTCACAAAACAGGGTATCCAAGTTGACCCATCCAAGATAAAGGCCATAGTTAGGATGCCACCACCAGCGAACCTACATAAGCTAAAGAGCCTTCAAGGCCACTTGGCATATATAAGACGATTTATTTCAAATTTGTCAGGTCGATGCAAGCCTTTTTCTCGACTTATGAAAAAAGGGATCCCCTTCGAGTGGGATCAAGCGTGTCAAAATGCGTTTAATGAGATTAAGAAATACTTGATAAATCCACCTATCCTAAATGCCCCAATTAAAGGGCGGCCTCTTATATTATATACAGCAGCAATGCCAACATCCTTAGGCGCACTTTTAGCGCAAAATAATGACATGGGAAAGGAAATGTCATTATACTACCTTAGTCGCACATTAGTGGGGGCAGAGTGTAATTATCCAGACATGGAAAAAATGTCTAGCACTTGTATTCGCAGCCCAAAAACTTCGACACTACATGTTGGAGCATACTGTGCACCTCGTTTCAAGAGCAGACCCTCTAAGATATATATTGAATAAAATGGTCCTCTCTGGAAGACTAGCTAAGTGGGCAATGTTCTTGTCACAATTTGACATCACTTTTGTCCCACAAAAATCAGTAAAGGACAAGCTTTGGCTGATTTTCTCGCAGCACATCCTGTGCCAGACGATTTTCCTATCGACGATGATTTACCTATTAAGGAGGTACTTGCTACGTCGGTTACAAGTTCATCATGGAAAATGTATTTTGATGGTGCCTGTCGTCAATCAGGGGCTGGTGCAGGAGTAGTGTTCATCACGCCCGACGAAGGCATAATACCATATTCATTTACATTAACAACAACTGTCTCCAATAATGCTGCTGAGTATGAAGCGTTGATAATTGGACTTGAGATAGCCTTAAATATGAGGCTTGACATGCTATCCGTCTATGGAGATTCCCAACTGATAATTAATCAACTCTTGGGTATATATACAGTAAAGAAAGAAGGGTTGTTACCATATTTCGCTAGAGCAAAATACCTAATGACCATGTTCGTCGAATTAAATATTGAACATATTGTAAGAAGTCAAATGAAAAAGCTGATGCGTTAGCAAGCTTAGCTGCTAGCATGTCACTAAGGGCTTACCAAACGATGGATATTCGAGTGGAGGAACATAGAGTGTTACCGATACTCACTGAAAATGAAGAAGCGACTGACGCGGCAATGACGACACATGTGTGTCAGATTGAAACAGGAGACTGGAGGTCACCCTTCCTCGATTATCTACACCATGGATATCTACCTTTAGAGTCAGTTGAACGAGCAAGAATTCAAAAAAGAGTAACACGGTATACATGTATAAATGACACGCTTTATCGACGTTCATATGACGGCATATTGTTGCGTTGTATAGCTCACAATGAAGTGGTAGATGTCTTGAATGAAGTACATGCTGGAGTTTGTGGGTCACATCAATCGGGGCCCAAGCTATATTATCAATTAAAGAATTAGGCTATTATTGGCCAACCATGTTCGAGGATTCCATAAAATTTTCAAAGAAATGTCATGAATGTCAAATACACGCCGATTTTATCCATCAGCCTCATGAGCCGTTACATCCAACGACCATGTCATGGCCGTTTGAAATGTGGGGAATGGATGTAGTAGGACCGGTACAACCTCCATCATCCAAAGGCCATAAATTCATTTTGGCTGCAACCGATTACTTCTCCAAATGGTCAGAAGTCGTACCACTGAGAGAAGTCAAGGCTAGAAATGTAGAAAACTTTATAAGAACACATCTCATATATAGATTTGGCGTACCGGCCAAAATTATGTCCGATAATGGTTCCCCATTTAAAAACGAGCTTATACGGAAGTTGTGCGCCAAGTTTAAAATTAAGCATAATTTTTCTACAACATATAATGCCGCAACTAATGGACAAGCAGAAGCATTTAACAAAACTCTATGTAAAATTTTAAAGAAAGTCGTTGCCAAAAACAAACGAGAGTGGCATGATAAGCTTCTCGAGGCATTATGGGCATATAGAACGACAACACGTACCCCAACTGGGATGACCCCTTATTCATTAGTATTTGGTGGTGAAGCAATACTACCTATAGAAGTACAAATCCCATCACTAAGGGTTGCTATTCATGAAAATATAGCAGAGGTTGGAGCTGCAAAGTTATGCCTTAATGAGCTAGAAAAGTTGGAAGGAAAACGACTACAAGCACTACAAAATCTAGAGGCTTATCAAGCTAGAGTGTCACGCGCCTTCGATAAACGGCTCAAGAGAAGGTCATTTAAAAAGGAGACTTAGTCCTTGCGGTCATCCGTCCTATGAATATTACACATCGGATGCAAGGAAAATTCGAGCCTAAATGGGAGGGTCCTTATGTCGTGAAAGAAGTATATTCTAGTGGAGCATATAGAATCATTTCTCCTGATGGTGAGTACTACCCAACTCCGATAAATGGAAAATTCTTAAAACGTTATTATGCATAAAATAATAATAATAAAACTTTAAAGATGTGCGATAATGAGTAATTAAAAAAATACTCTCATTTGCACAAATTCGATTAGTCAAATACAAATGATAATTTGGGTACATAAATGAAATGCTCCATCCCTCATGAGCCTAAACTGTGGACACGTAAAAAAATAATTAATGTACAATGCTCCATCCCTCATGAGCCTAAACTGTGGACACATAAAAAAACAAAATGATTAATGTACAATCCTCCTTCTCATGAGGTTGCATACCTTACCCCATGAAATATATGTGTATATACAACCTGAAAAATGGAATAATACTCCAAAACCTCATAAGCCCCCAAAAAAATCATAATTATTCAAGAAGGTTCTTTAGCCTAAAATAAATATGATATGTAGGCGGTAAAAAAAATCTCCCAAAATAATGGGAGTGTTTGTCACAATGTGAAGCGAGTAATCGATTACTTGATTAATAAGTGCTTGCATCCAAAGAAATATAAATAATTTGATGCCGCGTTAAATAAAACAACTACCATCACAAAGGTGGAAACCGTTGCTGTAATAATCTATTGGATCGCATCTGCACACTTCGATACAAATCACGAATCTTTTCCTCCAGAGGAGCAGGACCCAAAGGAGCTGACTCTTCTGTGTTGTTTTTCATATGCAAATTGGCAACTAACTGATTGGTGTCTTCCTTACCAATACACATCATCATGTACTAATGATTCTTTAATTGAATGTTCAGAAATAAAAGACCCTGATAACATCTCAGGATCTCCATATGATATTCATGAAGCCAGTGATGCAAATCCTGGGAGGATAGACTATGATTTTTCTGCTGATGGATCAAATATGTTAGATGGAGATAACACATGCTTGGCTAAAGAATCAGAGTCAGGCACTACTGCATCCAATGTGATCTCGTCTCAGGAATATGAGCTGCACTCATCTAATAACTAGTGAAAATGTGGAGCAACGCAAACAAGCAGGAGACATTGTATCTCGCCTAGAATATCCTGCTGATCTCACTTCTGATCCTTCAGAACAAAAAATTCAAAGGTCATCTATCATTTGAAATGTCATGCTCTTGCAGCAAGGATGACAAAAACTCATCGTCTGATTTTCTATTAAATAAGCAGTATACAAGCCACTATAGTGCAGATTCAGATTATGAATCAATCTGCAGATCTAGTAAAAAAGGGGTTTAAAGTCTCCAGAAAACAATAACTAGAACCATAGAATTGGAAGTTCCTCACACACAAAAAATCGATTAACCAGTGACACATATAAATATAGACCGCAGGTTTTCATGATAAACCAAATGAAACATTGATAAAATCCAACAAGCAACAAAAGTTTAAGTCTCGACAATTATGCAAACATGAAGTTCTAACACCTGCAAACTAAAATGAGGACAAATAAAGGGAGCATAACTAATTTGAGATAGCAGACCATGTCTTCAAGCTCTTCAGGAGGTCATCAACATTCTGCTCACAGCTAGTTACCTTCACTTGTAAATTGGAGGCAGCTTGCTCAACTCCTGCTGAAGCCTCAACAATAGCCTCATTCCACTTCTTGCCATTAGCTTCACGTTCAGAAGGTCTGTGAGCAAATTGAGCCTTCTCCTCCTGTAAGATTTTCGAGACAGCGATAGCCTCATTTAGTTGTGTAGTGAGAGAAGCTATTAATTCCTTGTTTGCTTCACACTTCTCATGAACCAAAATCTCTTCTTTTTTCTGATTTTCACTGGTTGCTTCATGAATGGCTAGTTCACGTTGTGCTTCATCAAGCTCCTTCCTCTTTTGAGCCGAACAGCTCTCAAATTCTGCATGGGCTAGCTGCAACTGTTGTGATATAGATATAAGTTGGAGAAGCAACTCCTTCGCCTTAACCACACCTGGTACAAGAGAAGGAAGCCGGGCGGACACATCTTCTAGTCGAGCACAACATTGCGGATCACGTAAAGTGTCAGTGTTGAGTCCTTCTGTTGCTCCCATTAGCACCTTGATAGTAGCTTCCTGAAATGCTTTCTCAATGAAATCCATACCAAGCTCAGCCTCACTAGTTGACTTAGCCATAATATCAGAAGTGTCCTGTTAATTAACTTGATAGGCTGAAATAAGATAGAGTGAGTTATATAAATAAAAGGAATAATAGGTTAAAGCAAACATAAGAGATGTATGGTAATCTACCAGGCGAAGATAACATATCAAGAGGATCAAGCATTGAAGAAACTTCACATATTGTAGATGGAAGCGGCTGGGGAAAATCACCAGCCGGCCTAGCTATATAAAAGTCATTAGTAGGGATATCTATAATTGAGTCAAGCCCCTGATTAGCAGCGATATCTTCAAAAGCTTGAGCAAGACCCTCGTCACTATCCGCGTTATCCACTAATGCGCTCAATGTTGACGAGAGTACGTCACATGCACCATCTGGCTCATTGCCAAAATTGAGTTTCCTTTTCGAAGATGGTGGTTCTGGAATGTCATCGACAATAATGACATCCCCTGATAGTACAGGTTGGGAGGAAGAACAAGCTGCGGTAGATGACATGGCATTGCTCCTTTTCTGCAAAAAAAAGAAAAGAAGAGAAAATGAAACATGGATAATATGAGAGGCTTGTAGATATATCTTCATATGTATACAGATAAAGAAAACAAAAAAACAAAAACAAAAAAACATACCATGCCCGGTTGAACAATAGGTTGAGTCCCATCATTGGTGAAATAAGTATGCATAATCGTCTTCCAAATGCCATCAGCCTCTGACTCCCTTTCTTTAACAGATGCAATGTGTTGATCTCGATATTCAGGGGGCACTTCCCGTATCACTATAAATCATTTAGGGAGAATTGGCGATTGGCAATAGCTCGATTGTTGCTACCATGCTTATTTTCCCTAGTTTTTAGAGATACCCGACCAAAAAGGCTACCATGACGGAGGTCACCCTTGATTTTAAAGAAGGGTTTTGAAAAGATTCTCCACCAATTAGCCCAAGCTATGGAAGATTTGCCAGAATATGAATCATCTGGGAGTCGACATGGAACATCCTGCCAGGCCCTTAATAGGTGTGTCCAAAATGCATATGACATTCCAATATCAATATTAGTAAGAAGGCTTGATAGGGGAGCATAGGGTACAACCTGATCAAGCCTAAATTGGCGAGCAACACGGTCAAGATGATATGGTTCCGCTACACAAGAATCTGATGTATTTGTTGCTCTTCTCCAAGGAAGCATACCACGCCGGACAGATACAGAAAACACCCGACTCATATAAGCAACTGAGACTTTGGCGGGTTGAGGTGCATCGGAGGGTCGTGTTAAACCATAGGGCTTCCATGCGACATTAGAATCATCACATAGAAAATCATGTGCACCTTTAGGACTAAAGAAATTCGCTGTCCGAAATGCGGTGTTCAACATGAGCGGCTTCTCGAGATTGGAAAATTTGTGCTTAGGGAGAGGTGGGTGACCGATTTTGTTTCCATATAGCTTCTTAAGATAAAGTCCCATCCAGCCAATAAGAAAATGCACAGGCCATGGCCTACATGTCGCACTTGGGCCTATGGGATTAGAGCACATCAGCCTCAAAGAATAATACAAAGAACACAAGGCCGGTGGGGCTAATGAGTATCTTCTCCCTAGAGTCATCCAAGAAGCCATGACCAATACACCAGGTCGAATAGTTGGTCCTCCCCCAACGACGACCAAAACAACAGAGCCATAAGGCCAAAAAAGCTGCAGTGTATAGACGCCTAGATTCCATATCAGCAGAGCTTGAAAGACCTCTTGACCTATTATGAAAATGATCACACCAGTCTTGGTATGATACGGGGCCATTGACTGAAAGTTTTTTTCCATGTGTCCATAAGTATCAATAAGGTCCTTGGATACAATAAGAGAGAAGGCTCTGACTCGTGAGAAGAAGGGACATATTCTTCATAAAATTCACCATCCAGGGGTAACCCTGAGAGTTTGTACATGTCAAGCAGTGTTACCGTACGCTCCCCATGAGTAAAAATAAAGGTATTAGTGTTGGGGTTCCATCTTTCTAGCAAAGATTTTAACATCGAGGGAGATACCAAATATTGCCCTAAGGAACAATGGATAGCTCCGTAAATATAGTCTGTGCCTTCTTCACTACCACGCAAAAGAAAAGAATGGTGACAAAGAATGGAGGTACCCCACTCCACATAGCCAGAAGGAATAGGGGAATGCACGATAGAAAAATTCTCCCAACCTAGGCCCTTGGCAACCATCATATTTCCTAAAGTGGAAATATCATCATCCCGAGGCAAGGGCGCAGGGGGATAAAAACAATGGGCACTAAAAGTAGGACCCGAGTTCCAACCACGATGACTAAGGTTGACTTCCCCTGTAGGCAACTCCTGTTCTCTTATAACAGGATTAGCTAGCTCGCTAGTTTCTGGCTCATAAAGTTGTATTTGTGCCACGCGAGAAAGAGGTAATTTATTGGTCATGATTGAAGAATGAACCCCTTCCATCTACAAAAAAATATCAGTGGATACTTATATAGGGGTGACTTTATTTAACAATATAATGAAAGGAACAACAATAAATGGTGCTAGTTTTAAAATTTCAAAAAAAATGCCTATGTAAGTCAATATAAAAAAATTATTGTTTGTGCCAAATAAGCACGGGAAAGGTCGTATGAATGAAATAAAATTAACAAAATTGGGTGATAACTATTAGTAAAGAAACACAAATTATTAACAAAAAAGAGAAGAAGAAGAAAAATGTAATACATGCGGCACTTCTGTTGCTAATTACTGACAAAAAGGGAGATGAAACGGAAGCCTTTTACCTGTGGAAAATAAAAGCATATAAATATATACATATATACATATATATATATATATATATAAGGATCACATTGTCATGGGTTATAAAAACGAAATAAAGGGACTATGCATATATAAAGGATGCATATTTTGAGCTCTCAGGTTGCTTATCGACAGTTCACATAGGTAGACATAATCAGGCAAACAGCTTCATTATTTCAACTTTTCAAATCAGAAGTATCAAAGGATGCTACAAAATTCATTCATGTCCATAGCGGATGAAATCTAAATCAGTAAAGAATAGGCAAGTAAGATGAGTGAAGGCACAAAGGCATTTATACATGCTTACAACCTAAAATAATTAACACTAATCTAGTCAAACACATGTTTGGACCTTTGATCCGAGCATCAATCTGGTAAAATATTATGAGTAAGCGGACTATTCATCCAATTGTTAATACAATACCGTTCAAAGGATAGGTCGAGATAGTGCCTATTCTAATCATCGGTATATGATTAAAAAAGAGGAAAAAAGAAATGGCGGTAATTATTCATAAAGAAAGCGAAAGTATGTGGCGTGCAGTACCCGTTTCAGTGCCCTGCCGATCTCCCATGGACAGATGAAACAAGCGCTGAAGTTCGCGTGGAGAAGCAAGAAAATTAGGGCCGAAAGAAGATTGGTGGCGTTGGCTCTATGGACGTAGAAACGCTGCCACCAGAGAAAGGCTAACAATTCGGTCTGGCTCTGTGGACGTAACAACGCTGCCACCAGAGAAAGGCTAACAACTCGGCCAGAGAAAAAGAATGTATTTAAAAAAAATAGAGAAAGAAAACAGCCCGTCTTTATCTATTTTCTCTAACAGATTTTCAAAGCGGCTATGCGAATATTACAGCCGTATAAAATTACTCATGAAAGTAATTTTGAGCGGTATATTTTGAGCAATATGCTTCAGAATGATAAAATTATTGAGATGTACAAAAAAGGTATATGAATGTTATATACGCTACGCACGTTATATATTTCGAGCTTCAGATGACGAAAATAAAACATTAATAATTTACATAATTTTCTGCATCCACAGCTCGAGGGGGCATCTGTTGACACTAATTTTGGATCCTTAATACATAATAAAAAATCTCATATTAAATATATATCAAATATGTGTGATTGTTTACCGACAAAAAAAACCATTCGGTGCCCAACACGTATAAAAAAACATATAAAAAAACGCATCCAAGAATAACACTCTTGACATGTAAGAAACATTATATATAAATGAAAATTTGATCACAACACCTACATTAAAAAATATTATATTGGTGTGATATCGATATATATATATATATACATAAAAACATATAATAAATGTCTCATGGTATGAGATATTACGACTGCATGCGTGTGTGATATCAATAATTATATAGATATACGCATATATGAAATAAATAATATATCTACTGATAATGTCTCTCTAAATATGATATTTATTGATATGGCATTGCACATATGTCATTTAAAATAAATATGATGGGCATGACACCATACACACATGTCAGAAAAGAAGAAATGTACGTACGCAATGATAATAGAGAAATAGATATTCATTAAGCGATGTAAAATACTAAATACCAAATATTCATCAATAGAGAGACATATATAATTTTTGTTAAAGAAAATATATTGTGGTGTGGCAATCATATATTCAGCTATAATACATATTTTTTTTAAAAAATAAGGATGTATATAATGATAAATAATTTACACAGTTTACAAATAAGATTGATCACATAGTTTTACGGACCCACATGTCAACCATATATTTGAACAATAAATATAATTAAACAACAATAAATAAATTAATAGAGAGACCGATATAATCTTTCAGAGAAAATATATTGAAAACAGTCAGTTCCAACATCATCTTTTAAATAAAAGGAAAATAAATATATATATAAAATGATGAATAATTTATACAAATAAAATTGATAACATTTCTATGGGCCTATTTGTATGATAAATGGAGACGCGCATGTACTATGACTAAGTCAAAAAAAAGGAATTTATATATATATATGTGTGTTTTGCATGCACAAAAAAAATAGTAGCACCCTTTTTCCTTTCATAATACGCATAGGAATAGGAGTCTGCATGCAGACTTTTTGCTAACAATAAAAAAAAAGAGAGAGACTTAAATGTTCAAAGTCAAGAATTATATCTCATAAAAAAAGAGTAGCATTCTTTTTGCATGCCATTTATCTGATAAAAAAAAGAGAAAGAGGTTGTGCTGCACATTCTCTTCTCATCACGTTGTGAAGCCACTTTTGCAAGGCAGCGCAGTCAAGCCCACTCTTCACGTCGCAGTACATGTTCTGCACCCACGTCCAGCGCATTTCTCTCCTCACGAGCGCACGCACAGGAGGCTGCCTCCACTATAAATAGCACACGCACAGGGTCAGGAGAGGAGGTCATTTTTTCCACTGGAGAGCACCACACACACGCGCTGCTGGTTTTTTGGAGAGATCCTGGAGAATCAGAGAACACACGCTGCTGCGGCCACACGCATATAGAGTTTTCGGAGTGCATACATTGCTGTCGGCTGAAGACTCATCAGCTACGTCACACGCAAGAAGGAAAGGAGGTGCTGCAAAGGTAAAAAGAAATCATGTTCTTTATCTACATCTGCTTCTTTTGAATTAAATGCATCATCTCATAATCTTAGGCTCGGCCTTTTGGTACAAGCCTAAGAATGCATCTCATAAAAACATACATATCATAATCCTAAACTCGGCCTTTTGGTACAAGTTTAGGAATACATATACATATCATAGTCCTAGGCTCGGCCTTTTGGTACAAGCCTAGGAATGTACATCATAATCCTAAACTTGGCCTTTTGGTACAAGTTTAGGAATGCATATACATATCATAGTCCTAGGCTCGGCCTTTTGGTACAAGCCTAGGAACGCACATCATAATCCTAAACTCGGCCTTTTGGTACAAGTTTAGGAATGTATATACATAGCATAGTCTTAGGCTCAGCCTTTTGGTACAAGCCTAGGAATGCATATCATAATTTATAGGCTCTACTTTCTAGTATGAGTCTAAAAATATTTTCACAACATATGTTAAATGTATAAGGGTCAACTAAAATTTTCACATAGGCTTTATGGTATAAGGTCAAAAATACCTACAAATGACTCATAAGCACGTTATGATAAATACTTGCATTTCTCACATACATATATGAATAGTGCGAATTGCATACATATGCACAAGTAACTCATGCGACGGTATCATAAATAGTTAAGCCTCAATATTCAAGGCATGATCAAAATAAAAAATATGTAGTTGAACTAAATTATAATTGGGATAGCAAAATAAGCAAATAGCCTAATGGCACCATACTAAAGGATATAAATCATGGCATACATATACATGTCAGAATGCTAGCATCAATAGAAGATCTAGGTGGTCATTTACAGCTGCATCATGCAAGTTATAGAAATATATGCCATATTTCATTGCCTCACGCTCTGTACATGAGTTCTGTAAAAAACATGGGCATGATCTCAATAAAAAAATCAAATATAAAACAAACTTATAAGAGCCGACTATACATTGAACAAATTTGTACACCCGTTTCGGGTTACGTTTCATACCACATGCTGCACTAGCATTAGGCGGAGCAGTAAATTAAACCATTCATGTTCTAAATATATGTCAAACATATACACGTAGTTTAAATGAGATTAAATAATATATACACAAATTATGCCACACAACTCTCCGAATAATGAGTATTATGGCATGAACGTGATGACCTCAAATATATTGAAGCCTATTATGCTAGTTACTTCCTTGCAAATAGTCATTCATTTGCTCTATATGTGTACAAAAGCTAATGGACATGTCAAAATACACACCATATATAAGAAAAATAGCACAACCATAAAGGAGATAAATTGTGGCATATACGTATATATGGTGTGGTCATGATGTTCACGCTAACAAAGACGACAAGCACTTATGTTCTACACATACTTAAACAAAAATCAATATGGAGAAAAATCAAGACACCTCTTCAACGACGCTAGAGCTCGGATAGAATTTTATTTTCATTTCTTTTTTTAGCTCCATATCAACATGCATTGTAATTTTAGTCGGAACTCTTAATCAGGGGTTTTCTCTACGGAGATGTAATTAACAGAATTATTATGTAAGCGTATTAATTCTGGAAGTAATGGATTCACAATGTCTGATATTTCATTTTTTGCATTTAAATCAAACTAACTCGTATCTAACGATTTGTGGATAAGGCCCTTTCTACATCACTATATTTCTAGAGGGTTCCCATTTTCCCGTCGTCAGAACCAAGCTTCGATTCTCTCAAACTTTGTTTCGAAGCATACTTCGCTATTTGTCACACTTGAAGTAGGCTAGCCAAAACAGACCTTCGGCACTTTCACAACAGCCTTCACCAGGCTTCGACACTGATCTCCGAAGCAGGCAATCTGTTCATACTCTACTGCTTAGTCTTTTGAGGTGCGTTGGGTGTTGGGAACAGGCCATATATTTCGAAAGAATTTTTAAGGCGCCCATTCACCCCCCCTCTGGTCGCTACTTTCGGTCCTACAAGTGGTATCAGAGCCTGGTTAGGGTTTTTCCATACCTTAACTGGTTCTAAACCCCAGTAGTGATCATGACTTCCCCTGGCAAGGTCCCGTCCTTGGAAGCCTATGGCTATAACTATTGAAAGACTCGCATGCGAGCCTATCTTATGAGGCAAGGCTCGGACATCTGGTACATCTGTGTTCACGATACGTTTGTTATTTTTCCAGTTGCTGAGCATAGTACTCCTGTTATTATTGCCCAGCATCTGAGCAATAGTAAAGACGTGAACATTCTCTTTTCTGGTTTAGGTCCCACTGAGTTTGAGCGTGTGAGCCATCTCTCCACTGCGAGAGAGATCTGGGCTACCCTCAAGGCACACCATGAGGGAACAACCCAGGTCAAGGCCCGGCTCTATCAGACCTACCGGCGTGAATATGAAAACTTCACACAAAAGCCGGGTGAATCTGTCGAAGCCTTGTTTGGTCGTTTTCAATCGATCATTAACAAGCTTCGGGACAACAAGACTGAGGGTGCTCAGTTAGTCTCAGATCACGAGCAGGCGCTCAAGGTTCTTCATACCTTGGACCCAAAGATCTGGGAGATCAAGGTATCCTCTATCGTTGAGAGCACTTCTTACGATACCTTGACCATTTCTGAGTTATTTAGCAAGCTGAAGGCCACTGAGGTAGATATCCAGTTGAGATCAAATCTCACTGGTTCTGGATCAAAGTCCCTGGCCCTTGCTACACCTTCTATTGATCCCTCTTCTGTGAGCTGTGTTGGGTTCTCTTTGATGTCTATCACTGAGGACCAGCTTGAGTCTTTGGGAGATGATGATTTGTGTCTTTTTAACAACCGGGTGTGTCGTGTCTATGACAAAAGAATGTTCAAAAGACATGTCACGAAATCCAGGTGCTTTGAGTGTGGTGATCCAGGACACTTCATCGCCGACTGCCCTAAGCGCAATGGCCACAAGAAGGGCACCGGTGGTGGCTTCCATGACTCCGGCAAGCACGAGAGCTCCTCCTTCAACAAGGGCAAGCCGAAGACCAGATTCTTCAAGAAGGCCCTAAAGGACTACCGGTGGGAGAACAAGAAGCACGACAAGGCCTTCTTCGCCGAGATGGAGAAGAGCTACTCCAAGCAGTCCACGTCTTCTTCCTCTTCATCGAGCTCAAGCGATGAGGAGATCATCATCAGGAAGGGGAAGGACAAGGACGATCCGGCGGGCCTTTGCTTCATGGCTTTCGGGGACAGACCGAAGAGCCGGTCACACCAGCGCCGAAGATTTCACAAGAGCTTATGCTCAACGGCTCTTGGGGATAAGGGAGAGAAGAGCTCCTCCGATGACTCCGATCACGACGACAATGAAAAGGTATCATCTTATGAGCGCGAAATCGTTGATTTACTTGAGAGTAATTGTCAGGAGTTAAAATATCGGGAAAAACTGCTTAGAGGGGCTAAGAAAAGGATAGACGAATTAGAGAGTGAGCTTGCCGTGGCCAACGACAGAATTGAGAGTCTATCTTCTTCCCCTTGCTTGGGTGATAGCAGTGAGTGCCCGAAGTGTGAGGTGCTTCTGAGTGACCTGTCGACTCTAAAGTCCAGGTACACAGAAAGGGTTGATGAGAGGGACGCTTTGGCCACTGAGCTTGAAAGCGCTCAGCTGGAGCTGAAAGATGCTCAAGCCACTGTCGTCGCACCCTGTGTTGATTGCCCATCTCATCTAGCTGCCTTAGCTGAGCTGAAATCCAAGGGCGATGAGCATTTGGGTGATTTGGAGAGATTGAGAGCTGAGCTTGCGCAGACTAGGCTAGAGCTTGAGACATTGTCAGTTCCACCCACTGTTTGTGAGAACTGCCTGTCTCTTAGACTTGAGTTGATCAAGCTGAAAGCCGAGAAGTCTGTCCAGGTTGATAGCGAGTGTGAGACCTGCTTGTCTCAGGTGGAGGTTCTAGCTTCCTTGAGAGAGGAGCTAGCTGTAGGACCGAAAGTAGCGACCAGAGGGGGGGGGGGGTGAATGGGCGCCTAAAAAATTCTTTCGAATCAATGGCCTTCTCCCAACACCCAACGCACCTCAAAATATCCAGTGGAAACTAAAACGAATCACAGGTGCTAAAAATAATCTAGCCTAAAAACGACCAGTGTGCTAGTTGAAAAGACACCCCCACAGTGTTCAAAGGCAGATTAACAGATCATTCAAAACATGGGTATTTCAAGCTTCATGAAAGTAAATTATCACAGTCCACTGGTATTTAATCAATTAAAGTAAATGATAACTATCTTAAAAAAACTCACAGATGATTCAACATGCACTAGAGATATAAATATTCATTAATGAAAATACACCGTGCAATAAAAAATTGATCGTAGCATTTTAATCTATCACAAAATGTTCAGGAATAAAATACTAGAAGCACGCAAAACGAGAATAAGAAATTACTGTTCATTTGTTGTCTCCGCATTCCGTCGAACACATACAGTGCATGGCGATCGCTCCGTGCGTTGCTTCAGCCATAATCACACCACACGCTGCACCTGTGCTAGTCCTAGACTGCACATGCTGACCATGTTGATGTGCTCACAGCAAAGAATAATAGGCCAAACAAAAAACAGGCACATGCACTGGCAGCACAAATTCAAGACTACAGCTCTGAACAGTGGTAAGAAAATAATGGCACGCTTCCCAAGAAATAGTGAGACAAGATAGTAATTCAAGCGGTTCGCAGCACAAATTCAAGACTACCATGAGAATAGTCCCTTTTTTGTGTAGCGTGTGTGCACTTGTGCTGAAGAAGACCTAGGAATTACCGGCCTAGAGAAAGAAGCCCGACAACGCTACTTCTGCTTCACGCGTATTCCCAGAAGCCAGCCGCTCCAGCCGCCAGCAAAATAGCTGAGCGCCTAGTGATTCCTGTAGCAGCAGCCAATCTTCTCAAGGGAATAAAAACCGGAGCCGGCCAGGAATAAAGAACATGCGATATGGAGAACACTATTGCGGCGCTGGTTTGAGCAGGAGAATGAACAAGAAAAATTTGGGGAAAGTGAAAACTAGAACTCTGATTTTTCTATTAGATGAGTTAACCCTAACCCTAGGGATTGGGGCCTATTTATAGGCAGCCCAATAAATAGGGAAAATGCAGAAATACCCCTAGGGTTTTTACAGACGCTGAAATAAATGGAAAAGACCAAACTGCCCTTAGGATATTTTTACAGACTCGACTGACTGACTGTGGGCCTAAGGACAAAATAGTAAACTCCTATTTACAGATGACTTATCCGGAAGCTAAGCTTTCGTAGCGACTACGGCTTCTCTTCTGGACAGTCCGATGCGAGATCAGCGGTCGTCAGTTTTGCGCCGAAACTGACAAAGCCTCCACCGACTTTGCACCAGGTACCCGGATTGGGCCGGCCTGACTCCGCAGCTCTCTTAACCCGGCAATCGATCACCGCCCGTGTACCTGAGTCAATCCTTGTCAACAGCCCAGTGGGTCCTCTGCTGCTCCTAGCCCATGTACCCGGATTGGGCCAGCCCGACTTTGAAGCCCCTCTGCCCGACAGTCGCTCGCTGCCCGTGTACCTGAGTCACACACGGCCCATGAAACAACAGATCTCCTCTATTCATCTGTCCTTTTTGACTATCATTGACAATGACTCATCACATCTGGAGCCATGAGGCCCACGCTATTCAGCATGACTCCTCAATCTCCCCCTTGATGAGTGCATTATCAACATTTCACTTCTTCAGCTCTTCAGTACCTGTGAACACATGTGGAAACACGAAAACAAAGCACAAGAAATAGAGAAGAAGAAAGTAAAGTAAAAGTTTAACCCTAATGACAAAAAACCGAACAAAAGCAAGAAGCGGTCATTATGGTTAACCAAAGGTAAAAACTCAAAACGAGTGCAGTCTCAGAAACATCAACAAGGATATCAAAAGAGTAAGGACAAACGGGACAAAAACTCCCCCTGAAACAAATCCCAGAGAAAGCCAAAACTCCCCCTTAAACTCTTATACCAAAATTTCTCCCCCTTGTTGACAAGTGAACTCATCAAGCACTCTAAAACAACACTGACTCCCCCTGAAATGCAACTCCCCCTCAAAATATGCAATGAATGCAACTGGGGTGCAGGTGGAGTGTAGAAAGCATGCTTCTCAGATATGATTGACTATAATTACAACATCTAGCAAGTATAGCAAAAGACATACTGTCTAAGACACATGGCATGATCAGTGCAATAGATGATATCTAAAGAAAGTCATTAGCACACATTTTGCAATTTTTGCAAATAAAAGCATCACCACATTTTCCAGTTGACAAGCAAGGTAAAGCATGAGATGCAGAAGCTAACTGATATCTACCAAGATAAGCATTGTCCAAAACAATGTGCTTCAGCAAACTTTTTGTCTTTTTAATTTTCAGGCTTTTTCATTTTCCTTTTTCATTTTTGCCAAGGGTTATTTGCATGTCAAAACTTATGCTAACCGACCAAGTCAAGCCTAGGCCAGAACTGGACCATCGGAAGCTTAAGACATTGGTCTTGGCATACACTACACTGTCCTAGTTCATACCAAAGTGCTATGGTAAGCAGTCCAGAACTATGCAATGTGACAAAGCAAACCCACTTGGATCTTTTCAACTCAAGCATAAAAGGCATGGAATTTTCATTCATTTTTGATTTTTATCATTTTTATATCACATTTTCCATGTTAAAGCATAAAGATGTCCAAGTTGCAAATCTGCATCTATGTGAGGAACTAGTTACAAGGCATGTAACAGATAGCAAAAGCACTCAACCTACACATGCTAGTTACCAGAAGCAATGGTGATCATTTTTCAAGTTTAAAGCATAAAAGCCATGCATATGACAGATATCAGACATATCAAGTGAACTGAACCAAAGCATGTTCATTGACAAGTATTCAAAATCATATACCAACTAGAATAAGTAAAGCAGTTCAATCATATAACAGAAGCAGGCTCAAAAGTGTGATACGTGAGTATGTATGATATGAACACACACAAAAATACTCAAGAAAAGAGTAAAGAAGAAGAAAACTGACGCAAAATATTCTAGAAAGGATACAGAACACCCAAATCCCCTCGTAAACGCTCAAAAGTAGACTGATCTAGGGGTTTGGTGAAAATATCAGCCAACTGATGATGGGTATCAACATGAACAAGGTCAATGACACCTTTCTCATATTGATCCCGCAAAAAGTGAAAGCGCACATCAATGTGTTTGGTTTTTGAATGGAGACATGGGTTTTTCCCTACACTAATTGCACTGGTGCTGTCGCAAAACAAAGGAACTCTGGTAGGAAAGAACAACCCAAAATCTCGCGGACTGGAAATCATGCAAACCAACTGTGAGCAGCAGCTGGCAGCAGCTACATACTCAGCCTCAGTGGTCGAAAGAGCAACTCCAGATTGCTTTCGAGAAGACCAAGAGACAAGAGAAGAACCAAGAAACTAGCAAGTACCGGAAGTCGACTTGCGATCCAACCGGCACCCACCAAAGTCAGCGTCCGAAAATCCAGATAAATCAAGAGATGATGATGCTGAGTAGTAAAGACCAAGATCAGGCGCATAGGTAAGATACCTGAAGATGCGCTTGACAGCTTGCCAATGAGACGCACGTGGTGAAGACTAGAAGCGCGCGCACAGTCCCACGGCGAACTGTATGTCTGGTCTTGTCGCCGTTAAGTACATCAGCGAACCGATCATCCCTCCAAACTCCCTCTCGTTGACCTTGACGCCACTCTCGTCCTTGTCCAATCCTCCAGATGTGCCCATTGGGGTCATCTGCGGCTTCAGCTCACCACCAAAGTCAAATTTTTTCAACATATCACGAGTGTACTTACCTTGGTGGATGAAAGTGCCGTCCTTGGTCTGCTTGATCTGGAGCCCTAAGAAGTACTTGAGCTCACCCATGAGGCTCATCTCAAACTCGCTGTGCATCTGCTCAGAAAACTTGGACACAAGATCATTAGTAGTACCGCCAAAGATAATATCGTCCACGTAAATCTGAGCGACTAAGAAATCTAAAGCATCTCTGAGTAAGAAGAGAGTTTTATCCACCGAACACATCAAAAAGCCCTTCCCCAACAAGAACTGCTTCAACCGGTCATACCAAGCCCTGGGGGCTTGCTTCAACCCGTATAAAGCTTTTTGCAACTTAAAAACATGTCGAGGAAACTTAGGGTTCTCAAAACCGGGGGGCTGCCTAACATAAACCTCCTCCTCTATGTACCCGTTCAGAAAAGCACTCTTGACGTCCATTTGAAAAAGCTTAAAACCCTTCGAAGCGGCAAAAGCTAAGAGATTGCGAATGGACTCAATACGGGCAACAGGGGCGAAGGTTTCTTCAAAAATCAATACCCTCCTTCTGGCAAAAACACTGGGCAACTAGTCGAGCTTTGTTGCGCACCACAACCCCATATTCACCTTGCTTGTTCTTGAACACCCACTTGGTGCCTATGGGGTTGCATCCGGGTGGCAGCTCAACCAGTGTCCAAACCCGATTGCGGACAAAATTCTCAAGCTCTTCTTGCATGGCATTAATCCAATTAGAATCAGAAAGAGCATGAGAAACGTCTCTGGGCTCAAAAGATGCAACAAAAGCAGATTCAGCAAACACAGCAAGAGAGTCAACAGACGAACGCAAAGTTCTTGTAGACACATCACCGATGATGAGCTCTGAGGGGTGATCACGCTGAACTGCTCGGGATCCCTGGTGATCTGAAGTCACCTCACCAGAGTCAGCAGCTGGCACCTCTGGACTCGACTGAGGGGGCTCGATCGAAGTGGAAGAAGTGATCAGAGGTCCGCCCTCGTCCTCAGTCGAAGTCTCAGAAGGTGTGGGCTCAGCAGGAGGTGCAGAAGGCCCACCCTCATCAGCAGATGGAGTATCCTCATCTTCCTCGAAGATGGACTCTCCGAGCTCACCATCACCAGAAAGCTCAAAAGAAGGAGTTAAAGAAGGCAAGGACTCATTAAAAGAAACCTCGCAAGTCTCGACAAGCTGCTGGGATTCGAGATTCCAAACACGGAAACCTCGAGAATGCAATGCATAACCAAGAAAAACTCCGTCCCAGCAATGAGACTCAAACTTGTCCAAATGCCCTCCCTTCTTGAGCACAAAGCACTTGCAGCCAAACGCTCGCAAGTGGCTCACCTTGGGCTGTCTGCCAAACTGCAACTCGTATGAGGTCTTACCTAGGTAAGCTCTAAGAAAAATGCGGTTGGCCAGATAGCAAGCCGTGTTTATGGCTTCAGCCCAAAAGCGCCTAGGAGTCCTGTGCTCATCGAGCATCATCCTGGACATCTCGACTAGCGTGCGGTTCTTTCATTCCACAATGCCGTTCTATGGGGGAGTGTAAGGAGCAGAAAACTGATGGTCAAGACCCTGATCACTACAGAAGTTGACGAACTGAGAGTTCTTGAACTCAGAGCCATTGTCGGAGCGAATTGCTCGCATCCGACCATTGTTCTCATTCTTCAGCTTCAAAACCAGGTCATGAACAAAAAGATAAGTCTCATCCTTAGATTCCAAAAAGAAAACCCACGAGAATCGAGAAAAGTCGTCAACAATGACAAGCGCGTACCACTTCCCACCGACTGAGCGTACCCGAGCTGGACCGACAGTGTCCATATGTAACAGCTCGCCTAGATACGAAGTCATCACCTGAGTCACAAGTGAGTGAGAAGCAGCAACCGTTTTCCCATGACGATAGGGATGGCAAACTAGATCTTTCTCCATTTTAAGCTTGGGCAATCCTCGGATGAGGTCCATAGAGCTTAACCTGACTAGCAGATCAAAACTCAAATGACCTAACCTCCTATGCCACTTCCAGAGCTCAGAAGAAGATCCAACAATCAAACAGCGAGAAGGGCCAAAAGAACTAGAGAAGTCAATTCGAAAAGCTTTACCGAAAGGTAAGATCTGGCAAATCAAAGACCCTCTAGAATCAAATACAGAAGAATTGCCCTTCTTAAAATGCACCTCCAAACCATCCTCAAGAAGTTGTGAAACAGAGATCAAATTGAAGTTCAAGTTTCCAACCAAAGCAACGTTCTTCAAAGAAAAATGGTCTGAAATGTGAATTGAGCCAATGCCACTTACTTTCCCTTTACCACTGTTCCCGAAGGTGATGTACTCTTTGGAGCTCGAGGGAGTGAGACTGGAGAACCATCTGCGATGTCCCGTCATGTGGCGAGAGCATCCTGAGTCCATGATCCAAATGTCCTCCAGTCCTCGATCCTGCACAATTAGTGGTTGTAAGTGGGAGCAGATGGTCCGGCACCGGGTTTAGCAAAAGAGCTAAACCAGTGTCGAGCCATCTGCTCAAAAGACGGAAAACAGAAATCATCAGAAAAGTTTGAACCAAAACGTGGCTCAAAGCGCGGTCCTTGGTTCTGCCTAAAACCTCGGCCACGAGGTCCAGGATCGTAGCCAAAACGGCCTGGAGCTCTACCGGAACGGACACCACCAACTGGAGCACGGGCAAGAAAGTCGTCTCCTCTACCACCACCTACACGACGCGGCCTGGCCTCCACCCTCTCCTCGCGTCGAGGAACACGCAGTCTACCATCCCGCCGGTAGAACTGCTCCTGACCACCACGAGCTCTCTCAGCTCTCTCAACTCGCTTCCTCCTAAAGCAAAACTCTGCAAGATGCCCGTCTCTCTGACAATACTCATAGTGGTAGGTGGGATTCTTGAGATGTGGTTGAGGCTTAGGGTTCTTGGGCTTAGTGGTGATTGGTGTTGTCTTCTTGGGCTGAGAGGGTCCAGGAAGAGAGTCTAGAGAAGTGTGGAGGAGTTTGGGCTTTGGAACCCAGATGGGTTTCTTGGGTGGAGCTTTGGGTGGTTCATGAATCACTCCATCCTTGGGCTGACAAGCCTGGGAAGACTCAGTGGAATGGGTCTTGGGATATCTCTGCTCAGGATTCATTTTACTCAACTCCACTGCCCGGCTAATGGCACTCTCAAAGTCAGCCTTGGTGTAGGTGTAACCTACCCTAAACCCATCCTACCTCTTGAACTGTTGGATCATCATGCCGAGCTGTGGCTCTCTGGCACTGATCCAACTCAGGATAGAACGGAGGTAAAAGTTCTCATTCTGAGAATCAGCTAGCTCCTCTCTCAAGGAAGCTAGTACCTCCACCTGAGACAAGCAGGTCTCACACTCGCTATCTACCTGGACAGACTTCTCGACTTTTAGATTAATCAACTCAAGTCTAAGAGATAGGCAGTTCTCACAGACAGTGGGTGGAACTGACAGTGTCTCAAGCTCTAGCCTAGTCTACGCAAGCTCAGCTCTCACTCTCTCCAAATCACCCAAATGCACATCGCCCTTGGCTTTCAGCTCAGCTAAGACAACTAGATGAGATGGGCAATCAGCATAGGGTGCGACAACAGTGGCTTGAGCATCTTTCAGCTCCAGTTGAGCGCTTTCAAGCACAGTGGCCAAATCGTCCCTCTCATCAACCCTTTCTGTGTACCTGGACTTCAAAGTTGACAGGTCACACAGAAGCACTTCACACTTTGGGCACTCACTGCTATCACCCAAGCAGGGGGAAGAAGATAGACTCTCAATTCTACCGTTGGCTACGGCAAGCTCACTCTCTAACTCATATATCCTCTTCTTGGCCCCCCTAAGCAGTTTTTCCCGATATTTCAACTCCTAACGATTGCTCTCAAGTAAATCAACAATTTCGCGTTCATAGGATGATACCTTGTTGTCGTCATCGTCGGAGTCATCGGAGGAGCTCTTTTCTTCCTTATCCCCAAGAGCCATTGAGCAGAAGCTCTTGCGGGATCTTCGGCGCTGATGTGAGCGGCTCTTCGGTCTGTCCCCGAAGGACATGAAGCAAAGGCCCGTTGGATCGTCCTTGTCCTTCCCCTTCCTGATGATGATCTCCTCATCGCTTGAGCTCGATGAAGAGGAAGAAGACGTGGACCGCTTGGAGTAGCTCTTCTCCATCTCAGCGAAGAAGGCCTTTTCATGCTTCTTGTTCTCTCGCCGGTAGTCCTTCAGGGCCTTTCTAAAGAATCTGGTCTTTGGCTTGCCCTTGTTGGAAGGAGGAGCTGTCGTGCTTTGCGGAGTCGTGGAAGCCACCACCGGTGCCTTTCTTGTGTCCATTTCGCTTGGGGCAGTCGGCGATGAAGTGTCCTGGATCACCACACTCAAAGCACCCGGATTTTGTGCCGTGTCTCTTGATAATTCTTTTGTCATAAACACGATGCACCCGGTTGTTAAAAAGACACAAATCATCATCTCCCAAAGACTCAAGCTGGTCCTCAGTGATAGACATCAAAGAGAACCCAGCACAGCTCACAGAAGAGGGATCAACAGAAGGTGTAGCAAGGGCCAGAGATTTTGATCCAGAGCTAGTGAGATTTGATCTCAACTGGATATCTACCTCGGTGGCCTTCAGCTTGCTAAACAACTCAGAAATGGTCAAGGTATCATAAGATGTACTCTCAACGATAGAGGATACCATGATCTCCCAGATCTTTGGGTCCAAGGTATGGAGAACCTTGAGCGCCTGCTCGTGATGTGAGACTAACTGAGCACCATCAGCCTTGTTGTCCCGAAGCTTGTTTATGATCGTCTGAAAACGACCAAACAACGCTTCAACAGATTCACCGGGCTTTTGTGTGAAGTTCTCATATTCACGCCGGTAGGTATGATAGAGCCGAGCCTTGACCTGGGCTGTTCCCTCATGGTGTGCCTTGAGGGTAGCCCAGATCTCTCTCGCAGTGGAGAGATGGCTCACACGCTCAAAATCAGTGGGACCTAGACCAGAAAATAGAATGTTCACAGCTTTACTATTGTTCTGATGCTGAGCAATGATACCAGGAGTACCTTGCTCAGCAACTAGCAATACAACAAACGTAGCATGAACGCAAATGTCCTAGATGTCCGAGCTTTGGCTCATGAGATAGGCTCGCATGTGAGTCTTCCAATAATTATAGCCATAAGCTTCCAAGGACGGGACCTTGCCAGGAGATGTCATGATCACTACTGGGGTTTAGAACCGGTTAAGGTATGGAAAAACCCTAACCAGGCTCTAATACCACTTGTAGGACCGAAAGTAGCGATCAGATGGGGGGTGAATGGATGCCTAAAAAATTCTTTCGAATCAATGGCCTTCTCCCAACACCCAACGTACCTAAAAATATCCAGCGGAAACTAAAACGAATCACATGTGCTAAAAATAATCTAGCCTAAAAACGACCGGTGTGCTAGTTGAAAAGACACCACCACAGTGTTCAAAGGCAGATTAACAGATCATTCAAAACATGGGTATTTCAAGCTTCATGAAAGTAAATTATCACAGTCCACTGGTATTTAATCAATTAAAGTAAATGATAACTATCTTAAAAAAACTCACAGATGATTCAACATGCACTAGAGATATAAAAATTCATTAATGAAAATACACCGTGCAATAAAAAATTGATCGTAGCATTTTAATCTATCACAAAATGTTTAGGAATAAAATACTAGAAACACGCAAAACGAGAATAAGAAATTACTGTTCATTTGTTGTCTCCGCATTCCGTCGAACACATTCAGTGCATGGCGATCGCTGCGTGCGTTGCTTCAGCCATAATCACACCACACGCTGCACCTGTGCTAGTCCTAGACTGCACATGCTGACCATGTTGATGTGCTCACAGCAAAGAATAATAGGCCAAACAAAAAACAAGCACATGCATTGGCAGCACAAATTCAAGACTACAGCTCTAAACAGTGGTAAGAAAATAATGGCACACTTCCCAAGAAATAGTGAGACAAGATAGTAATTCAAGCGGTTCGCAGCACAAATTCAAGACTACCATGAGAATAGTCCCTTTTTTGTGTAGCGTGTGTGCACTTGTGCTGAAGAAGACCTAGGAATTACCAACCTGGAGAAAGAAGCCCGACAATGCTACTTCTACTTCACGCGTGTTCCTAGAAGCCAGCCGCTCCAGCCGCCATCAAAATAGCTGAGCGCCTAGTGATTCCTGTAGCAGCAGCCAATCTTCTCAAGGGAATGAAAACCGGAGCCGGCCAGGAATAAAGAACAGGTGATATGGAGAACACTATTGCGACGCTGGTTTGAGCAGGAGAATGAACAAGAAAAATTTGGGGAAAGTGAAAACTAGAACTCTGATTTTTCTATTAGATGAGTTAACCCTAACCCTAGGGACTGGGGCCTATTTATAGGCAGCCCAATAAATGGAGGAAAATGCAGAAATACCCCTAGGGTTTTTACAGACGCTGAAATAAATGGAAAAGACCAAACTGCCCTTAGGATATTTTTACAGACTCGACTGACTGACTGTGGGCCTAAGGACAAAATAGTAAACTCCTATTTACAGATGACTTATCCGGAAGCTAAGCTTTCGTAGCGACTACGGTTTCTCTTCTTGACAGTCCGATGCGAGATCAGCGGTCGTCAGTTTTGCGCCGAAACTGACAAAGCCTCCACCGACTTTGCACCAGGTACCCGGATTGGGCCGGCCTGACTCCGCAGCTCTCTTAACCCGACAATCGATCACCGCCCGTGTACCTGAGTCAATCCTGGTCAACAGCCCAGTGGGTCCTCTGCTGCTCCTAGCCC
The DNA here is from genome assembly GCA_019279435.1 of Zizania palustris. NCBI lineage: Eukaryota > Viridiplantae > Streptophyta > Magnoliopsida > Poales > Poaceae > Zizania > Zizania palustris. The sequence goes on from JAAALK010000081.1 coordinate 45,349,856, forward strand.
ATTTACCCGGATTGGGCCAGCCTGACTTCGAAGCCCCTCTGCCCGACAGTCGCTCGCTGGCCGTGTACCTGAGTCACACGCAGCCCATGAAACAGCAGATCTCCTCTATTCATCTGTCCTTTTTGACTATCGTTGACAATGACTCATCACATCTAGAGCCATGAGGCCCACGCTATTCAGCATGACTCCTCACTAGCTGATTCTCAGAATGAGAACTTTTACCTCCATTCTATCCTGAGCTGGATCAGTGCCAGAGAGCCACAGCTCGGCATGATGATCCAGCAGTTCAAGAGGCAGGATGGGTTTGGGGTAGGTTACACCTACACCAAGGCTGACTTTGAGAGTGCCATTAGCCTGGCAGTGGCGTGGAGTAAAATGACTCATGAGCAGAGATACCCTAAGACCCACTCCACTGAGTCTTCCCAGGCTTGTCAGCCCAAGGATGGAGTGATCCTTGAACCACCCAAAGCTCCACCCAAGAAACCTATCTGGGTTCCAAAGCCCAAACACCTCCACACTCCTCTATACTCTCTTCCTGGACCCTCTCAGCCCAAGAAGACAACACCAATCACAACTAAGCCCAAGAACCCTAAGCCACAACCACATCCCAAGAAGCCCACCTATCATTGTGAGTACTGTTAGAGAGACGGGCATCTTGTGGAGTTTTGCTTCAGGAGGAACCGGGTTGAGAGAGCAGAGAGAGCTCGTGGTGGTCAGGAGCAGTTCTACCAGCAGGGTGGTAGACCGTGTGTTCCTCGACGCAGGGCAAGGCTGGAGGCCAGGCCGCGTCGTGTAGGTGGTGGTAGAGGAGACGGCTTTCTTGCCCGTGCTCCAGTTGGTGGTGTCCGTTCCGGCAGAGCTCTAGGCCGTTTTGGCTACGGTCCTGGACCTCGTGGCCGAGGCTTTAGGCAGAACCAAGGACCGCTCTTTGAACCGCGTTTTGGTCCAAACTCTCATGATGATTTCTGCTTTCCGTCTTTTGAGCAGATGGCTCGACACTGGTTTAGCTCTTTTGCTAAACCTGGTACCAGACCATTCGCTCCCACTTACAGCCACTGATTGTGCAGGATCAGGGACTGGAGGATGTTTGGATCATGGACTCAGGATGCTCTCGCCACATGACGGGACATCGCAGATGGTTCTCCAGTCTCACTCCCCCGAGCTCCAAAGAGTACATCACATTCGGGAACAGTGGTCAAGGGAAAGTAAGTGGTATTGGCTCAATTCGCATTTCAGATAATTTCTCTTTGAAGAATGTTGCCTTGGTTAAAAATTTGAACTTCAATTTGATTTCTGTTTCGCAACTTCTTGAGGATGGTTTGGAAGTGCGGTTAAAGAAGGGTAATTCTTCTGTGGTTGATTCTAGAGGGTCTTTGATTTGCCAGATTTTACCTTTTGGTAAAGTTTTTCGAATTGACTTCTCTAGTTCTTTTGGCCCTTCTCGCTGCTTGATTGCTGGATCTTCTTCTGAGCTCTAGAAGTGGCATAGGAGGTTAGGTCATTTGAGTTTTGATCTGCTAGTCAGGTTAAGCTCTATGGACCTCATCCGAGGATTGCCCAAGCTTAAAGTTGACAGGTCACACAGAAGCACTTCACACTTTGGGCACTCACTGCTATCACCCAAGCAGGGGGAAGAAGATAGACTCTCAATTCTACTGTTGGCTACGACAAGCTCACTCTCTAACTCATCTATCCTCTTCTTGGCCCCCCTAAGCAGTTTTTCCCGATATTTCAACTCCTAACGATTGCTCTCAAGTAAATCAACAATTTCGCGTTCATAGGATGATACCTTGTTGTCGTCGTCGTCGGAGTCATCGGAGGAGCTCTTTTCTTCCTTATCCCCAAGAGCCATTGAGCAGAAGCTCTTGCGGGATCTTCGGCGCTGATGTGAGCGGCTCTTCGGTCTGTCCCCGAAGGACATGAAGCAAAGGCCCGCTGGATCGTCCTTGTCCTTCCCCTTCCTGATGATGATCTCCTCATCGCTTGAGCTCGATGAAGAGGAAGAAGACGTGGACCGCTTGGAGTAGCTCTTCTCCATCTCAGCGAAGAAGGCCTTTTCACGCTTCTTGTTCTCTCGCCGGTAGTCCTTCAGGGCCTTTCTAAAGAATCTGGTCTTTGGCTTGCCCTTGTTGAAGGAGGAGCTGTCGTGCTTGCCGGAGTCGTGGAAGCCACCACCGGTGCCTTTCTTGTGTCCATTGCGCTTGGGGCAGTCGGCGATGAAGTGTCCTAGATCACCACACTCAAAGCACCCGGATTTTGTGTCGTGTCTCTTGATAATTCTTTTGTCATAAACATGATGCACCCGGTTGTTAAAAAGACACAAATCATCATCTCCCAAAGACTCAAGCTGGTCCTCAGTGATAGACATCAAAGAGAACCCAGCACAGCTCACAGAAGAGGGATCAACAGAAGGTGTAGCAAGGGCCAGAGATTTTGATCCAGAGCTAGTGAGATTTGATCTCAACTGGATATCTACCTCGGTGGCCTTCAGCTTGCTAAACAACTCAGAAATGGTCAAGGTATCATAAGATGTACTCTCAACGATAGAGGATACCATGATCTCCCAGATCTTTGGGTCCAAGGTATGGAGAACCTTGAGCGCCTGCTCGTGATCTGAGACTAACTGAGCACCATCAGCCTTGTTGTCCCGAAGCTTGTTTATGATCGTCTGAAAACGACCAAACAACGCTTCAACAGATTCACCGGGCTTTTGTGTGAAGTTCTCATATTCACGCCGGTAGGTATGATAGAGCCGAGCCTTGACCTGGGCTGTTCCCTCATGGTGTGCCTTGAGGGTAGCCCAGATCTCTCTCGCAGTGGAGAGATGGCTCACACGCTCAAAATTAGTGGGACCTAGACCAGAAAATAGAATGTTCACAGCTTTACTATTGTTCTGATGCTGAGAAATGATACCAGGAGTACCTTGCTCAACAACTAGCAATACAACAAACGTAGTGTGAACGCAAATGTCCTAGATGTCCGAGCTTTGGCTCATGAGATAGGCTCGCATGTGAGTCTTCCAATAATTATAGCCATAAGCTTCCAAGGACGGGACCTTGCCAGGAGATGTCATGATCACTACTGGGGTTTAGAACCGGTTAAGGTATGGAAAAACCCTAACCAGGCTCTAATACCACTTGTAGGACCGAAAGTAGCGATCAGATGGGGGGTGAATGGACGCCTAAAAAATTCTTTCGAATCAATGGCCTTCTCCCAACACCCAACGTACCTCAAAAATATCCAGCGGAAACTAAAACGAATCACATGTGCTAAAAATAATCTAGCCTAAAAACGACCGGTGTGCTAGTTGAAAAGACACCACCACAGTGTTCAAAGGCAGATTAACAGATCATTCAAAACATGGGTATTTCAAGCTTCATGAAAGTAAATTATCACAGTCCACTGGTATTTAATCAATTAAAGTAAATGATAACTATCTTAAAAAACTCACAGATGATTCAACATGCACTAGAGATATAAAAATTCATTAATGAAAATACACCGTGCAATAAAAAATTGATCGTAGCATTTTAATCTATCACAAAATGTTTAGGAATAAAATACTAGAAACACGCAAAACGAGAATAAGAAATTACTGTTCATTTGTTGTCTCCGCATTCCGTCGAACACATTCAGTGCATGGCGATCGCTGCGTGCGTTGCTTCAGCCATAATCACACCACACGCTGCACCTGTGCTAGTCCTAGACTGCACATGCTGACCATGTTGATGTGCTCACAGCAAAGAATAATAGGCCAAACAAAAAACAAGCACATGCATTGGCAGCACAAATTCAAGACTACAGCTCTAAACAGTGGTAAGAAAATAATGGCACACTTCCCAAGAAATAGTGAGACAAGATAGTAATTCAAGCGGTTCGCAGCACAAATTCAAGACTACCATGAGAATAGTCCCTTTTTTGTGTAGCGTGTGTGCACTTGTGCTGAAGAAGACCTAGGAATTACCAGCCTGGAGAAAGAAGCCCGACAATGCTACTTCTACTTCACGCGTGTTCCTAGAAGCCAGCCGCTCCAGCCGCCATCAAAATAGCTGAGCGCCTAGTGATTCCTGTAGCAGCAGCCAATCTTCTCAAGGGAATAAAAACCGGAGCCGGCCAGGAATAAAGAACAGGTGATATGGAGAACACTATTGCGACGCTGGTTTGAGCAGGAGAATGAACAAGAAAAATTTGGGGAAAGTGAAAACTAGAACTCTGATTTTTCTATTAGATGAGTTAACCCTAACCCTAGGGACTGGGGCCTATTTATAGGCAGCCCAATAAATGGGGGAAAATGCAGAAATACCCCTAGGGTTTTTACAGACGCTGAAATAAATGGAAAAGACCAAACTTCCCTTAGGATATTTTTACAGACTCGACTGACTGACTATGGGCCTAAGGACAAAATAGTAAACTCCTATTTACAGATGACTTATCCGGAAGCTAAGCTTTCGTAGCGACTACGGTTTCTCTTCTGGACAGTCCGATGCGAGATCAGCGGTCGTCAGTTTTGCGCCGAAACTGACAAAGCCTCCACCGACTTTGCACCAGTTACCCGGATTGGGCCGGCCTAACTCCGCAGCTCTCTTAACCCGGCAATCGATCACCGCCCGTGTACCTGAGTCAATCCTGGTCAATAGCCCAGTGGGTCCTCTGCTGCTCCTAGCCCATTTACCCGGATTGGGCCAGCCCGACTTCGAAGCCCCTCTGCCCGACAGTCGCTCGCTGGCCGTGTACCTGAGTCACACGCAGCCCATGAAACAGCAGATCTCCTCTATTCATCTGTCCTTTTTGAGTATCGTTGACAATGACTCATCACATCTAGAGCCATGAGGCCCACGCTATTCAGCATGACTCCTCACTAGCTGATTCTCAGAATGAGAACTTTTACCTCCATTCTATCCTGAGCTGGATCAGTGCCAGAGAGCCACAGCTCGGCATGATGATCCAGCAGTTCAAGAGGCAGGATGGGTTTGGGGTAGGTTACACCTACACCAAGGCTGACTTTGAGAGTGCCATTAGCCTGGCAGTGGCGTGGAGTAAAATGACTCATGAGCAGAGATACCCTAAGACCCACTCCACTGAGTCTTCCCAGGCTTGTCAGCCCAAGGATGGAGTGATCCTTGAACCACCCAAAGCTCCACCCAAGAAACCTATCTGGGTTCCAAAGCCCAAACACCTCCACACTCCTCTAGACTCTCTTCTTGGACCCTCTCAGCCCAAGAAGACAACACCAATCACAACTAAGCCCAAGAACCCTAAGCCACAACCACATCCCAAGAAGCCCACCTATCATTGTGAGTACTGTCAGAGAGACGGGCATCTTGTGGAGTTTTGCTTCAGGAGGAACCGGGTTGAGAGAGCAGAGAGAGCTCGTGGTGGTCAGGAGCAGTTCTACCAGCAGGGTGGTAGACCGTGTGTTCCTCGACGCAGGGCAAGGCTGGAGGCCAGGCCGCGTCGTGTAGGTGGTGGTAGAGGAGACGACTTTCTTGCCCGTGCTCCAGTTGGTGGTGTCCGTTCCGGCAGAGCTCCAGGCCGTTTTGGCTACGGTCCTGGACCTCGTGGCCGAGGCTTTAGGCAGAACCAAGGACCACTCTTTGAACCGCGTTTTGGTCCAAACTCTCATGATGATTTCTGCTTTCCGTCTTTTGAGCAGATGGCTCGACACTGGTTTAGCTCTTTTGCTAAACCTAGTACCAGACCATTCGCTCCCACTTACAGCCACTGATTGTGCAGGATCAGGGACTGGAGGATGTTTGGATCATGGACTCAAGATGCTCTCGCCACATGACGGGACATCGCAGATGGTTCTCCAGTCTCACTCCCCCGAGCTCCAAAGAGTACATCACATTCGAGAACAGTGGTCAAGGGAAAGTAAGTGGTATTGGCTCAATTCGCATTTCAGATAATTTCTCTTTGAAGAATGTTGCCTTGGTTAAAAATTTGAACTTCAATTTGATTTCTGTTTCGCAACTTCTTGAGGATGGTTTGGAAGTGCGGTTAAAGAAGGGTAATTCTTCTGTGGTTGATTCTAGAGGGTCTTTGATTTGCTAGATTTTACCTTTTGGTAAAGTTTTTCGAATTGACTTCTCTAGTTCTTTTGGCCCTTCTCGCTGCTTGATTGCTGGATCTTCTTCTGAGCTCTGGAAGTGGCATAGGAGGTTAGGTCATTTGAGTTTTGATCTGCTAGTCAGGTTAAGCTCTATGGACCTCATCCGAGGATTGCCCAAGCTTAAAATGGAGAAAGATCTAGTTTGTCATCCCTGTCGTCATGGGAAAATGGTTGCTGCTTCTCACTCACTTGTGACTCAGGTGATGACTTCGTATCCGGGCGAGCTGTTACACTTGGACACTGTAGGTCTAGCTCGAGTATGCTCAGTCGGTGGGAAGTGGTATGCACTTGTGATTGTTGACGACTTTTCTCGATTATCGTGGGTTTTCTTTTTGAGTCTAAGGATGAAATGTTTCAGTTTGTTCATGACCTGATTTTGAAGCTGAAGAATGAGAACAATGGTCGGATGCGAGCAATTCGCTCCGACAACGGCTCTGAGTTCAAGAACTCTCAATTCATCAGCTTCTGTAGTGATCCGGGTCTAGACCATCAGTTTTCTTCTCCTTATACTCCCCCACAGAACGGCGTTGTGGAACAAAAGAACCGCACGCTAGTCGAGATGGCCAGGACGATGCTCGATGAGCACAGGACTCCTAGGCGTTTTTGGGCTGAAGCCATGAACACGGCTTGCTATCTGGCCAATCGCATTTTTCTTCGAGCTTACTTAGGTAAGACTTCGTATGAGTTGCAGTTTGGCAGATAGCCCAAGGTGAGCCACTTGCGAGCGTTTGGCTACAAGTGCTTTGTGCTCAAGAAGGGAGGGCATCTGGACAAGTTTGAGTCTCGTTGCTGGGACGATGTTTTTCTTGGTTATGCTTTGCATTCTCGAGGTTTCCGTGTTTGGAACCTCGACACCCAGCAGCTTGTCGAGACTTGCGAAGTTTCATTTGATGAGTCCATGCCTTCTTTGACTCCTTCTTTTGAGCTTTCTGGTGATGATGATCTCGGAGAATCCATCTTCGAGGAAGATGAGGATACTCCAGCTGCTGTTGAGGGTGGGCCTTCTGCACCTCCCACAGAGCCCACACCTTCTGAGACTTCGACTGAGGACGAGGGCGGACCTCTGTTCACTTCTTCCACTTTGATCGAGCCCCCTCAGTCGAGTTCAGAAGTGCCAGCTGCTGACTCCAGTGAGGTGACTTCAGATCACCAGGGAACCCGAGCAGTTCAGCGTGATCACCCCTCAGAGCTCATCATCGGTGATTTAACTGAAAGAACCTTGCGTTCATCTACCACTCTTGCTGTGTTTGCTGAATCTGCATTTGTTGCATCTTTTGAGCCCAGAGACGTTTCTCATGCTCTTTTTGATTCTAATTGGATTAATGCTATGCAAGAAGAGCTTTAGAACTTTGTCCGCAATCAGGTTTGGACACTAGTTGAGCCGCCACCAGGTTGCAACCCCATAGGCACCAAGTGGGTGTTCAAGAACAAACAAGGTGAAGATGGGGTTGTGGTGCGCAACAAAGCTCGATTAGTTGCCCAGGGTTTTTGCCAGAAGGAGGGTATTGACTTTGAAGAAACTTTCGCCCCTGTTGCCCGTCTTGAGTCCATTCGCATTCTTTTAGCTTTTGCCGTTTCAAAGGGTTTTAAGCTTTTTCAAATGGACGTCAAGAGTGCTTTTCTGAACGGGTTCATAGAAGAGGAAGTTTATGTTAGGCAGCCCCCCGGTTTTGAGAACCCTAAGTTTCCTCGACATGTTTTTAAGTTGCAAAAAGCTTTATACGGGTTGAAGCAAGCCCCCAGGGCTTGGTATGACTGGTTAAAGAAATTTTTGTTGGGGAAGGGCTTTGTGATGGGTTCTGTGGACAAAACTCTTTTCTTGCTCAGAGATGCTTCAGATTTCTTAGTCGCTCAGATTTACGTGGACGATATTATCTTTAGCGGTACTACTGACTCTCTTGTGTCCAAGTTTTCCGAGCAGATGCACAGCGAGTTTGAGATGAGCCTCATGGGTGAGCTCAAGTACTTCTTAGGGCTCTAGATCAAGCAGACCAAGGACGGCACCTTCATCCACCAAGGTAAGTACACTCGTGACATGTTGAAAAAATTTGACTTTGGTGGTGAATTGAAGCCGCAGATGACCCCGATGGGCACATCTGGGGGTCTAGACAAGGATGAGAGCGGCATCAAGGTCAACGAGAGAGAGTTTTGAGGGATGATCGGTTCACTGCTATATTTGACGGTGACAAGACCAGACATTCAGTTCGCCGTGGGACTTTGCGCGCGTTTTCAGTCTTCACCACGCGCGTCTCATCGGTAGGCTGTCAAGCGCATTTTCAGGTATCTTACCTATGCGCCCGATCTCGGTCTTTTCTATTCAGCTTCATCATCTCTCGATTTATCTGGCTTTTCGGATGCCGACTTTGGTGGGTGCTGGTTGGATCGCAAGTCGACTTCCAGTACTTGCCAGTTTCTTGGTTCTTCCCTTGTTTCTTGGTCTTCTCGAAAGCAATCTGGAGTTGCTCTTTCGACCACTGAGGCTGAGTATGTAGCTGCTGCTCACAGTTAGTTTGGATGATTTCCACTCTGCGAGATTTTGGGTTGTTCTTTCCTACCAGGGTTCCATTGTTTTGCGACAGCACCAGTGCGATTAGTGTAGGGAAAAACCCGTGTCTCCATTCAAAAACCAAACATATTGATGTGCGCTTTCACTTTCTGAGGGATCAATATGAGAAAGGTGTCATTGACCTTGTTCATGTTGATACCCATCATCAGTTGGCTGGCATTTTCACCAAACCCCTAGATCAGTCTACCTTTGAGCGTTTACGAGGGGATTTGGGTGTTGTGTATCCTTTCTAGGATATTTTGCGTCAGTTTTCTTTCTTCTTTACTCTTTTTCTTGAGTCTTTTTGTGTGAGTGTTCATATCTTGCATATTCACTTATCACACTTTAGAGCTGCTTCTGTTATATGGTTGAACTGATTTACTTATTCTAGCTGGTACATGCTTTTGAATACTTGTCAATGATCATGCTTTGGTTCAGTTCACTTGATATGTCTGATATCTGTCATATGCATGGCTTTTGTGCTTTAAAATTTGAAAAAATGATCACCATTGCTTCTGGTAACTTGCATGTGTAGGCTGAGTGTTTTTGCTATCTGTTACATGCCTTGTAGCTAGTTCCTAACTTAGATGCAAACATGCAACTTGGACATCTTTCTGCGTTAAAACATGGAAATGTGCTGTAAAAAAGATGAAAAATCAAGAAAAATGAAAATTCCATGTCTTTTTATGCATAATTTGAAAAGATCCAGGAGGGTTTGTTTTGTCACATTGCATTATTGTGGACTGTATACCATAGCACTTTGGTATGAACTAGGACAGTGTAGTGTATGCCAAGACCAATGTCTTAAGCTTCTAATGGTTCAGCTCTGGCCTAGGCTTGACTTGGTCGGTCAGCATAAGGTTTGACACACAAATAACCCCTGGCAAAAATGAAAAAGGACAAAGAAAAAGCCTAACAATTGAATTGATAACAAGTTCGCTGAAGCACTTTGTTTTGGATAATGCTTATCTTGGTATATATCAGTTAGCTTCTACATCTCATGCTTTCCCTTGCCTGTTAACTGGAAATTGTGGTGATGCTTTTGTTTTGCAAAATCTGAAAAATGCGTGCTAATGACTTTCTTTAGATATCATCTGTTGCACTGATCATGCCATGTGTCCTAGACAGTATGCTTTTGATATACTTGTTAGATGTTGTAATTGCAGTCAATCATATCTGAGAAGCATGCTTTCTACACTCCACCTGCACTCCAGTTGCATTCATTACATATTTTGAGGGGGAGTTGCATTTCAGGGGGAGTCTGTGTCTCTTTTGAGTGCTTGATGAGTTCACTTGTCAACAAGGGGGAGAAAATTTGGGATCAGAGTTTAAGGGGGAGTTTTTGTCTCGCTTGTTCTTACTCTGTTGATAACCTTGTTGTTCTGAAATCGCACTCATTTTGAGCTTTTACGTTTTGGTTAACCATAATGACCACTTCTTGCTTTTGTTTGACTTTTGGTCATTAGGGTTAAACTTTTATTTTATTTTCTTCTTCTTTGTTTTCTTGTGCTTTGTTTTCGTGTTTCCACATGTGTTCGCAGGTTCTGAAGAGCTGAAGAAGTGAAGTGTTGACAATGCACTCATCAAGGGGGAGATTGAGGAGCCATGCTGAATAGCGTGGGCCTCATGGCTCCAGAGGTGATGAGTCATTGTCAACGATAGTCAAAGAGGACAGAAGAAGAAAGGAGATCTGCTGTTTCATGGGTCGCGTCTGACTCAGGTACACGGGCAGCGAGTGACTGTCTGGCTGAAAGAGCTGCGAAGTCGGGCTGGCCCAATCCGGGTAAATGGGCCAGAAGCAGCAGAAGACCCACTGGGATGTTGACCAGGATTGACTCAGGTACATGGGTGGTGAGTGATTGCTGGGCTGAGAAAGCTGTGGAGTCGGGCCGGCCCAATCCGGGTACCTGGTGCAAAGTCGGTGGAGGCTTTGTCAGTTTCGGCACAAAACTGACAACCGTCGATCTTGTATCAGACTGTCCAGAAGAGAAGCCGTAGTCGCTATGAAAGCTTAGCTTCCGGATAAGTTATCTGTATCTCTAGGTCCACAGTCAGTCAGTCGAGTCTGTAAAAATTCCTAAGGGCAGTTTAGTCTTTTCCTTTATTTTAGCGTCTGTAAAAAACCCTAAGGGGCTGGTGGAATATTCTTAAGTGTTGGGCAGCCTATAGATAGGGCCCCAATCCCTAGGGTTGTGCTACTCTTTTGCTGAAATCACTTTTCAATTCATCCCTTGGGTCATTCCTCTTTGTTCCCTGCATCTTTCTCTCTCCTGTGCGCCGCCAGGCTTCTGTTCTAGACATTTTTGTCTTGCATTTATTTCGGATCTTCTTGATGCAGTAAGCTTCTATTCTCTGTACGTGTGCAGCAAATCTGCAACAATTTTTATGGCATCATTTCACGCGCACAGCTATTATTCTTTAGAAGTTTCGTCTCTGTTGCAATTGTTCTTCACGTGAGGATTACTAGTTCTTGCTGGTTGCAAGTAGTACTACTTCTCTGTAGCAACAGTACACTAGTACTCTAGTCTTGCTTTTTCCTGCGTAGCTTTTTGATCGAGTTGACAGGGCCAAAGTCCCTTTTCTGGTTGTTCCTGGCGAAGCCCCTTTTCTCTGTTCGAAGTTCCTCAACTCCGTGAGGCAGACTTCGATCTGACATCCTTGAGGGCTTCGCTTGAACTTCGACTTCACTTTGTGTCCTGAGTTTCTAGCTTCGAAGTACTTTTTGAGCTCTGTCAGCTTGACATACTTCGAACGTTTGTATGAAGGTACTCCGACTTGAGCTCTTCGAAGTCCATACTTCGACAAGTTTCGAAGCTGGCTTCGAAGCTTGTTTTTCCTGGTAGACTTCGCTCTACGTGAGTTCCTTCTTGCTGTCTTTTTCGAAGGTCACAATGTGTATGTTCAGAGCTTGTCTTTCGAAGTTAATTCTCTGATCGAAGGTCTCAACTTTGGTTGTCATACCTCGACCAAGCTAGCTTCGAAGTTTGAGTGTAGGCTTCGATTTGGTCTTTCTGTCGTGTGTTGGGCTTCGCTTCTCTTTCGGAGGTTGCTATTCTGTGAGTTTGTTCGAACCTTTCTGTTCGAAGTCTTGGCTTTGAAGTACATGGTTCGAACCAAGCTTCGATTCTCTCAAACTTCGTTTCGAAGCATACATCGCTCTTTGTCACACTTGAACTAGGCTAGCCAAAACAGACCTTCGGCGCTTTCACAACAGCCTTCGCCAGGCTTCGACACTGATCTCCAAAGCAGGCTTTGACACTGACTTCCGAAGCAGGCTTCGACACTGACCCCCGAAGTAGGCTTTGACACAGCGAAGCAGGCTTCGACACAGTGGAGCAGGCTTTGCCAAGTTCCGAACAGGAGACAAATCTGAACAATAACTTCTCATCTCACTTCATATATATATTTAGATCATCCATTGAGAAGTTTGACCTACCATGTCTAGTATATTTTGTTTATCTGCCTAGTAGCACTGCTTTGGTGGTTCTCTGTTTAAGATCAGTTGCTTCTAGGGTAGGTACCTTTAGACTTAGGCAATCTGTTCATACTCTGTTGCTTAGTCTTTTGAGGTGCGTTGGTTATTGGGAACATGCCATATATTTCGAAAGAATTTTTAAGGCGCCCATTCACCCCCTTCTGGTCGCTACTTTCGGTCCTACAACGAGGCGCCTCCTGATCCTGACCGAGGGGTCCGCCCTGTTCCGGACCTTCGTCACCGGGATTCCCGGCGAAGTCGGAAGCACCTTCGGGGGGAAGTCCTCAGTATTACCCCAAGGGGCCCAGCCAAGCACCCACACACCGCCGGCGGGGGATGTCCCTCCGGAGCCAGGGTTCCAGCGAGAGCACTTTTCGGGGGGCAACCCTCTACTGCAGCATCCACGGTGAGAACTGGAGCCACGACACCGACTCCTGCCGAACCATCCTCGCCCTCCGGAATGACTACCTCGAGCGAAGCTCCGGCCGCGACTCCTCCGACAAAGGGGCTCCCGTCCCCCACACCGACGCTGTCCAAATAGTCGGACGCCGGGATGAGACAAAAGCTTCCGGCCTAGCTCTAGAGCTCGACAGGTTCCAAGCCCCCAAGCTCAAAGATGGAGCGGACCGAGGGAAGCGGGTGGTCCTTCCCATCTCCGGGGGGAGCCCTGGGAGCTATGTCCAAGCGGCAGCGAAGGGAATATGTCCGGGAGGATGGGCATATCGGCACTTCAAGCTTCACCACACTTCCCGAATGGTCCCACGTCCCAATCTCCTTCACTGCCGAGGATGCCACCGGCGTCTAGTTCCCACACGCCGATCCCCTTGTCATCTCGGCATACATTGCGGGTGTCGACGTGCGTCGCATCTTTGTCGATTGAGGAAGTTCTGCTGACATCATTTTTCTGCAGGCTTTCGACTAGTTGTGCCTTTCCCGGAAGCATCTGTTGCCGGCCTCCCGGCCGCTGTAGGACCGAAAATAGCGACCAGAGGGGGGGTGAATGGGCGCCTTAAAAATTCTTTCGAATCAATGGCCTGTTCCCAATACCCAACGCACCTCAAAAGACTAAGCAGCAGAAAATAAACAGAAGGCCTAAGTCTAAGGGTATCTAACCTAGAAGCAACCGATGTTAAACAGAGAACTATTAATGAAGTGCAACTAGGCAGATGAACACTGTGTAACAGGCCTAAACTTCCCAATGAAATGATCTAAGTATATGTAAGGTGAAATGAGAAGTTACTGTCCAAATTTGTCTCCTGTTCGGAACTTGGCGAAGCCTGCTTCGCCCGTCGAGGTCTGCTTCGGAGATGGTGACGAAGCCTACTTCGGAGGTCAGTTGCGAAGCTTGTCCGAGATGCCGAAGGTGTTTCGGTCTAACCTAGTTCGAAGGAGTAGGGAGCGAAGTATGCTTCGGAGCGAAGTGACAGAGTCGGAGCCTGCTTCGAAGTGTGCACTTTGAAGACAAAACTTCGAACACGGTTTCGAACCGAATGCTTCGAAGCAAAACCTTCGAACAGAAAGCTTCGAACACAACACACAAACGGACAACCTTCGAACAAAGAAGCGAAGCCTGTCACACGACAGAAAACCAAGTCCGAAGCCTATACTCTACCTCCGAAAAGAGCAAGCTTCGAGAAGCGAAGGGTGACACGCCACACAAAAGTCAGTGCGAGGCCTAGCGGAACTACAAGCTTCAAACCCAACTTCGAAATCTATCGAGGTATGGACTTCGAACCGCTAGAGCCGAAGCCCCTTCGCACTGTTGTTCGAAGTATGCGATGCTGTCCGTTCAGAAAATACTTCGAAGCTTAGCAACACAGGACGCAAACCGAAGATCGAAGATCGAACGAAGCCTTCGAAGATGTTAGATCGAAGCCTGCCTCACGGAGCTGAGGGGCTTCGAACAAAGAAAGGCTTCGCCAGAAACACAGCCAGAAAAGGTGATAGAGCCTGTCAGCTTTGATCAAAAAGCTGTGCAGTAGAAGGTGAAAAGCTGCACAGAACACTGTAGCTGCAGTAAAGTAGTACTACTTGCAACAGCAAGAACTAGTACTACTAGCGTGAAGAACAAACCCAGCCGAAGCTTCCAAAGCCTCAAAAATCATGGGAAAACTTGCTATGCTAATGAAATGTAGCCATTAAAAACTTTGCAGATGCTGCACACAATGAAATAGGGCCTTTACTGCAACATTAAATGCAAGGCATTAAACACAGGAGCAAAAAACTTCCTGGCGGCGCAAGCAAGGAACAGGAGAAGAGAGAGAGGCAAGGCAAGAGACAAAAAGTGACCCAATAGAGTGGATTTGATTTCAGCCAAAAGGGTAGTCCAAACCCTAGGGATTGGGGCCCTATTTATAGGCTGCCCAACACTAGGAATATTCTACCAGCCCCTTAGGGTTTTTACAGACTAAAAAATAAAGGAAAAGACTCTACTGCCCTTAGGAATTTTTACAGACACGACTGACTGACTGTGGGCCTAGAGTTACAGATGACTTATCCGGAAGCTAAGTTTTCGTAGCGACTACGGCTTCTCTTCTGGATAGTCGGATACAGAATCAACGGTTGTCAGTTTTGCGCCGAAACTGACAAAGCCTCCACTAGCTTTGTACCAGGTACCCGGATTGGGCCGGCCCGACTCCGCAGCTCTCTCAGCCCGGCAATCGCTCACCGCCCGTGTACCTGAGTCAGTCCTGGTCAATAGCCCAGTGGATCTTCTATTGCTTCTGGCCCATGTACCCGGATTGGACCAGCCCGACTTCGCAGCCTCCTCTGCCCGACAGTCGCTTGCTGCCCGTGTACCTGAGTCACACGCGGCCCATGAAACAGCAGATCTCCTCTCTTCTTCTGTCCTCTTTGACTATCGTTGACAATGACTCATCACTTCTAGAGCCACGAGGCCCACGCTATTCAACATGGCTCCTCAATCTCCCCCTTGATGAGTGCATTGTCAACACTCTTCTTCTTCAGCTCTTCAGCACCTGCGAACAAATGTGGAAACACGAAAACAAAACACAAGAAAACAAAGAAGAAGAAAAATAAGGTAAAAAGTTTAACCCTAATGACCAAAAAACCGAACAAAAGCAAGAAGCGGTCATTATTGTTAACCAAAACGTAAAAGCTCAAAATGAGTGCGATTTCAGAACAACAAGGATATCAACAGAGTAAGAACTCCCCCTTAAACTCTGATCCCAAATTTTCTCCCCCTTGTTGACAAGTGAACTCATCAAGCACTCAATAGAGACACAGACTCCCCCTGAAATGGAACTTCCCCTCAAAATATGCGATGAATGCAACTGGGGTGCAGGTGGAGTGTAGAAAGCATGCTTCTCAGATATGATTGACTGCAATTACAACATCTAACAAGTATAGCAAACGACATACTGTCTAAGACACATGACATGAGCAGTGCAACAGATGATATCTAAAGAAAGTCATTAGCACGCAGTTTTCAGTTTTTGCAAACAAAGAGCATCACCACATTTTCCAGTAAAACAAGCAAGGTAAAGCATGAGATGCAAAAGCTAACTGATATCTACCAAGATAAGCATTGTCCAAAACAAAATGCTTCAGCAAACTTGTTATTATTTCAATTTTCAAGCTTTTTCTTTTCCCTTTGTTCATTTTTGCCAGGGGTTATTTGCATGTCAAACCTTATGCTGACCGACCAAGTCAAGCCTAGGTCAGAACTAGACCATCAGAAGCTTAAGACATTGGTCTTGGCATACACTACACTGTCCTAGTTCATACCAAAGTGCTATGGTATGCAGTCCAGAACAAATGTAATGCGACAAAGCAAACCCACCTGGATCTTTTCAATTCAAGCATAAAAAGGCATGAAATTTTCATTCATTTTTGATTTTTATCATTTTTATAGCTCATTTTCCATGTTAAAGCATAAAGATGTCCAAGTTGCATATCTGCATCTATGTGATGAACTAGCTACAAGGCATGTAACAGATAGAAAAAACACTCAGCCTACACATGCTAGTTACCAGAAGCAATGGTGATCATTTTCAAGTTTAAAGAATAAAAGCCATGCGTATGACAGATATCAGATATATCAAGTGAACTGAACCAAAGCATGATCATTGACATGTAATCAAAAGCATGTACCAGCTAGACCAAGTAAAGCAGTTCAATCATATAGCAGAAGCAAGCTCAAAAGTGTGATATGTGATTATGCAAGATATGAACACACACAGAAAGACTCAAGAAAAGAGTAAAGAAGAAGGAAAACTGACGCAAAATATCCTAGAAAGGATACACAACACCCAAATCCCCTTGTAAACGCTCAAATGTAGACTGATCTAGGGGTTTGGTGAAAATATCAGCCAACTGATGATGGGTATCAACATGAACAAGGTCAATGACACCTTTCTCATATTGATCCCGCAAGAAGTGAAAATGCACATCAATATGTTTGGTTTTTGAATGGAGACACGGGTTTTTCCCTACACTAATAGCACTAGTGCTGTCGCAAAACAATGGAACCCTGGTAGGAAAGAACAACCCAAAATCTCGTAGAGTGGAAATCATCCAAACCAACTGTGAGCAGCAGCTAGCAGCAGCTACATACTCAGCCTCTGTAGTCGAAAGAGCAACTCCAGATTGCTTTCGAGAAGACCAAGAGACAAGAGAAGAACCAAGAAACTGGCAAGTACCGGAAGTCGACTTGCGATCCAACCGGCACCCACCAAAGTCAGCGTCCGAAAAGCCAGATAGATCAAGAGATGATGATGCTGAATAGTAAAGACCGAGATCAGGCGCATAAGTGAGATACCTGAAGATGCGCTTGACAGCCTGCCGATGAGACGCGCGTGGTGAAGACTGGAAACACGCGCAAAGTCCCACGGCGAACTGTATATCTGGCCTCGTTGCCGTCAAGTACAGCAGCGAACCGATCATCCCTCGAAACTCTTTCTCATTGACCTTGACGCTGCTCTCATCCTTGTCCAGACCCCCAGAAGTTCCCATCGGGGTCATCTGCGGCTTCAATTCACCACCAAAGTCAAATTTCTTTAACATATCACGAGTGTACTTACCTTGGTGGATGAAGGTGCCGTCCTTGGTCTGCTTGATCTGGAGCCCTAAGAAGTACTTGAGCTCACCCATGAGGCTCATCTCAAACTCACTGTGCATCTGCTCAGAGAACTTGGACACAAGAGAATCAGTAGTACCGCCAAAAATAATATCGTCCACGTAAATCTGAGCAACTAAGAAATCTGAAGCATCTCTGAGCAAGAAAAGAGTTTTGTCCACAGAACCCATCACAAAGCCCTTCCCCAACAAAAATTGCTTCAACCGGTCATACCAAGCCCTGGGGGCTTGCTTCAACCCGTATAAAGCTTTGTGCAACTTAAAAACATGTCGAGGAAACTTAGGGTTCTCAAAACCGGGGGGTTGCCTAACATAAACCTCCTCTTCTATGTACCCGTTCAGAAAAGCACTCTTAACATCCATTTGAAAAAGCTTAAAACCCTTCGAAACGGCAAAAGCTAAGAGAATACGAATGGACTCAAGACGGGCAACTGGAGCGAAGGTTTCTTCAAAGTCAATACCTTCCTTCTGGCAATAACCCTGGGCAACTAGTCGAGCCTTGTTGCGCACCACAACCCCATCTTCACCTTGTTTGTTCTTGAATACCCACTTGGTGCCTATGGGGTTGCATCCTGATGGCGGCTCAACTAATGTCCAAACCCGATCGCGGACAAAATTTTCAAGCTCTTCTTGCATAGCATTAATCCAATTAGAATCAGAAAGAGCATGAGAAACGTCTCTGGGCTCAAAAGATGCAACAAACGCAGATTCAGCAAACACAGCGAGAGAGGCAGAAGAACGCAAAGTTCTCTCAGTCAGATCACCTATGATGAGCTCTGAGGGATGGTCACGCTGAACTGCTCGGGTTCCCTGGTGATCTGAAGTCACCTCACCGGAGTCAGCAGCTGGTACCTCTGGACTCGACTGAGGGAGCTCGATCGATGTGGAAGAAGTGATCAGAGGTCCGCCCTCATCCTCAGTCGAAGTCTCAGAAGGTGTGGGCTCTGCGGGGGATGCAGAAGGCCCACCCTCATCAGCAGCTGGAGTATCCTCATCTTCCTCGAAGATGGACTCTCCGAGCTCATCATCACCAGAAAACTCAAAAGAAGGAGTCAAAGAAGGCAAGGACTCATCAAAAGAAACCTCACAAGTCTCGACAAGCAGCTGGGATTCGAGGTTCCAAACACGGAAGCCTCGAGAATGCAATGCATAACCAAGAAAAACACCATCCCAACAACGAGACTCAAACTTGTCCAAATGCCCTCCCTTCTTGAGCACAAAACACTTGCAGCCAAACGCTCGCAAGTGGCTCACCTTGGGCTGTCTGCCAAACCGCAACTCATATGATGTCTTACCAAGGTAAGCTCTAAGAAAAATGCGGTTGGCCAGATAGCAAGCCGTGTTCATGGCTTCAGCCCAAAAACGCCTAGGAGTCCTGTGCTCATCGAGCATCGTCCTGGCCATCTCGACTAGCGTGCGGTTCTTTCGTTCCACAACGCCGTTCTGTGGGGGAGTGTAAGGAGAAGAAAACTGATGGTCCAGACCTTGATCACTACAGAAGCTGACGAACTGAGAGTTCTTGAACTCAGAGCCATTGTCGGAGCGAATTGCTCGCATTCGACCATTGTTCTCATTCTTCAACTTCAAGATCAGGTCATGAACAAACTGAAACGTTTCATCCTTAGACTCCAAAAAGAAAACCCACGAGAATCGAGAAAAGTCGTCAACAATCACAAGTGCATACCACTTCCCACCGACTGAACGTACTCGAGCTGGACCAACAGTGTCCAAGTGTAAAAGCTCACCTGGATACGAAGTCATCACCTGAGTCACAGGTGAGTGAGAAGCGGCAACCATTTTCCCATGACGACAGGGATGACAAACTAGATCCTTCTCTATCTTAAACTTGGGCAATCCTCGAATGAGGTCCATAGAGCTTAACCTGACTAGCAGATCAAAACTCAAGTGACCTAACCTTCTATGCCACTTCCAGAGCTCAGAAGAAGATCCAACAATTAAACAGCGAGAAGGGCCAAAAGAACTAGAGAAGTCAATTCGAAAAACTTTACCGAATGGTAAAATCTGACAAACCAAAGACCCTCTAGAATCAACCACAGAAGAATTGCCCTTCTTAAAACGCACTTCCAAACCATCCTCAAGAAGTTGCGAAACAGAAATCAAGTTGAAGTTCAAATTTTTAACCAAAGCAACATTCTTCAAAGAGAAATGATCTGAAATGCGAATTGAGCCTATGCCACTTACTTTCCCTTGACCGCTGTTCCCGAACGTGATGTACTCTTTGGAGCTCGGGGGAGTGAGACTGGAGAACCATCTGCGATGTCCCGTCATGTGGCGAGAGCATCCTGAGTCCATGATCCAAACATCCTCCAGTCCCCGGTCCTGCACAATCAGTGGCTGTAAGTGGGAGCAAATGGTCCGGCACCAGGTTTAGCAAAAGAGCTAAACCAGTGTCGAGCCATCTGCTCAAAAGATGGAAAGCGAAAACCATCAAAAGAGTTTGGACCAAAACGCGGCTCAAAGTGTGGTCCTCGATTCTGCCTAACCCTGCGGCCACGAGGTCCAGAACCGTAGCCAACATGGTCTGGAACTCTACCGGAATGGACACCACCAACTGGAGCACTGGCAAGAAAGCCGTCTCCTCTACCACCACCTACACGACGCGGCCTGGCCTCTAGCCTCTCCCCGCGCCGAGGAACACGCAGTCTACCACCCCGCTGGTAGAACTGCTCCTGATCACTACGAGCCCTCTCTGCTCTCTCAACCCGCTTCCTCTTGAAGCAGAATTCCGCAAGATGCCCGTCTCTCTGACAGTACTCACAATGATAGGTGGGCTTCTTGGGATGTGGTTGAGGCTTAGGATGTTTGGGCTTGGTAGTGTTTGATGTGGTCTTCTTGGGTTGAGAGGGTCTAGGAAGAGAGTCTAGAGAAGAGTGGAGGTGTTTGGGCTTAGGAACCCAGATAGGCTTCTTGGGTGGAGCATTGGGTGGTTCATGAATCACCCCATCCTTGGGCTGACAAGCCTGGGAGGACTCAGTGGAGTGAGTCTTGGGGTATCTCTGCTCAGGAGTCATTTTACTCCACTCTACTGCCCGGCTAATGGCACTCTCAAAGTCAGCCTTGGTGTAGGTGTAACCTACCCCAAACCCATCCTGCCTTTTGAACTGCTGGATCATCATGCCAAGTTGTGGCTCTCTAGCACTGATCCAACTCAGGATAGAACGGAGGTAAAAGTTCTCATTCTGAGAGTCTGCTAGCTCCTCTCTCAAGGAAGCTAGAACCTCCACATGAGACAAGCAGGTCTCACACTCTCCACTTGGACAGACTTTTCGGCTTTCAGCTTGATCAACTCCATTCTAAGAGACAGACAGTTCTCACAGACAGTGGGTGGAACTGACAATGTCTCAAGCTCTAGCCTAGTCGGCGCAAGCTCAGCTCTCAACCTCTCCAAATCACCCAACTGTTCATCGCCCTTGGATTTCAGCTTAGCTAAGACAGCTAGATGAGATGGGCAATCAACACAGGGTGCGACGACAGTGGCTTGAGCATCTTTCAGCTCCAGCTGAGCGCTTTCAAGCTCAGTGGCCAAAGCGTCCCTCTCATCAACCCTTTCTGTGTACCTGGACTTCAGAGTCGACAGGTCACACAGAAGCACCTCACACTTCGGGCACTCACTGCTATCACCCAAGCAAGGGGAAGAAGATAGACTCTCAATTCTGCCGTTGGCCACGGCAAGCTCACTCTCTAACTCATCTATCCTCTTCTTAGCCCCCCTAAGCAGTTTTTCCCGATATTTCAACTCCTGACGATTCCTCTCAAGTAAATCAACGATTTCGCGCTCGTAGGATGATACCTTGTTGTCGTCATTATCGGAATCATCGAAGGAGCTCTTTTCTTCCTTATCCCCAAGAGCCATTGAACAGAAGCTCTTGCAGGATCTTCGGCGCTGGTGTGAGCGGCTCTTCGGCTTGTCTCCGAAGGCCATGAAGCAGAGGCCCGCCGGATCGTCCTTGTCCTTCCCCTTCCTGATGACGATCTCCTCATCGCTTGAGCTTGATGAAGAGGAAGAAGACGTGGACTGCTTGGAGTAGCTCTTCTCCATCTCGGCGAAGAAGGCCTTGTCGCGCTTCTTGTTCTCTCGCCGGTAGTCCTTCAGGGCCTTCTTGAAGAATCGGGTCTTCGGCTTGCCCTTGTTGAAGGATGAGCTCTCATGCTTGCCGGAGTCGTGGAAGCTGCCACTGGTGCCCTTCTTGTATCCATTGCGCTTGGGGCAGTCGGCGATGAAGTGTCCTGGATCACCACACTCAAATCATCCGGATTTTGTGCCGTGTCTTTTGAACATTCTCTTGTCATAGACACGACGCACCCGGTTGTTAAAGAGACACAAATCATCATCTCCCAAAGACTCAAGCTGGTCCTCAGTGATAGACATCAAGGAGAAACCAGCACAGCTCACAGCAGAGGGATCAACAGAAGGTGTAGCAAGGGCCAGGGATTTTGATCCAGAACCAGTGAGATTTGATCTCAGTTGGATATCTACCTCAGTGGCCTTCAGCTTGCTAAACAACTCAGAAATGGTCAAGGTATCGTAAGAAGTGCTCTCAACGATAGAGGATACTTTGATCTCCCAGATCTTTGGGTCCAAGGTATGGAGAACCTTGAGCGCCTGCTCGTGATCTGAGACTAACTGAGCACCCTCAGCCTTGTTGTCCCGAAGCTTGTTAATGATCGATTGAAAGCGACCAAACAAAGCTTCAACAGATTCACCCGGCTTTTGTGTGAAGTTCTCGTACTCACGCCGGTAGGTCTGATAGAGCCGAGCCTTGACCTGAGCTGTTCCCTCATGGTGTGCCTTGAGGGTAGCCCAGATCTCTCTCGCAGTGGAGAGATGGCTCACATGCTCAAACTCAGTGGGACCTAAACCAGAGAAAAGAATGTTCACAGCCTTACTGTTGCTCAGATGCTGAGCAATGATACTAGCAGTACCCTGCTCAGTGACTGGCAATATGACAAACGTGGTGTGAACGCAAATGTCCCAAATGTCCGAACCCTGGCTCATGAGATAGGCTCGCATGCGAGTCTTCCAATAGTTATAGCCATAGGCTTCCAAGGACGGGACCTTGCCAGGAGACGTCATGGTCACTACCGGGGTTTAGAACCGGTTAAGGTATGGAAAAACCCTAACCAAGCTCTGATACCACTTGTAGGACCGAAAATAGCGACCAGAGGGGGGTGAATGGGCGCCTTAAAAATTCTTTCGAATCAATGGCCTGTTCCCAATACCCAACGCACCTCAAAAGACTAAGCAGCAGAAAATAAACAGAAGGCCTAAGTCTAAGGTTATCTAACCTAGAAGCAACCGATGTTAAACAGAGAACTATTAATGAAGTGCAACTAGGCAGATGAACACTGTGTAACAGGCCTAAACTTCCCAATGAAATGATCTAAGTATATGTAAGGTGAAATGAGAAGTTACTGTCCAAATTTGTCTCCTGTTCGGAACTTGGCGAAGCCTGCTTCGCCCGTCGAGGTCTGCTTCGGAGATGGTGACGAAGCCTGCTTCGGAGGTCAGTTGCGAAGCTTGTCCGAGATGCCGAAGGTGTTTCGGTCTAACCTAGTTCGAAGGAGTAGGGAGGGAAGTATGCTTCGGAGCGAAGTGACAGAGTCAGAGCCTGCTTCGAAGTGTGCACTTTGAAGACAAAACTTCGAACACGGTTTCGAACCGAATGCTTCGAAGCAAAACCTTCGAACAGAAAGCTTCGAACACAACACACAAACGGACAACCTTCGAACAAAGAAGCGAAGCCTGTCACACGACAGAAAACCAAGTCCGAAGCCTATACTCTACCTCCGAAAAGAGCAAGCTTCGAGAAGCGAAGGGTGACACGCCACACAAAAGTCAGTGCGAGGCCTAGCGGAACTACAAGCTTCGAACCCAACTTCGAAATCTATCGAGGTATGGACTTCGAACAGCTAGAGCCGAAGCCCCTTCGCACTGTCGTTCGAAGTATGCGATGCTGTCCGTTCAGAAAATACTTCGAAGGTTAGCAACACAGGACGCAAACCGAAGATCGAAGATCGAACGAAGCCTTCGAAGATGTTAGATCGAAGCCTGCCTCACGGAGCTGAGGGGCTTCGAACAGAGAAAGGCTTCGCCAGAAACACAGCCAGAAAAGGTGATAGAGCCTGTCAGCTTCGATCAAAAAGCTGTGCAGTAGAAGGTGAAAAGCTGCACAGAACACTGTAGCTGCAGTAAAGTAGTACTACTTGCAACAGCAAGAACTAGTACTACTAGCGTGAAGAACACACCCAGCCGAAGCTTCCAAAGCCTCAAAAATCATGGGAAAACTTGCTATGCTAATGAAATGTAGCCATTAAAAACTTTGCAGATGCTGCACACAATGAAATAGGGCCTTTACTGCAACATTAAATGCAAGGCATTAAACACAGGAGCAAAAAACTTCCTGGCGGCGCAAGCATGGAACAGGAGAAGAGAGAGAGGCAAGGCAAGAGACAAAAAGTGACCCAATAGAGTGGATTTGATTTCAGCCAAAAGGGTAGTCCAAACCCTAGGGATTGGGGCCCTATTTATAGGCTGTCCAACACTAGTAATATTCTACCAGCCCCTTAGGGTTTTTACAGACTAAAAAATAAAGGAAAAGACTCTACTGCCCTTAGGAATTTTTACAGACACGACTGACTGACTGTGGGCCTAGAGTTACAGATGACTTATCCGGAAGCTAAGTTTTCGTAGCGACTACGGCTTCTCTTCTGGACAGTCAGATACAGAATCAACGGTTGTCAGTTTTGCGCCGAAACTGACAAAGCCTCCACTAGCTTTGCACCAGGTACCCGGATTGGGCCGGCCCGACTCCGCAGCTCTCTCAGCCCGGCAATCGCTCACCGCCCGTGTACCTGAGTCAGTCCTGGTCAACAGCCCAGTGGGTCTTCTACTGCTTCTGGCCCATGTACCCGGATTGGACCAGCCCGACTTCGCAGCCTCCTCTGCCCGACAGTCGCTTGCTGCCCGTGTACCTGAGTCACACGCGGCCCATGAAACAGCAGATCTCCTCTCTTCTTCTGTCCTCTTTGACTATCGTTGACAATGACTCATCACTTCTAGAGCCATGAGGCCCACGCTATTCAGCATGGCTCCTCAGCCGCTCCAGGGCTTCGCAGGGCTGCCACTCGATGCTCTTGGCCAGATCGGGCTGGAGGTGACCTTCGAAGAATCCCCCCTTTGCCGCAGCGAGGAGATCATCTTCGACATCATCGATGCTCCATATGCCTACAACGCCATCTTCGGAAGGGGGATGCTCAATCGCTTCGGGGCCATCGCCCACCACAACTACTTGTGCCTCCAGATGCCGACTCCGGGAGGGGTGCTCTCGATTCTGGGAGACCAGGCCGCGGTCCACCGAGTCGAATATGGACACTCGGCCCCGCTGGAGCAAAGGCAAGTCCACAGCGTCCGCGGAAGCCCAGGAGAAGCCGGACTGACGGACGCCGGAGACGCCCCTCCGAAGGGGCCCCCGGCCAAGCCACTCCCGAAAGGGGAGGTCATCACGAAGATCCTGGTCCAGAACGGGAAGGAGTGCCCAATCCGATTCGGAGGTGGCCTTGAGCCGGAGGTGTCAGAGCAGCTCGAAGAAGTCATCCGCAGCAACCTGGACATCTTCGCATGGTCCAACGAAGACATACCAGGCGTCGACCGCTCGATCATCGAGCACTCTCTGGCGGTCGACCCAAAAGCTCGCCCTATATGCCAGGGGCTTCAGAAGCTATCCATTGAGCAAGCCGAGCTCGCCAAAGCCGAGACAGAGAAGTTGCTCCGGGCAGGGGTCATTCGGGAAGTTAGTCATACCGAGTGGTTGTCAAACCCAGTGTTCATCTAGAAGAAAACATCTGGCAAATGGCGCATGTGTATCGACTTTACATCTCTGAATAAAGCTTCGTGACCCCTACCCAATGCCTCGCATCGATCAATTGGTTGATTTTACTGCTGGTTCCGAGCTCCTCAGCTTTCTTGACGCCTATTCAGGGTATCACCAGATTTGGTTGAAGCAGGAAGATCAGGTCAAGACAAGCTTAATTACCTCCTCGAGAGTGTTCTGCTATGTTTGGATGCCCTTCAGTCTCCGCAACGCGGGGGCCACCTTCTCCAGATTGATATCTAAGGCCCTAGGGCACCAGATCGACCACAATGTCGAAGCCTATATGGACGATATCATCATTAAAAGCATGAACAAGAATTGCCATATTACAGATATAGCTGAAACATTCGACAGCCTCCGTAAGTGCGGAATCCGCCTCAATCCGGAGAAGTGCGTCTTCGGAGCTCATGCTGGAAAGCTGCTCGGATATCTGGTTTCCAGCCAGGGCATTGAAGCCAATCCAACACAAGTCAGCGCACTACAGAATATGTCTCCTCCTCGGAATTTGAAGCAGGCGCAGAAGCTAGCCGGATGCCTCACCACTCTTATCCATTTCTTGGCAAGATCGGCTGAGAGAAGAATGCCCATTTTCAAGGCATTGCGAGGCTCCAAAGACTTTGAATGGACCCCGGAATGCCAAGACTGCTTCGACAGGATAAAAGAATATCTCGCCAATCTCATTGCCCTCGCAACACCCCATGCCGGCGATCCTCTTCTAGTCTACCTCGCCGCCTTAGGCAGCGCGGCGAGTGCATCCTTGATTCAAGAAGAAGACACTAGCGGGAATTTTGTACAACGCCCTGTATACTTTGTGTCCGAAGCTCTCTCCGGAGCAAAAACTTGGTATACCGAGCTCGAGAAGGTGGCGTATGCTCTCGTCATGGCATCCCAGAAGCTTCGGCACTACTTTTTGGCCCATGATATAGTCATTCCGACTGCCTATCCCCTGGGCGACATGTTCCGGAATAAGGACACAACCGGGCGAATTGGGAAGTGGGCAGTGGAGCTCGCTCCGTTCGACATCTCCTTTGTGGCTTGGACCGCCATTAAGTCTCAAATCCTTGCCGATTTTGTCGCCGAATGGACGCCAGCAGTTAGTTATGCCAGTGACGAAGCCGGCGAAGGGGTGTTGACTGTTTACTTGGATGGTGCCTACCAAGCTTCTGGAGCAGGCGCCGTGGCGGTGATTGTTTCCCCCTCCGGTCAGCAAGCTTTATACTCTGTTCGGTTGAACTTCAAAGCTACAAACAATGTTGCCGAATATGAAGGAGTGCTGCTGGGTCTTCGCAAGGTGCACGCGCTCGAATCCGCCCGCGTGATTGTCAAGACCGATTCTCAAGTCGTTGCTGGACATGTAGACAAGAGTTTCCAAGCCCGGCATCCCGATCTCGCCGCCTACCTCGAAGCCATTCGTAAGTTCGAGGTATCTTTCAAAGGGATATCGGTCCAAAGCATACCAAGAAGTCAAAATTGCCAAGCTGACATCCTCGCTAAAGCTGGCGCCGGCGGTCAAGCTCTTCCTCCCACTGCATTTTTCGAAGAACTTGCCGAGCCATCCATCTCTCCATGGAGGTGTACCGCCTCACGCACCGACGGGTACTCCGGTGCCCCCACAGCCGGCTACAGTCCTTTGCACAACCGATGGTGATTGGCGAGAGCCCATTCTACGGACACTCAATGGCGACATGGACGACCAGTCTAGTCTGGAGCTGGCGCGGCTTCAACTCCGCACCAGGCCTTATCAAATCATTAACGGAATCCTGTACAAGTTGGG
The DNA here is from genome assembly GCA_019279435.1 of Zizania palustris. Taxonomy (NCBI): domain Eukaryota; kingdom Viridiplantae; phylum Streptophyta; class Magnoliopsida; order Poales; family Poaceae; genus Zizania; species Zizania palustris. The sequence goes on from JAAALK010000081.1 coordinate 45,376,748, forward strand.
TGTATGATCTCCGCTGCTTCGGTGCATCTCCCGTCCAAATGGACTACGGATGCTCCGGGAAATCCATGAGGGTCTGTGTGGTAGCCACTTAGCCCCTCGAGCACTCACCGGGAAGACTCTCCGCCAAGGTGTGTATTGGTCCACCATCGTCGCTGACGCCGAAGATCTAGTGCGCACCTGTCAAGGGTGCCAATGGATGGGGCGACAGAGCCATAAGCCCCCGGTCAGCCTACAACTCATCGCACCCGTCTGGACCCTACCTCGGTGGGCGATGGACCTTATCGGACCGTTTCCCAGGGAAAGGGGCAACTTGTGCTTTGCCGTCATCGCTATCGAATACTTCTCTAAATGGGTCGAGGCCGAGCTGTTGACTGCCATTACCTCCCGAAGCGTACATAAATTCTTTTGGAAGAATACAGTCTGCCGCTTCGGAGTGCCCAAGCAGCTCACGCTGGACAACGACACTCAGTTCGACGCTGGATCCTTCAAAGCATTCTGCGAAGAGTTGGGAGTGCAGCTATGCTTCGCAGCGGTCTGGCATCCCCAGTCAAATGGAGCTGTCGAGAGGGCCAATGGGCACATTCTATCCGGCCTTAACAAGTGCATCGTGGGTTTAGCCAAGGGATTGTGGCCCGAAGAGCTACCTAAAATCCTGTGGTCCATTTGGACCACCCCTTCCCGAGCTACCGGTTTCACCCCATTCCGGCTGCTATTTGGCGATGAAGCGATGACGCTGATGGAGCTTTGGGCTGGTTCTCTGTGGGTCACGGCTCCCGAAACTGACCAAGAGCGCGCCGTCTCCCTCAACCTCATGGAGGAATAAAGGTTCCAAGCCGTCGCCAACCTCTCTCAGTACCAGAAGCAAACGAAGGCGTGGTACGACCCCAAAGTTAAGCGCAACGAGTTTCAGCCAGGGCATCTTGTCCTGCGCGCAGTGGCTGCTCCGACAAAGCTGGGCAATAAATGGGAAGGCCCGTACATCATGGTCGGCTCCAGACGGCCAGGTTCCTACCATCTAGCTACCCTAGAAGGCGAAGATCCAAAGCACACTTGGCACGCGGAGCACTTGAAACGCTATTTTGCATAATTTCATAGACATGTCTTCTGATGTTAACTCTTGTTGTATCAGATCCCACATTTAATAAATAATATACGGTGAACGTTTGACCAAAGTGGATGCACTGCGGTAAAAAGCATAGTTTCACCAAGCTGGGTTCTGAGCTCCGGCTCGACGCACCCCCTATTCAGGTTCCGAGCTCTGGTTCGACGCACCCTCTATTCGGGTTCCGAGCTCCGGCTCGATGCACCCCTATTCGGGTTCCGAGCTCTGGCTTGACGCACCCACCATTCGTGTTCCGAGCTCTGGCTCGACGCACCCACCATTTGGGTTCCGAGCTCTGGCTCGACGCACCCCCTATTCGGGTTTCGAGCTCTGGCTCGAAGTACCCCGACCAAGACCGACACCGTCCGCTTGGCCATGCTCCTCTATCAGCCCGGTCTCCCTCAGGCACAAGTAAGAGTCGTGGAGAGGAGCCGTCCTCGCCGCAAAGTCTTGGCCCTCCTCCAGGAAGGGAACCAGGAGGGGCACACTGGAGCGCGCACGCTTTGGGTCAGTGGGTGGCCAGATTTCGGTCTCCCGACCGGCCCCCTCAAGGGTCTCTTCTGAGGTCTCCTCCGGTTCCGCCTCGCCGCCTAGCCCTGGGGCCCCCGCCGTATTCGCGGGAGCTTCGGGCCTTATGTCGGCGGTGCCTCCAGAGAATACCGAAGGTGGCGCTGGGACCCGGGTGGAAGTGCCTGCTTGGGAGGAGCAAGAGTCAGGATCGAAGGGATTTGATGCATATAGGCAAAGAGCCAGGTTAAAGCCACGTACCTTCGTCCACAGTTTCAACAGGGAGATCCGAAGGCCAGACACGTCCGGGGGTGCCAGGCCGATAGAACAGGTCATCCATCGAGTTTATCGGGGATCCCGCCAGTGCCGTAGCTAGTTCGGCCTCGACGTCGGCGCTCCCTCGACAGCCCCTAGGGGGTCAACTAACCCTCCCCGGTCTAGGCTATCGGTTTCCCGGCTCCCGTGGGAGCTGGCGGAGACCCCCTCCAATGCCAGACTGCGTAGAGGGGTGGATTTAGGAGACGCCGCTACTCCAGTGCCTGACGCCTCTTGCCCGACCCTCGGTGTGGGTGGCCGCGCACTCGGCAGGACCGGCGCGTCTCCAGCGCCGCCGGAGGCTGGTTGCTCCGGACGGGTCGGACCAGGATCCACCAAGGAATCATCCGGCTCCATCCCCGACCCTTCGCTGGAATATCCCCATTCAAAGTGGCAGGCAGAGGAGTGAGACGGGGAGAGTCTCTTCGGACCCTTTGTCGTCCTCTTCTTCTTCGAAGGTTTCTTATGAGAGAGCCCAGCGTCGAGGTCTGCCACCCTCTTCTTCGAAGGCGGGTGAAGAGCCTCCCTCTCTGGGAGGGGCAGAGGAGAAAGCTCGAGCGCGTCCCACACGCGGTTGTATCGCTCCCAGGACCCGACGAGCTCCATCCGACGCTTGTATTCGGCCGGAGTGGGAGCCCCGAGAATCTTCTCGGCAAGTCGGGCCACTTCGTCGGGAGTCTTGGTGACGAGCGACCCTGCATCCAAGGTTAGATGTTTCAGCCCTGCAAACCTCGTGGTAGAATTGTGAAGCTTGAAGGGAGGCAAGGAGGACAATAACCTAGCCGGTTGGAGAGCTCTGCCGAAGAAGATTCATCCCGAGTGCTCCGAAGCAATGCCGGCCACTCCTCCTTCAGTGGCAGAATCTCAAGAGCAACGAACTCCTCCATCAAATATCGCATGCTCATCTGGCGAGTGATGATCTGGAGCAGTCGGATGCAAACGGAGACCGAACCGGCGTTAGCTTCGATAGTCGCCTCCCTCCGAAACCAAATATGGCGCGGAGGTCCGACAAGCCCAGAGTTCAACCCCACTCAGACGTAGAACCAGCGGTGTACCCACTTGGAGTACCACCGCTCATTAATGGCCTTCGCAGGAAAGGAGTTGGCGTACCTCTTCCTGAGCTGGAAGTTGATACTCCCGTAGGCTTGCACCAAGCCATCCTTCTTCTTCGGCTGGCAGAGGGCTTCATGCATCTGGGCGAAGACCTCCGCTCTACCCTCACAGCTCTCCGCACGCATAGCCCACTCAAAGATAGAGAGGCGGGCCATGACATTCGGAGACAACTGGGGGAGCTCGAGATGGAAGGCGTCCAGAACACCCGAAAGGAGCTCTGAAGCCGGGAACCCAAGCCCCGCGTCAAAGAACGCCTCGAAGACGACGACCTCTCCTTCGCGCGGCTCCAGGATTGACTCCGAGCCCAGCTTCCTGGCCTCCATGCTAGGACCAAGGCGACCCCGAGTCACGAGCTTGATGGACCCATCCGAGCACGCTGATGGCCCCAGCTCTAAGGTTTGCTCCCGAAACCTTTCTGAAGCCGGGCGAAGCTCGCGCGGGTCGCGTGTTTCTGATGGGCCAGGAGCCATCGCCGTCGCCGCCGCCATTGCCATCTGACGCTGCAGGAAACGTGGATCCACTGCGGCCGTGGGAGCGCCCCTTTCCAGCATGGCTGGAGGGAGTGGGGAAAGGAAACCGGAAGTTTGAAGATTGGAAGCCTAGCCACGAAGCTTGAGACTCTAAAGACTAGGCAAGTGAGCAGGAGGGGTTCAGCTGGCCAACAGGGGCTATTTATGCGCGAGAGTAGCCACTGCCTAGCTGGTTCAGTGCCCCATCGGTCCACATTCCCCCACTCCACACGCGTGCGCCTATCGCGCGGTCACCGCATTAAAGTCTCGCCAGTCCACCTTTGCGTGTGCTAGTCCCCGACGGTCCATCTTCCTCACGTCCCGCGCACGCCAGGCGCACTGACCCTGTGTTAAAGTCATGCCTTTCCACCTTCCTATGCACCGGTTCCCGACGGTCAAGATCGCGTGGGCTTCAAGCCCGGTCGGTCAAAATTCCTTCTGCGGAGCGTAATGCGACTAGCTCATCCGAGCCGCTCTGAGGCCAACACCCGGCCTCAAGGCTCTGGAGCATTTCTAAGGCTCCAGAGCACCTCCGAGGCACTCGAATGAGGATGGTTCGCAGCGAAGATCCAAGACCCCACTGTGAGTTGATTTCTTGTAAAATTATCAGAATTATCTTGCGCGCTCCTTCCCTTTCTTCCGTGTAGGACTCTCGAGCGGAAAGAAGCGAGGGGCTACTGTTGGGGGAGATAATCTCGATGGTAGTTGAAAGCATAAAGAGCAGAAGTACGGTCCAGAGGGAAGGCCACGTCTAGCGAGGGCCCGACACCCCATTCTGGAGGCGTCTGCGAGCCCCGAGGCAGGGAGGCCTAGGGACCTCCAGAAGCCCCGAAGTAGACGAAAGGGGCTCTCGAGCAGATGCCCGGCAGGATGCCGGAGCCAAGCCTCCGAAAGGTGCGATGGCTCCAGGGCATGACAGAAGACCAGGGGACAGTCCGGTCAAGGTGGTCCAGGGATAGGATCACGATTGCCTTAGCAGTGTCGGGCGATCGCTGCAACGCCCAACATGGTTGATACGCTGTCAGGGCTACACTTTCTGTCTGTACTATGAGGCTTCTACTCTTGTTTATATTACAGGGCTGTGTCAGGCAGTGTAACGGTTAAGGGGTTTTGGAAGTATTAGACCCCTTCTGGCTGGGTTGCTCTATAAATACTCCTATCCCCCAGTTGTAATGGACACACGATCCAAGAATACAATCTGAGCTCAACACTTCATTACTCCCATTCCAAAACCTGTTGGTTTGATCCGTTGTCCCAACAAGCCTCATGGGTGAGCTCAAGTACTTCTTAGAGCTCCAGATCAAGCAGACCAAGGACAACATCTTCATCCACCAGAGCAAGTACACGCGGGACATGCTGAAGAAGTTCGACTTCGGTGGAGAGCTGAAGCTTCAAATGACCCCCATGGGCACATTTGGGGGCCTATACAAGGACGAGAGCAGCGTCAAGGTCAACGAGAGAGAGTATCGAGGGATGATCGGATCGCTTTTGTACCTGACTGCGACAAGACTGTACATTCAGTTCGCCATGGGATTGTGCGCGCTCTTCCAGTCTTTACCACACGCATCTAATCCTTAAGTTGTCAAGTGCATTTTTAGGTACCTAACCTATGCTCCTCATCTCGGTCTTTACTATTTAGCATCATCATGTCTTGAGTTATCTGGCTTTTCCGACGTTGATTTTGGTGGGTGCCAGCTGGATCGCAAGTTGACTTCTGGTACTTACTAGTTTCTTGGTTCTTCGCTTGTTTGTTGGTCTTCGCGTAAGCAATCTAGAGTTGCGCTTTCTACTACAGAGGCTAGTATGTAACTGCTGCTAGCTACTGCTTATAGTTGGTTTGAATGATTTCCAGTTTGAAAGATTTTGGGTTGTCTTTCCCTGCTAGAGTGCCTTTGTTTTGTGATAGCACCAACGTAATTAGTGTAGGGAAAAACCCATGTATTCATTCGAAAACCAAACATATTGATGTGCGCTTTCACTTTATGATGGATCAATATGAGAAAGGTGTCATTAACCTTGTTCATGTTGATACCCATCATCAGTTGGCTGACGTTCTTACCAAACCCCTAGATCAGTCTACGTTTGAGCGTTTGAGAGGGGATTTGAGAGTTATGTATCCTTTTTAAGATATTTTGAGTCTTTTCTTTCTTCTTTACTCTTTTACTTAGTCTTTTCGTGTGAGTTCATATCATACATATTCATATATCCACACTTTGAGCTTGCTTCTGTTATATGATTGACCTGCTTTACTCATTCTTGCTTGTATATGCTTTTGAATACCTGTCGATGATCATACTTTGTTTCAGTTCACACGATATATCTGATATCTGTCATATGCATGGCTTTTATGCTTTAAAATTGAAAAATGATCACCATTGCTTCTGGTAACTAGCATGTGTAGGCTGAATGCTTTTGCTATCTTTTACATGCCTGGTAGCTAGTTTCTTACTTAGATGCAGATATGCAACTTGGACATCTATATGCTTTAACATGTAAAATATGCTATAAAATGATAAAAATCAGAAAAATGAAAAATCCATGCCTTTTTTATGCTTAATTTAAAAGATCCAGGTGGGTTTGTTGTGTCGCATTGCATTTGTTCTTGACTGCTTGCCATAGAACTTTAGTATGAACTAGGACATTGTAATGTATGCCAAGACCAATGTCCTAAGCTTCCAGTGGTCCTGTTCTAGCCTAGGCTTGACTTGGTCGGTTAGCATAAGGTTGACATGCAAATAACCCCTGACAAAAATGAAAAAGGAAAAGAAAAAGCCTGAAATTAAAAAGATAACAAGTTTGCTGAAGCACTTAGTTATGGACACTACTTATCTTGGTAGATATCAGCTAGCCTTTGCATTTCTTGCTTTACCTTTCCTTTCTGCTAGAAAATGTGATGATGCTTTTATTTGCAAAAAATCTGAAAATACGTGCTAATGACTTTCTTTGGATATCCTCTATTGCACTGATCATGCCATGTGTCTTAGCCAATATTTTGTGCTATACTTGCTAGATGTTGTAATTGCAGTCGATCATATCTAAGAAGCATTCTTTTTACACTCCACTTGCAACCCAGTTGCATTCATTGCATATTTTGAGGGGGAGATGCATTTCAGGGAGAGTTTGAGTTTGTGTCTATTTTAAGTGCATTTAGTCTCACTTGATGAGTCTAGTTGTCAACAAGAGCGAGAAATTTTGGGTTACTTGATCTTTTAGAAGATTTTTGGGGGAGTTTTGGCTTTCTCGGAGATTTGTTTCAGGGGGAGTTTTAGTCTCTTTTGCCTTTTCTCTTTGGATATCCTTGTTGATAATTCAGAGATTGCACTCGTTTTAGTTTTTATTTCTGTTTAACCATAATAACCATTTTCTGGCTCTTGTTTGGCTTTTGGTAATGAAGGTTAAACCCTTTATTTTATTTACCAAAACCAGAAAATAAAATAAAAAGTTTAACCCTAATGACCAAAAGCCGAACAAAAAACAGAAAGCGGTCATTATGGTTAACTAAAAATAAGACCGCAAATGAGTGCAATCTCAGAATTATAAACAAGGATATCTAAAGAGAAAGGGAAAAAGAGACTAAAACTCCCCCTGAAACAAATCCCGGAGAAAGCCAAAACTCCCCCTAAACTCTTCTAAAAGATAAAGTAACCCAAAATTTCTCCCCCTTGTTGACAATTGAATTCATCAAGTGAGACTAAATGCACTCAAAAGAGACACAAACTCAACCTCCCCCTGAAATGCAACTCCCCCTCAAAATATGCAATGAATGCAACTGTGGTGCAAGTGGAGTGTAAAAGCATGCTTCTCAGATATGATTTACTGCAATTACAACATCTAGCACGTATAGCAAAAGAAATACTGTCTAAGACACATGACATGATCAGTGCAACAGATGATATCCAAATAAAGTCATTAGCACACATTTTTCGATTTTAGCAAATAAAAGCATCACCATATTTTCTAGTTGACAAGCAAGGTAAAACATGAGATGCAAAGGCTAGCTGATATCTACCAGGATAAGCATTGTGCAGAACAAAGTGCTTCAACAAACTTGTTATCTTTTTAATTCTCAGGCTTTTTCTTTTCCTTTTTCATTTTTGCCAGTGGTTATTTACATGTCAACCTTATGCTAACCGACCAAGTCAAGCCTAGGCCAGAATTGGACCATCAGAAGCTTAAGACATTGGTCTTGGCATACATTACACTGTCCTAGTTCATACCAAAGTGCTATGGTAAGCAGTCCAGCACAATGCAATGCGACACAACAAACCCACCTAGATCTTTTAAATTAAGCATAAAAGGCATGGATTTTTCATTTTTCTATTTTTTATCATTTTTATAGCATATTTTCCATGTTTAAAGCATATAGATGTCCAAGTTGCATATCTGCATCTAAGTAAGGAACTAGCTACTAGGCATGTAAAAGATTGCAAAAGAATTCAACCTACACATGCTAGTTACCAGAAGCAATGATGATCATTTTTCAATTTTAAAGCAAAAAAGCCATGCATATGACAGATATCAGACATATCATGTGAACTGAAGCAAAGCATGATCATCGACAGGTAGTCAAAAGCATATACTAGCTAGAATAAGTAAAGCAGATCAATCATATAACAGAAGCAAGCTCAAAGTGTGATATGTGAATATACATGATATGAACTCATACAAAAAGACTCAAGAAAAGAGTAAAGAAGAAAGAAAACTGACTGAAAATATCCTAAAAAGGATACACAACTCCCAAATCCCCTCGCAAATGCTCAAAAGTAGCCTGATCTAGGGGTTTGGTGAGAATGTCAGCCAACTGATGATGGGTATCAACATGAACAAGGTCAATGACACCTTTCTCATATTGATCCCTCAGAAAGTGAAAGCACACATCAATATGTTTGGTTTTCGAATGAAGACATGAGTTTTCCCTACACTAATCGCACTGGTGCTATCACAAAACAAAGGTACTCTAGCAGGGAAAAACAACCAAAATCTCTCAAAGTGGAAATCATCCAAACCAACTATGAGTAGAAGCTAGCAGCAGCTACATACTCAGCCTCAGTAGTGGAAAGCGCAACTCCGGATTGTTTTCGAGAAGACCAAGAAACAAGCGAAGAACCGAGAAACTGGCAAGTACCAAAAGTCAACTTGCGATCCAGCCGACACCCACCAAAATCAGCGTCGGAAAAGCCAGATAACTCAAGAGACAATGATGCTGAATAGTAAAGACCAAGATCAGACGCATAGGTAAGGTACTTGAAAATACGCTAGATAGCCTACCGATGAGATGCGCGCGGTGAATACTGGAAGTGCGCGCACAATCCCACAACGAACTGAATGTCCGGTCTCGTCACCGTCAAGTATAGCAGTGATCCGATCATCCCTCGATACTATCTCTCATTGACCTTGACACCACTCTCGTCCTTGTCCAGGCTCCCAGATGTACCCATTGGGGTCATCTGAGGCTTCAGCTCTCCACTAAAGTCGAACTTCTTCAGCATGTCCGCGTGTACTTACTCTAGTGGATGAAGATGCCATCCTTGGTCTGCTTGATCTGGAGCCCTAAGAAGTACTTGAGCTCACCCATGAGGCTCATCTCAAACTCGCTGTGCATCTGCTCAGAAAACTTGGACACAAGCTCATTAGTAGAACCACCAAAAATAATGTCGTCCACATAAATCTGAGAAATCAAGAAATCTAAGCCAACTCTGAGCAAGAAAAGAGTTTTGTCCACCGAACCCATCACAAAGCCACTCCCCAACAAAAGCTACTTTAAACGATCATACCAAGCCCTGGGGGCTTGCTTCAGACCATATAAAGCTTTCTGCAACTTGAAAACATGTCGAGGAAACTTAGGGTTCTCGAAACCAGGGGGCTGCCTAACATAAACCTCATCCTCTATGTACCCGTTTAGAAAAGCACTCTTGACATCCATTTGAAAAAGCTTAAAACCTTTAGAAGCAGTGAATGCCAAAAGTATGCGAATGGACTCAAGACGGGCAACAGGGGCGAAAGTCTCCTCAAGGTCAATACCCTCTTTCTGGCAAAAACCCTGGGCCACTAATCGAGCATTATTGCGCACAACAACCCCATCTTCACCTTGTTTGTTCTTAAACACCCACTTGGTGCCTATGGGGTTGCATCCAAGTGGCAGCTCAACTAGTGTCCAAACCCGATTGCGAACAAAATTCTCAAGCTCTTCTTGCATGGCGTTTATCCAATTTGCATCAAAAAGAGCATGAGAAACATCTCTAGGCTCAAAAGTGGCAACAAACGCAGACTTAGCAAAAATAGCGAGTAAGCCAACAGAAGAACGCAAGGATCTCGAAGTGAGATCACCGATGATGAGCTCTCAGGGGTGATCACGTTGAACTGCTCGAGATCCTAGGTGATCTTAGGTCACCTCAACGGAGTCATCAACTGGCACCTCTGGACTCGATTAAGGGGGCTCGATCGAAATGGAAGAAGTGATCAGAGATCCGCCCTCGTCCTCAGTTGAAGTCTCAGAAGGTGTGGGGTCTGCAGGCTGTGCAGAAGGCCCATCCTCATCAATAACTAGAATGTCATCATCTTCCTCGAAGGTGGACTCTCCAAGCTCATCATCTCCAGAAAGCTCAAAAGAAGGAGTAAGTGAAGGCATTAACTCATCAAAAGAAACCTCACACATCTCGACAAGCTATTGGGAGTCGAGGTTCCAAACACGGAAGCCTCGAGAATGCAAAGCATAACAAAGAAAGACTCCATCCCAGCAAAGAGACTCAAACTTGTCCAAATGCCCTCCCTTCTTGAGCACAAAGCACTTGCAGCCAAACGCTCGCAAGTGACTCACCTTGGGCTGTCTTCCAAACCACAACTCATATGATGTCTTACCTAAGTAAGCTCTAAGAAAAATACGGTTGGCCAGATAGCAAGCCGTGTTCATGGCTTCAGCCCAAAAATGCCTAGGAGTCCTATGCTCATCGAGCATCGTCTTGGCCATCTCGACCAACGTGTGGTTCTTTCATTCCACAACGCCATTCTGTGGGGGAGTGTAAGGAGCAGAAAACTGGTGCTCAAGACCCTGATCACTACAAAAGCTGATGAACTGAGAGTTCTTAAACTCAGAGCCGTTGTCAGAGTGAATTGCTCACATCTGACCATTGTTCTCATTCTTCAGCTTCAAAATCAGGTCTTGAACAAAACAGAAAGCCTCATCCTTAGACTCCAGAAAGAAAACCCACGAGAATCGAGAAAAATCATCAACTATCACAAGCGCATACCACTTCCTACCGACTGAGCATACCCGAGCTGGACCAACAGTATCCATGTGTAACAGTTCTCCCGGGTATGAAGTCATCACCTGAGTCACAGGCGCGTGAGAAGCGACAACCATTTCCTATGACGATAGGGATGACAAACTAGATCCTTCTCCATCTTAAGCTTGGGCAATCCTCAAATGAGATCCATAGAGCTCAATCTGACTAGCAGATCAAAGCTCTAATGACCTAACCTCCTATGCCACCTCCAAAGCTCAGAAGAGGATCCAATGATCAAACAGTGAGAAGGCCAAAAGAACTAGAGAAATCAATCCGAAAAACCTTACCGAAGGGTAAGATCTAACAAACCAAAGATCCTCTAGAATCAACAACAGAAGACATGCCCTTCTTAAAACGAACCTCTAAACCATCCTCAAGAAGTTGCGAAATAGAGACCAAATTAAAACTCAAGTTTCCAACCAAATCAACATTCTTCAAAGAGAAATGATCAGATATTCGAATTGAGCCAATGTCGTGTACCTTCCCTTGACCACTATCCTCGAAGGTGATGTATTCCTTGGAGCTCGGGGAAGTGAGGCTAGAGAACCATCTGTGATGTCCCGTCATGTGGCGAGAGCATCCTGAATCCATGATTCACATGACCTCTAGTCCTCGATCCTGCACGATCAGTGGTTATAAGTGGGAGCAAACGATCTGACACCAGGTTTAGCAAAGGAGCTAAACCAGTGTCGAGACATCTGCTCAAAAGAAGGAAAGCAGAAGGAATCATAAGAGTGTGGACCAAAACGCGGCTCAAAGCGTGGTCCTCTGTTCTGCCTAAAGTCTTGGCCACGAGGTCCAAAGCCATATCTAGAATGACCTAGAGCTCTGCCGGAGCGAAAACCACCCTCCAGAGCACGGGCACGAAAGACGTCTCCTCTACCACCACCTACATGACGCGCCCTGGCCTCTAGCCTCTCTCCGCGTCGAGGGAATCTCTGTCTACCACCCTCCTGGTAGAACTGCTTCTGCCCACCTCGAGCTCTCTCTGCTCTCTCAACCCGCTTTCTCCTGAAGCAAAACTCCTCAAGATGCCCGTCTCTCTGACAGAACTCATAGTGATAGGTAGGATTCTTGGGATGTGGTTGAGGCTTGGGGTTCTTGGGCTTGGTGGTGTTGGGTGTAGACTATTTAGTGTGAGAGGGTCCAAGTAGAGAGTCAAGAGAAGTGTGGAGATGCTTGGGCTTTGGGATCCAGACAGGCTTCTTGGGTGGAGATTTAGGTTCTTCTTGGAACACTCCATCCTTGGGCTGACAGACCTGGAAAGACTTAGTGGAGTGAGTCTTGGGATATCTCTGCTCTGGAGTCATCTTACTCCACTCCATTGCAAGGCTAATGGCACTCTCAAAGTCAACCTTGGTGTAGGTGTAACCTACCCCAAACCCATCCTGACTCTTGAACTGCTGGATCATCATGCCAAGATGTGGCTCTCTAGCACTCACCCAACTCAGGATCTGATAGAGGTAAAAGTTCTCGTTCCGAGCATCAACTAGCTCCTCTCTCAAGGAAGCTAGCACGTCCACCTGAGACAAGCAGATCTCACACTCTCTATCAACTTGGACAGACTTCTTAGCTTTTAGCTTGATTAGTTCCAATCTCAGGGACAAGCAGTTATCACAAACAGTGGGTGGAACTAACAATGTCTTAAGCTCTAGCTTAGTCTGCTCCAGTTCAGCTCTGACTCTCGCTAACTCGCCCAACTTCTCATCACTCTTGGCTCTCAACTCAGCTAAACTAGCTAGATGGGATGGGCAGTCCTCACAGGGCACGACGACAGTGGAATGAGCATCTTTTAGCTCCAACTGCGCGCTCTCAAGCTCAGTGGCCAAAGCGTCTCTCTCATCTAACCTCTTTGTGTACCTGGACTTCAGAGTCATCAGGTCACACAACAACACCTCATAGTTAGGGCACTCACTGCTACCATCCAAGCAAGGGGAAGAAGATAGACTCTAAATCTTGCCATTGGCTCTGGTAAGCTCACTCTCAAGTTCATCTATCCTTTTCTTAGCCCCTCTAAGCAGTTTCTCCTGATACCTCAACTCCTGACGGTTCTCTTCTAGTAATTCAACGACTTCTTGTTCATAGGAGGATACCTTTTCATCGTCGTCATCGTCGAAGTTGTGGGGGAGACCTTCTCTTCCTTATCCCCAAGAGCCATTGAGCAAACGCTCTTGCGGGATCTTCGGCTGTGGTGCGAACGACTCTTCGGCTTGTCCCTGAAGGCCATGAAGCAGAGGCCCACCGGATCATCCTTGTCCTTCCCCTTCTTGATCACGATCTCTTCATCACTTAAGATTGATGAAGATGAAGAAGACGAGGATCTCTTGGAGTATATTCTCTCCATCTCGGTGAAGAAGGCCTTGTCTTGCTTCTTGTTCTCACGCCGGTAGTCCTTCAGGGCCTTTCGAAAGAACCTCATCTTGTGCTTGCCGGAGTCATAGGAGCCACCGCCGGTGCCCTTCTTGTGACTGTTCCACTTGGGGTAGTCGGCGATGAAGTGACCTGGATCACCACACTCAAAGCATTCGGATTTTGTGCCGTGTCTTTTGAACATTCGTTTATCTTAGACACGATGCACCTGGTTGTTAAAAAGACACAGATCATCATTTCCTAGCGAATCAAGCTGATCCTCGGTGATAGACATCAAAGAAAACACATCACAACTCAAAGAGGAGGAGTCAGCAGAAGTTGTCGCAAGGGCCAGGGTTTTTGAGCTAGAACCAGTGAGATTTGATCTCAACTGGATATCAATATCTGTGGCCTTGAGCTTACTGAAAAGCTCTACGATAGTCAAGGTATCGTAAGAGGTACTCTCAATGATAGAGGATACGTTGATCTCCCAGATCTTAGGGTCCAAGGTATGAAGAACCTTAAGCGCCTGCTCATGATTTGAGACCAGCTGAACTCTATCGGCCTTGTTGGCCTGAAGCCTGTTGATGATCGATTGAAAATGACCAAACAAAGCTTCAATAGATTCATCCGGCTTCTATGTGAAATTTTCATATTCACGCCGGTAGGTCTAATAGAGCCAAGCCTTGACCTAGGCTGTCCCCTCATGGTGTGCCTGGAGGGTAGCCCAGATCTCTCTAGCAGTGTTGAGATGGCTCACACGCTCAAACTCAGTGTGACCTAGACCAGAAAATAAAATGTTCACAACTTTGTTATTGTTCTGATGCTGGGCGACTATCTCGGGGGAAGTGCGCTCAGCAACAGGAAGCACAGTAAAAGTAGCGTGAACACAAACATCTCAAATGTCCGAGCTCTGGCTCATGAGATAGGCTCGCATGTGAGTCTTCCAGTAATTATAGCCAAAAGCTTCAAGGGACGGAACCTTGCCAGAGGAAGTCATGATCACTACCTTGGGTTAGAACCGGTTAAGGTATGGAAAAACCCTAACTAGGCTTTGATACCACTTGTAGGACCGATAGTAGCGACCAAAGGGGGGGTTAATGGGGGCCTAAAATTTTTTTTCGAATCAATGGCCTTCTCCCAACACCCAACGCACCTCAACAGAAAATCAGTGGAAACAAACAGATCAAAAACAGTGAAAATAATCTAGCCTAAAAACGACCGGTGTCCTAGTCGAAACACACCAACACAGTGCTTAAAGGTAGATCAAGTTAACTCATATGTCAAATAGCAGTTCTAGAAATGATTCATCAAAGACACTGATAATCCATCTAGAAAGTCCAAAACATCCACAGTTCACAGGCAATCCACAAATGAGAGACACCACATATTTTAGCACATTTAATCTTGACAAAATAAATGCAGGAAATAAATGTGCTATGGATTTAATTCATTTATTTCAGAATATTCATAGCAACAATGAAATAGTGCATGAAAAACAAGACAGGAAATCAATTACGGTTCAAAGTTGTCTCCTATGCGCAACTAGACGAACACATGGCCTGCGTCCAGTCGGTGTGGCCTGCTCCGCCCGGCTTGCTTCGCAATCGCCACCCCCTCGCGCTGGAGAAACAATGGCCGTAGCTGATGCGTGCACCACCAAGCACCTCAACTGCACACTGCAGCAGTCTTGCTTCCTCGTGACTCCCGCCAAGTCCCTTGCATGAAGATCCTCAGTAGCAAAAATGCTGCACGCTGCCGTGTCTTCCACTCCGTTGCAGTGGTGCTTGTCCAATCGGTGGCCCCACGCACAATGTGGCACAGCGCTATGCCTGCGCCTGCCACTAGCTCCTAGCGTGTGCAGTACTACTGATCGGCTGCCAATGCCCACACCGAGCGCCACACCTGTGATTCTTAGACTCAGCACCAAGCCAGCCAAAGCTGCTGAGCTACTACTGCACATGCATCCAGGCGGCGCAAGCACATCCCGGCCAAAACAATTGGCGCCGAAACCAGCCGGATGCACCGCACAAGTATAAGCGCCAAGATGGAGACTCTGATGAGAACATCACCAGTTGGGATAGGATCATGATTGTAAGGAAACAAGTTAAGGTGCATGCTTTCTATGTTAGATTTAATTTTTATATATTTGAACCTCAGATGCTATACCAAGAGATCCGTTCATTTTCAATTTCAGAAATACTTTCTTGGATCAATAGAAGAGATGCATGTATATGGAACTCTTGTATTAACATGGAAGTTGATTGGGGACCAATAGACGTTGAGTCGAGGACGACTCCAAATCAAGAAGGGGAGGATGATGAGGAAAACCCTACCAATGATACAACCATACATGAATACCAAGATCCAATTATTCGAGTTCGAGCACGATGATTAAATCTCCAGGTCAACTCGTTTCTAAGTATCTTAGTATATTATCTTGGGAATAAATTACTACCTAATATTATTATTATTGTTAGGAACCATGGAGATGATGAAAATCACTTGGAGATAAACAAAGTGTTGGAGAAGAACTAGGAAGGACGTCCAAGGAAATTTGAGAGTCCAATCCAACTACAATTCGTGTCCAACTCGGATTCCAGGAGCAGTGTGCACTAAAATCATCGCCCAAGCCGCATACTGACTCTGTTTTTGATGTTCCACCCATCCACGGAAAAATAACTTAATAACCTTTCCAATGCCACCAGTTTCATCTCAAAATTCGTTCTAGATTAACCGGAATCGTCAAAACAAGATAGAGTCCAGAATCTGTCAGTATAGTATTTTCTGCGTTATTGGGCCTTTGGGCCGTGTATCCAGTTGAGCCTATTAGGGGTGCATCCCAAACTACTATATAAGGTGTTTCTATAGCCATCTAGGGTTTTGGGGTTTTGTTTACACGTTGCTTTGATAGCCGCCGCTTCGCCGGATTTGTAAGTAAACCCCAA
This sequence comes from Zizania palustris, assembly GCA_019279435.1. NCBI lineage: Eukaryota > Viridiplantae > Streptophyta > Magnoliopsida > Poales > Poaceae > Zizania > Zizania palustris. The sequence continues at coordinate 45,392,874 of JAAALK010000081.1, forward strand.
CTCGCAGATTCTAATAGAATTTCAATTCGATTGCGTTTTCTGTGTTCTTGCTTGTGTTCTTCAATTCGCAGGCAAGGATTAGCCTTCTTGGCGAGGTCAATCAGGTTGTGCTTGGTTGATAACTAACAGAGTAGTGGTGTAGCGATTGCAAGGGTCGATCTCGTTGATCGGAAGCCGGATCATCAACGTGGAGTTCTCCACAAATCGTTGTTTATCCCCCACCTGATGAAAGATCGGGCACCCCCTTCTCCATCAAGTGGTATCAGAGCTTGGTTTACTGTCAAGTTCGTGTATCTTATATTAGATTGATTTCATATTCGTCCCATAATCCAGGAAAAAGCTAACAAAAAATTTGTAGTCGTAGGTTTTCCCCAATCCAAGACCATCCCTAGACTTTGCATGTTTTGGTTTCAGAGTCCGTAGTATTGAGTTTGTGTCCTTGGTCAAGTCTAGTTGCTAGTTAGTATTGTGATATTTTTTCTAAATCCCTTATACTAGCCACCACCCATAAATCCCCTTTGATTTGCAATTCGCGTCCGAACTAGAACCTCAAAACCTTGATTTATATCGCCTCTGGTAAAACAGTCATATCTTTTGCATACAGACTCCGAATAAGGTAAATAAATACATTTTCGAAATCTATAGAAAAAGTTAGATCTAAGTTTTTCTAGTTAGCTAGGTTCGCCGATTTTAGTTTTTCCAAATTTGGCAGGAAAGATCGAGTTTTCCAGCCCCAAAGTTTCTTGCGCAGATTTTTTAGCTCATTTTTTATTTATCTACATAGCACTTCTTTGCAGCAAAATTGTATCACATCTTCTTGGTTTGTCTTGTTTGTGCCCCTAGTAAAAAAAGTGTCAAAAAAAGATTTCAAAAAAAGAGTTCAAAAAAAGAGTTAAAAAATATTGAAAACAAAGAAGAATATCGAAAAAAGAGGAGCACTTAGGGATAAGCTTGGAAGATATTAGTTTTGTGTGGTGCTATTTTCGGTATTGTTTTGTGCTGATTTTATCAATCTAATTTCCATCCTTTAAGCCTCAGCCACTCTCTCATTTAAGCCTTGTTTTCATAGGGATCACATTCAGACCAGCAATTAGTACAAGTACTCTGACATTTATTTAATATTACTATCTGTTTGTGAATCGTGTTCCACTAGATTACTCTTATTTAACTGACTAGACTCCACATATATACTTCTGATCAGTGCAGCTCGAGTCTTTGCAATCGTATACCACACTCTTTGGAAGTCACCAACTAGTCAAGAATTGTGTCACGACCAAGATTGTGCCATCCACTGCCCTGCGATGGTAAGAACCTTGTAAGATTGTGGTAAGATGCTTGAGTGTGAGCGAGAATACATTCCACTACCTAATAGTTAATAGGGCTAATATTTTTTCTAAGTGTTTTTCCTTTTCTACTAACCATGGTAGGTATGGAAGGTGCGACAAATCATAATCATGGTAACAATGTTTGTTCTATCAGAAGTAAGTTTACCATCCCATCTTTTTATAGTGAATATGATGTTGAAGAATACCTAGATTGGGAGATGACCGTAGAGCATAAATTTAACTTATATCTAGTTCCTGAACAACATAGAGTTAAACAAGCAACTAGTATGTTTAAAAATCGTGCTTTAATCTGGTGGGAAGATATAAGTGAACTTCACTTACAACCTAATACATGGGGTCATTTAAAAAGAGCTATTCGTTGTAAATTTGTCTCTCCTTCTTATCATCGTGAATTGTGTAAGAAACTACAATGCTTAGTTCGAGGTAACATGTCTGTGAGAGAGTATTATGCTGAGCTTTGTGAGAGCATGACCCGTTGTGGTGTTGTGGAGCACTCGGAGGAAACGATGTGGCGCTTCTATGATGGATTGAGGCATGAGATTCAAGATATCATTTATTATAAAGAATTTAGTACTCTTAGTCGTTTGTTCCATCTTGCCATCATTGCAGAGAAAGAATTGCAGGAACAACAATACAAGGCAAGAGACTCCTATCCATCGCGAGTGACGAGCACACCGGTACTAACCAAGCCTTTCTCTTTTTCAAGTGTTCGTCATGCACTTGCACATGTACCTGCACAAACATCAGCAAGCATATTGCCTTCCATCTCTGCACGAGTTGAGCTATTAGGTAAAAAGTCCTTACAGGTACCCGTTGAGGTTGCTTCATCAGCTGAAATAATAGAACACCCTTTGCAATTTGATAATGATGCACTTCACCATGATATGACTAATAACTATACCATTGTGCATGTGAATATGAAATCTACTTTGTTACTTTCAACTTTTGATGAATTTGTTAAATATGATATTGAGACGGCAATTAATGAGAAAAAACAACTTGATATTAGATCTGAAATTCAGCATGAAATCGAATTAAAAGATTCGTCTATCCTTGCACATAAAACTGATCAAACTGATATTCATAGTCAAGATGTGTGCTATGTTGTGATTTGTGAAACTCCTTATTATTCTCTTACTAATATAGTTTATACTTTGCCCTCAATTATCACTAAGTATTTATCTCATATTGAGCTACATAAGTGTAAATTTGATATGTCTCCCGAGTTTTTATCTTATGTTGAGTTACATAAATATAAACTTGTCTTGCCTCCCAAGTTTTGGGATAGTTCCACATTTAACGTTGTAGAATTGAAACCAACCATGGGAGCAAAAGATGAGTATGTGTCGAGGACGACTCTATTTCAAGAAGGGGAGAATGATGAGAAAATCACCAGTTGGGATAGGATCATGATTGTGAGGAAACAAGTTAAGGTGCATGATTTCTATGTTAGATTTAATTTTTATATATTTGAACCTCAGATGCTATACTAAGAGATCCGTTCATTTTCAATTTCAGAAATACTTTCTTGGATCAATAGAAGAGATGCATGTATATGGAACTCTTGTATTAACATGGAACTTGATTGGGGACCACTAGATGTTTAGTCGAGGATGACTCCAAATCAAGAAGGGGGGATGACGAGGACAACCCTACCAATGATACAACCATACATGAATACAAAGATCCAATTATTCGAGTTCGAGCACGCACTTCAAGAAAATAGAAAGTTTTCATCGGCTATTTTATCTTCCGTCGGCTTTTCACAGTGGCCGATGGAAGATAGAGGCATCTTTCCCCGCCCGTTATAAATCCCCTAACTTCTGTTGGCCAGCATTAAAGCCGACAGAAGTTAACTAATTTCCGTCGGCTTTAATGCTGGCCGACGGAAGTTCGAGGATTTATTCCCCAACTGCACGCACGTACAGGGAGCCCTAACTCCCTGTACGCGTGCTCCCATAGACCCCGCCAGCAATTCCTGCGCCCGCCCCCTCCCGCCGCCAACCGCCGCCTCCGGCAGCCGCCGGCCGACGCCTCCGGTCGTCGCCTCCGTCTGCCACCTCCCGCCGCCACCTGTCGCCCGGTCCCGCACGCCCACTACACGCGCCTCACCACGCCTCCCCACCGCGCGCCTCCGGTCGCTGCCGACCACCTGCCCGGATCACGTGCCGCGGCCCGCCGCCGCCTCCCACGCCGACCGCCCGCGCCGCCGCCCACCACCGCCTCCCACTGCACGCCGTCCGCCCGCGCCGCCGCCCTGCCCGTCCCCACGTGCCACCGCCCACCAGCCTCCCACTGCCGCCCGCCACCGCCTCCCATGCCGACCGCCCGCGCCGCTGCCCGCCGCCACTTCCCACGCCGACAGCCCGCGCCGCCGCCCACCGCCGCCTCCAACTGCACGTCGTCCGCCCGCACCGCCACCCTGCCCGGTCCAACGTGCCGCCGCCCACCGGTCTCCCAACGCCGCCAGCCGCGCGACGACCACCCGCCGCCACCCACCGCCCTCTGGCCACCACCTGTTGTCGTCGCCCGTCGTCGCCGTCCGTCACTGCCCGTCGATCAAGTAAGTTGTGTATGCGTGTATGTGAGTTATGAGTTGTGTATGTGTGTGACTGTATGTATGGCACATTTGCTGGTGACGTGATGGGGGTGTAGGGAAACTCCCTGCTGTGGTGAACACGGCGCATGGTGGCGGAACAACGGCGTGGTGCCGAGGTGTGCGCGATGAGGGCACCTGGGAGGGAGGGGGAGGTGCGATGCGATGGTGTCAACTTAGGAGGGGGGAATTCGGCGCACGATGAGGGTGCCTGGGAGGGAGGGGGAGGTGCGATGCGATGGCGTCAACTCGGGAGGGGGGAATTCGGCGCACGATGAGGGCGCCTGGGAGGGAGGGGGAGGTGCAACGCGACGGTGTCAACTCGGGAGGGGGGAATTCGGCGCGCGATGAGGGCGCCTGGGAGGGGGGAGGTGCTACGTGACGGCGTCAACTCGGGAGGGTGGAATTCGACTTCGTGGCTAGAACTAGCTTCTTGTATTCTTTATATCTTCTTAGACCTCACTAAACTGGAATTGTTATATTGACCATCACTTTTTATTAATTTGTGGTTTGTTGATGATTTCATTACGATGATTAGTATATTATATATATGTATAATTTCGTATATATATTCTTTTCGTATGCAATTATTTATTTGACACCAATGTAAATAGTGTAATGAAACCTATGCGTCACCCATTTCGGACCAACATGTCTCACACATGTCATGCGTGTTAGATCTGTAGGTCTGGAATTGTCCCTTTTTGGACAGCCTCGGAGTGGGCGACAGAGCGTGGTCTTTATGATGAGTCATGAGTCCGAACGAGATTTCAGTGACATAACCTTGTTGTTCTCCATTGCACCACTATCAGGCGTGCAATTGGAGAACAGCGGGGTTATGCTACTGAAATTTCATTCGGACTCATGGCTCATCATAAAGACCACGTTCTGTCGGTCACTCTTGGGTGGGTTTAGGACCTATCTTTTCCTATAGACATAGGGACATGATATGTAGAAAACGTCTAGTACTTATGATGCATTCTCGATTGAATGAATGTTTTGCCTATAGAATGGATGAGGACGGCCGACGGTGGATGTATAGTGGTTGGATGAAAAGTGGAGCTCACACGAGGGAGTGGGTAATCAACGCTGAGATGCTAGGGCAACGAATGAGCAAGGCGATGGGCGCATCGTCAATATATTTGACTGAAGAACAATACCATTCGGTAAACAATTCTAACTTTTTAAATCTTCTATTGTTGAGATTTGTTGTCATATAATACAAATAGCATCTCTGTTCAGGTGAGGATTCCGTGGTTTGCAAACCACGAGAATGCATATTTCGAATTCTGCAAGATTTGGTCTTCAGCTACATTTAAGAAGACTTCCGAGCAGAAAAGACAATGCCACGGGATGGATCCGAAGCACAAATATGGTGCCGATGGACATATTCGCCACGCTAAACGCATGGTAAGACCTCCTTCTGTCACTCTCTATCTATAGATACATTGTAATGCGACTAACTCATTTCTATTATACAGGAAGCTAAATCTGGCAACATGCCAAGTGACATAGAGGTGTATACCTCTGGTCACAAAGGAAGCGATCCTACACAGCCAGATGTCTTGTGTAGCTAGACAGCCACGGACCATTTGGTGAGATGTTAGCAATATTAAGTGTTTGCGTAATTTCATTTTTCTCCGTCTAATCGGACATGTTTTTTACAGGCACAGTATGGTGAACACATGGTTCGACTCCATGGAGAGGACTATGATTGACGGAGAGAACCTGTCGACCAAATGGCCGTGTACTCCAATGGAGGTGGAAAAAGCCATGGATGGTGAGACAATGTTTTTATTAATGTTTTGTGTATGATATTGTGATGGTAACTAACTCATTCAATGTTGCAGGTACTCCATGTTCAATGGAGTTATTGACTCGAGAGCGGTGAGAGCTCAGAAGTCAGCTCAGTCATCGCAGAGCTCCATCGGAGTTGGCTCCAGCCGTCGTCGCTCAGAAGAAAACCCGGAGGTGGTTCAGCTGAGGGAGGAAATGAGGCAGCGCGATGAGCACAGTAGGCAACAACAAGAGTACTATACCTCTTGCTTAGCACAACAGCAGGCGATGATCCAAGTAAGTTTAGTTTACAGTGTTGAAGTTAAAAAGTATTCAGAAATAGATTTAGAACTAACTGATTACATTTCAACATGTGTAGCAACTAGCCCAGCAGCATGGTGGATTGGACATGTCCTTGTTCCAACCACTACCTCCCCCGCCACCACCACTACCTCCTACATCACCCGAGGTACCTCCTGACATATCGTTACTTCATATACTAATTAAGTTAGCAGTTAGAAGGGTAGTTGAGTTCGTTCTCAAATTTTGTTTATTTCTTCAGAGTTTCCATACGCCTGGTCAGGATGGAGCCTCCGGGGCAAATGTGGATGAAGCGGGAGGCAGCGGCGGCGCCCACGACCCAAATGTGGGCAATCAGTGAGTATGGATGTGTATTGTGAAGTTTGGATTGAATCTGGATGTGACATGCGCTTTGATATGATTTTGAATGTCTTATGTGAATCTCGATGTGTTATGTGACTTTGTATGTGAATTTGGATGGTATATGTGAATGCGGATGTGTAATGTGACTTTGGATGTGAATTCAGTTGTGTTATGTGATTTTGGATGTGATGTGTGAAGTTTGGATGTGAGATGTGATTTTGGATGTTATATGTGAAGTTTGAATGTGATTTTGGATGTGAGATGTGATTTTGGATGTTATATGTGAATGTGATATAAATTGTGTTGGATGTGAGTGTGAATAAGGGAACCAGGAAAAAACAAAAAAAATACCCGCTAACTTCCGTCGGCTTTGACCATAGCCAACGGAAGTTAGCTGCTTTCGGGCACGTGGGCAGAAAGGCTAACTTCCGTCGGCTAGGGCCAAAGCCGACAGAAGTAAGGGGCACCTAACTTCTGTCGGCCAGCCTGGCCGATGGAAGTTAGCGCCCCTCTGCTGACGTGGCAGAGTTCGGCGCTAACTTCCGTCAGCCACGTGAAGCCAATGAAAGTTAGCTAACTTCCATCTCCTCGCTTCCGTCGGCCAAATGATGATGGAAGTTAGCCTTTTGCCGACGGAAGTTAGCTTCTTCCGTCGGGAGAGGGCTAACTTCCGTCGGCTTTGGTCGACGGAAGTTGCCTGGATTGTTGTAGTGACGACGATTAAATCTCCAGGTCAACTCGTTTCTAAGTATCTTAGTATATTATCTTGGGAATCCTAATATTATTATTATTATTGTTAGGAACCATGGAGATGATGAAAATCACTTGGAGATAAACAAAGAGTTCGAGAAGAACCAGGAAGGACATCCAAGCCAATTTGAGAGTCCAATCCATCTACAATTCGTGTCCAACTCGGATTCCAGGAGCAGCGTGCACTAAAATCATCGCCCAGGATGCATACAGACTCCGTTTTTGATGTTCCACCCAGCCACACAAAGATATCTTAATAACCTTTCCAATTCCACTGGTTTCATCTCAAAACTCATTCAATATCAACAGGAATTGTCAAAACAAGATAGAGTCCAGAATCTGTCAGCATGCTGTTTTCTGCGTTATTGGGCCTTTGGGCCGTGTATCTAGTTGAGCCCATTAGGGGTGCGTACCAAACTACTATATAAGTTGTTTCTACAGCCATCTAGGGTTTTTGGGTTTTGTTTACATGTTTCTTTGATAGCCGACGCTTCACCGAATTTGTAAGTGAACCCGAACTCGCAGAATCCAATAGAATTTCAATTCGATTGCATTTTCTGCGTTCTTGCTTGTGTTCTTCGATTCGCAGGCAAGGATTGGCCTTCTTGGCGAGGTCAATCAGGTTGTGCTTAGTTGATAAGCAATGGAGCAGTGGTGTAGTGATTGCAAGGGCCGATCTCGTTGATCGGAAGCTGGATCATCAACGTTGAGTTCTCCACAAATCGTTGTTTATCCCCAACCTGACGGAAGATCGGGCACCCCCTCCTCCATCAGACTCCCGTCTCCCTACGCGTCAATGTTCCATGTGCAACAGAAGGAAACAACGAGAAAAAACTTGCGGCGACAACTTTGGTCGAAGGTAGGAGAAGGCACAGGAAAAAAAGGAACTCTGATTTTTAATTGTAAATGAGTGAACCCTAACCCTAGGGGAGTAGGGCCTATTTATAGGCAGCCCAATAAAAGGGAAAAGATAGATTTACCCCTAGGGTAAATTACACAGACGCTGAAATTAAAATAGAAAAGACCGAACTGCCCTTAGGGTTTTTACAGACTCGACTAACATAGAATGTGGGCCTAAAAGGCAAAATAGTAAAATCCTAAATAAAGATTACTTGTCCTGATGCAGAGCTTTCGTAGCAGCTACGGCTTTGCCTCAGAATGGTAGGATCCAAGATCAGCGGTCGTCAGTTTTGCACCGAAACTGACAAAGCGTCCACCGTCTTCGCACCGGATACCCGGATTGGTCCGGCCCGATTCCATGGCTCCCTCATCCTTGCAATCACTCGCCGCCCGTGTACCTGAGTCAATCCTGGTCAACCGACCAGTGGATCTCCTGCCGCTCCTAGCCCATGTACTCGGATTGGGCCGACCCGACTCCGCAGGCCCTTTGCTCGGTAGTCGCTCGCCGCCCGTGTACCTGAGTCACATGCGGCCCAGACACGGCAGGTCTCATCTCATCTTCATCTTCTCTTCTTGACATCCGTTGACAATCACTCATCACATATGGAGCCATAAGGCCCATGATCTTCATCATGGCTCCTCACTTGGGCCACGTGTGACTTAGGTACACGGGCAGTGAGCGACTGCTGGGTAGAGGGGCACGTAGTCAGGCCGGCCCAATCCGGGTACATGGGCCAAGAACGGTAGGGGATCCGCTGGTCTGTTGACTAGGTTTGACCTAGGTAAACGGGTGGCGAGCGATTGCCGCGCTGAGGGAGACGCGGAATTGGGCCGACCCAATCCGGGTACCCGATGCAAAGATAGTCCTGAAGCGAAGCTGTAGCTGCTACGAAAGCTTCACATCAGGACAAGCTATCAGTAGATAGGATTTTACTATTTTGCCCGTTGGGCCCGTAGTTTTATTTTTGTGTTAGTGTGTATTTTACCCTAGGGGGAATTATGTATTTTCCATTTTTTGAACAACCTATAAAAGGGCATGTATACCCTAGGGTTTCACTAACTCAATTAATTAGAAACTCAGAGTTCTTCTTCCTCTGGTGTTTCGGCTTGGGGCACAGTCTTGGTTTCACTATCTCATTTTCTGGGTTTATTTTGCGCCAATCCAGCACCGCCACACAGTCTTGGTGTTTTGGCTTTATTCTCCGACCACTGTATCCAATTATGCTCCAGTTTATTCTCTATCTGCTATCCACACCCATACTGTGCTCTACCTTCTTCGATTCCACCGCCAAGACTCTACGCTGGAGCACTGCTGCTTCGTAGAAGCTGCCATACATGCACATGGCACATTCAGTGCGGAAGAGCATTGTTAATCCAATTTTTTATTCCTCGTGAGAACTGGACTTGGTTTCTCGGAGATGAATCCAATGCACTGGGCGAGCATTTGATGCACGGGAGATTAGGAGCACATGCATTGTGGAAGCAACACACGATTGCGTGTGGTGATTTCTAGAGCTCGTTGGCTTGCAAGGCGTAGCACACGCCAGGTGTTTGGCAGATTGCACATGTGAATAAGAGACAACAATAGAATAGTAATCCCTTCTTTCCTTGTTTCAAGTGCACTTGCATTAATTTACTAGATATATTTAATTACTGTAAGCATTTTATTTTCAGACTGCACTATGATTTTTATTGTTGTATCTCTGTATCGTTAGTGCATCTTGAATCATCTATGAGCACAAATCAATCATCTGCATTCATTTTATTTGATTAAATACGTTAAATATTGTGCTTACACATATCTGTGAATTGCTTGTAATCTGTGGGATGTTCTGCATATGCTTAATAGTTTCTCTGTGATTTGGTGAAACTTTTGTGGGGATGTTATTTGTATTATTAATGATCTTTAATCTGCCTTTAAGCACTTTGGTGGTGTCTTTTCAATTCGGACACCGGTCGTTTTTAGGCTAGTGTTGATACCAAAAAATGGCATTAATGGTCAAGATTGTCCAAAAGTCAAAATTGGTAATTTGGACCGAAACTATGCAATTTTTGGCACAGTCTGAAGCCCTGAAGTGCCGAAGGCACATCCGCATGGGGCTTCGGCTGATCCTTCGGTGGCCTTCCTCGTAGGCCGGTTTTGGCCTGAAGGGCTCCTTCGGTGGCCTACTTCACCGACAGGTTTCGGTCCGATAGGCCTACTTCGGCAAGCCTGCCGAAGGCCCACTTTGGGTAGGGCTGAGAGTGAATCTGTTAAGGTTTCAGGTTGTTTTGATCCTTAATCAAATGTCATCTATTTTAGCTGAATCCTAATCAGTTTAGAGTTAGAGATATAGCCAGGTGCATCAAGACTAGTCCCTATAAATATAGGGGTGAGGCCGATTCAAAATAATCTACACAAATCAACTCGAAACCCTAGTTTTGAATTGCATTACTTTCAATCTACTTTTCCTACCCTAGGAGTAGCTATACAATACATCTTTGTGAGTTTGCATCATAAACTCTCCATGCATCACGTCGAAACCGTGGTTAGTCCTTGTTGATTCGCCTGTGAATCATCTGTTAATCTACATAACCAATTGCTATCGCCTTGTTGTTCGCCTGTGAATCATCTGTTAATCTACGTAACAGATTGCTACACTTAGTTCTGTCTATTTTCTCTATGACTACACTTGAATGATTTGGTCTCTAGGCTGAATTAGCATTTGATCTTCTGTTTTTGCAGGGTTTACACTCAGAACTCCTCCTCCAAGGATTTTCACTCCAATCTGACCCTGGGAAGGCGATCTCTAGAGCTAGGAGATTAGTTTTGGAGGATGTCGGTTTCACCTTATGCGGGCCTTCATTTTGGTAAAAACCGTGCCAGACTCGTCACGCTGTCCTCAGTTAGAGTACTTTTGCGTGTCAGAGTTACTTTGTGTACCGCAGCATTTTCACGACTCACGTCAGAGTCTCTTCGCACTAGGATCGCTTCACGCCGGAGACTACTTTGGCGTACCCCTCCACATAAGACGTTGAAGGCTATCTTTGGCACACCCTTCGCACAGAACGCCGAAGGATATCTTCAGCGCAGCCTTCACATCACACACTGTTGGCGTAAAAGATTACGTTAACAGGTTCTTGAAGATTAAGAACTAACAAACGAAGAGTTTGTGAAGCGGACTATTTCAAGCATCCAAATAGGATAATAGCTCGAAGTAGTTCGAAGTTGTGTATTGAATAACTGAGTATTCAATGATTATTACAGGGTGAGAATGGGGGTATTTATAGGTAAAAATCTTAAGGAAAAGACCTTTTTACCCCTCTGTTACAACCGACATAGTGGAAACTATTTCGGCACCCCTAATAGGGTTAAAATGGTAAAAGACTAATCTAATTAGAAAGAAGATAAGTCTTCTATCCTCGCTGGCAGATAAGCTCTCTGAAAATTGAACCTTCAAAGTTATACTTCGAACAAAAGTCTGGACGGATTCTCCGAGCTTGATCATACGTGAGGCCGGAGTTAAGTCTTGGAATTCGGTCTAGTAAATTGTCTTTATCTTAAAACCTTAAAGACCCTAGGGACGAAGTATTTTCCCCCAACAGTAGCCCCTCGAATACGCTTCTCCGAGTGATCTGTAAAGTTAGGGAAGCAGTATACGCAAGAAATATATCCATGCTCAAGGGCTTAGAAAAATGTACCAGACTTGGAAGTATTCAGAAATCTACAATCTTCGAATTGACATCCATGCGAAGGTATCATCAGAGCAGCTCCGAAAATAATCTTTGCGAAGCTGAAAAGACTGTTAGACTCACAAAAATAGTTGTTATCCTTTTTCTTTGTTTTTGTAAATGGTAACGGTACAAAAGACGGAACGACATGTATGAACGGTAAAATGCTTGTGAATACAGGCTATAAATAGAGGGACAAAGATGCATTTGAGATACTTTACTCTCTGCTCCCGCATTGTTCCTCTTCCTGCTTTTTGAGCTCTAGTTTCAAACTCTCACCTTCTTTAATGGTGAAGACCAGTCACAAGACTCCCGTCCCTGGCCAGAAAGCAAGCTATGGCGGCCGCAATAGCGGCGACGGCGCCTACGAGCAACCCTCATCCAGCCGGTCCCCATGACCTTCTTCCAGCATCTTCAAAGTACTCTGATCAATCGTACAACCTGGGACCTTCAACCTGCACAAAGAAATCCATTGCAGCAGCGATTGCGGGGATGATTAGTCCGGGGATCAAGATTCGCCAACCCGGCCAGGAAGCAATCCCTTTGCCTCGAGCTGGAGAAGTGGTTGTATTCGAAGAATTCTTCGAGGCTGGGTTGGGACTTCCTGTGGTAGACTTCCTTTCTAAGGTATTGGAGCTTTTTCATGTTACTCTTCCTCAATTATTGTAACATCCCAAGAATTAAAAATAAATAAAATAAAGAAAATGAATTTTCTGGAATATAAGTGATTTTTGGAATTAAAGAAAATACTAAAAGAGACCTAATAAAGCCAAATAGGAAGAAATACTTCAAATTTAAACTTGGAAAATTTATGATAGAATCCAGAGCCAAGATATAATTTTAGGAATTTTTACAAATTTTTATCAACAGTGATTCAACTCCTAAATGAATAAATGAATTACTGAATTTATTTTAATTCAGAAAAAGCATTTTAATTCATGTTGGGCCGCAACCCAGAATCCTCCCAGAGCCCGGCCCTGTCCAGTCGCAAGCCAGTGCCATGTGGGGTCCGCCTGTCAGCGCCGCTCCCCTCCTCTCTCTCCCGTCCGCACCCCGCCTCGGCCCCACCCGTCAGCCTCGCTAGCATCCCCCTCCGCCTCTGATAGTCCAGGCCCGTCTGTCGACCCTTTCCTTTCCCTCTCGCCCGCTGACAAGTGGAACCCACCTGTCAAATCCATCGTCCCCGATGGAACCCCCCGTCCCCTTTCCTTTCCTGGCGATCCCCTTCCTTTTTCTCGCCGCCGGCCACCCAAATCCACCGATCCGAGCCCGGATTCCTTCCCCCCTACCGACGGTGATCACCTTCCATGTAAAACCCACGCGTTTTCCCCATAGAAGGAAGCTTGGCTGAAGGTTTGGAAAGCCTCGCCGGAGTTGGCAAGGAACCTTCGGGTTTCCCCCTATTCCCTTACCATATCAACACCGGCGAGCCTCTATTTAAACCCTCCCTGTCGCCACACTCCGCTCACACCGCTGTAGCCCGAGCCAGAGCGAAACCAGAGCGCCCCCACCCCAACTTTCGGTTTTCCCTCCTGCTCCATCTCCGGCCGTCGTTCATCGCCGCTTCAGGCCTCCTCCGTCTACCCTAGCCGCCGGTCGCCATCGGATGTCCTTCACCACCGTCGCAGGTACGGTCGTGACCGCCGTCCCCTCCTCTTTCCATTTTAGCCGATACCTAGGCCCCTAGGCCCTCGCCGTCACTGTCGCCGCTGCACCCGAGCCCGCCGGAGCCAAGAATGAAGGGGGTACGTGCCCCCTTAACTCGTGCCATGCCGGACGTGCTCTCAGCCATCCGATCCGCGATGGAGGGCTTAGATTATAACCCGCACGGGTGTAATCTGGGCCATCCATCCGGTCAAACTGGTACGGAGCCCTCACAGCCATTGATCACTATTTAAAACCCTGGCTCGATCTCATGCGTCCACGCGTACCGGTTCGATGCCTTTTAATCTCGACCGTCCGATGCCACTTAAAGCCCTCACCTCGCCTCCAGCACTCGGATCTTGATCGAACGTTTCTGGGTGATCGGGTCCACGTGCACAGTCATGGGTTCATGGTGAACCTGGTTCACCGTGGACCAGGGACTGTTTTCTGTTTAAATAAAATCCCAGAAAATTTGTTTAAACTTTGAAAATTCATAACTTGCTCATTTTATCTCCAAATTTTACCATTCAAATTTTGATAAATTCAGCATTTTATTCTCTACATACTTATGCCATAAAAACAGTATGTTACTTTGGAACAAAATATTCTTATTAAATAAATGAATAAAATCCCTTTAGGAATAAAATTCATAACTCAATAAATAATCAGGAAAATCCCTAAAAATTAATCTTTAATATTCTTTTCAGCATAACATCAGAATAAAAAGGATTAGTTCCCCTTATATAAAACCATAAACTTGTATGTTTATACTTTGTGCTATTTTGATTGTTTATTAAATGTTATGTTTACTTTTTCCGTATCGAGAAGACTACGAGATCATCGAGGAGACGGAGTTTTACCCCGAGGTTCCTCCATCACCATTTGCTGATCAAGGCAAGTCACAACCCCCATTTTGATCATCATTGAGACCATATTTTAATAAATTATCGCTATAACTCATAGGATAATATTGCATTAGTCCAATATCAAGCCCTACACTATATTTATTCGATCCCCATCCTTGTGTGTAAACCCAAACCATGCTTATTGAGCCTACAACTCCTTGTCACTCTACTACATTATATTAGTTAGTGTCCAATGTACCGACACAACTGCTATAGGATAAAAAGAATGAGTCGTAGATAGATGGATTCTACTATATGTATTTCCCCGTTATTCTCATCTCTGGACTCTATTGGACTTGGCTATGTTATAAGTATGGTGGGTTCCAGGTGCAAGCTAGGACATTGGTTGGTCGCACCCGGGGCACTAAAAGGACCGGTTTGCGGGATCTGTTGCAAAGAACTTCCGTACGAACCACAAGTCTAATGGGTAAGTCCTAACTAGAAGTATGGAACAATCCGACTCGATGCACCATAGTGGAGGGGGCAAGGGGCAACCAGCGGGTGACTTGTACCGACGAGGCTCAAGGAGGGGTATGGTGTTGGCTCGACGCGTCGGGGTACCATATGAAACCCATAAGAGGGTGCTGTCGGGTCAAGGCGGACCGTATGGAAGGTTTTGGCACGAGTTCCCGTGGTATGGGTCATCTCGTTACACTTTGGTGTAAGTGATGAGTGCCTGCCTTGTGGGTATAGTGGCACACCTCTGATCAGAGTATTTAATCTTTTCAAAAAGTTGAGCCCATGGTCAAGGGCGGGTTGTGTGGCTTCTCGCAGTTAGTATACAATTGTTTGAATGGTTGAGTTATTCATGGCATGTAAGGACTGTTGAGTGAGGGTGGGCTGATTGTACCCCTCGATTTAGAAGATGATGCATACACATGTTTACATTTCTGTATTAATAAATTGATCACATTTAATTGCTTTACAAATATGCTTTTCCGCAAAATTAGCCACTACCTTCCTTGTTATTACTCTGCATTATATTTGCATTTGGTGGCTTCTTGAGTACAATTGTACTCACCCCCATTGACTTACACCACCAGAGCCCATCTACTACGAGGAGGATGAAGGTCTGGAGTAGCGACCCAGTCAAGGCGAGAATGGAAGGAGGCGTTCATCTAGGACCCTTATTTTATTAGTTTCTCTTTTATTCTAACACTTTTGTACTATTATGGTCTACGAACCATGAGTGCTTGTCGTATTTTGCGCAGTCGTGTGATGAACGTCTTGATTTATTGATTTTATATGGAATTTAAATAAAGGTCCGGATTTATTAAATCTGGGCGTTACAAGATGGTGTCAGAGCCGACTTGACTGTAGGAAGCCAAACAGACCTGACCCTAGGACTTATAGTAACCATATTTTCTTACAAAATTACTTACCCTCTCATCTTCTGGAGTTTCACAAAAATTTTCTCTCTTATGTAGATGCCGGTCCATACCATGAGTGGGACTCTCCGCGACGAGGCCGAATTCATCCGCGAGCTTCGCATGCTCGTCAATTTCCTCGGATTCATACATGAGCCCACATTCCACGAGATTTTTCCCGATGCGAGCGAGAGCTACTGCGAGGTCACGGTCGTCATCCACCCCTCCCCCACGCAGCCTGCCTTCTACACCCATGGAGTCGGAGGACCTTCATTCGTGGTGAACAGCCAGCGCGCTTCTCTTTAGGCCCTCGCCGAGCTCCGGTTGGTCTATGACGGCCAACTCCGCGACACCATCTACCGCTTCATCCCCATGCGTACCCCTGGGAGTCACCACAGCATGTACATCAGCTCCCTCACTCAGCGCAACTCTGCCATCACCCGCACCATGAGATTGTTGGAGGCTATGGACAATCTTCACACCGAGGCCATCCTCGATGCAGATAGTTAGCACGACACCATCGACTTCTACCACCATTCGTCGGAGAATCTAAACCACAAGAACACTGATCTTTATCGCCAGGTTCAACAGAACCATCACTTGACCACTGAGGTAGAGGAGTTGAGGCATTAGAACGAGCTTCTACACTAGGGCGCCACCGTCACCGCACAACTTCGTCACCAGATCCGAGAGTTGCAGAAGGACCTAGAGGAGGTCGCTCCCCTTCCGCCCCACAAGCGGAAATCGCTCCGAATCCCCACAGTTAGGCCCAAGAGGATCTCCTGCAGTGCACCTCCCACCGGACCCTCCAGCTCCACCACCCCTGCACCGACCATCTCCGCTGAGCCCGTGATCGAGTCGTCCCCCGAGCTACCTTAGACATAGTTTTTACGGTTGCTTGTTTCATTTTCGTTGCTTTGATTGTATTGCCACTCATGTCAAATATAAGGCATGGGTGAAGACTAGATAAAGGATCTATATGTAATAGTCTAAATATAACACATCTTGGAAATAAAACTTAGCCACATTTCCCCTAAAAGTTTATTGTCTATTTTGGAAACTCCAGGATGACCAACACTCAGGGATCCGATGCTCCCCAAAAAGGAGGGGACAACGGAAACTTGCCCCAATGGGGAGCAACGGGGCAGAGGCAGGCCCCAGTCGCCAACCACCCCACATTGGCCGAAATGATGGCCAACTAGAACCAACTGATATCCACGCTGTTGAACCAGATGCAACAACAGCAAAACTAGATGGAGGAACAACAGGCTCAATTCTTTCGTCTGCACCAAAAGCAGCCCGAGATCCCTCGTCCCGCCACTCCCGCTCCTGCACCTGCCTCACAACTATCGGAGTTTCTCCGAGTCCGCCCTCCCACGTTCTCTAGCACCACCAACCCCATGGAGGCTGGTGACTGGCTAAGAACGATAGGGAAAAAGTTGGATCTCCTGACCTGCACTGAGTAGGAGAGGGTAGCCTTCGCTGCCCACCAACTCGAGGGACCTGCCACAGAATGGTGGGACAACCTGCACGAGACTCTGCCAGAGGGACACATCCATACTTGGGCGGAGTTCTCCGCCGCTTTCCACGCAGCCCACGTCCCTGACAACATTATTGCCCCAAAACAACAGGAGTTTAGGGATCTGCAACAAGGAAGCAGGTCCATGACAGAGTATCTGCACGAGTTTAACCGGCTGGCCCGGTATGCGCCGGAGGAAATCCGTACTGCTACGGCCATGAAGTCCAAGTTCCTTCGGGGGCTGAAGGATGAGCTTTCCCTTTAGTTGGTCTCCGGAGACTACGCCAACTTTCAAAAGTTGGTCAAAAGGCGATTATTCAGGAGACCGAGCAGAATAAGGTTGACCTGAAGAAGAAGAGGATGACCGCCTTCCGCCAGAATCAATGAATGGCACAGAGGCCACGATTCGCACCTCCCCCACCAGCACCCCAATATCACCCGCGCCCAGTGTACCGCTCCGCGCCACCCGCCGCCAACCCTGGAGCAGGACATCCTCGCCTCACCCCGCCGCACAAACTGCTCCAACCGCCCCTGCTAAGAAAGTAGAGATTCTGCGTGACATCGCGGAAAACCCGTGATTTGTTTCAACTGCCGCCAGGAAGGGCATTACTCTCACCAGTGCCCCTACCCCAAGCGTCCACAAGGAGTCACGGCCAACCCTGCTGTCTGCCGAGGAAGCCTAGGCTGCACTAGAGATTGTTATGGGTAAGTTCACCGTGCATTCAACACCTGCAGTGGTCTTATTTTATAATGGAGTTACACACTCTTTTATTTCAACAAATTTTGTGGAAAAATATAATCTGAACAAATGCGAACTAGCAAGGCCAGTATTGATAGCCACCCGTGGCAAACAAACCCAAGCTTGCTCTTATAGTCCAAGGGTATGGGTAGATATCCAAGGTACAATATTTTGGGCCGACCCCATCCTAATAGAATGCCAAGGTTTGGATCTGATACTAGGAATGGATTGGCTCAACAAACACTAGGGTGTGATAAGATGTGCCCGGAGGCAAGTAACTCTGACCAGTGAAGAAAGGACTGTGGTCATCTTCTAGATGCCAAGTCAGAAGTCCGGAAGACCTCGCCTACACCAAATTACCTTGGAAGAGATACAATAGTCTGCGAGTACTCGGACGTATTTCTAGAGGATTTACCAGGGATGCCACCCAAAAGGGACATCGAGTTCCGGATTGATCTAGTGCCCGGAACCACTCCCATCTACAAGCGACCATATCGGATGGCCGCTAATGAGCTAGCTGAGATGAAGCAGCAACTTGAAGATCTTGAGAAGAAGGGTTACATCAGACCCAGCACATCCCCGTGGGGAGCCCCCGTCATCTTTGTTGAGAAGGAGGAGGACAAGGCTAAGCGTATGTGCGTAGATTATCGAGCCTTGAATGAGGTAACCATCAAAAACAAGTACCCTTTACCCATGATTGATGATCTATTTGATCAACTGAAAGGAGCCATAGTGTTCTCCAAGATCGACCTACGGTCTGATTATCATCAGCTGAGGATTCAAGAGGAAGATATACCCTAGACGACATTCACTTCTCGCTATGGACTTTATGAGTGCACCGTCATGTCCTTTGGATTGACCAACGCCCCGGCTTTCTTCATGAATATGATGAATAAGGTGTTCATGGAATACCTAGACAAGTTTATTGTGGTATTTATAGATGTCATCCTCATCTATTCTAAGGACAAAGAAGAACACGAGACCCACATCCGATTGACCCTAGGAAAACTAAGGGAACATCAGTTATATGCCAAGTACAACAAGTGCAAATTTTGGACGGCGGAAGTAAAATTCCATGGGCATATCATCTTTGCACAAGGTATCGCAGTAGACCCTGCTACCATGGAAGCAGTTACTGATTGGCTGCCACCCACCAACGTATCTGAGATACGGAGTTTTCTTGGGCTAGCAGGATACTACAGACGATTCATCGAAAATTTCTCCAAGATAGCCAAGCCTATGACCAAGTTGTTGCAAAAGGGAGAGAAGTTTGAATGGACTCTCGAATGTGAGGAAAGTTTTCGGACCCTTAAGTCACGGCTGGTGTCAGCACCCATACTGACCCTACCAGATATAAGGAAAGACTTCCATGTCTATTGCGACGCATCTCGTCAGGGTTTGGGATGTGTTCTTATGCAAGACGGGAAGGTGGTCTCGTACGCCTCTCGGCAGTTGATACCCCATGAGCTAAACTACCATACACACGACCTAGAATTGGCCACCGTTGGGCACGCCCTGAAAATATGGAGACACTATTTGGTCGGAAACCGCTGCGAAGTCTTTACAGACCACAAGAGTTTGAAGTATATCTTCACGCCGCCGGATCTCAACCTTAGGCAAAGGCGATGGTTAGAATTGATAAAGGACTACAACCTAGGCATTCACTACCATCCCGACAAAGCAAACGTGGTAGCTGATGCATTAGGTCGTAAAGGGTATTGCACCGCCATTGTGATTCAGGATCACGCGCCTTTGTTATATAAGGAGATGGAAAAGTTAAATCTCGGGTTAACCACAAGAGCCTATCTAGCCACCCTGGAGACTCGACCGATCCTGTTCGAACAGATCCGTGAGGCCCAGTTAGAAGACCCGGAAATAGCCGCCATTAAGAAGAACATGAGACAGGGCAAGGCCCCAGGATTTTCAGAGGATGAGAATGGCACCATATGGTTCGGAACAAAGATCTGCGTACCCAATAAACCAGAGATAAAGATTCTTATTCTAAGGGAGGCCCATGATACTCTATACTCCATCCATCCCGGGAGTACAAAGATATACCAAGACCTAAAGGAATGATATTGGTGGGTTAGCATGAAGAAGGAAATTGCTTAGTTCGTCACAGAATGTGACACCTACCGATGAGTGAAGACAGAACATCAGAGACCCGCAGGACTGTTACAGCCACTTAAAGTGCCTGAATGGAAATGGGAAGAAATTGGTATGGACTTCATCACCGGACTTCCAAAGACCCAACATGGATATGATTCTATATGGGTAATCATTGATCGGCTAACGAAGGTAGCTCACTTCATAGCCGTCAAGACGACCTTCAGTGGCCCTAAACTAGTAGAGTTGTATATGGCCTACATAGTATGTCTTCATGGAGTACCCAAGAAGATAGTCTTTGATAGAGGGAGTCAGTTTACGTCTCGATTCTGGAAAAACCTTCAAGAGGAAATGGGAACGAGACTAAACTTCAGCACAGCATACCACCCTCAGACGGATGGACAAACTAAAAGGGTAAATCAGATATTAGAGGATATGCTCCGGGCACGTGTCTTGGATTTTGGAGGAACTTGGGACAAGAGTTTACCGTACGCCAAGTTTTCGTACAACAACAGTTATCAAGCCAGCCTTCAGATGTCCCCGTTCGAAGCTTTATATGGACGTAAGTGTAGGACGCCTTTACTTTGGGATCAAACCGGTGAATCCCAAGTGTTTGGAACAGACATCCTTTGGGAAGCTGAAGAGAAGGTACAGATTATCAGAGATAGACTCAAGACAGCCCAATCTCGACAGAAGAGCTATGTGGACAATCGTCGTCGAGATTTAGCCTTTGAAGAGGGAGACCACGTCTACCTCCGAGTTACCCCTCTCCGTGTCACTCAACGGTTTAACATGAGAGGGAAGTTGGCACCTCGATACGTTGGACCTTTCCCCATTGTCCGGCGTCAAGGCGGGGTCTCTTATCAATTAGAGCTACCACCCTCATTGGCTGGGTGCATGACGTGTTTCATGTGTCACAGCTAAAGAAGTGTCTTCGAGTCCCAACAGGACAAGTTGACCTTCAGCAGTTGAATATACAAGAGGATCTGACCTATGTCGAAAAGCCCGTCAGAATCTTGGAAGTCAAGGAAAGGACCACCAGGAGTCACGTCATCCGTTTCTGTAAAGTTCAGTGGAGCAATCATCCCGTAGAGGAAGCTACATGGGAAAAAGAGGAAGAACTCAAAGCGCAGCATCCAGAGCTATTCGAGGATTGATCCGAATCTTGAGGATGAGATTCTCTGTAAGGGGGATAGGATTGTAACATCCCAAGAATTAAAAATAAATAAAATAAAGAAAATGAATTTTCTGGAATATAAGTGATTTTTGGAATTAAAGAAAATACTAAAACAGATCTAATAAAGCCAAACAGGAAGAAATACTTCAAATTTAA
The DNA here is from genome assembly GCA_019279435.1 of Zizania palustris. NCBI lineage: Eukaryota > Viridiplantae > Streptophyta > Magnoliopsida > Poales > Poaceae > Zizania > Zizania palustris. Next base: position 45,414,229 of record JAAALK010000081.1, read on the forward strand.
ACTTGGAAAATTTATGGTAGAATCTAGAGGCCAAGATATAATTTTAGGAATTTTTACAAATTTTTATCAACAGTGATTCAACTCCTAAATGAATAAATGAATTACTGAATTTATTTTAATTCAGAAAAAAGCATTTTAATTCCTGTTGGGCCACAGCCCAGAATCCTCCCCGAGCCCGGCCCAGTCCAGTCGCAAGCCACTACCATGTGGGGTCCGCCTGTCGGCGCTGCTCCCCTCCTCTCTCTCCCGTCCGCGCCTCGCCTCGGCCCCACCTGTCAGCCTCGCTAGCGTCCCCCTCCGCCTCTGATAGTCTGGGCCCGTCTGTCGGCCCTTTCCTTTCCCTCTCGCCCGCTGACAAGTGGGACCCACCTGTCAGATCCATCGTCCCCGATGGAACCCCCCTCCCCTTTCCTTTCCCGACGATCCCCTTCCTTTTTCTCACCGCCGGCCACCCGTATCCACCGATCCGAGCCCGGATTCCTTCCCCCTACCGACGGTGATCACCTTCCATGTAAAACCCACGCGTTTTCCCCATAGAAGGAAGCTTGGCCGAAGGTTTGGAAAGCCTCGCCGGAGTTGGCAAGGAACCTTCGGGTTTCCCCCTATTCCCTTACCATATCAACGCCGGCGAGCCTCTATTTAAACCCTCCCCGTCCCCGCACTCCGCTCACACCGCCGTAGCCTGAGCCAGAGTGAAACTAGAGCGCCCCCACCCCAACTTTTGGTTTTCCCACCTGCTCCATCTCCGGCCGCCATTCACCGCCGCTTCAGGCCTCCTCCGTCCACGCCGCTGCCACCTTCGTGACCACCGAAGCCCGCCCGTCCTCGGCCATGTCTTCGTTGGTCGTGAGGACCGCCGGATCATCGTCGCCGTCAAGCACCCGAACACCCTTCGCCGTCTACCCTCGCCGCCGGTCACCATCGGACATCCTTCACCACCGTCATAGGTACGGTCATGACCGCCGTCCCCTCCTCTTTCAATTTCAGCCGAGACCTAGGCCCCTAGGCCCTCGCCATCTCCGTCGCCGCCGCACCCGAGCCCACCAGAGCCGAGAACGAAGGTGGTACGTGCCCCCTTAACTCGTGCCATGCCGGACGCGCTCTCAGCTGTCTGATCCGTGATGGGGGGCTTAGATTATAAACCGCACGGGTGTAATATGGGCCATCCATCTGGTCAAACTGGTACGGAGCCCTCACAGCCGTTGATCACTATTTAAAACCCTGGCTCGATCTCGTGCGTCTACGCGTACCGGTTCGATGCCTTTTAATCTCGACCGTCCTATGCCACTTAAAGCCCCCGCCTCGCCTCCAGCCCTCGGATCTTGATCGAGTGGCTCTGGGCGATTGGGTCCATGCGCACAGTCACGGGTTCACGGTGAACCTGGTTCACAGTGGACTAGGGACTATTTTCTATTTAAATAAAATCCCAAAATTTTTTTTTAAACTTTGAAAATTCATAACTTGCTCATTTTAACTCCAAATTTTACCATTCAAATTTTGATAAATTCAGAATTTTATTCTATACATACTTATGCCATAAAAATAGTATGTTACTTTGGAACAAAATATTCTTATTAAATAAATGAATAAAATCCCTTTAGGAATAAAATTCATAACTCAATAAATAATCAGGAAAATCCCTAAAAATTAATCTTTAATATTCTTTTAAGCATAACATCAGAATAAAAAGGATTAATTCCCCTTATATAAAACCATAAACTTGTATGTTTATACTTTGTGCTATTTTGATTGTTTATTAAATGTTATGTTTACTTTTTCCATATCGAGAAGACTACGAGATCGTCGAGGAGCCGGAGTTTTACCCCGAGGTTCCTCCATCATCATTTGCTGATCAAGGCAAGTCACAACCCCCATTTTGATCATCATTGAGCCCATGTTTTAATAAATTATCGCTATAACTCATAGGATAATATTGCATTAGTCCAATATCAAGCCCTACACTATATTTATTTGATCCCCATCCTTGTGTGTAAACCCAAACCATGCTTATTGAGCCTATAACTCCTTGTCACTCTACTAAATTATATTAGTTAGTGTCCAATGTACTGACACAACAGCTATAGGATAAAAAGAATGAGTCGTATATAGATGGATTCTACTATATGTATTTCCCTGTTATTCTCGTCTCTAGACTCTGTTGGAGTTGGCTATGTTATAAGTATGGTGGGTTCCGGGTGCAAGCTAGGACATTGGTTAGTCTCACCCGGGGCACTATAAGGACCGGTCTACGGGATTTGTTGCAAAGCACTTCCGTACTAACCACAAGTCTAATGGGTAAGTCCTAACTGGAAGTATGAAACAATCCGACTCGATACACCATAGTGGAGGGGGCAAGGGGCAACCTGCGAGTGACTTGTACCGATGTGGCTCAAGGGGGGTATGGTGTTGGCTCGATGCGTCGGGGCACCATATGAAATCCATAAGAGGGTGTTGTCGGGTCGAGGCAGACCATATGGAAGGTTTTGGCACGAGTTCCCGTGGTATGTGTCATCTCGTTACACTTTGGTGTAAGTGATGAGTGCGTGCCTTGTGGGTACAGTGGTACACCTCTGATCAGAGTATTTAATCTTTTCGAAAAGCCGAGCCCACGGTCAAGGGTGGGTTGTGTGACTTCTCGCAGTTAGTTTACAATTGTTTGAATGGTTGTGTTATTCATGGCATGTAAGGACTGTTGAGCGAGGGTGGGCTGACTGTACCCCTCGATTTAGAAGATGATGCATACACATGTTTACGTTTCTGTATTAATAAATTGATCACATTTAATTGCATTACAAATATGCTTTTCCGCAAAATTAGCCACTACCTTCCTTGTTATTACTCTGCATTATATTTGCATTCGGTGGCTTGCTGAGTACAATTGTACTCACCCCCGTTGACTTACACCACCAGAGCCCGTCTACTACGAGGAGGATGAAGGTCTGGAGTAGCGACCCAGTCAAGGCGAGACTAGAAGGAGGCGTTCATCTAGGACCCTTATTTTATTAGTTTCTCTTTTATTCTAACACTTTTGTACTATTATGGTCTACGAACCATGAATGCTTGTCGTATTTTGCACGGCCGTGTGATGAACGTCTTGATTTATTGATTTTCTATGGAATTTCAATAAAGGTCCGGATTTATTAAATCTGGGCGTTACAATTATCTCCGAATGCCATAGCACGCCTTGCAATCTTCGAATGGGCAATGCGAGCTGAAGGTTGCGAAGGGAGGGCAGAGATCTTCACAGCACTCCATAAAGCTTCCTGCCAGCCAAAGACTTACCAAGGCTCTGGAGGAGAGAAGATAGTAATTGCCTTCGGTAGTATCAAGTTCCGGCTCTGAGATGAGTTTAAAACTCGGTTCCCAGCGAAGGCCATCAACGCCAGGTGGTATACGGACTGGGTCCTTCGCTGGTTTTATGTCGAAGTGGGAGCGGACTTCACTTTGGCCAGGCCTATTGAAGACATCTTTTTTTGGAGAGAAGCAAAGGTTCATCTAGACCCGGGCCAGCTCGAAGCTCGCCTCAACCTATTACAAACAATAAGTCATCGCATGAGCATGCGAGACATAGCGGAGGAGTTCATCGGGCTCTGAATTCCGCCTCTGATGGCCAACTGGCCTATTAACTTCGAAGAGAATCTAGAGGGTGGACTCCGAGAGATCTCTTCAAGTGCTACATGTAACCTTGGAAACTCTGCAAAATTTTTTATATGCCATAATTTCATAAAAAATGATTTAACTAAGATAAAATCTTATCTTTCAGCTTCGCGCGCCACTTTGACTTCGGAGCAAGTTATACGGGCTTCGCAGAAGATCCTCGGAGCTTCTACGCTCGCCGAGAAGGAATGGAGGGTGAAGCTGGTGGGCAGCTAGGAGCGGTTCAACCGAGTATGGAGCGTACTCGGAGTTGAAGCTCCTTCTCTTCCGGACTAGAGCACGTCCGAGCCCGGTCCCAAGAAGAGGAAAGTTGAAGAGGGGACCTCGACGCCGACCAAGACACCCGTGAAGAAGGTGGCCCAAAAGCCAAACTTCGTTGCTCCTTCCAAATCCCCTAATTCATCTTCAGAGTCATCTGAAGATGAAGGACAAGTAGAAATACGAAGGGAGTTCAAAGCCTTCATTACCGGGGATGAAGGGGTACAAATAGAGGTTGAAGTTCCCGACGAGGGCGATGCGGAGGCCGTCCCTGTTGCAAAGGACAACCTTGAGCAGGTAGAGACACAAAATGTCCTGCCTGGCCTAGAAGCCCCTACTACTGGAGAAGGCGGAGTCGGGACAACGAATGATCAAGTCTCTGTCCGAACGAAGTAATAGCTGTGGTTGTTGGAGAAGTTTTGGCAGCTAATACTTTGGTTCCCGGTTCTGAGTACGAAGAGGATTTCGAAAAGGCGTTCGAGCCTCCAAGCAATCCCGTGCTCATTCGGCGGCAGAACATCGAAGGTAAACTTCAGTAGAGTACCTTGTATTTTTGTGTCCTTTGCCTGCTCCGACTCCAGGATTGACCCCATCGGAGTCTACCGACGGAGGCCAATCTACGGAAGGGGGCCAATCCATAGAAGTCTCTAAAGACATGACAATGCGCTCCATCCCTTCTCCGAGCGAAGATGATCATAGGGCCTTGTCAAGGCTCCCCCTCCTAGCTCCTTTTTTGGAGCGAAGGACTGGACTTTGGACTTTACTAGAGCCTCTGGCTCGGGAAAATCACGAGGTTGGGGAGACCGACTTGGTAGCTATTCTCGGGGAAGCTGAGGGGTCGGAGTTGGACGTGGCCTTAGAGCGAGCAGCCTATCAGGTATGAAGTATCTGCAACAACAGAGTTAGTTTAAACATGTAAATAGTTTACTTACATTGCTTTTTTCTTCCTTCGCAGCAAATAGTCTTGGCTCGAGCTGTGGCCGTATCAAATGAGCGGGAGTGTAACTGACTCAAGGAGAAGATAACGGCTATTCAGGGGAGTCTTGTTAGCTGCAATGTTCAGACCTCTGGCTTAGATGAAATGGTGGCTGTAGAAAGGAAAGCCAGACTTGGCTTGGAGGCTGCCAACCGGAAGCTCGAATCTAAACATATCGTGCTTCGGGCCGAAGTGGAAAAGCTGCAGAGGGAGTGTTGATAGCAAAAAATGGCATCAATGGTTAAGATTGTCAAAATATTAATTTTGGTAATTTGGGCCGAAAATACACATGTCCCGGGTTAGGCCGAAGCCCTACAGGGCCGAAGGACCATTGGGCTATGGGCTCCAAAAGCTTCCAGCCAGCCCACGGCCTTCGGCCAGAAAGTCTTCGGAGGCCCATGCCATCAAAGCTTCGGCACGAGGAGCAGGCTTCGACGGGCCAGGCCGAAGGCCCACTTCGGCAGAGATAGAGTTGGACATGATTCCGGCTAAGTTTTTATCTCTATCTAGCCGAATTATAGCAGATTAGATCAGAGGTCTAGCCCCTATAAATACAAAGGCAAAGCCAGTTCAGAGGCCCCCCAGCACAAATCAAACACAAATCCCTAGCTTTGATCGCATTTACTTTATCTTTACCTTTCTGTACTCTTCGTGGGTTTGCCTGGAAGCCCTCAGACGGCCACTTCGGAATAGTGGTAATCCTTGCTACTTTGCTTGTGAAGTATCTGTTAATCTACGTAATAGATCGCTATCGCCTTGTTACTTCGCATGTGAAGTATCCGTTAATCTATGTAATAGATTGCTATCGCCTTGATACTTCGCCTGTGAAGTATCCGCTAATCTGCGTAACAGATTGCTATCTTCGCTACTAGTGCAACACTTAGCAGAATTCGGTCCTCAGGCCGAATTAGTACTTCGAATCTTCTCTATTTTAGGTTTCCACGTTTGGAGGTACTTCGTCGGAGGTGTCCGAAGCTGAGAGATCGGTTTTGGAGGTTGCCAGAACACCCTTTGGCGAGACTACTGCTTCGACCGCACGCTTCACCAACAGACTTCGTCACGACAGGCTTCGTCACGCTCGTACTCTGCTCCGAACGAAGTCACGTTCGCGTGTTGCGTTCGAATCTTTATTATGTATCTTATTGTATCAGAGACTTCGCGCCGAACCCCGCTGTTCGGAGGTGATTGTCGCGTCCAGATCCGTTCGGAGTACATCTTTGGCCAGATCAGTCCGAACACCGAAGCTACCCATCGGCGGGACACTTCGCACTAGACATCGGAGGTATACTTCGGTGACCCACTTCGCACCATACTTCAAAGCAGACAGGCTCCGACTGGTTTGCTGATTTATTTTGTTTAATATATTTCTTTCGGCTAATTGGATTATTTTGTGTGATCTGATTGCCTAGTGACTCCACCCCCCTTACCACGGCTAAGGGTAGTCGAAACACAACATCGGTGTTGTGTTACGCTTAGGCTTCTCCCTAAGTATCCACACACTTTTGGATCATCGAACTGACCCAAGTGTGGGGGCACATTTTCGTGTCAACACACTTTTTGGCGACTCCACTGGGGAAAAGCTAGGCCAACATGACGGGTACGTCTACATTGGCCACCGGTACATCTACGATGACTACTATGTCTACACCGCCGATGGACACCATAGGAGGCACAGATATCGACAATCGCAACATCTTAACACCTACTCTTGAAGATATTCCCGCGGAAGACCGAGCAGAGATCGAGGCAAAGTTGAAGGAACTCCAAGACATGATGCTTAGGGGCTACATCAAGACACGCGCAGGCTTCATCAAGCGCGACATCATCGCCCCCGACCTTCCTCGGATCTAGGTAACACCCATATCGCCTCATTTATCTTCTTTAGAGATTGAGGAGAAAATAGCCACATCAGTAGATCAGGCCGTTGGTACTTCGCTAGCCAACCGTTTAGATTCGGTAGTTAGTTCCCAAGTAGAGGCGACTCTTGGGAGGTTCGGCTTTACTGAGGCCGTACCTCCAGTCCCTTTTGCTAGTGTACCTTTGGTAAATTATGTGTACAACAGAACTGACGGTAACACTGGCAAGACCATTACATCTCCGGCCTCAACACCCATGGACGAGACTAGTCATTATACTTACGGCCAGACTAGCACTACGTACCACGCACCACCACCTACGCCAGTACCGTCCCTGCCCATGCTGCCCTCGCCACATGCATAGGCACCTGGGCTTGAGCATGTCGTACAACTAGCGCGTAGAGAAGAGTCCCATGGCCGACACGCCGATATCCCACCGCGTGTCGTGCCCCCGCATGAGAGACATGCGTAGGAAGCAGGTCAGGATGACCTGGAAGAGCGGATCAGCACGCTATTTAGGGAGTGCACCGGCTTCATGCCTAAGGGTCGTGTTAGGGTTTACCGTAAGCCATATCCTGACCATTTCAATACAATACCCTATCCCCGCGGCTATAGAATCCCCGAATTCACTAATTTCGATGGCGAGGGTAGCAAAACCACACTAGAGCATGTTAGTCAATTTTTAGCATAGTGTGGAGAAGCTAGCGGGATAGACGCTCGAAAAATTAGACTATTTTCTCTCTCGCTATCTGGCACCGCTTTCACTTGGTTTTCGGCGCTCCCGCTGAACTCCGTTCAGACGTGGGATGATTTAGAATGAAAATTCCATGATTACTATACACAGGTGAGATGGAACTTAGGCTTTCACACTTGACATCGGTTAGGCAGAAATCTAATGAGAACGCCTCTGAGTACATCAAGCATTTTAGGGATACTAGAAACCGATGTTTTAGCCTTATCATTTCTGAAAGGGACTTGGCGGGACTAGCTTTTAATGGGTTGCGTTCCGAGATTCAAGAAAGATTAGACAAACAGAACTTTTAGAGGTTAGCCAAGTCTTGTAGCAGGCTTTGGTCCAGGAAGGCCGAGCCAAAGATAAAAAGTTTATTAAAACGTTTAACAAGCCTAGGGCTGAAATCCACATCATGGAACGCTCCGACAAGGAGGAAATAGAAGAGGAGGATTTGGTCGACATCTATGCGGTCGAATGGGTTTGGAATGCTAAGAGTAAACCTATCACTTGCTCTGAACTACGGCCGTCTCCCACGAAGAATCGGCCTAGTGAGGTCAAGTACTCATTCGATATAACTAAGTGTGATAAGATATTTGATTTTCTCTTGAAGAACCAGCTTATCAGGTTGCCTAAAGGTCAAGTCATTCCCTCTGCCGATGAGTTGAAGAAACATCCATACTGTAAGTGGCACGATTCGCATTCACATAATACTAACGACTGCAATGTTTTTCGATGGCAGGTTCAATCGGCCATAGAAGAAGGACGATTGAAGATAGACCATAATCCAAAGATGAAGCTGGACAAAGATGCTTTTCCCGTCAACGCCGTCGACCTCGGCGAGAAGAAGGTACTGATTTGGCCAAAACAGGCCGAGTCGACTAAGGGGAAAGATGTAATTGTTGGAGAGCCGCACACACGCACACTCATACCAAGGAACCCCGAGGTGGAAGTGTGGAAACAGAACATTAACATCCCTTTGGCTAAGGCTCACAAGAGGCCGAAGGTAACATACAAGATGTTGTTGAACAAGCATCAAAGAAAAGGCAAAGAAGCAAGTCCCCGTGCTAAAAAACTAAGTCAGCCAAAGGGCCCAAGGCGTTCGGAGGGTGGCTTCGGACCACAGTGGCCGAGCCCTCCTCGTGATGACTTCGAGCAACAGCGGCCTGATACTCCATATGGTGGCTTCGGACCTCAATGGCTGAACCCCCCATACAGTAACTTCAGACCCCAGTGGCCGAACCCCTTGCGGCGCAAATTTGGCCCTGAATGGCCGAACCCCACACCACTCTGGACGAACGCTCCGATAGGAGGCTTCGGCCCGTACTAGCCGAACGTACCTCCAGCCTGGTAGGACCCCCCACTGATATGGTCCGAGACACCGTCGACCCTCTCGAACCCCCCTCCGGGTAATGGGTTCGGCTCACAGTGGGCGAGGCCACTAGAGCCACCGATGCCTTCACCGTACAACTAGACCAAAACCCCGTGGGCTCCGTATGTATCACAACCGGAGTACCCTCCACAACATAATGCTATGCCTTGTTTTCCTTCAGAGTATTATGAATGGCAGGGACAAACAGACACAGCGGAGGGAGGCATCATCCACAGGCTGTCCGTGGTACCCTCGAATCGGATCGTGCAGGGCGAAGTTGAAGAGTATAGGCCTGAGGACGCTGAAGGCAGAGAGTGCAAAGCTATCACAGTCAGAGTAGGGTCTTAGGAAGTCCCAATCCCGAAGGCCTTATCGCCGAAGTCCGATGGAGGTGAGTCCCTTGCTTCGGCCGGAGCCCGCGCCGAAGCCTGGTCCGATCGGCCGAACAAGGCCGGTCCGATTGCTGGGGTCCGCAGCGAAGACTGTCGCGCCCCGATTTATCAAATCAGGACTTTATTGAAATTCCATAGAAAATCAATAAAACAAGACGTTCATCATGCGACCTCGTACAATACGGGCAATCATTCACGGTTCGTAGACCGCATTAATACAAAAGTGAATAAAAGTGAAGAGAAACTAATAAAATAAGGGTCCTAGATGAACGCCTCCTTCTAGTCTCGCCTTGACTGGGTCGCTACTCCAGACCTGCATCCTCCTCGTAGTAGACGGGCTCTGATGGTGTAAGTCAACGGGGTGAGTACAGGAGTACTCAGCAAGCCACCGAATGCAAATATAATGCAAGGAAATAACAAGGGAGGTAGTGGCTAATTTTGCGGAAGCGAGTAATTTGTAAAGCAATTTAATGTGAACAATTTATTAGAACTGAAACGTAAACATGTGTATGCATCATCATCTTCTAACTCGAGGGGTACAGTCAGCCCCACCTCGCTCATCAGTCCTTACATGCCATGAATATCTCAACCATTCAAACAATTGTAAACTAACTGCGAGTAGTCACACAACCCGCCCTTGACCGTGGGCTCGGCTTTTCGAAAAGATTAAATTACTCTGATCAGAGATGTACCACTGTACCCACAAGGCACGCACTCATCACCTACACCAAAGTGTAACGAGATGACCCATACCACGGGAACTCGTGCCAAAACCTTCCATATAGTCCTCCCGACTCAATAGCACCCTCTTATAGGTTTCATATGGTGTCCCGACGCGTCGGAGCCCCACCATACCCCCCCTTGAGCCTCGTCGGTACAAGTCGCCCGCAGGCTTGCCCCTTGCCCCCTCCACTATGGTGCATTGAGTCGGAGTATTCCATACTTCCAGTTAGGACTTACCCATTAGACTTGTGGTTGATACGGAAGTGCTTTGCAACAGATCCCGCAGACCGGTCCTTATAGTGCCCCGGGTGCGACAAACCAATGCCCGAGCTTGCACCCGGAAACCACCATACTTATAACTTAGACAACTCCAACAGAGTCCAGAGACGAGAATAACGGGGAAATTCATATATCAGAATCCAGCTATCTACGACTCATTCTTTTTATCCTATAGCAGTTGTGCCAGTACATTGGGCACTAGCTAATAATTTTGTAGTAGAGTGACAAGGAGTTAAGGCTCAATAAGCATGGCTTGGGTTTGCACACAAGGACGGGGATCTAATAGATATAAGTGTAAGGCTTGATATTGGACTAATGCAATATTAACCTATGAGTTATAGCGATAATTTATTAAAACATGGGCTCAATTATGATCAACTGTTTCCACAGAGATGGTCGATGACTTGCCTTGATCAGCAAAGGGGGATGGAGGAACCTCGTGGTAGAACTCCTGCTCCTCGACGAACTCGTAGTCTTCTCGATACGGAAAAATAAACAGTACATTCAATAAACAGACAAAAATTCACCAAATACTAAACATACACATTTGTGGGTGTTTTTATGTGAAGTAATATTTCAATATTCTGAAGTTTGGTATAAAACAGTAAAACTTAACTTTTTAGGATTTTTCCTAATTTATTTTGCTGAATTAATAATTTATCCCTAAGGGATTTTTATTCTTTTATTTGCTAAAAATATTTTGGGTAACAGTAACACACTGTTTTTATGGCATTAATGTGTAGAGAATAATATTCTGGTTTTAACAAAATTTGAATGGTGAAATTTGGAGTTAAAATGAGCAAGATATGAATTTTCAAAGTTTAAACTATTTTCTGAATTTTATTTAAACTGGAAAATGGGCTCTGGTCCACGGTGAGCCAGGCTCACGGTGGACCGCGCCACTGTGCGCGTGGACCCGCTGATCCAGAGCCGTAGGATCCAGATCTGGCGGCTGAGCGCGAGGCGGAGGGGTTTAATGAAATCGGACGGCCACGATTAAATCATACCGAACCGGTACGCGTGGACGCTCGAGATCACTTCTGGGGTTTAAGTGGTGATCGACGGCCGAGAGGCCTCGATACCCCTTTGACCAGATCCGAGGGCCCAGATTAAATCCCGGAGGGATTTAATCCTAGCCCTCCGATCGTGATCGGGCGGTCGTGGCTCGATCCGGCACGGCACGCCGTAAGGGGGCACGTACCCCCTTCGTCTCCGGCGACGGCGGGCTCGGGTGCGACCACGGCGGCGGCGACGAGCGCCTACGGGCATATCTAACGGAAAAAATGCAATGGGGAGGGGAGGGCGGTCATGACCATACCTCAGGTGGCGACGGCGGCGAAGAACGGCGACCGGCGACGAGGGTAGACGGCGAAGGGGGTTCGGGAGCTCGATGGCGATGATGATCCAGCGGGTTCCAAGGCCAACGGAGTGGTGGCCGGGGACGGGCGGTCGACGTCGGTCTCGACGGTGGCAGTGGCTAGGGCAGGAGAGGCCGGAGTCGACGGCGAGGGCTCGCCGGAGGTGGAGCAGAACCAACGGCCGAAAACCTTCCGGCAGGGCTCGGGAAAGCGAAGGCTTGCGCTAAGGAGGTGTGGGCAGTGAGCGGTGGTCGGAGGGGTATATATAGGGGGTCACCGGCATCTAGACGGCAAGGTAACCGGAGAAAATCGAGAAGGTTCCTAAACTCTCCGGCGAGGTTTCCAAATCCTCGGATATACTTCCCTAATCACGAAACCGCGTGGGCTATGGATGGAATGGGGTCGGTGATGCTCGGGGAAGGTGATCCGGGGGCGATCGGACGGGATCGGGCGGCCGGCGGCAAGAAATCCGAAGGGGATCGCCGGGGAAAAGGAAAGGGGATCCCCTTCCTGGGGAGGAAGACGATCCTGACAGGTGGGCTCCACCTGCCAGTGAGCGAGCGCGAGGCTAATGGCGCCGACAGGTGGGGCCGAGCGGTCAGTGGGCGAAGGCACGCGCAAGGTGGCTGACACGTGGGGCCAGGCGGGGCGCGGGCGGGAGGAGAGAGGGGAGGCGAGCGCCGACAGGTTGGTCCCACCTGTCAGTGGCTCAAGGCTTGGGCTGGGCTGGGCTCGGCCACTTTGAAGGTTGCGGCCCGTTTAGGAATTAAAATTGTTTTCTGATTTAAAATAATTCCAGTAATTCATTTATTTGATTAAGGGTTGAATCACTGTTGATAAAAATTTGTAAAAATTCCTAAAATTATATTCTGATCTCTAGTTCTTCTCATAAAATTTTCAAGTCCAGATTTTGAGTATTTCTCCCTGTTTGGCTTCATTTGGGTTCTTTTGTGATTTTTCCTTTAATAATAAATCCAGAAATGATTTAAATAATATTTTTCTTTTATTTTAATCCTTTTTAATTTCTGGGGTGTTACAAAGACCCCTCCGAATGCAGAGTGGATGAGGCCGAAGGGGGCAGTACCACTTCGGCTAGAGTTGACAGGAACCAGGCAGTAGCACCTAGCACCAAGCCACAACCATCTTGGGAACCTCCAGGTATGTCGAAATCACAAAAGAGATGTCTGCAATGACTACGGGCACAAGAGATGCGCGAGAAGAAAGCTGAGGATGAGCGCGACACTATTTTTGAAGAAATCCACCCTCGACCAACTACAAGACAGGTATGGAGGATGAAGCCGGTTGAGATGGTCAACCTGGCTCCTAGTCCAAGCGACGACGATGATGAAATGCTCGACAATGACTACTCACCTATTTTCGAGGAGCCTGCACCCCATGCGATGGACATCAACATCGTCATGCTGCCCACCGAGTTTGTCCCACCACGGGACGAGGCCGAGGTTGCTCAATTGAACCTCGGCCCACGCAATGCTATTTTTGAGAAGCCCAAGGACTCGGCTTGGCATCTGAAGCCTCTCTACGTTAGAGGTCACATTGACGGAAAGCCGATTTCCCGGATGCTTGTCGACGGTGGCGCCACTGTTAACTTAATGTCTTACTCGTTGTTGAAGAAACTTGGCAGGGACGAGGATGATCTAAAGAAGACAAAATTGATGCTCAACGGCTTCAACGGCGAGAGTTCCGAGGCCAAGGGTGTGCTCTCCATGGAGTTGATAGTGGGAACAAGACATTGCCAACAATATTTTTCGTCATCGATGTACAAGGTAACTACAGCGTGCTGCTTGGGCGCGACTGGATTCACACGAATTGCTGCATCCCTTCTACTCTGAACCAGTGCCTAATTCAGTGGGACGGCGATGAAGTGGAGGTCATTCCCGCAGATACTTCGGCCCAAGTAGCATTGGCCGATGTATCAGTTGATGCCGTTCACAACAAAGTAGAGTGTGGGTAGAGATCTTTTGGATTACAATTTTGTTAGCGTGTCCGGAGGACGTTTTGTACCAATGTCTGTAAAGCCAGCTGGTGTAGCACGACTGTTTGTGTATTAGTAGTCATGACTAGCAGTAGTAATCTGGATTGGCTAAAGTCTCGTGTAGAGCAGTATCAGTCTAACAAAGACGGTATTGCCGAGGCCATCGAAGACTTTAGCGAAGTAGAGAAATTAGGGCAAGGATTTGTTTCGGCCGATCCCTTAGAAGAAATTGATATAGGTAATGGTAGCATCCTGAGGCCGACTTTTGTAAACCAAAATTTACAGCTTGATGAAAAGGCCGAAGTAATAAAGTTGCTTCGGTCGTATGTCGATTGTTTCACATGGGAGTATAGAAAGATGCCGGGACTAAGCCGCGAGCTCGTGGAGCATCGACTACCTATCAAGTCCAGATTTAGGCCTTATAAACAGCCTCCTCATCGCTTTAATTCAGACGTCTATGACCAAGTTAAAGAAGAAGTAGAGCGACTGCTCAAAGATGGGTTTATTATACCATGCAGGTACGCAGAATGGGTCGCTAACATTGTGACTGCAGAGAAGAAAGGGAGCGGCAAGATACGGGTATGCATTGATTTCAGAGATCTAAACAAAGCCACTCCGAAGGACGAGTATCCGATGCCGATAGCCGACATGCTAATCAATGATGCTTCAGGACACAAGGTACTAAGTTTTCTTGATGGCAATGCTGGCTATAATCAAATCTTTATGGCTGAGGAAGACGTCTACAAGACTACCTTTCGATGCCCTGGGTTTGTCGGTTTATTCGAGTGGGTCATTATGATTTTTGGTTTGAAAAATGCTGGCACCACGTATTAGTGTGCTATGAACTTAATCTTTCATGACTTGCTAGGAGTTATGTTAGAAGTTTACATTGATGATGTCATAGTCAAATCGGACGCCATGGGAAACTATTTAGTTGATTTGGAAGTTGCTTTTGATAGGATGCGGTAGTATGGTTTAAAAATGAACCCACTCAAGTGTGCTTTTAGCGTGTCGGTGGGTAAGTTCTTAGGTTTTATGATTCATGAGAGAGGCATAGAGATTGATCCTAAGAGGCTTGAGAAAATTAGGAACTTTACGGCGCCGACATGCAAAAAAGATGTACAAAAGTTGCTAGGCAAGATGAATTATTTACGTCGCTTTATATCTAACTTGTCTGGCAAGATTGATGCATTTATCCCCATACTCCAGCTAAAGAACAAGGTCGAGTTCACTTGGGGGGCACGCCAGCAAAGTGCCTTTGAGAAAATCAAGGAGTGCTTATCATCACCACCCGTGGTGAGAGCACCCAAATCTGGGATTCTGTTTCGGCTATACATCGCTGCTGAAGATAGCATGATCAGGGCCATGCTAACCCAGGTGGTAGAACGAAAAGAGTACATCATCACGTTCTTTTGCTGCCACCTGCTGGACGCCGAGACCAGGTACGCGTTTGTGGAATTTTTGTGTTTATCACTTTACTATGCGTGCACCAAATTGTGCCACTATCTTCTCCCTACTACATGTGTTGTTGTTTGCCAAACCAATGTTATAAAACACATGTTGCAAAAGCCGATTCTAGGTGGAAGAATCGAAAAGTGGGCTTACACGTTGATCGAGTATGATTTGGCCTATGAACCCCTAAGAGCTATGAAAGGCCAGATCATAGCCAACTTTATAGTTGATCACCACATAGACATCAGTTGGAGTGACAACGTTGCTTTGATTGAGTTAATACCGTGGAAACTTTACTTTGACGGTTCAGCTTGCAAAAATGGCCAAGGTTTTGGAGTGGTTCTCATATCACCTAGCGGAATGCACTATGAGACCTCGGTCGTTTAGAGTTCCCTTCTACTAATAACCAAGCTGAATACGAGGCACTACTTCTAGGGCTCGAATTGTTAGATTCCATGGGTGTTAAACATGTCCATGCACATGGTGATTCCCTGTTAGTAGTAAAACAAGTGGCTAAGAATGCTCAATGTTTTAATGGCGTGCTAAACAACAACTTGGATAAGTGCCTGGACATAGTTTCTACTTTTGATGACTTCAAAATTTCTCATGTGTCAAGAGAGGCCAATTCAATTGCAAATGATTTGGCTCAGCTAGCATCTGGTTACCAAATTAGGAGAGGAAAATTTTCTGTTTGGGAGAAGCCGATGCATGGTCTCACTGCCGAAGCCAGCGACTTCGGACAAGAGCACCCTCCGGGTCAGACCCCTCCGGCTGCCGGAGGCTACCACGCGCCGAGGTCCTAGGACCGGAGCGCTCCGCCCACCAAGGGGTCTAGCACGCCGGAGACCATGAGCCAAAGTCCTCCGCACAGTAAGGGCCTCTAGGAGTGCGGACCCTCCAGCAGGGGGCTTCGACTTGATGCACTCCACACGGCCAACTCACCCAAGCTTCGATAGAAGCAGGAAGGGCTCGGGGGGCACCCCGAAATTAGTAGCTTAGAAACTTTTTTAGGGAGTGAGCTAGCAAGAGCCTCCGAAGCCGATAAGGGCGATTGGAGAATTCCAATCATCCAGTATTTAAGAGACCCTAGCCAAAGGGTTGATCGGAAGGTTCGGCGACAAGCGTTTAAATTTGTGTTGATAGACGACACACTCTATCGCCGAACCATTGACAGAGTACTATTAAAGTGTCTAGACCATAAACGATCCCAGGTGGCTATAGGAGAACTCCATGAAGGACTTTGTGGCACTCATCAGTTGGTCTAGAAAATGAGTTGGATGCTCAAAAGAGAAGGTTTGTACTGGCTGACTATGACTGAGGATTGTTTTAAGTATTGTAGAGGGTGTGAAGCATGTCAGAAGTTTGGCAATATTCAGTTAGCTCCTTCTTCATTACTCAACCCTATTGTCAAGCCATGATCGTTCCAAGGTTGGGGTTTAGACTTCATCGGCCAAATTCACCCTCCTTCATCAAAAGGGCATCGGTTCGTGTTGATGGTGACAGATTACTTCACCAAGTGGACCGAGGCCGTGCCTCTCAAGAACATGACTCACAACGAGGTACTTGACTTCATCTTGAAGCACATCATACATAGATTCGGCATTCCTCAAACTCTCACTACAAATCAAGGTAGCTCGTTTGTTTCTAAAGAAGTGAGGGACTTCACCGAATATTATGGTATTAAGATGATAAAGTCTTCGCCCTACTATGCTCATGGTAATGGTCACGCCGAGTCTAGTAATAAAACCGTGATTAAGCTCATTAGGAAGAAAATTGAGGAGTTCCCTAAAAGGTGGCATGAGGTGCTTTCCGAGGCATTATGGTCCTGTAGGATGGCAAAGCACGGTGCTACGAAATTTAGTCCATACAAGTTAGTGTATGGACAAGAAGCCGTTCTACTTGTAGAAGTGGATCTTGGCTCTTTAAGAGTGTTAAGGCAAGATGGCTTATCGGTCGATGAGTATGAGACTCTTTTGAAAGACAACATAGAAGAAGTGACCGATAAGAGATTGAAGGCTTTAGAATCCATAGAAGTAGACAAGAGGAGAGTAGCTAAAGCCTACAATAAGAAGGTTAAACCAAAATCGTTTCAAGTGGGAGACTTGGTTTGGAAGATGATTTTACCCTTAGGCACTAAGAGTCCCAAGTTTGGTAAATGGTCACCTAGTTGGGAAGGCCCTTTCAAGATAGCCGAAGTCGCTCCTAGAAATGCATATGTGTTAGAATCTCTGCAAGGAGAGCGGTTTCGAAGAGCTTTGAATGGTAGATACTTGAAAAAGTATTTCCCAAGTGTGTGGCAAACAACGTAAAAGGTATCGAAAGGCCGATATGGAAGGTATCGTCTTTATCTCGTTATGCTTTTAGTTCACTTAGTTCACTAAAAGGCAGGGGGCATGTGTTGATATCAAAAAATGGCATCAATGGTTAAGATTGTCAAAATATCAATTTTGGTAATTTGGAACAAAAATACACATGTCCCGGTTCAGGCCGAAGCCCTACAGGGCCAAAGGACCTTTGGGCTATGGGCTCCGAAAGCTTCCAGCCAGCCCACGGCCTTCGGCCAAAAAGCCTTCGGAGGCCCATGCCGCCGAAGCTTCGGCCCGAGAAGAAGGCTTCGATCAGAGGTAGAGTTGGACGCGATTCCGGCTAAGTTTTTATCTTTATCCAGCTGAATTATAGCAGATTAGATCAGAGGTCTAGCCCTTATAAATACAGAGGCGAAGCTAGTTCAGAGCCCCCCAACAGAAATCAAACACAAAGCCCTAGCTTTGATCACATTTACTTTATCTTTACCTTTCTGTATTCTTCGTGGGTTTGCCTAGAAGCCCTCTGACGGCCACTTCAAAATAGTTGTAATCCTTGTTACTTTGCTTGTGAAGTATCCGTTAATCTACGTAATAGATTGCTATCACCTTGTTACTTCGCCTATGAAGTAAACATTAATCTACATAATAGATGTCTATCACCTTGTTACTTCGCTTGTGAAGTATTCGCTAATCTGCGTAACAGATTGCTATCTTCGCTACTAGTGCAACACTTAGCAGATTTCGACCTTCAGGCTGAACCTGTAGTTCGAATCTTCTCTGTTGCAAGTTTCCACGTTTGGAGCTACTTCGTCGGAGGTGTCGAGAGCTGAGAGATCGGTTTTGGAGGTTGCCAGAACACCCTTCAGTGAGACTGCTGCTTCGACCGCATGCTTTGCCATCAGACTTCGTCACGATAGGCTTCACCATGCTCGTACTCCGCTCCGAACAAAGTCACTCTTATGCATTGAGTTCAAATCTTTATTTTGTATCTTACTGTATTAGAGACTTCGCGCCGAACCCCGTTGTTCGGAGGTGATTGTCACGTCCAGATCCGTTTAGAGTTCATCTTCGGCTAGATCAGTCCGAATGCCAAAGCTACCCTTCGATGGGACACTTCGCACTAGACATCGTACGTATACTTCGATGACCCCCTTCGCACCATACTTCGAAGCAGACATGCTCCAGCCGGTTTGTTGATTTATTCTGTTTAATATATTTCTTTTGGCTAATTGGATTATTTTGTGTGATCTGATTGCCTGGCGACTCCACCCCCCTTAACATGTCTAAGGGTAGTCGGAACGTGACGTCGGTGTTGTGTTATGCTTAGGCTTGTCCCTAAGTATCCACACACTTTTGGATCGTTGAACTGACCCAAGTGCGGGGGCACGTTTTCGTGTCAACAGGGAGCAGGCAACTGCAGGGATTGAGCTGGTCAAGCTCCGAGAGGAGCAGCTGAAGTTGATGGAGGAGGCCAACAACTTACATGGACAGAAGAATTCTTTGATTATGGAGGTAGCTAAGCTCTCATCTTTGATAGACGAGCTGTCTTTGTCAAAGAATGCTTTGTCTGAAGACAAGGCGAAGTGTGAGAAGGTAGCCTTAGAAACCATGGACGATCTTTGAGGTGTCCTGGAGTACTTCGGCACTTCTTGTACTTTACCTTCGATTGGCGACGTCCCTCATCTACGTAGACTAAAGATGATCCAAGCAGCAGTGAAGACTATGAAGACAGCGGGTATTAGGTATGGAGAGATCTCTGGCCAAGTAGCTGCTCTCGGACTACTTCGCTACTATGAGGATTTAGGGCTATCCGTAGCACCAGAACCAGAGGCAACTCCTATCAACTTCGGTGATGATCGGCTCTTAACTCCTTCCACCGACATGGCAGCAGCTTGGGAAGCCTTCCAAACATCTTGGAGAGCTTAAGGCCGATCGGCGATCAAGACATGGATTGACGAAGGACTTCACCAAAAGCAAGCACGGTCGCAACCTTCGAGCAGCCAGCCCCCTTCAGACCCGAAGGTCTAGTTCTCCTTAGGGCTCTGATTATGTAATTTTTTTTGCTTTTATCCTTTATGAATGAAAAGACTTATTTGGAAATGTTTTTAGGCTTTCCAACCTTTTTTGGATGATCTCGAAGTGCTAGAGGTTAATGAAGAGCTTCTCCTGCTATGGGCTACCTTTGAAGCTCTAAGACCTCACAAACGCCCTTGATTTTCAATTCCTCGGGGAAGCTCCGGTGAAGTTATGCCCAAAATATGTAAAGATATATTATCTTATATTATAAAGGAGGAAAAATAAGTTAGTTTAGAACATTCATCTTCTTAGGACATTGAATGGTCCGAAAAAGAATATACTGCCGAAGAGCAAGTAGAAAAGAGCCCTGAACAACTTTGAAGCTAGGAAAGAACCCCTGAACGACTTCGGACCTGGGCCAAACTTTAGCAAGAGCAGAAGGACTTCCGAGCTTCCAAAGGAGGGAAGAGGGTTAAACGTAAAGTTATTAAAACTCCTGGCTCCAGAACGAGTCGCCTTCGAAGTCATACTAGTTTCAACAGTAGCTCTAGGGATCAAAGAGGTCTTTGTTTCCTTGTCGGTATAGACAAATATTTTTCAAGATGTAATGTAATCTGTTTGAATGATAAAGATTAAAGTTTCAAAATTGTCTCCCTACTTCCCAGCCTCTCTTTGGGTGTAAGCAACTTCGAAATTTGGTCGAAGGTGGTTACGCGCAATGAAAATAACATTAGTTAGGAGCACAATTTTAGAGGCTCAGAGCCCTTTATCATATTAAAGATTGACTGAGGTCAACAATGGCCATTAAAGACCTTGAAAATGCATTTGACTCTACTAATTTGGAGTCTAAAAACTTGTAACTTAGTACCTTTTTGTTTGAATGTAGTCACTTCAGACTCTTTTTCGGATACCTTAGCATCCGATAAAAATGTTTGCTTTGGACTCTTTTTACAGACGTTTCAAGCTATTAGCTCGAAGTCTGTTCTGTTTGGCCTCCTTCGGCTCTTTTTATGGATGCTATCAAACCGGTGGTTTGGAATCCGCATAGTGGTCTCGTTGGATTCTTTTTACGGAAGCTTTCAAGTCGGAGCTTTGAATCCATATCATTTGGTCTCCTTGGACTCTTTTTACGGACACTTTCAAGCCGGTGGTTTGGAATCTGTTTTTTTGTGACTTTCCCACCTCGTCAAAAGCTTTGAACTAGTGGTTCGAAGTCCATAAAATTGGTTCAAATGAATGACACTTCCCTCACAACCAACTCCGTTCCTCTAGTGCATCCACTAGAAGTAGGGAGTGTTTGAGAGGTAGGCATTATTTGAACCATGAGCTTTATTTATTCAGAAGGTATTTACAAATGATTACAAGGAGCCCGCATACAAAATATCACTTTAGGTGCTCCGCATGCCAAGCATGCTTTAACTCTTCACCTTCTAAATTTGCTAGCTTGAAAGAACCAGGGTGTCCTGAACGTAGAATGATATATGGACCTTCCCACTTATTTCCTAATTTCCTTGTTGCTATGATGCTTCGCAAAACTAAATGACCTGGTTTAAGTTCATTAAGCTTAACCTTCGAGTCATACCAAGTCTTCGTTTGATGCTGATATTTCGAAAAATTTGCACTAGCTCGAAGCCTTGTTTCTTCTGTTAAATCTAGCGAAGCTTGCCTTTCATCTTCTTTTTCAGGTTCAGTGGTGCGAAGAGATCCCCCTTTGAGCTCCGTCGACATCACGGCTTCATCTCTGAATAGTAATCTGAAAGGAGTAAAACCTATGGACCTCATTTGAGTGGTCCGAATGGACCATAAAATCTTGGGGAGTTCCTCGGTCCACAACCCTTTTGCCAATCCTACTATCATTCGATTCAGGCCTGATAAAATATTACCATTAGCTCGTTCAAAAGCTCCATTAGACTGAGGATGACGTACGGTTGCAAAACACATTTCTACGTCAAGGTCTTCGCAGAACTTCCTGAAGGGTTCTGCATAAAATTGAGTGCCATTGTCGATTGGGAGCAATCGAGGCACTTCGAACCTTCATATAATATTCTTCCAAAGAATATTTGTACATTATTTGAAGTGATAGTTGTGAGGGGTTCTGCTTGGACCCACTTGGAAAAATATTCAATTGCTACCACTGCAAATTTCATATTTCCTTTTGCTACTGGGAAGGGGCCAATGAGATCCATGCCCCATCTAGCCATGGGCCAAACAGGAGCAATAACTTGAAGAGTTGTTGGCGGACGATGACTTCATCTTCCCATCCATTGACAACCTTTGCAAGTGCGGACTAAGGCCTCCGCATCAGCTACTATTGTAGGCCAATAAAGCCCCTAGCGAAGTGTTTTTCCTACTAAAGCTCGGGGGGCAAGATGGCTACCACAAAAGCCTTCATGAATTTCTCGGAGTATTTCTTGGCCTTCGGCTTGAGAAATACATCGGAGTAATTGTACCAACTTCGTATCCTTTAGGAGATATGCTTCGAAGTAAGGATTCCACTGGAAGGATTGGGAAGTGGGCAGTTGAGATAGCACCCTTCGACATATCTTTTCTGGCAAGGACAGCAATCAAATCGCAAGTCTTAGCAGATTTTGTAGCAGAATGGACTCCACCTGCAAATTTGGTTCCGGAGAAGTCAAGTGACGGAGTTTGGACTGTTTATTCCAATGGGGCTTTCCAAGCATCCGGAGCAGGTATTGGAGCAGTATTAATTTCGCCTTCAGGGCAAAGAGCAATGTACTCCGCAAGACTCAACTTTAAGTCTACCAATAATATAGCGGAGTATGAAGAGATTTTATTGGGACTCCGAAAAGCACGTGCTCTAGGGGCTACAAGAATTATTATAAAAACAGATTCTCGGATAGTAGCAGGGCACGTAGATAAAAGTTTCTAGGTTCGGCATCCACAGCTTGCAAAGTACTTAGAAGAAATCCGTAAAATCGAAGCACACTTCAAGGGTATTTCCATTCGGAGTATACCAAGAGCAGAAAATGTGCAAGCGGACATCTTAGCAAAAGCTGCAGCCGGAGCTGTGGATGTACCAGAAGAAGCTTTCTATGAGGAGCTCAGTATACCTTCGGTGCCACAAATTCCCTCTGCAGAGATTCTTTGCATTCCTAGTGCAGATTGGAAAAATTCGATCATGGAACTTTTACATGGAGGAACAAATTTGCCCGAAGAGCCACAGCTGTCAAGATTGAAGCTTAGAGCTAGAAATTATCAAATAATCAACGGTATTTTATACAAGGCCGGAGTATGTTCCCCTCTACTCCGATGTATATCTCAAGCCGAAGGTCAAGAAATTCTTCGAGAAATTCATGAAGGCCTTTGCGGTAGCCATTTAGCCCCTCGAGCTTTGGCAGGAAAAACACTTCACCAGGGGCTTTATTGGCCTACAATAACAGTTGATGCGGAGAGCTTAGTCCACACTTGTCAAGGATGCCAGTGGATGGGTCGACGAAGTCATCGCCCACCAACAGCTCTTCAAGTTATTGCTCCGGTATGGCCTATGGCCAGATGGGGTATGGATTTAATTGGTCCCTTTCCAGTAGCCAAGGGAAATCTAAAGTTCGCAGTGGTAGCTATTGAGTATTTTTCCAAGTGGGTAGAAGCAGAACCCTTAACAGCTATCACTTCGAACAATGTACAGAAATTCTTTTGGAAGAATATCATTTGCTGGTTCGGAGTGCCTAGACAACTCATAGTTGATAATGGAACACAGTTCGATGCAGAACCTTTCAGGAAGTTTTGCGAAGATCTAGGCATTCAGTTATGTTTTGCTGCAGTAAGGCATCCTCAGTCTAATGGAGCCGTAGAAAGATCCAATGGGAATATTTTGTCAGGGCTAAATCGAAGGATAGTAGGACTAGCAAAAGGACTCTGGACCGAAGAGCTTCTGAAGATTTTGTGGTCCATTCAGACTACGCAAACAAGGTCCATAGGTTTTACTCCATTCAGACTACTATTCGGAGATGAAGCTATGACTCCAATGGAGCTCAAAGGAGAATCGTTTCGCAGCACCGAACCGGAGATCGAAGAAGAAAGATAAGCTTCGCTAGATTTATCAGAAGAAACAAGACTTCGAGCTGTGGCAAATTTATCAAAGTATCATCAGCAGACGAAGGCTTGGTTTGACTCGAAGGTTAAGCTCAATGAACTAAGACCGAGTCATCTTGTTCTACGAAGCATTATAGCACCAGGGAAGTTAGGAAATAAATGGGAAGGTCCATATCTAATTGTTCGTTCAGGACGCCCTGGCTCTTTTAAATTAGCTAATTTAGAAGGTGAAGAGTTAGCACATACTTGGCATGCGGAGCACCTAAAGCGATACTTCGCATAAGGGCTCCTTGTAATTCACTTGTAATCATCTTCTGAATTAATAAAGCATATGGTCCAGATAATGCCTTCCCCTCATAGACTTCAAGCTTCTGAGTGGACGCACTAGAACCGCGGGGTTGACCGAGAGGGAAGTGTCATGAAGCTGAATCGTATTTTCGGACTTCGAACCATTGGTTCGAAGCTTCCGACGTGGGGGCTGACATAATCCGGAGTCCAAGCCACCGGCTTGTAGGCATCCGTAAAAGAGCCCAAAACCACAACATACGGAGTCCAAGCCATTGGCTGGTAGACTTCCGTAAAAAGAGCCGAAGGTGGCCAAAACATGAGGAGTCCAAGCCATTGGCTGATAGACTTCCGCAAAAAGAGCCGAAGGTGGCCAAAACATGCGGAGTCCAAGCCATTGGCTGGTAGACTTCCGCAAAAAGAGCCGAAGGTGGCCAAAATATACGGAGTCTAAGCCATTGGCTGGTAGACATCCGTAAAAAGAGCCGAAGGTGGCCAAAGCAAACAAAGTTTGAGCCATGAGCTTCGAATGTCTGTTAACATACTCCAAAGTGACAAATTATCTAAGATACTAAGGTATCTTGAAAGTTATCTCAAGTGATTTCTTTCAAAAAACAAGGGTACTAAGTTGCCATTCTTCAGACTACAAATAGTCGAAGACGTTTTATAAGATTTTAAAAGATCTTTAAATTGCAGAGGGGCTCCGAACCCCCAAAAATTGTACTCCGAAGTTTTTTCTTTGCGCATAACCATCTTTGAATACAGTTCGAAGTTGCTTATACCCAAAGAGGGGCTAGTAAATATGGAGACAATTTTAAATCGGTATTCATTATTCGAACGAATATGTTTACAGATTACATCATGAAAAATTGGTATCTATACCAAGAAGGAATCGAAGACCTCTTCGGTCTCTAGAGCTAGGGTTGGAACAACTAGTTCCAGCGCCGGGAGTTCTAACAACTTTGCGTTTAACTCTCTTGCCCCCCTTCGAAGCTCTAAAGTCCTTCTGTTCTTGTTGAAGCTCGGCCCAAGTTCGAAGTCGTTCAGGGCTCCTTTCCCAGCTTCCAACTTCTTCAGGTTTTTTACTTCGAACTTCATCTTCGTCTTCAGACCATATAACGTCTTCAGAAGACGAAGTGTTCAAGTTAACCTCTTTTTCTTCCTCTTTAATATAAGACAGTATATCTTTGATTACTTCGGGCGCAATTACACCGGAGCTATCTCGAGGAACTAAAAATCGAGGACGTTTATAAGCTTTTAGAAGATCAAAGGTGGTCCATAATGAGCGAAGTTCATCGTTAAGGTCTAACACTTCGATATCTTCAGTATGAGGTAAAGCCTAAAAATATGATAAACAAATTTTCATTGATAAATGTTCATAAGCATAAAGCTTTACATAGCCAAAAATCCTAAGGTATTTCTAAACCTGCGGGTTCGGAGGAGGCTGACTGGTCGAAGCTTGGGTCCGAACTTGCTTCTGGCGTTGACCTTCGTCGATCCAAGCCTTGATCGCAGAACGACCTTCGGCTCTCCATGAAGTTTGGAAGGCTCGCCAGGCAGTAGCCACACCTTCGAAAGGAGTCAGAAGTCGCTCGTCGTCGAAGGTAATTGGGCCCCCTCCTACGTTCGGAGTTATCGATCGGCCCAGATCTTCGTAGTAGCGAAGTGGGCCGACAGCAGCCACTTGTCCGGAGAGTTCTCCATATCGAATGCCCGTTGTCTTCATCTGCTTCGCCACTCTTTGGATCCTTTTCAACCGGCGCAGAAGAGTGATGTTATCATCAGAAGGAAGTGTCCCAGTAGTACCAAAGTACTCCAGGACACCTAGCAACTGATTCATAACTTCCACAACCACCTTCTCGGACTTCAGCTTATCTTCGTTCAGCGCATCCTTCATCGAAGTTACTTCTTCAAGAACCCCAGAAAGTCTAGCCGTTTCAGTGGTCAAAATGTTCTTTTGGTTCAACAGCTGGCTAGCTTCCTCTTGGAGTCTGACAAGTTCGGTCCCCGCAGTAGCATGCTCCGCTCGCAATTTTTCAATTTCTGCTCGAAGCACAATTCTCTCTGCTTCGAGCTCTTTATTCACAGCCTCCAAACCTTGTCTGGCCCTGCGCTCCGTTGACACTATATTATCCATTTGGACCACTCGGCTTTCGGAGATGCTAAGATTCCGTTGAAGGACGTTATTTTCCTCCCGAAGACGAGCGATCTCTTCATCATTAGATATATTCGCAGCTCGGGCCAAGACGGTTTGCTGCAAAAAGAAAAAACCAAGGTAAATATTTATTCGTAAACGAATTCTATGTTATTTCGTAGATGCTTCGTACCTGGTAAGCTGCACGTTCTATAGCAGCGTTGAGCTCCGACCTGTCCGCTTTACTTAGAATGGCCACTAAGTTAGTCTCCCCTATGTCGCAGCTAGCTCGATCCAAAGGTTCGAGCAAAGTCCGAAGACCAGTTGTTTGCCCTAAGAAAGGAGCTAGCAGGGGGAGCATACTTATTGCTTGTTGGTCATCTTCGTCCAGCGAAGGGCCGGAGCATTGGCTTGTGGTCTCCGGAGCCCCTGGAGACTGGCCCTCCTCGGAAGATTGGCTCTCGTCTGTTGAATCAGACGGAGTTGATCCGGAACTTGCAGCAGGGAGGGGTTCTATATTCCTTTTGCCTCTTCCAGGTCCCATTTGAGTAGCTCTCTGGGTTGGCTCCGAAGTCGTCGAAGGTCCAGGAATTATTTCTTCCTGGCGAACCTCTTCCATAGGAGTGGACTCTGTAAAAAAAAGAGTATTATACATTGTATAAATACAGAAAATAAACATGAAAGAATTTTTCAAAGTCTACCTTCGACATTTTGGAGAGGGGCAATCATCGGACTGTTCGGCGGATCAAAGGCAAGATCTTCGTCCGAATCAGCCGTTAAGTCTTCGACTGCAAGAGCATCGTCCTGAGCAGTCCTTGTTGCCTCTTCAGGAATCGAAGCCATAGTAACTTCGACCCCACTCTCATTCACAGGAACTTCGTCCTGAGGTATATCTCCTTGAACTGCCGAAGTCCTTGGTTGCTCAAGGTTATCTTGAGACTCCGGCACGTTCGCAGGTATTTCGGCTTGTGCAGTCCTTTGAGTTTCATCTTCGTCTATCAGACGCACAAGCAACCTCCCTTCGTCCTCTTGGGAGTCAGAGACTGAAGCCCTTGAGCTCGAAGCTGCAGGATTCGAAGGTGCAGGATATTTTGGCTTCCGAGCCACCTTCTTCACCGGAGTCTTGGCAGAGCTCGAAGTCCCAGCTTCGGCTTTCCTCTTTTTGGGTCCTTTCTCCGAAGGCACCCAATCCATCAAAGGGGGCGGAACGATTTCCAGCATTCCCCACACTCTGTTAAATCTCTCCCAACTCCCGACTAGATTGATTCTCCATTCTTTTTCGGTCGGAGTTGGAGCGCCCAAAATCTTCTCCGAAGCCCTTACGATTTGCTCCGAAGTAATAGGGGCTGAAGAAGCTAAAAAATGAATCAAGTTAGTTTTTCTTCGAATGAATATGCATAATACATGTTGTCTTCGAAGTTACCTGCAGGGCTTGAAGTCGAAGTGATCTTTCGGAGACCGCCTTCCGAATCCTCTTCGAAGATGATAGGCCAGTTGGCCATAAGCGGAGAGATTTGTAACCCAAGGAATTCTTCGGCTAAGTCTCGCATGCTCAACCTCCGACTAATATTTTGAAGTAGGCTGAGGCGAGCTTCGAGCTGACCTTGGTCGGGATGCACTAGGGCTTCCTTCCGGAATTGGATTTCTTTCAGAGGTCCGGCCAGAGGATTGCTCGCCCCAACTTCGGCATAAAACCACCTCATGACCCAGTCGGTATACCATCTTGCATTGATGGCCTTAGCAGGAAATTGAAGGGCGTATTCATCCCGAAGCCTAAAGTTAATACTTCCGAAGGCTACTACTACTTTTTCACCTCCGGGGCCTACGAAGGTTTTTGGCTGGCATGAAGCTCTGTGTAGCGCAGCGAAGATCTCTGCCCTCTCCTCACAGCCTTCGGCTCTCAACGCCCATTCGAAGATAGCCAAACGAGCCACTGCGTTCGGAGACAGTTGAGGAAGGGTGACGTGAAATAAATCAAGTACCTCCGCCAAGAAGTCCACTGCTGGAAGGCCTAAGCCGGCTTCGAAGAAGGCTTCGAAGACGACCACTTCTCCGGGCCTTGGCGACGGGATAAGTTCTTTTCCAGGCTTGCGGATCATAACTCCGGTGCTAATCCTCCCTTCTACTGTGATTGCCAGTGACTCCCTCTTGCAGGTAGAAGGTCCTAGTTGAAAGGATTGGTCCAAGTACTTCGTTGATGGCGGGCAGAGACCTTGATCATCAGCATTTTGGGGATTTCTCCCTCCTGCCGCCATGGATGTTGTTGCGGGTGTTGGAGGTGCCATCGCCAATGCCGCAGCCGCTGCTGCTGCAGCCGCCTGCTGCCGAGCCAAGGCCGAAGGGGCTCCAGAACTCTTGGTTTTCGCCATTGCAGTTACTGAGTTTCTTTGGGAGAAAAATGGAGGCTAGGGCTCAAAGGACTCAAAGGGCTCAGAAGGCGTTTGTTTGCAAGAGCAGTGGAAAGGTAAGCAGGAATGTTCTAGGCCCTCTATTTATAGCCTAGACTTTACATTTTTACCGTTAGTCCATGCCGTTTCGCATTCCTGCCCGTTACTTTTCTCCGAAATTAACGCATTCTACGGTTTCCGTTAGAAGAAGAAAGCTAACGGCTATTTCTTCTAAGTCTAAAAGACTCTCGAACTTCCTGAGTCGGTTCTAAGATAGTTCGAAAGTAATTGTTTTAAGACTGATTCGGAGTTTATATCTTCGCACATTTTAGAGATAAATTAAAATCTAATAACCCCTATGCCTGGTTATTTTTTCCTTCCGTATACTGCTCTCCTAACATTACAGGTTAAACGGAGAAGCGTATTCGAGGGGCTACTGTTGGGGGAAAATATCCCATCTTCAGGGTTATTGCCGTAACAGCACAAAAGCAGATAATGGATTCGAAGGTTTCCAGACGTCCATCTTCGAAGATACCCTGAGTCAAGCTCGAAGTACGAAGATAGGCATTGGTTCGGAGTACATCTTCGATCTAAGGCTTTTTGAGATCTTTATTGCCAGCTAATATGGAAGATTTATCTTTTATATTATTAGATTAGTCTTTTACCATTTTAGCCCTATCAAGGGTACCGAATAATTTCTACTATGTCGGTTGTAATAGAGGGGTAAATAGGTCTTTTCCTTAATGTTTGGGCCTATAAATACCCCCCATTTCACCCTGTAATAGGGACCGAATACAAGTTATTCAATACACACATTCGAACTATTCTAAGTTATTATCCTTTCGGAGGCTTAGAACAGTTCCCTTCGCAAACACTTTGTTTGTTAGTTTCTAATCTACAGAAACCTATTAGCGTAATCTTTTACGCCAACAGTGGAGAAGTCAGCGGGATAAATGCCCTAAAAGTTACGCTATTTCCTCTCTCGCTATCCGGCACCGCTTTCACTTGGTTTTCGGCGCTTCCGCCGAACTCCATTCAGATGTGGGACGATTTAGAGAGGAAATTCCATGGTTACTTCTACATGGGTGAGACAGAAATTAGGCTTTCACATTTGACATCGGTTAAACAGAAATCTAATGAGAACGCCTCTGAGTACATTAAGCGTTTTAGGGATACTAGAAACCGATGTTTTAGCCTTAATATTTCAGAAAGGGACTTGGTGGAACTAGCTTTTAATGGGTTGCGTTCCGAGATTAAAGAGAGGTTAGATAACCAAAACTTTTTAGAGGTTAGCCAAGTTTTATAGCAGGCTCTGGTCCAGGAACGCCGAACCAAAGATAAAAAATTTATTAAGACATTTAACAAGCCTAGGGCTGATATCGACATCATGGAATGCTCTGATGAGGAGGAGTCAGAAGAGGAGGATTCGGACGACATGTACGTGGCCGAATGTGTTTGGAATGCTAAAAATAAACCTGTCATCTGCTCTGAGTTACGTCCATCCCCCACAAAGAATCGACCTAGTGAGGTCAAGTACTCATTTGATATAACTAATTGTGATAAAATATTTGATTTTCTCTTAAAAAGTCAGCTTCTCAGGTTACCTAAGGGTCAAGTCATTCCACCTGCCGATGAGTTAAAGAAGCATCCGTACTGTAAGTGGCATAATTCACATTCACGTAATACTAACGACTGCAATGTTTTTCAACGGCAGATCCAATCAGCCATAGAAGAAGGACGATTGAAGATAGACCATAATTCGAAGATGAAGCTGGATAAAGATCTGTTTCCCGTCAACGCCGTCGACCTCGGTGAGAAGAAGGTGTTGATTTGGCCAGAACAGGCCGATTCAGCTAAGGGGAAGGATGTAATTGTTGGAGAGCTGCACACTCGCACGCTCATAACAAAGAACCCCGAGGTAGGAGTGTGGAAACAGAACATTAATACCCCTTCGGCTAAAGCTCCCAAAAGGCCGAAGGTAACGTACAATATCATGTTAAACAAGCATCAAAGAAAGGCCAAGGAAGCAGGTCCACACGCTAAGAAGCTAAAGCAGCCAAAGGGTCCAAGACTCTCGAAGGGTAGCTTCGGACCGAAGCAGTCGAACCCTCCACAAGGTGGCTTCGGGCCACGGTGGCCTGACACTCCGCACGATGGCTTCGAGCCACAATGGCTGAACCCCCTGTACAGTAACTTCGGCCCCCAATGGCCGAACCCCGCACCGTGTTGGACTTCTCCGATATGAGGCTTCGGCCCACACTGGCCGAACGTACCTCCGGCCTAGCAGGACCGTTCGCTAGTGTGGTCCGAGACACCATCAACTCTACCGAACCCTCTCCCGGGTAACGGGTTCGGCTCTTAGTGGGCAAGGCCACTAGAGCCGCCGATGCCTCCGCCGTACGACTGGGCAGGAACCCCGTGGGCTCTGTACGTATCCGGGTCAGGGTACCCTCCGCAACCTAACACTATGCCTTGTTTTCCTTCGAAGTATTATGGATGGTAGGGACAAACAGACGCAGTGGAGGGGGCATCATCCACAGACTGTCTGTGCTGCCTCTGAATCGGACCATGCAGAGCGAAGCCGAAGGGTGCGGTCATGCGTAGGCCGAAGTCAGGGAGTCCGAAGCCATCACCATCAGAGTTGGGTCTCAGGAAGTCCCAATCCCAAAGACTTTGTCACCGAAGTTTGACCGATGTAAGTCCCATGCTTCGGCCGGGCTCTGCACCGAAGCCCGGTTCGATCGGCCGAACAAGGCCTATCCATCCATCGGGGTTCGCAGCGAAGACCCCTCTGAGCACAGTGTGCACAAGGCCGAAGGGCACAGTACCACTTCGGCCAGGGTTGATAGAAGCCAAATAGTAGCACCTGGCACTAAGCCGCAACCATCTTGGGCCCCTCCAATCATGTCCAAATCACAGAAGAGACGCCTACAATGACTACGGGCACAAGAGATGCGTGAGAAGGAAGCGGAGGACGAGCACGACGCTATCTTTGAAGAAATCCGCCCTCGGCCAACTACAAGACAGGTATGGAAGGAGAAGCTGGTTGAGATAACCAACCCGGATCCTAGTCTGAGCGACGACGATGATGACATGCTCGACGACGATTACTCGCCCATCTCGGAAGGGCCCGCACCCCAGGTGATGGACATCAACATCGTCATGTTGCCCGCTGAGTTCGCCCTACCACAGGACGAGGCCAAGGTCGCTCAATTGAACCTTGGTCCGCGCAACGCCATCTTCAAGAAGACCGAGGACTCAGCTTGCCATCTGAAGCCTCTCTATGTCAGAGGTCACATCGATGGAAAGCCGATTTCCCAAATGCTCGTCGACGGCAGCACCACTATTAACTTGATGCCTTACTCGTTGTTGAAGAAACTTGGCAGGAACGAGTATGACCTGAAGAAGACCAACTTGATGCTCAACGGCTTCAATGGAGAGAGCTCCGAGGCCAAAGGCGTACTCTCCATGGAGTTGACGGTGGGCAACAAGACATTGCCAACAGCATTTTTTGTCGTCGACGTACAAGGTAACTACAACGTACTACTTGGGCGCGACTGGATTCACGCGAACTGTTGCATTCCTTCTACTCTACACCAGTGCCTGATACAGTGGGACGATGATGAGGTAGAATTCATTCCCGAAGATTCTTCGGCCCAAGTAGCATTGGCCGATGTATCGATTGACGCCGTCCATAACAAAGTAGAGTGTCTGTCAGGTAGAGATCTTTCAGATTATGATTTTGTTAGTGTATCCGGAGGATGTTTTGTACCAGTGTCTGTAAAGCCGACTGGAGTAGCATGACTGCTCTTGTATTGATAGTCATGTCTAGCAAGAGTAATCTAGATTGGCTAAAGTCTCGTGTGGAGCAATATTGGTCTAGTAAAGACGGTATTGCCGAGGCCATCAGGGACTTTAGCGAAGTAGAGAAATTAGGAAAAGTTTTTGTGTCGGCCGACCCCTTAGAGGAAGTTGACATAGGTAATGGTAGCATCCTGAGGCTGACTTTTGTAAACCAACATTTACAGCCCGATGAAAAGGCTGAAGTAATAAAGTTACTTCGGTCTTATGTTGATTGTTTCACATGGGAGTATAGCGAGATGCCAGGACTAAGCCGTGAGCTCGTGGAGCATCGGCTGCCTATCAAGTCTGGATTTAGCCCTTATAAGCAGCCCCCTCATCGCTTTAACTCGGCCGTCTATGACCGAGTTAAAGAAGAAGTGGAGCGACTACTCAAGGCTGAACTTATTAGGCCATGCAGGTACGTGGAATGGGTCGCTAACATTGTGCCTGTAGAGAAGAAAGGGAGCGGTAAGATACGAGTATGTATTGATTTCAAGGATCTGAACAGAGCCACTCCAAAGGACGAGTATCCAATGCCGATAGCCGACATGTTGATCAACGATGCTTCAGGACACAAGGTACTAAGTTTTCTTGATGGCAATGCTGGTTATAATCAAATCTTTATGGTTGAAGAGGACTTCTGCAAGACTGCCTTTCGATGCCCTGGTTTTTTCGGTTTGTTCGAGTGGGTCGTCATGACTTTTGGTTTGAAGAATGCTGGCGCCATGTACCAGCGCGCTATGAACTTGATCTTTCATGACTTGTTAGGAGTTATGTTAGAAGTTTACATCGATGATGTCGTATTCAAATCGGACGCTATGGGAAACCATTTAGCCAATTTGACGGTTGCTTTTGATAGAATGCGATAGTATGGGTTGAAAATGAACCCACTCAAGTGTGCTTTTGGTGTGTCGGCGGGTAAGTTCTTAGGTTTCATGATTCACGAGAGAGGCATAGAAATTGATCCTAAGAGACTTGAGAAGATTAGGAACATTGCCGCGCCAACGTGCAAAAGGGATGTACAAAAATTGCTAGGCAAGATGAACTATTTGTGTCGCTTTATATCCAACTTGTCCGGCAAGATTGATGCCTTTGTCCCCATACTCCGGCTAAAAAACAAAGCCGAGTTCACTTGGGGGGCAAGCCAGCAAAGTGCTTTTGAGAAGATCAAGGAGTGCTTGTCATCACCACCTATGGTGAGAGCACCCAAAGCCGGGATTCTATTTCGGCTATACATCGCTGCCAAAGATAGCGTGATGGGGGCCGTGCTGACCAAAGAGGTAGAGGGAAAAGAGTACATCATCACATTCTTGAGTCACCGCCTGTTGGACGCCGAAACCAGGTACGCGTTTGTAGAATGATTGCATTTATCACTTTACTACACGTGCACCAAATTAAGCCACTATCTTCTCCCCACTACATGTGTTGTCGTTTGCCAAACCGATGTTATAAAGCACATGTTAGAAAAGCTGATTCTAGGTGGAAGAATCAAAAACGGGCTTACGCGTTGATTGAGTACGATTTGGCCTACGAACCCCTGAGAGCGATGAAAGGCCAAATCATCGCCAACTTTATAGTTGATCACCATGTAGATGTTAGATGGAGTGACAATATTGCTCTAGTTGAGGTAGTGCCATGGAAACTTTATTTTGATGGTTCGGCTTGCAGGAGTGGCCAAGGTATTGGAGTGGTTCTCATATCACCTAATGGAATGCACTTTGAAACTTCGGCCCGTCTAGAATTTTCTTCCACTAATAACCAAGCTGAATACGAAGCTTTATTGCTAGGTATTGAGTTACTAGAATCTGTAGGTGCTAGACATGTCCACGCATATGGTGATTCTTTGTTAGTAGGGCAACAAGTAGCTAAAAGTGCTCAATGCTTTAACGGCTTGCTGAATAGTTACTTGGACAAATGTCTAGACATAGTTGCTGGTTTTGATGACTTCAAAATCTCTCACGTGTCAAGAGAAGCCAATTCAGTCGCAAATGATTTGGCTCAATAAGCATATGGTTACCAAGTCAGGAGAGGAAAATTTTCTGTATTGGAGAAGCCGATGCTTGGCCTCACTGCTGAAGCCAGTGATGGTGGGCAGGCGCACCCTCCGGGTCGAACCCCTCCTATCACCGAAGGTCACTGCGTGTCGAGGTTCCTAGACCAGAATACTCTGTCAACCGGGAAACCTGGCACGCCAGAGTCTGTAGGCCGAAGACTCCCGCACGGAGAAGTCTCCCTGGAGTCCGAACCTTCCGGAGGGCTTCGGACCAGCACACTCCGAATGGCCAGCCCAGCCAGGCTTCGGCAGAGGCAAGAATGGCTCGGGGGGCACCCCGAAGTCTATAATTTAGAAAAATTTTCAGAAGGTGAGCCAGCGAGACCGTCTGAAACCTATAAGGGCGATTGGAGGATCCCAATCGTCTAGTATTTGAGAGACCCTAGCCAAAGGGTTGATCGGAAGGTTCGGCGACAAGCATTCAAATTCGTGTTGATAGAAGACACATTGTACCACCGAACCATCGATGGATTACTATTGAAGTGTTTAGACCACGAACAATCCCAGGTCGCTACGGGAGAAATCCATGAAGGACTTTGCAGCACTCATCAGTCGGCCTAGAAAATGAGTTGGATGCTCAAAAGAGCAGGTTTTATTGGCCGACTATGGCTGAAGATTGTTTCAAGTACTATAGAGGGTGCGAAGCATGTCAGAGGTTTGGCAATATTCAGTTGGCTCCTGCCTCATTGCTAAATCCTATTATCAAGCCATGGCCGTTTCGAGGTTGGGGTTTAGACTTCATCGGCCACATTCACCCTCCTTCCTCAAAAGGGCATCGATTCGTGTTGACGGCGACAGATTACTTCACTAAGTGGACCGAGGCCGTACCTCTCAAGAACATGACTCACAATGAGGTACGTGATTTTATCTTGAAGCACATCATAAATAGATTTGGCATTCCTAAAACTCTTACTACGGATCAAGGTAGTTCATTTGTTTCTGGAGAAGTGAGGGACTTCGCCGAATATTATGGTATTAAGTTGAGAAACTCTTCACCTTACTATGCTCAGGCCAATGGTCAGGCCGAGTCTAGTAATAAAACTATGATTAAGCTCATTAAGAAGAAAATTGAAGAGTTTCCTAAAAAGTGGCATGAAGTGCTTTCCGAGGCCATATGGGCTTGTAGAATTGCAAAGCACGGTGCTACCAAGGTCAGTCCATATGAGTTGGTATATGGACAAGAAGTTGTTCTACCTATAGAGGTAGATCTTGGTTCCTTAAGAGTGTTAAAGCAAGATGGCTTATCGGTCAACGAGTATGAAACTCTTCTGAAGGATAATCTAGAGGAAGTGACTGATAAGAGACTAAGGGCTTTAGAAGCCATAGAAGTACACAAGAAGAGAGTAGCTAAAGCCTACAATAAGAAGGTTAAACCAAAATCGTTTCAAGTAGGAGACTTGGTGGGGAAGACGATTTTGCCCTTAGGCACGAAGAGTCCCAAATTCGGTAAATGGTCACCTAGTTGGGAAGGTCCTTTTAAGGTAGCCGAAATCGCCCCCGGTAATGCATACGTGTTGGAATCTCTGCAAGGGGAGCGGTTTCAAAGAGCTTTGAATGGTAGGTATTTGAAAAGGTATTTCCCAAGTGTGTGGCAAACATCGTAAAGGGTGTCGAAAAGCCGATATGGACGGTATCGTCTTCAGCTTGTTGTGCTTTTAGTTCACTCAGTTCACTAAAAGGCAAGGGGGCATGTGTTGATAGCAAAAAATGGCATTGATGGCCGAGATTGTCAGAATATCAATTTTGGTAATTTGGGCCAAAAATACACATGTTCGGGGTCAGGCCGAAGCCCTATAGGACCGAAGGTCGATTGCGCTATTGGCTCCGAAAGCCTCTGGCCAGTCCACGGCCTTCGTCCAGGAAGCCTTTGGAGGCCCACGCCACCAAAGCTTCGGCCCGAGGAGCAGGCCTCGACGGGTCTGGCCGAAGCCCACTTCAGTAGAGATAGAGTTGTATACAATTCCGGCTAAGTTTTTTATCTCCATCCGGCCGAATTAATAGTAGAATAGATCAGAGATTAAGCCCCTATAAATAAAGAGGCGAGGCCAGCGTAGAGGCCCCGCCAACACAAATCAAACCAAATCCCTAGCTTTGATCGCATTTACTTTACCTTTATTTTTCCTGTACCTCTTCGTGGGTTTTCCTAGAAGACCTCCGCCAGCCACTTTGGAACAGTGGTAACCATTGTTACTTCGCTTGTGAAGGATCCGTTAATCTACGTAATAGATTGCTATTGACTTGTTACTTCGCCTATGAAGTATCCGCTAATCTGCATAACAGATTGCTACCTTCGCTACTAGTGCAACACTTAGCAGAATTCGATCCTCAGGCCAAATTGGTACTTCGAACTCTCATTGTTGCAGGTTCCCACGTTCGGAGCTACTTCGTCGGAGGTGTCTGGAGCTGAGCGATCGGTTTCGGAGGTCACCAGGACACCCTTCGGCGAGATTACAGGCTTCGACGACAGGCTTCGCCAGCACACTTCGTCACAACAGGCTTCGCCACGCTCATACCTCGCTCTGGACAAAGTCGCTCGCGTGCGGCGTTTGGGTTATTATTTTGTACTTCGCTCTATTAGATACTTTGCATCGAACCCCATCGTTCGTAGGTGATTGTCACGTCCTGATCCGTTCAGAGTTCGTATTCGATCGGACGAGTCCGAATGCCGAAGGCACCCTTCGGCGAGACACTTCGCACCGGACACCAAAGGTACACTTCGGTGACCCCTTCACACCAGACTTCGAAGCAGATAGGCTCCGACCAGTTTGTTGATTTTATTCTGTTTAATATATTTCTTTCGGCTAATTGGATTATTTTGTGTGATCTGATTGCCTGGCGACTCCACCCCCCTTGTCACGACTAAGGGTAGTCGGAACACGACGTCGGTGCTGCGTCACGCTTAGGCTTGTCCCTAAGTATCCGCACACTTTTGGATCATCGAACTGACCCAAGTGCGGGGGCACGTTTCCGTGTCAACAAGATCACAAGCACTAAAAATAATCTAGCCTGTAAAAAGCAACTAATGTCCTAATTAAAATGACTCCAACACAATGCTTAGAGGCATATTAAATCCAATCACAGATCAGACAACAGATCAACAAGCATTTACTTAGAACATAGATATTTCATCAAGCTCAGGACAATAGCAATTCAATGGCATTTAATTGCATACTTAATAGATAGAGCACTGAAAAGTATTCAAATAGCCGTAGGATATTCAGAAAATATTTCTTGTAAAAATATAATCAGATATTTTTCGTTCAAGTAGAAATTTAATAAATTGGTTTAAGTGCAATGGTAAACAATACTTACCTATGATTGGACAGGAAAGTAAGTTGTAGCTGCACCATGCTCACAAGATGATTCATTAGTACTAATCAAAAAATCTAGTACAAAATAGTACTCATGTAGGAACACTGTAGCAATGCGCAGTGTTGATCCAAAAGCAAGTACTCCCACTACATGTTGGCTGGTGAAGAAAAAAAGAAAGGTAGAAAAATAGAGTTGCATGCGCTAGTCTCTAGCTAGTGAATGATTCCTGCTTCTCAAGTAGAGCACCAAGCACACAGTGCTTGATCAGTGCACAGGAAATAAATAATAAACACAAAAATCTGGATTAATAGTGACTGCCTGAAAATTGATAAGACAACTCATGCTGCTGCTGCTACATGGCTATGTGTCCTTGCACTTCCTAC
The DNA here is from genome assembly GCA_019279435.1 of Zizania palustris. Classification (NCBI taxonomy): domain Eukaryota; kingdom Viridiplantae; phylum Streptophyta; class Magnoliopsida; order Poales; family Poaceae; genus Zizania; species Zizania palustris. The sequence continues at coordinate 45,452,047 of JAAALK010000081.1, forward strand.
TTCTGACAGTTCATGCAGAAAGGGGACAACAAAAAAAATGTTTGGCAACAGCAGTGTAGAGAAAACAAATAGCCGGAATAAACACCAGAACAAAAATAGTTGAATAGTATTGATTTGCCAAAGAAATAAAAATTGGAAACAATTGTTTCTGATGGCCTGCGGTGAACAGAGAAAACTCCAAAAACCAGGCTACATAGCAAGCTATTTTCTTGATGCAACACAGAGCAAACAACATAACGACGTATATAAAAAAACAAGCAAATGAAAACTTGCCTTTGCAGCCAAAACAATACTTGCACAAGGGAACGTAAAAATAGCGGAGGATAAAATCCCGAATGACACAATCCGGCAACCCAGTCAATGCCTAAAAAGCTGATACAAAATAGCTATGGCTTCAAGGCAGCTCTAGAAATTTCTCATGGCAGAAGCAGTGAAAACCAGTACCAAACCAGAAGAAAAACCAGCCATAATGCTTCCTCAACAGAAAATGTGAACATAAAGTAGTACCTGGAAATGGATGTGATCTGCCCGATACTCTACAAGACGTCGTTGATTAATGGCGAAGTTGTGGCAACGCTCAGCACAACATCGATGGTGATCTATCTGACCAGCCAATAGTGATGAATAGTGTAGGTACAAATGGCCAGCGGCAGTAAGAAAAGCCAAGGAAACAAAACAAGCCGACAACTGGAAAAGATAAATGAGCAAAAGATCTAAAATATTTCTGGATTAAAATCCCTTAAATGACAGCCAAAATTCCTCCTAACCCTAGGGCATGGAGTCCTTTATAAAGGCAAACCCATTAAGGAAATCTCCAAAATGCCATTAGGATTAAAGTTGTAGGTATTTACCTAAATGCCATAATGTATTTTCAGAATTATAAATTCTAAAAAATACATTAATGTATACTTCTAATTTATTACATCATTGACCCTATTTTCTTAATATTTTTCAGAATTTGAAAATTCCAAAAAAATACTAAAAGATTACACTTAATCTAGATGACTAAACCGAAAATAAACTCCTAATTACTGGAAATAAAAAACATTTTCTGATGTTACTGTTTTCAGCAAAAACCGACAAAGCCTCCTCGATCGCCGACATGTGAAGTCAATCCACGAACTCGACTGCCAGCAAGTCTCTCCCACTCTCGATCCCCTCGAGCCGCCTGATCACTTGCACTGGCCTCCCTTTCGCTGACTTGACCGTCACGCTGTCTCGACCATCCGTCCGTCCATGTCTTGCTCTATCTTCTCGTGCACTCTTGAGATCATCTCCAACTTCACCCGACATCCTTGATCCTCTGGCATTGAGCTCCCCGCTTGACCCTTGATCACCCGCCGTTGACAGTTGGTTAGCATCTCCACCCTGCACACATGAGACATGCCAAAAGATGAAACGCGATGCACACTGATCCCCTCGACATCCACTCTCCATATCCACACATCGATCCCATCGATGCGATCAAACCATCACTCACTCCACTCCAGATCGCTCAACCTTGCCAATCACTCATCATACAGACAAAAACCACAGTCCGACCTCACTTGGTTTCACACGCAGTATAGAGTTCGGTCTGACCAAAATGTTTTGGTCTGACTGATGTTTTTCTCGGTCTGACCGAAGAGGAGTCAGAGAGCAATTTTTGATCTGAATCATTTTTTGGCTTAGTCTACAGTGTCGTTCAGGCCATGAATATTTCTATTCAGTCCGAACTAGATACAAAGATCATTTTTTGGGTGAAAAATTTTCGAGGCTAAGTCCCAGGTTGTCGATCTGACCAAAGTGACGACATTGGTGAGACCGAAGTGGCTGTGATTTGACTGGAAACAGTCGATTTTTTATCCGTTGAGTAAATTGTCGGTCTGACATACAAATGTACTCTGGTCTAACCGAAATATTTGTTGAATTGTGATTTCGACTCCAATGGCTAGTTTTTTTGTAGGGGGCTATTTATACCCCTCACCCATGGACAAAAACTTATTCTCAGCTCCTGATTTTATTGGCTAACACCTTTGCACAACTCTCATACACTTTTGAGCACAAAATTCATTTTGTTGTTGTTGAGAGAAAAGAGAGCCTTTTGATAAAGTGCATTGCATCATTGTAGGGTTCAAGTGGCATTTGATCATCTCCAAGCTTTATAGTGTAGCTTATTACTCTTGGAGGTTGTTGCCTCCTAGATGGCTTGGAGGAGTTGCCCGGTGATCTCTCTAAGAAGTTTGTGGAGGAAACTAGGTGGGATTGTGAGTGGCTCGGCATTCGCCATCTCCGGAGTGGAGCAAGAATAGACCTAGTGATTGAGGCTTGAGAGTCACTACGGATCAACTCTCACTTTGCCCACTCCTTGACGAAGGGGTTTGGTGGCTCAGTGATTGAGAGGAGGAGTTGGATTCGCCACAATGGTGACATAGGAAGTCGGGAAGCTTCCGAATATCGGTGAAACAATTCCTTGTCTCACTTGTGTTATTTACATTGAAGCAATTTGCTTTCATTTTGTTAATTAGTAGAATTGCTTGAGCCCCTATCATCCTAGGATTGCAAAACTTTAATTAGTTGTATTATTTGTGCCATCCTTGTTCCGAGCCTAGAAATATTAGGTTAAGCTTGTTTAAAAATTTTTAATCGCCTATTCACCCCCTCTAGTTGATATCTTGATCCTACAAGTGGTATCGAAGCTTGGTCTCTCTTGATTGGGTTTAACCGCCTAGCGAGAAAAGATGTCGCATAAGATTACTAACGTAGGTGTTGATAGCAAAAATGGCATTAAATGGTTAAGATTGTCAAAATATCAATTTTGGTAATTTCGGCCAAAAATACACATGTCCTGGATCGGACCGAAGCCCTACAGGGCCGAAGGCCCATTGAGTTCTGGGCTTTGGAAGTTTCCAGTAGGCCTGCTAGCTTCGGCCTAAAGGCCTTCGGAGGCCTGCCTCGCCAAAGCCTCAGCCCAAGGAGCAGGCTTCAACGGGCCCTGCCGAAGGTCCACTTTGGGCTAAATTCCAAAGATAGAGTTTGAGTCTGAATCTGGCTAATTTATCCCTACGCATGATTAGGCTGAATCTTAACAGATTAAACTTAGAGATTAGAAGACTAGCCCCTATAAATATAGGGTTGAGGCCGGTTCATTAACCCCCCCCCCCCCAACACAAATCAACCACAAAGCCCTAGCTTTGAACCATAGCTTTACTTTTATCTTTACTTTTTTGCAACCTTCGTGGGTTTCCCTGGAAGTCCTCTGCTGGCCACTTCGGAACAATGGTAATCCTTATTACTTCGCATGTGAAGTACCCATTAATCTATGTAACACATTGCTATCTCCTTGTTACTTCGCCTGTGAAGTATCCATTAATCTACGTAACAGATTGCTACCTTTGTTCCTCTATTGCAACACTTAGCAGATTCGGTCCCTAGGCCGAATTGGCACTTGATCTCTGTTCTGTTGTAGGTTTTCACGCTCGGAGCCACTTCGCCAGAGGTGTCCGGAGCTAGGAGACTGGTTTTGGAGGCTGCCAGAACACCCTTCGGCGGAATCCCTACTTCGACTACCCGTGCTGGACCGTCACACTATTATCAGTTTGACCGAGTCCTGCGCACCAACATGCTTCGCAACAGGCTTCGTCGAGACAGGTTTCGCCATGTTTGTACTCCGCGCCAGACGAAGTCACGCCCATGCGTTACGTTGGAGATATTTTGTCATAACAGAGACTTCGCGCCAAACCCCGCTGTTCGGAGGCGATTGTCGCGCGAGATCTTTCGGAGCCTGCCTTCAGCTAGATCAGTTCAAACGCCGAAAGTACCCTTCGGCAAGATCCTTCGCATCAGACGTCGAACGTACCCTTCAGCGATACCCTTCGCACAGTACCCTTCAAATCAGTCAGGCTCCGGTTAGCTTGCTGGTTTATTTTATTTAATATATTTATTTTCGGCTAATTGGATTATTTCTGTGTGATCTGATTACCTGGCGAGTCCACCCCCTTGCCACTATTAAGGGTAGTCGGAACGTGACATCAGTGTTGTGTTATGCTTAGTCTTGTCCTTAAGTATCCGCACACTTTTGGATTGTCGAACTGACCCAAGTGCGGGGGAACGTTTTCGTGTCAACACACTTTTTGGCGACTCCACTGGGAGGGCTACGCCAACATGACAGGAACATCTACATCGTCCACCGGTACATCTACAACAACTACTACGTCTACATCACCGATGGATCTCACGGGGGGCGTAGATATCGACAACCGTAACATCATGACACCCACCCTTGAAGATATTCCCGCAGAAGACCGAGCAGAGATTGAGGCAAAGATGAAGGCACTCCAAGACCTCATGCTTGGGAGCTATGTCAAGATATTCGTAGGCTTCATCAAGTGCGACGTCAATGTCCCCGACCTCACTCAGACCCAGGTAACACCAGTATCGCCTCGTTTATCTTCTCTAGAGATTGAGAAAAAAATAGCCACATCAGTAGATCAAGCTGTTAGCGCTTCGCTAGCCAACCATCTAGATTCGGTAGTTAGCTCCCAGGTAGAGGCGACACTTAGAAGGTTCGACTTTATTGAGATCGTACCTCCAGCTCCGATTGCTAGCGTACCTTTGATAAATCAAATTTATAGTAGAACCGACGGTAGTACCAGCAAAACCATTGCGTCTTAGGCCTCGATATCCATGGCTGAGACTAGTCACCATGCTTATGACAAAACTAGAACCGCCTACCATGCACTGCCTCCACCTACACTGGCGCCAGTTTTTTCCCACGCTACCCGCACCACATGCACAAGCGCATAGGCCCGAACACGTCATACATCCCGAGCTAGCGCGTGAGGGAGAACAACTTGGCCGACACGCTGATCTACCACCACGTGTCATGGCCCCACACGAGAGATGCGCGTAGGCAGTAGACCAGGATGACATTGAGGAGCGGATCCATGCACGGTTCAGGGAGTGCACTGATTTCATCCCTATGGGTCGATCTAGGGTCTACCGGAAGCCGTACCCTGACCATTTCGACACGATACTTTACCCTCATGGATATAGAGTCCCTGCATTCACCAAGTTCGACAGTGAGGGTAACAAAACCACACTAGAGCACGTCAGTCAATTTTTAGCACAGTGTGGAGAAGCTAGTGGGTCGAACGCTTTAAAACTTAAACTATTTTCTCTCTCACTATCCGACACCACTTTTACTTGGTTTTCAGCACTCCTGCCAAACTCCATACAAATGTGGGCTGAATTAAAACAAAAATTCCAAGACTACTTTTACACAGGTGAAACAGAACTTAGGCTTTCACACTTGACATCAGTTAGACAAAAATCCAACGAAAGTGTCTTTGAGTATATCAGGTGCTTTCGAGACACCAGAAACCAATGTTTTAGTCTTAATATTTCGGAAAGAGATTTGGCGGATCTAGCTTTCAGTGGGTTGTGCTCTGAAATCAAAGAAACACTAGACAACCAACACTTCTTGGAAGTTAGCCATGTCTTACAACATGCTCTGGTCTAGGAAGGCCGAGCCATGGATAAAAAGTTCATTAAGACGTTTAACAAGCCTTGGGCTGAAGTCCACGTGATGGAGCACTCCAATGAAGAAGAATCATAGGAGTAAGAAGATTCGGATGACATGTACGTGGTCGAATGGGTTTGGAACGCTAAGAGCAAACCTATTACTTGCTCCAAGTTACGGCCGTCTCCCACCAAGAATTATCCTAGCGAAGTCAAGTACTCATTTGATATAACTAAGTGTGATAAAATATTTGATTTCCTCTTGAAGAACCAACTTCTCAGGTTGCCTAAAGGCCAAGTCATTCCATCTGCCGACGAGCTAAAGAAACACCCATACTGTAAGTGGCATGATTCGCATTCGCATTATACTAACGACTGCACTATTTTTTTCGACAGGTTCAATCGGCCATAGAGGAAGGACGATTGAAGATAGACCCCAGTCCAAATATGAAGCTCGAAAAAGAACCCTTTCCCGTGCACACCGCCGACCTCGACGAAAAGAAAGTGTTGATTCGGCTGGAGTAGGCTGAGTCGACTAAAGGGAAAGCAGTCGTTATTGGAGAATCATGTACACACACACTCGTACCTAAGAACCCTAAAGTAGGAGTGTGGAAACGGAATGTTAACGCGTCTCCTTCAGCTAGGGCTCACAAGAAGCTGAAGGTGACATATCAGACACTGTTAAACAAACACCAAAGAAAAGCTAAGAAAACAGGCCCCCGTGTAAAAAGGCTAAGTCAACTGAAGGGGCCAAAGCAGTCGGAGGGTGGCTTCGGACCACAATGGCCGAACTCTCCGCACGATGACTTCGAGCCGCAGTGGCTGAACACTCCCTGCGGTGGCTTCGGACCCTAGTGGCCGAACCCTCCATACAGTGGCTTCGGCCCTAGTGGTCGAGCCCTACGCAGAACGAGTTCGGACCGCCATGGTCGAACCTAGCTTCGCTCTAGACAAACCCTCTGGCGGGAGGCTTCGGCCCACAATGGCCAAACTTACCTCCGGCCTTGCAAGACCCTTCATTGATATGGTCCGAGGTACCGTCGAACTGGTAGAACCCCCCTCTGGGTAGTGGGTTCGGCTCACAGTGGGCGAAGCCACTAGAGCCACCAATGCCTCCACCATAAAATTGGGCGGGGACCCCGTGGGCTCCGTACACATCGCAATCCAGGCACCCTTCACAACATAACACTGTCCCTTTTTTCCTTCAGAGTATTATAACTGGCAGGTACAAATAGACACAGCGAAGGGAGATATCATCTGCAGGTTGTCTATAGTACCTCTGAATCGACTCGCACAGGATGGAGCCAGGGGAGATGGTGTGAAGAGGCGAAGGATGGAGAGTCCGAAGCAATCATAGTCAGAGTAGGGTCTGAGGAAGTCCCAATGCCGAAGGCGCCCACACCGAAGCATGATAGAGGTAAGTTCCCTGCTCTAGCCAAAGCCAGCACTGGAGCCTGGTCCAATTGGCCGAACGAGGTCGGTCCGATTGGCAGGGTCCGTAGCGAAGGGCCCTCCGATTATGAAACACGCAAAGATGATCTGGGTGGTACCCCTTCAGCCAAAAATCACAAAGACATGACAGTGGCGCTTGGTACCAAGCCACAACCATCCTGGGCGCCTCCAGGTATGTCTAAATCATAGAAAAGACGTCTGCAATGCCTACGGGTGCAGGAGATGCGCGAGAAGAAAGCCAAGGATGAGCGAGACGCCATCTTTGAGGAAATCCGCCTTCGGCCAACGATAAGACATGTATGGATGATCAAGTCGGTTGAGATAACCAACTCGGCACCTAGTCCGAACGATGACGACGGTGACATGCTCGACGACGACTACTCACCTATCTCTGAGGGGCCCGCACCTGAGGAGCCATGCTGAAGAGCGTGGGCCTCATGGCTCTAGATGTGATGAGTCATTGTCAACGGTAGTCAAAGAGGACTGAAAAGAGGAGAAGACATGCTGCGTCTGGGCCATGTGTGACTCAGGTACACGGGCAACGAGCGACTGTCGGGCAGAGGGGCCGCGAAGTCGGGCTGGCCCAATCCGGGTACATGGGCTAGGAGCAGCAGAGGATCCACTAGGCTGTTGACTAGGATTGACTCAGGTACATGGGCGGCGAGTGATTGCTAGGCTGAGAGAGCTGCGGAATCGTGCCGGCCCAATCTGGGTACCTGGTGCAATGTCGGTGGATGCTTTGTTAGTCTCGGCGAAAAACTAACAACCGCTGATCTCGCATCGGACTGTTCAAAGGCGAAGCCGTAGTCGCTACGAAAGCTCCTCTTCCATATAAGTCATCTGTAAATAGGAGTTTACTATTTTTACTTAGGCCCACAGTTAGTCAGTCGAGTCTGTAATAATATCCTAAAGGCAGTTTGGTCTTTTCCTTTTATTTCAGCGCCTGTAAAAAACCCTAAGGTTCTGGTGGAATATCCCTAGGCTATTGGGCTGCCTATAAATGGGCCCCGATCCCTAGGGTTAGGTCACCCTTTTTACTGAAATCACTTTTCTAATCAATTGATTGGGTCATTTTCCCTATTCTTCCTGCTTGCGCCACTGGCGTATGCTTTTATTCTTCTTGCTCTTGTTCTTCGAGAGAAGGCCGTGTCAGGTGTTATTCTTCTTATCTCCATCGTTGAATACACTTCTGTGAACTTGTTTATTCGGTGTACCTCGATCTGCGAGCTTTCTTCTGATCGTTTGTTGTTCATCGATTTCCGCAATTTTCTGAGTAAACTAGTACTGAGAGTGTGTTCGGTTTTAATCAATACTCATTTCCTCAGAAATTTCCGCTGGGTGTTTATTATTTCTCCTCTACGTGCGGTTGTATTTTGTTTTCCTGCGCTCGTTATGTGTGGATTTGATGTGTAGCATCGGCTGGTACAAGCTATCTGCAGAAGTAGCTTTGTCTTCATGCAGTCTAGGCTGACATGTGGGTTATTTTAGTTGAATTATCTATCCGGTGGTTTGCACCTATATGTGTAGCTGCAGTCTACATTTTCTTGGCCTAGTGATGCTATGTCTATTAGCATAGCAAGGCCGTCAGCTCTGCACGGGTTCTTTTGTGATTAGCCTCTGCTGTGTTTGATGCCTTCGGCCATAGGGGCTACGCGTGGGACTCATCTCCTGTGACAGTTGCAGTAGCTTCTGGTAAATGGCAGCTTAGGTACGAAGTCCTGTAAGGAGTCTTTTGGAGCCTGTTCTTTTTCAGTGTGCTTGCACAATTTTCGAGTCAGAAATTTTCAGGCAAATAGTTCGAAGGGTGCAGTTCCTCTATGCTAAGTTACCTTCGAACCGAAGGTAGCCTTCGCTAATAGGCTTACTTCGCAGTTTCTGCTTCGAACATTTTCTGGTCACCTACAGGGTTCGTGGGGTTTGCTTTTACTTTTTCAGAGTGCACCGTTCGAGATTCAGTTTTTAACTTCGGTCCTGTGTTTTTTAGAAGCAAGCTTCAGCAGTAATTCGAAGTGTGACTAGCGAAGCTGTTTCTCCGAATCTATCATTTTGCCTTGCGAAGTGTGCTGCATAGCTTCGTTTTTGGTTCACCGACGAAGCCCATGCCCGCACGTTTGTTTTGATCCGTAGTGCGAAGGTGCACAACGAATATTGCTTGACTATGTTCAAAGACAGATAATCAGGCTTCGACTGTTCGAAGTAGACTTCGTCATGTTCGAAGTCTAGGTGCAGGCTTCGACATCTTCACTTCTCCGAACTATACTACACCTACTTCAACACTGTACTCCGAAGTCAGCTTCGACATTGCACAGGCTTCGAATCACACAGGCTTCTACAGCTTTCAAACAGGAGACAAATTTTGAACAGTAAATTCTCATCTCGTTTTACGTGCACTTAGATCAATTGCTGTGATGACTTATTTCTGTGAAGTCTTATTTGCCATGTTTTGAATGATTTGTTAATCTGCCTTTAAGCACTGTGTTGGTGTCTTTTCGTTTAGGACACTGGTTGTTGTTAGGCTAGATGATTTGAGACTCTGTTGAACTGTTCACCTTTCTTTTCTAAGTCTGTTGAGGTGCGTTGGGTGTTGGGAGCAGGCCGTTGATTCAAAAGAATTTTTTTTAGGCACCCATTCACCCCCCCTCTGGTCTCTACTTTCGGTCCTACAAGTGGTATCAGAGCCTGGTTAGGATTTTCTCCATACCTTAACTGGTTCTAAAACCCAGTAGTGATCATGACGTCTCCTGGAAAGGTCCCGTCCTTGGAAGCTTATGGCTATAATTATTGGAAGACTCGCATGTGAGCCTATCTCATGAGCCAAATCTCGGACATCTGGGACATTTGTGTTCACGCTACTTTTGTCATATTGCCAGTTGCTGAGCGTGATTCTCCTGGTATTATCGCCCAACATCTGAACAATAACAAAGCTATGAACATCTTGTTTTCTGGTTTAGGTCCCTCTGAATTTGAGTGTGTCAGCCATCTCACCACTACGAGAGAGATCTGGGCTACCCTTCAGGCACACCATGAGGGGACAGCTCAGGTCAAGGCTTGGCTCTATCAGACCTACCGGCGTGAATATGAGAACTTCACACAAAAGTCGGGTGAATCTGTTGAAGCGTTGTTTGGTCTCTTTCAATCGATCATAAACAAGCTTCGAGCCAACAAGGCTGAGGGTGTGCAGTTAGTCTCAGATCATGAGCAGGCACTCAAGGTTCTCCATACCTTGGACCCTAAGATCTAGGAGATCAAGGTATCCTCTATCATTGAGAGCACATCTTATGATACCTTGACCATCTCTGAGTTGTTTATCAAGCTGAAGGCCACCGAGGTTGATACCCAGTTGAGATCAAATCTCACTGGATCTAGATCAAAGTCTCTAGCCCTTGCTACACCTTCTGTTGATCCCTCTTCTATGAGCTGTGCTGGGTTATCATTGATGTCTATCACTGAGGACTAGCTTGAGTCGTTAGGAGATGATGATTTGTGTCTTTTCAACAACCGGGTGCGTCGTGTTTATGACAAGAGAATGTTCAAAAGACACGACACGAAATCCGGGTGCTTTGAGTGTGGTGACCCAGGACACTTCATCGCCGACTGCCCCAAGTGCAATGGCCACAAAAAGGGCACCGGTGGTGGCTTCCACGACTCCGGCAAGCACGACAGCTCCTCCTTCAACAAGGGCAAGCCAAAGACCAGATTCTTCAGAAAGGCCGTGAAGGATTACCGGCGTGAGAACAAGAAGCGCGACAAGGCCTTCTTCACCGAGATGGAGAAGAGTTACTCCAAGTGGTCCACGTCTTCTTCCTCTTCATCGAGCTCAAGCGATGAGGAGATCGTCATCAGGAAGGGGAAGGACAAGGACGATCCGGCGGGTCTATGCTTCATGGCCTTCGGGGATAGGCCGAAGTGCCTCTCACATCAGCGCCGAAGATCCCGCGAGAGCTTCTGCTCAATGGCTCTTCGGGATAAGGAAGAGAATGGATCCTCCGATGACTCCAACGACGACGACAACGAAAAGGTATCATCTTATGGACGTGAAATTGTTGATTTACTTGAAAGAAATCATCAGGAGTTAAAATATCGGGAAAAACTGCTTAGAGGGGCTAAGAAGAGGATAGATGAATTATGAATTAGAGAGTGAGCTTTCCATGGCCAATGGCAGAATTGAGAGTCTATCTTCTTCCCCTTGCTTGGGTGATAGCAGTTAGTGCCCATAGTGTGAGATGCTTCTGTGTGACCTATCGACTCTGAAGTCCAGGTACACAGAAAGGGTCGATGAGAGGGATGCTTTGGCTATTGAGCTTGAGAGCGCTTAGCTGGAGCTGAAAAATGCTCATGCCACTGTCGTCGTGCCCTGTGTTGATTGCCCATCTCATCTAGCTAACTTAGCTGAGCTGAAAGCCAAGGGCGATGAGCATTTGGGTGATTTGGAGAGAGTGAGAGCTGAGCTAGCACAGACTAGGCTAGAGCTTGAGACATTGTCAGTTCCACCCACTGTCTGTGAGAACTGCTTGTCTCTTAGACTGGAGTTGATTAAGCTAAAAGCCGAGAATTATGTCCAAGTAGAAAGAGAGTGTGAGACCTGCTTGTCTTAGGTGAGGTTCTAGCTTCCTTGAGAGAGGAGCTAGCTGATTCTCAAAATGAGAACTTTTACCTCCGCTCTATCCTGAGTTGGATCAGTGCCAGAGAGCCACAGCTCGGCATGATGATCCAGCAGTTTAAGAGGCAGGATGGGTTTGGGGTAGGTTACACCTACACCAAGGCTGACTTTGAGAGTGCCATTAGTCGGGCAGTGGAGTGGAGTAAAATGACTCCTGAGCAGAGATACCCCAAGACTCACTCCACTGAGTCTTTCCAGGCTAGTCATCCCAAGGATGGAGTGATCCAAGAACAGCCCAAAGCTCCACCCAAGAAGCCCATCTGGGTTCCAAAACCCATACACATCCACACTTCTCTTGACTCTCTTCCTGGACCCTCTCACACCATGAAGACTACACCAAACACCACTAAGCCCAAGAATCCCAAGCCTCAACCACATCCCAAGAAGCCCACCTATCATTGTGAGTACTGTTAGAGAGATGGGCATCTTGCGGAATTTTGCTTTAGGAGGAAGCAGGTTGAGAAAGCAGAGAGAGCTCGTGGTGGTCAGGAGCAATTCTACCAGTAGGGTGGTAGACTAAGAGTTCCTCGACGTGGGGAGAGGCTGGAGGCTAGGCCACGTCGTGTAGGTGGTGGTAGGGGAGACGGGTTTCATGCCCGTGCTTCAGTTGGTGGTGTTCGTTCCGGCAGAGCTCCAGGCCATTTTGGTAACGGTCCTAGACCTCATGGCCGAGGTTTTAGGCAGAATCATGGACCGTGTTTTGGTCCAAACTCTTCTGATGGTTTATACTTTCTGTCTTTTGAGCAGATGGCTCGACACTGGTTTAGTTCTTTTGCTAAACCCGGTGCCGGACCATTTGCTCCCCCTTACAACCACTGATTGTGCAGGATCGGGGACTGGAGGACGTTTGGATCATGGACTCAGGATGCTCTCGCCACATGACGGGACATCGCAGATGGTTCTCCAGTCTCACTCCCCCGAGCTCCAAAGAGTACATCACATTCGGGAACAGTGGTGAAGGGAAGGTAAACGGTATTGGCTCAATTCGCATCTCTAACCATTTCTCTTTAAAGAACGTTGCTTTGGTTGGAAATTCGAACTTCAATTTGATTTCTGTTTCGCAACTTCTTGAGGATGGGCCGGAGGTTCGTTTTAAGAAGGGCAGTTCTTCTGTGATTGATTCTAGAGGGTCTTTGATTTGCCAGATCTTACCTTTTGGTAAGGTTTTTCGGATTGACTTCTCTAGTTCTTTTGGCCCTTCTCGCTGTTTGATTGCTAGATCCTCCTCTGAGCTCTGGAAGTGGCATAGGAGGTTAGGTCATTTGAGTTTTGATCTGCTAGTCAGGTTGAGCTCTATGGACCTCATCCGAGGATTGCCCAAGCTTAAAATGGAGAAGGATCTAGTTTGCCATCCCTGTCGTCACGGGAAAATGGTTGCCGCTTCTCACTCACCTTTGACTCAGGTGATGACTTCGTATCCGGGTGAGCATTTACACATGGACACTGTTGGTCCAGCTCGGGTATGCTCAGTCAGCGGGAAGTGGTACGTGCTTGTCATTGTTGACGATTTTTCTCGATTTTCGTGGTTTTCTTTTTGGAGTCTAAGGATGAGACTTTTCATTTTGTTCATGACCTGATTTTGAAGCTGGAGAATGAGAACAATGGTCGGATGCGAGCAATTCACTCTGACAATGGCTCTGAGTTCAACAACTCTCAGTTCATCAGCTTCTGTAGTGATCAGGGTCTTGACCATCAGTTTTCAGCTCCTTACACTCCCCCACAGAACGGCGTTGTGGAACGAAAGAACCGCACGCTAGTCGAGATGGCCAGGACGATGCTCGATGAGCACAGGACTCCTTGGCATTTTTGGGCTGAAGCCATGAACACCACTTGCTATCTGGCCAACCGCATTTTTCTTAGAGCTTACCTAGGTAAGACTTCATACGAGTTGCGGTTTGGCAGACAGCCGAAGGTGGGCCACTTAAGAGCGTTTGGCTGCAAGTGCTTTGTGCTCAAGAAGGGAGGGCATTTGGACAAGTTTGAGTCTCGTTGCTGGGATGGAGTTTTTCTTGGCTATGCTTTGCATTCTCGAGGCTTCCGTGTTTGGAACCTCGACTCCCAGCAGCTTGTCGAGACTTGCGAGGTTTCATTTGATGACTCCTTGCCTTCTTTGAACCCTTTGTTTGAGTCTTCTAGAGATGGTGAGCTCAGAGAGTGCATCTTCGAGGAAGATGATGACGCTCCAGCTGCTGATAAGGGTGGGCCTTCCGCACTGCCTGCAGAACCCACACCTTCTGAGACTTCGACTGAGGATGAGGGCAGACCTCTGATCACTTCTTCCACTTCGATCGAGCCCCCTCAGTCGAGTTCAGAGGTGCCAGCTGCTGACTCCGGTGATGTGACTTCAGATCACCAGGGATCCCGAGAAGTTCAGCGTGATCACCCCTCAGATCTTATCATCGGTGATTTGACTGAAAGGACTTTGCGTTCGTCTGTTGACTCTCTTGCTGAGTTTGCTGAATCTTCTTTTGTTGCATCTTTTGAGCCCAAAGATGTTTCTCATGCTCTTTCTGACTCCAATTGGATTAATGCCATGCAAGAAGAGCTTGAGAATTTTGTCCGCAATCGGGTTTGGACACTGGTTGAGCTGCCACCAGGATGCAACCCCATAGGCACCAAGTGGGTGTTCAAGAACAAGCAAGGTGAAGATGGGGTTGTGGTGCGCAACAAAGCTCGACTAGTTGCCCAGGGTTTTTGCCAGAAGGAAGGTATTGATTTTGAAGAAACTTTCGCCCCTGTTGCCCGTCTTGAGTCCATTCGCATTCTCTTAGCTTTTGCCGCTTCGAAGGGTTTTAAGATTTTTCAAATGGATGTCAAGAGTGCTTTTCTGAACGGGTACATAGAGGATGAGGTTTATGTTAGGCAGCCCTCCGGTTTTGAGAACCCAAAGTTTCCTCGACATGTTTTTAAGCTGCAGAAAGCTTTATACGGTCTGAAGCAAGCCCCAGGGCTTGGTATGACCGGTTAAAGCAGTTTTTGTTGGGGAAGGGCTTTGTGATGGGTTCTGTGGATAAAACTCTTTCTTGCTCACAGATGCATCAGTTTTCTTGGTTGCTCAAATTTATGTGGATGATATTATCTTTGGCGGTACTACTGATGCTCTTGTGTCCAAGTTTTCTGAGCAGATGCACAGTGAGTTTGAGATGAGCCTCATGGGTGAGCTCAAGTACTTTCTACGGCTCCAGATCAAGCAGACCAAGGACGACACCTTCATCCACCAGGGGAAGTACACTCGAGACATGTTGAAGAAGTTCGACTTTGGTGGAGAGCTGAAGCCTCAGATGACCCCAATGGGCACATCTGGGGGCCTAGACAAGGACGAGAGTGGTGTCAAGGTCAATGAGAGAGAGTTTCGAGGGATGATCGATTCGCTGTTGTACTTAACAGCAACGAGGCCAGATATACAGTTCGCCGTGGGACTGTGCGCATGCTTTCAGTCTTCACCACGCGCGTCTCATCGACAGGCTATCAAGCGCATTTTCAGGTATCTCACCTATGCAGCTGATCTTGGTCTTTACTATTCAGCATCATCATCTCTTGATTTATCTGGCTTTTCGGACACTGACTTTGGTGGGTTCCGGTTGGATCGCAAGTCGACTTCCGGTACTTGCCAGTTTCTTGGTGCGTCTCTTGTTTCTTGGTCTTCTCGAAAGCAGTCTGGAGTTGCTCTTTCGACCACTGACGCTGAGTATGTAGTTGCTGCTAGCTGCTGCTCACAGTTGATTTGGATTATTTCCACATTGCGAGACTTTGGTTTGTTCTTTCCTACCAGAGTTCCTCTATTTTGCGACAGCACCAGTGCTATTAGTGTAGGGAAAAACCGCTGTCTCCATTCAGAAATCAAACACATTGATGTGCGCTTTCACTTTCTGCGGGATCAATATGAGAAAGGTGTCATTGACCTTGTTCATGTTGATACCCATCATCAGTTAGCTGACATTTTCACCAAACCCCTAGATCAGACTACCTTTGAGTGTTTACGAGGGGATTTGGGTGTTGTGTATCCTTTTTAGGATATTTTGAGTCAATTTTTCTTTCTTCTTTACTCTTTTCTTGAGTCTTTTTGTGTGTGTTCATATCATGCACATTCACATATCACACTTTTGAGCTTGCTTCTGTTATATGATTGAACTGCTTTACTTATTCTAGTTGGTACATGCTTTTGATTACTTGTCGATGATCATGCTTTGGTTCAGTTCACTTGATATGTCTGATATCTGTCATATACATGGCTTTTATGTTTTAAAATTGAAAAATGATCACCATTGCTTCTGGTAACTAGCATGTGTAGGCTGAATGCTTTTGCTATCTGTTACATGCCTTGTAGCTAGTTCCTTACTTGGATGCAGATATGCAACTTGGACATCTTTATTCTTTAAACATGGAAATATGCTATAAAAATGATAAAAAATCAAAAAATGAAAATTCCATGCCTTTTTATGCTTGATTTGAAAAGATCTAGGTGGGTTTGCTTTGTCGCATTGCATTGTTCTGGACTGCTTACCATAGCACTTTGGTATGAACTAGGACAGTGTAGTGTATGCCAAGACCAATGTCTTAAGCTTCTGATGGTCCAGATCTGGCCTAGGCTTGACTTGGTCGGTCAGCATAAGGTTTGACATGCAAATAACCCCTGGCATAAATGAAAAAAGAAAAAGAAAAAGCTTGAAAATTGAAATGATAACAAGTTTGCTGAAGCATTGTGGTTTGGACAATGCTTATCTTGGTAGATATCAGTTAGCTTCTGCATCTCATGCTTTACCTTGCCTGTCAACTAGAAAATGTGGTGATGCTTTTGTTTGCAAAAACTGAAAAATGCGTGCTAATGACTTTCTTTAGATATCATCTGTTGCACTGATCATGCCATGTGTCTTAGATAGTATGTCTGTTGCTATAGTTGTTAGATGTTGTAATTGCAGTCAATCATATCTGAGAAGCATGCTTTCTACACTCCACCAGCACCCCAGTTGCATTCATTGCATATTTTGAGGGGGAGTTGCATTTCAGGGGGAGTCTGTGTCTCTTTCGAGTGCATTTAGTCTCGCTTGATGAGTCCACTTGTCAACAAGGGGGAGAAATTTTGGAAGAAGAGTTTAAGGGGGAGTTTTGGCTTCTCTGGGATTTGTTTCAGGGGGAGTTTTTGTCCCGTTTTGTCCTTACTCTTTTGATATCCTTGTTGATAGTTCTGAGATTGCACTCGTTTTGGAGCTTTTACTTTTGGTTAACCATAATGACCACTTCTTGCTTTTGTTCGGTTTTTGGTCATTAGGGTTAAACTTTTACTTTATTTTCTTCTTCTCTGTTTTCTTGTGTTTTGTTTTTGTGTTTCCACAGCTGTTCGCAGGTACTGGAGAGCTGATGAAGAGAAGTGTTGACAATGCACTCATCAAGGGGGAGATTGAGGAGCCATGCTGAAGAGCGTGGGCCTCATGGCTCCAGATGTGATGAGTCATTGTCAACGGTAGTCAAAGAGGACTGAAAAGAGGAGAAGACCTGCTGCGTCTGGGCCGCGGGTGACTCAAGTACATGGGCAGCGAGCGACTATCGGGCAGAGGGGCCGCGAAGTCGGGCTGGCCCAATCCGGGTACATGGCCTAGGTGCAGCAGAGGATCCACTGGGTTGTTGACCAGGATTGACTCAGGTACATGGGCGGCGAATGATTGCCGGGCTGAGAGACCTGCGGAATCGGGCCGTCCCAATCCGGGTACCTGGTGCAAAGTTGGTGGACACTTTGTCAGTTTCGGCGCAAAACTGACAACCGCTGATCTCGCAACGGACTATTCACAGGCGAAGCCGTAGTCGCTACGAAAGCTCCGCTTCCATATAAGTCATTTGTAAAAAGGAGTTTACTATTTTGTCCTTAGGCCCACAGTCAGTCAATCGAGTCTGTAATAATATTCTAAGGGCAGTTTGGTCTTTTCCTTTTATTTCAGCGTCTGTAAAAAACCCTAAGGGTCTGGTGGAATATCCCTAGGCTATTGGGCTGCCTATAAATAGGGCCCCAATCCCTAGGGTTAGGTCACCCTTTTTACTGAAATCACTTTTCTAATCAATTGATTGGGTCATTTTCCCTATTCTTCCTGCTTGCGCTGCCGGCGGATGCTTTTATTCTTCTTGCTCTGGTTCTTCGAGAGAAGGCTATGTCAGGTGTTATTCTTCTTATCTCCATCGTTGAATACACTTCTGTGAACTTGTTTATTCGGTGTGCCTCGATCTGCGAGCTTTCTTCTGATCGCCTGTTGTTCATCGATTTCCGCAATTTTCTGAGTGAACTAGTACTGAGAGTGTGTTCGGTTTTAATCAATACTCATTTCCTCAGAAATTTCTGCTGGGTGTTTATTATTTGTCCTCTACGTGCGGTTGTATTTTGTTTTCCTGCGCTCGTTATGTGTGGATTTGATGTGTAGCATCGGCTGGTACAAGCTAGCTGCAGAAGTAGCTCTGTCTTCATGCAGTCTAGGCTGACATGTGGGTTATTTTAGTTGAATTGTCTATCTAGTGGTTTGCACCTATATGTGTAGCTGCAGTCTACATTTTCTTGGCCTAGTGCTACTAAGTCTACTAGCACAGCAAGACTGTCAGCTCTGCACGGGTTCTTTTGTGATTAGCCTCTGCTGTGTTTGATGCCTTCGGCCATAGGGGCTACGTGTGGGACCCATCTCCTGTGACAGCTGCAGTATCTTCTGGTAAATGGCAGCTTAGGTATGAAGTCCTGCAAGGAGTCTTTCGGAGCCTATTCTTTTTCAGTGTGCTTGCACAATTTTCGAGTCAGAAATTTTCAGGCAAATAGTTCGAAGGGTGCATTTCCTCTATGCTAAGTTACCCTTCGAACTGAAGGTAGCCTTTGCTAATAGGCTTACTTCGTAGTTTCTGCTTCGAACATTTTCTGGTCTGCTATAGGGTTCGTGGGGTTTGCTTTTACTTTTCTGGAGTGCACAGTTCGAGATTCAGTTTTTAGCTTCGGTCCTGTGTTTTTTAGAAGCAAGCTTCGGCAATGATTCGAAGTGTGACTAGCGAAGCTGTTTCTTCGATTCTGTCATTTTGCCTTGCGAAGTGTGCTGCATAGCTTCGTTTTTGGTTCACCAACGAAGCCCATGCCCGCACATTTGTTTCGATCTGTAGTGCGAAGGTGCACAGCGAATATTGCTTGACTGTGTTCGAAGACAGATAATCAGGCTTCGACTGTTCGAAGTAGACTTCGTCATGTTCGAAGTCTAGGTGCAGGCTTCGACATCTTCACTTCTCCGAACTATACTGCACCGACTTCGACATTGTACTCCGAAGTCAGCTTTGACATTACACAGGCTTCGCATCACACAAGCTTCGACAGGTTTCAAACATGAGACAAATTTTGAACAGTAAATTCTCATCTCATTTTACGTGCACTTAGATCAATTGTTGTGATGACTTATTTCTTTTAAGTCTTATCTGCCATGTTTTGAATGATTTGTTAATCTGCCTTTAAGCACTTTGTTGGTGTCTTTTCGTGTAGGACACTGGTTGTTGTTAGGCTAGATCATTTGAGACTCTGTTGAACTCTTCACCTTTCTTTTCTAAGTCTGTTGAGGTGCGTTGGGTGTTGGGAGCAGGCCGTTGATTCGAAAGAATTTTTTTAGGTGCCCATTCACCCCCCCTCTGGTCGCTACTTTCGGTCCTACAGCACCTCAGGCAATGGGCATCAACGTCGTAATGCTGCCCGCTGAGTTTGCCCTACCACGAGACAAGGCCGAGTTCGCCCTGCTGAACCTCAGCCCACATAACGCTATTTTTGAGAAACCCGAGGATACGGCTCACCATCTAAAGCCTCTCTACATTAGAGGTCACATTGATGGGAAGTCGATCTCTAGGATGCTTTGTGACGGTGGTGCCACTATTAACCTAATGCCTTACTCGCTGTTAAAGAAACTTAGCAGGAATGAGGAGGACTTGAAGAAAACTAACCTACTACTCAACGGCTTCAACGGTGAGAGTTTCGAGGCCAAAGGCATACTCTCCATGGAGTTAACAGTAGGCAACAAGACGTTGCCGATAGCATTCTTCGTCGTTGACGTGCAAGGTAACTATAGTGTGCTGCTCGCGCGTGACTGGATTCACACAAACTGTTGCATTCCTTCTACTTTGCACCAATGCTTGATTCAGTGGGACAACGATGAGGTAGAGGTTATACCAGCAGATACTTTAGCCCTGGTAGCATTGGCTGATGTGTCCATTAACGCCATCCATAACAAAGTAGAATGTCTATCAAGTAGAGATCTTTCGGATTACAACTTCGTTAGCACGTCCGGAGGACGTTTCGTACCAGTATCTGTAAAGTCGGCTGGTGTAGCATGGCTATTTCTAAATTAGTAGTCATGTCTAGCAAAAGTAATCTATATTGGCTAAAGTATCGTGTAGAGCAATATCGGTCCGATAAAGACAGTATTTCCGAGGCCATTGGAGACTTTAGCGAAGTAGAAAAATTAGGACAAGGTTTTGCGTCGGCCAATCCTTTCGAAGAAATTTACATAGGCAATGGTAGCATCCTACGGCCGACTTTCATAAACCAACATTTATAGGCTGATGAGAAGGCCGAAGTAATAAAGTTGCTTTGGTCGTACGTCGAATGTTTCGCATGGGAATATAGTGAGATGCTTGGATTAAGCCGCGAGCTCGTGGAGCATCGGCTACCTATTAAACCCGGATTTAGGCCTTATAAACAACATCCACATCGCTTTAATTCGGCCGTCTATGACCGAGTTAAAGAAGAGGTAGAACGATTACTCAAGGCTGAGTTTATTAGGCCATGTAGGTATGTTCAATGGGCCACTAACATTGTACCTGTAGAGATGAAGGGGAGCGGCAAGATAAGAGTTTGTATTAATTTTAGGGATCTGAACAAGGTCACTCTGAAGGATGAGTATCCCATTCCAATAGCCGACATGCTAATCAACGATGCTTCATGACACAAGGTACTAAGTTTTCTTGATGGCCACGCTGGTTATAATCAAGTTTTTATGGCTGAAGAGGACATCTACAAGACAGCCTTTCGATGCCCTAGTTTTGTCAGCTTGTTCGAGTTGGTCGTTATGACTTTTGGTTTAAAGAATGCTGGCGCTACATATCAATGTGCTATGAACTTGATCTTCCATGATTTGTTAGGAGTTATGCTAGAAGTATACATAGATGATGTTGTAGTCAAATCAGATGCTATGGGAAACCACTTAGCCGATTTGAGAGTTGCTTTTGATAGGATGCGATAGTATGGTTTGAAAATGAACCTACTCAAATGTGCTTTTGGTGTGTCGGCACGCAAGTTCTTAGGATTCATGATTCATGAAAGAGGTATAGAAATTGATCCTAAGATACTTGAGAAGATTAGAAACTTTACAGCGCCGACATGCAAGAAAGATGTGCAAAAGTTGCTAGGGAAGATGAATTATTTGTGTCACTTTATAGCTAACTTGTCTGGCAAGATTGATGCCTTTGTCCCTATACTCCGGCTAAAGAATGAAGCCGAGTTCACGTGGGGGGCAAGTCAGCAAAGTGCCTTTGAAAAAAAATTAAAGAGTGCTTATCATCACCACCCGTGGTAAGAGCGCCAAAAGCCAGAATCACGTTTTGGTTGTACATCGCCGCTGAAGATAGTGTGATAGGGGCCGTGCTAACCCAGGAGGTGGAGGGAAGAGAGTACATCATCACATTCTTGAGCAGTCGCCTACTGCACACCGAAACCAGGTACGTGTTTGTGGAGTGTTTATGTTTATCACTTTATTACGCATGTACCAAATTACGTCACTATCTTCTCCCTACTACATGTATTGTCGCTAGCCAAACCGATGTTATAAAATACATGTTGCAAAAGCCGATTCTAAGTGGAAGAATCGGAAAGTGGGCTTACACTTTGATTGAGTATGATTTGTCTTATGAACCTCTAAGAGCTTTGAAAGGCCAAATTATTGCTAATTTTATAGTCGATCACCACGTGGACGTCAATTGGGATGATGATATTGCTCTAATTGAAGTAGTACCATGGAAACTTTATTTCGATGGTTCAGCTTGCAAGAATGGCCAAACTCTCACTACAGATCAAGGTAGTGCATTTGTTTCTAAAGAAGTGAGTGACTTTGCTCATGCCAATGGTCACGCCGAGTCTAGTAATAAAACTGTGATTAAGCTCATTAAGAGGAAAATCAAAGAGTTCCCTAAGAGGTGGCATAAAGTGCTTTCCGATGCGCTATGGGCTTGTAGAATTGCGAAGCACAGTGCTACCAAAGTTAATCCATATGAGCTAGTATATGGGTAAGAGGTCGTTCTACCTGTAGAAGTGGATCTTGGCTCTTTAAGAGTTCTAAAGCAAAATGGCTTATCGGTCGATGAGTATGAGACTCTTTTGAAGGACAATTTAGAAGAAGTGACCGATAAGAGGCTAAGGGCTTTAGACGCTATAGAGATAGACAAGATGTTGGGGGAGATAATCCCTATGATAGCAGGGGAGCATGAAGGTCCGTACGATTCCGAAGGAAGGCCACAACCAGGAGACCCAAAGCCCAGCGCCGGAGGCACTTAAACCTCCGAGCGAAGGAGCTGAAGGCCTCCGGAGGCTCCGAGACACGCTGGAGGGGGGGTCTTTGGAGGAAGAGCGATCAGCCGGGTGCCGGAGGCCACCCTTCGGGCCGGGTGAGGCTCCGGAAGGAGGCCGGACGTTAAGAAGACCAGTCAAGACCGTAGGGGGACAAGATCGTGATCATCTGCGCTGTGTCGGGCGGACTTTGCAGCTCCCGACACGGCCGACACGCCGCCGGATCACACCTTGTCTGTACTATGTAACGTTTGTCTGTACTAAGAAGTGTCTGTTTTGTCTGTACCACTGACCGATGTCAGGCCAAGTGGCAGTTGGGGGTTGCAGGGACCCGACCCTTCAGAGCGGGCCACCCTATAAATACCCCCCAACTGTAGTTGTAATACACACGATCCGAGAATACAGAGCACACAACATTTCATTACTTCTACCCACTAAGAAAACCTGCTGGTTCGATTTGTCGTCCCGACAGAAAACATCTGGAAAGTGGTGTATGTGTATTGACTTCACCTCTCTGAATAAAGCTTGCCCCCGTGACCCCTACCCCATGCCTCGCATCGATCAACTAGTCGATTCCACCGCCGGTGCAGAGCTCCTCAGCTTCCTCGACGCTTATTCAGGATACCACCAGATCTGGTTAAAGCCTGAGGATCAAGTCAAGACAAACTTCGTTACCCCCGCGGGGTATTCTGTTACGTCCGAATGCCTTTCAGCCTCCGCAACGCCGGGACCACCTTTTCGAGACTGATATCCAAAGCTTTGGGCCATCAGATAGGCCGCAACATCGAAGCATACATGGACGATATTGTCATCAAGAGTACCGTCAAGGATCACCACAGTGCGGACATAGCTGAGACCTTTGATATCCTTCAGCGGTGTGGGATCCACCTCAATCCGGAGAAGTGTGTCTTCGGAGTGCGCGCTGGGAAGCTACTCGGGTATCTGGTTTCTAGCCGAGGCATTGAAGGCAGTCCAACACAGGTCAACGCATTGCAGAACATGTCCCCCCTTAGAATTTGAAGCAAGCACAGAAGCTAGCCGGGCGCTTGGCCGCCCTTGGCCGGTTCCTGGCAAGATCAGCTGAGAAAAGCTTGCCCATCTTCAAGGCGCTTCGGGGCTCTAAAAATTTCGAGTGGACCTCCGAGTGTCAGAGCTGCTTCAATCAAATAAAGGAGTACCTCTCTGGCCTCGTAGCCCTCGCCACGCCTCGAGCCGGCAGCCCTCTTATGGTCTACCTCACTGCCTCCGGCAGTGCGGCGAGCGCGGCCCTGATCCAGGAAGAAGAACTCGGCGGGAAGTTGGTGCAGCGCCCCGTCTACTTTGTATCCGAATCCCTCTCCGGAGCCACAATACGGTACTCCGAGCTCGAGAAGGTGGCATACGCTCTTGTCATGGCATCCCGAAAGCTTTGGCATTACTTCCTAGCTCACGATGTCATTATTCCAACTGCATACCCACTCGGAGATCCGGGCTGGCTCGATGCGAGTCAAGTCGCCCGAGAGTGATCAAGAACGCGCCATCTCCCTCGATCTCACGGAGGAGACACGGCTCCGAGCCATCGCTAACCTCTCACAATACCAACAAGAAACGAAGGAGTTGTACGACCCCAAGGTCAAGCGCAGCGAGTTCCAGCCTGGCCACCTCGTCTTGCGCGCGGTGGCCGCCCCAACGAAACTCGGCAACAAATGGGAAGGTCCGTACATCGTGACAAGCTCCGGGTGGCCCGGGTCCTACCGCCTGGCCACCTTAGAAGGCGAAGACATGAAGCACACATGGCACGCCGAACACCTGAAGCGCTATTTTGCATAATTCTATAAGTATCTACCGGTGATGACCGATGATGCCCGCCGTTGTACACAATTTGCCATCTTATAATACTATCAAGTAGGCGTTCTGGTCAACATAAACTCTTTGGTATCTAGCCGTCATTCTTTTTACCAGGCAATCGGGTTCCGAGCTCCGGCTCGACGCACCCTCTAATTGGGTTCCGAGCTCCGGCTCGACGCACCCTATGATCGGGTTCCGAGCTCCGGTTCGAAGCACCCTCGATTTGGGTTCCGAGCTCTGGCTCGACGCACCCTATAATCGGGTTCCGAGCTCCGGCTCAACGCACCCTCGAATCGGGTTCCGAGCTCCGTCTCGACGCACCCTCTAATCGAGTTCTGAGCTCCGGCTCGACGCACCCTATGATCGGGTTCCGAGCTCCGGCTCGAAGCACCCTCGATTCGGGTTCCGAGCTCTGGCTCGATGCACCCTCTAATCGGGTTCCGAGCTCCGGCTCGACGCACCCTATAATCGGGTTCCGAGCTCCGGCTCGAAGCACCCTTGATTCGGGTTCCAAGATACGGCTCGACGCACCCTATAATCGGGTTCCGAGCTCCGGCTCGAAGCACCCTCGATTCGGGTTCCGAGCTACGGCTTGACGCACCCTATAATCGGGTTCCGAGCTCTGGCTCGACGCGCCCTACGATCGGGTTCTGAGCTCCAGCTCGAAGCACTCTCGATTCGGGTTCCGAGCTCCGGCTTGATGCACCCTATAACTGGGCCCCGAGCACCCCGTTCGATACAACTTAGTGCCTCTACCTTCCTCGCTGATGTTCGCGCCTAGTCGACAAGCCGCCTACCCGCGACAGAGGGGGGAGGGAAGGAGCAAGCACTACAACAATCCAGGAAACTTCCGTCGGCCAAAGCCGACGGAAGTTAGCCCTTTCCCGATGGAAGAAGCTAACTTCCGTCAGCAAAAGGCTAACTTCCGTCGGCATTTGGCCGACGGAAGCGGGTAGACGGCAGGAAATCGGTAACTTCCGTCGGCCAAATCCTAGCCGACGAAAATTAGTTTTTTTGTTTTTCCTTTTTTCTGTCGACGGGCCAATAACTTCCGTCGGCTAATGTTGGCTGACGGAAGTTAACTAAAAAATCCAAAAAAAGAAATGTGAAGCTACTGCAAATCCGTTTCATATTTGATAGTAGCAGCAGATCAATTCATCACATAGAAAAATCGTTAAAATATATCACATTCCTGGAACAAGTGCTGCAGAAGCCATAAAACTGATAAAAGAAGTGCAAACCAGCTGATAAAGCTTATTTAGACAGCTATGGATAGTTCGGGACGGTGAAAAATGAATTTTGATAGAAAGTTTAACTCATGGAAATATATTATCAAACTGGGTATATGGCTGCTTGATCTGCTATTCGTATTTTTAAGTATTTTAGGATTTCAGAGACAACATTAGGGATTTAACATTTGTGGCAACTGGCAACTTACAAAGAGATCTTAACTGTATGTTCAGCATGCACACAATATCATTGTTTTTATGCATTTATGCACGAGAGCTGTGGTTGTCCAATGAAACAAGTCATCGATAGCTATGCCATGAATCAGAAACTTACATCTGCTTGAAGTTCACACATTATTTCATACATGTCTAGCAGAACGAACAGCTTCTCCGGTGATCTTTTACTCATAGCAATTGCCTCTCCAAAGCTGAGCAGTGTAGCCAAACTATTCTTAGTTATGGCAGCAAAGCACGTATCCCTCAAAGATTGAGGGCATTCCAAAACTTGATCACAAAGCTGGCACTCCCCAGCAAAAAGAAGTTTGACCTGTAAAAACAGAAAGATTCACCAGAGGCATATAGCACCATACAGTAAATCCGGGGGGAAATCCTTACAGCAATTCGCATTTCCTGCACTTCATCTTTGCTCAGTTTTTCAACACCCAAGTGCTTCAAACTTGACTCCAAAGCAGAAGCACAGGCTTCGCTGAGCAAAAGAGGAGAAAATGCTTCAGACAAATCACTCAACATATTACAAACTCCTAGGAAGCACTTAACACATAGGCACATACAAACAAGAAAATTATATCAACAACTGCAGTCGAACTGTATGAGGATGACATCAGTCGAGCGCAGCGTCCGGTCGATGTTCTCGTGGGCCGTCCGCACGGCATGCGTCCTCACCTGCAAGCGCACAGAGGAGAGGCGGCATCAGAACACCAGCTACAAACCAGAGGCACGTGCGCCCGAGGCCCGACCGAACCCTAATAGCTACGAGCAAGCACGTCGTGGGGGTTGGTCTGGGACCTTGATTGGGTGCATGGCAGCGTCGAGCGCGGACAGGCGGCTATCGAAGGAGCCGAGGATGGCGACGACGGCGTCTGTGACCGACTGGCTCTTCTCCTCCTTCTCCTCCGCCTGCCGTGTGGGGCTCCATGGCGCGCGGAGGCGGCGGAGGTGGCGGGAAGCTGGGGAGGCGGGCGGAGGCGACGGAGGTGGCGAGAGGCGGCGGGAGGCCGGGGAGGCGGGCGGAGGTGGAGGGCGTAGGCGCGTGGAGGCGGCGGGAAGCCGGGGAGGCGGGCGGAGGCGGTGGTGGCGGCGGGAGGCCTGGGAGGCAGCGGAGGCGGTGGGAAGCCGGGGAGGCGGGCGGAGGCGGCGGTGGCGGCGGGAGGCCGGGGAGGCGGCGGGAAGCCAGGGCAGTGGGCGGAGGCGGCGGAGGCTGCGGGAGGCCAGCGAGGCGGGCGGAGGCGGCGGCGGGAGGCCGAGGAGGCGGGCGGAGGCGGCGAGGAGAAGTGATGGGAGGCAGAAAAAACTAGGGTTTAAAGAAGGCGCGAGCTGGGAAAAAGAGGGCGCGACCGGGCTGGGAAAAAAAGCTGGAAACTAACTTTCGTCGGCCACATTTAAAGCCGACGGAAGTTAGGGGATTTATATCGGGCGGGGAAAATTGCCTCTATCTTCCGTCGGCCACTGTGAAAAGCCGACGAAACTTATTTAACTTCCATCGGCTTTTTGGAAAAACGACGGAAGTTAAATTGGCCGACGAAAATTTTCTGTTTTGTTGTAGTGAAGGAGGAAGGCTTCGATTATGTACATCGTCAATACAGCATGCGGCATACAACGTTTGTCGCAAATCAAAAGCAAGAGAGGTCAAGAGAAGTTTTCATCTAAACCAAGCAGGAACCGGAAGCCTCTTCGGTCCGAACAGTCATCCGGGCCGGAGCCCGCTCTACTCCGAGGTTCCGGTGCTGCGTGCGTAGACTTCTCTTTCCTCTTCTGCCTTTTCTCCTCCTTCCTCTAGGCGCGAAGAGTCCTCTGGTCTTCCTGCAATTGAGCCCAGCTACGCAAACCTTCGCCACCAGGCGATGCTCCGCTTGGACCAGCTTCCGTGTCGGACCAATCCACCGGTTCAGGAGATGAGGACGGAGCTCGGGGCTCTTTCTCTTCTTCCTTTACTAGGCTCAGAACCTCTTGAAGGACTTCAAGGTTCGCATGCCAATCGCTACCTTTGGGAAGGACGAAGCGGGTGGGCCGATTTTCTTTCAAGGCTTCGAGAATAGCCCATTGGTGCCGGAGAGCATCGTCAAGTTCGAGCACCTCAATATCACAATCGCAGCCATAGACACCCTGAATAATCCCCAGAAAGCAAGTACTTTTTATTAATTGCATAGATAAGTTTCTAAAGCTATTACAAGATGTGCAGCGCAGAGATCCTAAGGAAACTACACCTTCGGGTCCGGTTTCCGTGCCGTTGCCGAAGGCTTTGAAGGGGCCAGAGGTTCACTGGAGCGAAGGGCTCCCTCCAGCCAAGCCTTGATCGCCTCGGGGCCCTCGGTCTGCCAGGTCGCCCTGAGCGCCCTCCAAGACTGAGCCACCGCCGGACTCGGCGACCGGAGGTGGCTCCCCCGAAGGTGATGGGATGTGAGCTTGAAGGCGAAGGAAGGGGAGGCCGGACAGCTCGAGATGCCTGTGGATCAAGAAGACGGCTACCCGGGCTGATACCTCACCATATTTTGATATGGTAAGGCTTATCTAGCGGACGACGGACTGGATGAACTTTAGCCGACGGAGAAGGGGTCCCGGGTAATGTCGAAGGCTGCGCATCTGGTGCCATAATGCGCCAGCACCCTCCGGAGAGATGTCACGGTGTCCGCCGCCGTCTTTTCCCCCTGGGCAAGCACTTCGGTCTCCTCCGCCTTCCGAGCCAGGAGGTCCGCCTCGGTCCGCTCCAGATGGAGCACTCGGGCTTCAAGAGCTTCGGCGTTGGCTGCTGCTTCTCGAAGCTCGTCCATCTCCGCGACTTGGGCCTAGAGCACGGAGACCTCCCCTTCGAGTCGCTCCGCGTCCTCGGCTCAGGACCGGAGCCCTTTCGCCTCGGCAGCCCGAACCCGAAGGGCATCAACCTCTGCCTCGAGCTCGTCCGCTCGGGCATCCCAAGCCCGGAGCCCCTCCAGCTCAGCGACTTGAGCCTTGAGGGAATCGACCTCTGCCACCCGGGCCTCGAGCGCTTCAGCTCTAGCGGCCCGGAGGCGAAGGCTTTCAATCTCCACCGCCTGCTCGCGGACCAGCCTCTCAGCGGCGTCCACTCGACCGGAGAGCCCCGAAGCATCGTTCTCACGACGGTGACGCTCGAAGAGCAGGTAGAGCAGCGATCCCTATGCCAGCGCGACTACCTATGCAAGAAGTGGCGAATCAAGAAAAGGAGGGCTAGGGGCTCAACAAAGGGTACTCCGAAGGGATACCTGTCCGGCGGCGGCCTCGATGGCCCGGCCGAGCTCGAGACTGTCCGACAGACCGAGCTCTTCTATCACCGGAGCCTCCCGAAAGTGAAGGTAGTAGTCATGGACCGGGGCCACCCTCGACGCGAAGTCCTCGCCCGCCTCCAAGTAGGGTCACAGGAGGGGCACGCTAGAGCGCGCCCCCCGCGGGTTGGAAGGCGGATGAGGCCGGATCCCGGTCCCTTGTCCGGCTATCGGGGAAGCTTCTCCAGAGGCTTCCTCAGGCTCCTCCCTGCCACGAGGCTCCGAAGCCCCCGCCACATTGGTAGGGACTCCGGACCCTGTGTTGGCGGCATCCTCGGAAGGAATCAGGGCTTGGTCAGGAGCCCGAATGGACGTACCTGCTCGGAGGAAACAAGAGTTAAGAATGAAAGGGCCCGGTGCTCCGAAGTAAAGGCCGGACAGGTTCACGTACCTTCATCCACGGCCTCGGCGAAGACCTCCAAAGGCCAAAAGAACAGGTCGTCTATCGAGTTTACCGGAGAGCCCGCCACCACCGCGGCCAGTTCGGCCTCGACCTTAGCTCTTCCTTCGACAGCGCCGAGGGGGTCGGCCAGCCCCCCTCGGTCCAGGCTGTCGGTCTCCCGGCTCCCCCGGGAGCTGGCAGTGACCCCCTCCGAGGCGGGATCGCGTGGAGGAGTAGTCTTGGGGGACAGCGTCGCTGCAGTAGTAGGCACCTCCAGCCCAGTCCTCGGAGCAAGCTCTGAAGGGTTCGAAGGGGCAGGAGCACCCCCGGATCCTTCGGTGCTTGGTCGGTCTGGCTGGACCGGGTCCGGAACCGCCGGAGGGCCCTCTGGTTCTGACCCGGCCCCCTTGCTGGAATACCCCCTTTCACTATCTTCTTCTTCTTCGAAGGGCGCCAAGGAGAAAGTCCGCCGTCAGGGTCGGCCACCTTCCTCTTCGAAGCGGCACGGAGGACCTCCCCTTCCGGTAGAAGTGGGGGCGAGAGCTCGAGTGCGTCCCACACTCAGTTGGATCGCCCCCAGGACCCTACCAGCTCCACCCACCGTGTGTATTCGGCCGGAGTGGGAGCCCCGAGGATCTTCTCCGCCATGCGGGCAACCTCTTCAGGCGTCTTGGCGACGAGCGACCCTGTGATTCGGAGGTCAGGGTCGGGCTCCCGCCGAGCGCAGTAGGTGAAGCCAGAAGAGAACGCAGATGCTTACCGAGCTAGAAGGAGAGTTCCGTCTAGATCGACTCATCTCGGCTGCTCCAAAGTGACGCCGACCACTCCTCCTTCAGTGGCGGGATATCGAGGGCCACGAACTCCTCCGTCAGGTCCCACATACTCATCCAGCGGGCGACGATTCGGAGGAGCTGGATCCTCGCGGAGACCGAACCGGCGCTGCCCTCGATGCGCGCCTCCCTCCAGAACCAGATATGGCACGTGGGCTCGGCGAGCCCGGAGTTGAGCCCCACGTGGACGTAGAACCAGCGGTTCACCCACTTGGAGTATCACCGCTCATTGATGGCTTTCACCGGGAACGAGTCCGTGTACTTCCTCCAGAGCTGGAAATTGATGCTCCCGAAGGCTAATACCTGGCCATCCTTCTTCTTCGGCTGGCAAAGAGCTTCATGCATTCACGCGAAGACCTCCGCCCTCCCTTCGCAGCCCTCGGCGCGCATGGCCCACTCGAAGATGGCAAGGCGGGCCACGGCGTTCGGAGACAGTTGCGGGAGCTCCAAGTGGAAGGCGTCCAACACTCCAGCGAGGAGCTCCGAAGCGGAGAACCCTAGCCCCGTGTCTAAGAAGGCCTCAAAGACAATGACCTCCCCTTCTCGTGGCTCCGGGACCGACTCCGGGCCCGATTTCCTTGCCGGCGATTCGGGGTCAAGGCGACCCCTGGTCGCTTGCTCGATGGACGCATCAGTGCACGTCGATGGCCCCAACTCCAGGGTTTGCTCCCTGAACCGCTCCGAGGCAGGACAGAGCTGCCACGAGTCACGCACCTCGGCCGGGCCAGAAGCGGTCGCCGCCACGGCAGCCGCCACCGCCATTTGATGCTGCAGGAATCGGGGATCTACCGCTGCGGCAGGAGCACTCTCTTTCGCCATGACAAGAAGGAACAAGGACAAGGCTGGGGCGCAAGAGCAAGTGTTCACCGTCGAGTGAAGCTGAGGGTTTGGAAAGAGCAGGAAAGGGAATGGCTGGCCTAGCCGTGGCTATTTAAGCACGAGGGCGGTCGCCGGTCCACCTTCCACCATCCAAACGTGTGCGCGCAACGGTTGCGTGACGCCCGCATTTAAGACTACCAGCGCTTTGCACGCGCCAGTCTCCGACGGTCCACCTTCTTTGCGCCGCCCACACGCTCGCCTCATTTACTGCATCCAGTAATGCGCCAACTCATCTCCTCGGGTAACGGAACCCGACGGTCCAAGCCGCGCCAGCGTCCGTCGAACGGTCAGGCCAGTTCTTCTGAAGGAGCGGAGAGCGAACAGCCAGTCGGGGGTGCTCTGGAGGCAGCCCTCGGCCTCCGGACCCTAGGGCGCCTCGAGGCTCCCAAGGGTCTCTGGAACGGCCGGTCTGGGCCACCCCGCAGCAAGATGCAGCATCTTTATGTATGTTTATTTCTTATAAAGGTTATCGGAATTATCATGTGCGCTTCCACCCTCTCTTACGCAAGACTCTCGAAGAGGAAAGAAGCAAGGGGCTACTGTTGGGGGAGATAATCCCGATGATAGCAGGGGAGCATGAAGGTCCGTACGATTCCGAAGGAAGGCCACAACCAGGAGACCCGAAGCCCAGCGCTGAAGGCACTTAAAGCTCCGAGCGAAGGAGCCGAAGGCCTCCGGAGTCTCCAAGATACGCTGGAGGGGGTCTTCGGAGGAAGAGCGATCAGCCGGGTGCTGGAGGCCACCCTTCGGGCTGGGTGAGGCTCCGGAAGGAGGCCGGACGTTAAGAAGACCAGTCAAGACCATAGGGGGACAAGATCGTGATCGTCTGCACCGTGTTGGGTGGACTTTGCAGTGCCCGACACAGCCGACACGCCGCGAGATCACACCTTGTCTGTACTATGTAACGTTTGTGTGTACTAAGAAGTGTTTGTTTTGTTTGTACCACTGACCGATGTCAGGACAAGTGGCAGTTGGGGGTTGCAGGGACCCGACCCTTCAGAGCGGGCCACCCTATAAATACCCCCCAACTGTAGTTGTAATACACACGATGCGAGAATACAGAGCAGACAACATTTCATTACTTCCACGCACTAAGAAAACCTACTAGTTCGATTCGTCGTCCCAACAGAAAACATTTGGAAAGTGGCGTATGTGTATTGAGTCTGATTCTGGCTAATTTTATCCCTACGCATGATTAGGCCGAATCTTAATAGATTAAACTTAGAGATTGGAAGACTAGCCCCTATAAATATAGGGGTGAGGCTAGTTCATTAACCCCTCAAACACAAATCAACGACAAAGCCCTAGCTTTGAACCATACCTTTACTTTTATCTTTACTTTTCTGCAACCTTCGTGGGTTTGCCTGGAAGCCCTCCGCCGGCCACTTTGGAACAGTGGTAATCCTTGTTACTTCACCTATGAAGTACATGTTAATCTACGTAATAGATTGCTATCTCCTTGTTACTTCGCCTGTGAAGTATCCATTAATCTACGTAACAGATTGCTACCTTCTTTCCTCTATTGCAACACTTAGCAGATTCGGTCCCTATGATGAATTGGCACTTGATCTCTGTTTTGTTGTAGGTTTTCACGCTCGGAGCCACTTCGCCGGAGGTGTCCGGAGCCAGGAGACTGGTTTCGGAGGCTGCCAGAACACCCTTCGGCGGAATCCCTGCTTCGACTACCTGTGCTGGACCGTCACGCTGTTATCGGTTTGACCAAGTCCTGCACACCAACATGCTTCGCAACAGGCTTTGTCGAGATAGGCTATACCACGTTTGTACTCCACGCCAGACGAAGTCTCGCCCGTGCGTCGTGTTGGAGATATTTTGTCGTAATAGAGACTTCGCGCTAAACCCCACTGTTCGGAGGCAATTGTCACGTCGAGATCTGTTCGGAGCCCGCTTTTAGCCAGATCAGTCCGAATGCCGAAGGTACCCTTCAGCGAGACCCTTCGCATTAGACGCCGACGGTACCCTTCGGTGATACCCTTCACACAGTACCCTTCGAATTAGTTAGGCTCCGGTAAGCTTGCTGGTTTATTTTATTTAATATATTTCTTTTCGGCTAATTGGACTATTTCTATGTGATCTAATTACCTGGCGACTCCACCCCCTTGCAACTATTAAGGGTAGTCGGAACGCGGTGTCAGTGTTGTGTTACTCTTAGGCTTGTCCCAAAGTATCCGCACACTTTTGGATTGTCGAACTGACCCAAGTGCGGGGGCACGTTTTCGTGTCAACAGTAGGTGTAACGAAGTCACAAGGCAATTAAATTATACCAAAAGGTATAACCTAATTGGCGAAATGTGTGTAAATATTTAAACTAGCCTAGACGGCAGATTTGGCTCTATGGTGAAGGGGCCCGCCTAAGGGTGCTTTGGCATTTAATTGAAGAGGATATCCACTAAAAGGGAACCTCGATGTTAGAAATAGGGTTGGCCGAAGGGTACCTGAAAAAGGATTCGGCCTCTAAGTCGGTCAGACAGGTGAAGGATCCCGGTCGGACCGGGGGTCGAACTCCGGTTGAACCGAGGGCCTCTGTGTGAAGTATTTTTCCAAAGGTTGTTTCGGCGAGGTGTGCAAAGTGTGGCTTCAGCCTTCGACCGGTCAAGCCGGAGGGTAGATTCCGGTCCAACCAGAGGTTGCCAAAGGGTGCCCTCTGGAGTTGATGCGAAGACAGGCTTCGGTGAAGGGCTCTGGATGCATAGCCGGTCGGACCGGCCTTGGACCATCAGTCACACCGGGCCTTGTCTACAACGGGGTGACGGCACAGTACTCGGCGGTCAGACCGGGGTATACACTCTAGTAAAACTGGGGGTCCAAGAAAGTGATCTCCCACATCCGACGATGCCTTGAAGATAGTAGATGGATCCCAGGTTCTTGGCGATGAATATGAGGATAATCTCCCTGCAACATAAATATAGATCAAGTGCTAATCCAGACTAGAGGCCGGATTTCCAAGGGAAATTGGAGAAAACCGATAGAATTTATAGAAATCTGTTTCGTGGATGAGACGAGAGATTCACAAGCAAATCTACAAGGGTTACCATGATTTTGACGCGGCGGACGGAGGGCTTACTACGCAAACCCATGAAGATGGACGTTACTTGGCTAATCCTAGTGCAAGGAAGTAGATTGAAAGGTAAAATAATGATTCAAAGCGATGACTTTGTATTGATATGAAAGCGGGGGCCTCATGAATCGGCCTCACTCCTTTATTTATAGGGGCTGGTCTCATGATATCTGGCGTCCAAAAGGGTCCTGTTCGGCTAAAAGTGGTTAGCATATGATTAGAGATCAAAACAGCCCATAACAAAAATTTTATCTCTAATCCCGAACAAGGACCGGTCTGACCGGACCCATTGGGCTGGTTTGAGTGGGCCTAAATGGCCGGTTGGACTGGCCCACCATGGCCGGTCAGACCGGCCTGTTCCATATGGTCACATTTTTGGCTAAAAGTACCAGTTTTCGGTATTTTGTATACACATTTTTGGGTGTAAACACATGCCCCTGCCTTTTAGTGAACTTAGTGAACTAACAACACAACGGGCTAAGGATGATACAGTCCATATCGGCCTTATACTTCTCTGGTGTTCTTTTGTGAGACCCTAAAAGTATCTAGAACGAATTCGCCTACCAAATCGTCCATTTCATAACTCAAGGCGTGTGAATTTGATGAAGACGATTTGCACAAACTACTAATAAAACGTGGGGACTTGAGCGTCGGATTTTTCCCAAAAATCGGCCTTTAGTAATTTTACTTATCTTGCCCCCCGGGTCCCTTGCGAGGACATGGTCTTTATTCAGCGAGGGTTGAAGCTGGCTTGCTAGCCAACTTCGGTCTCCACACCTGGCGTGTCCTAGCTGCAGTTGTGGACTCACCAGGTGGGCTACCTTTGCATTCTTCGACCTCTTTCTCTCTAAGATACTCGACATGAACACGCTACAATCGCCTCTTTTGGGACTTA
The DNA here is from genome assembly GCA_019279435.1 of Zizania palustris. Lineage (NCBI taxonomy): Eukaryota > Viridiplantae > Streptophyta > Magnoliopsida > Poales > Poaceae > Zizania > Zizania palustris. Next base: position 45,486,852 of record JAAALK010000081.1, read on the forward strand.
GTCATCCTAGGAGGTGCCCATGAAGCTTGCGGTTTGGTTCCAGGAGTCACAAATTTGCGCCCAAAACCTTCGGCTGAACGAGACGTATCCGTAGCGACCTTAGTCACGTGTGGGATGAACTCACGCTCCTGCTGAGGATTCAACCTCCTTGGTGGTGGTGGCCGAGAGTGTTTGCTCTCGGCCCTTCTCCTATGCCTTTGGAGAAGCATCCCAAAAGTGACCTTCATCCTTTTGTGGGACTTGGCCGAAGATGGCTTGTCGACATTTACTTTCCACACTCCTACCTTAGGATTCTTCGGTATGAGCATGCGCGTGCAAGGTTTCCCAATGACGACTGCCTTTCTTTAGTTGACTCGGCCTGTTCGGGTCGAATCAATACTTTCTTCCTATCAAGCTCAATGTTGTTTACGGGGAAAGGATCATGATCTAGCTTCATTTTAGGGCTAGATTCTATCTTCAATCGTCCTTCGTCTATGGCCGATTGAAATTGCCGATGAAAAACATTGCAATCATTAGTAGAGTGGGAGAGCGAATCATGCCACTTGTAGTATGCGTGTTTCTTCAAGTCTTCGATGCTTGGAATGACCTGACCTTTGGGTAACCTGATTAGCTTGCTTTTCAGTAAAAAATCAAATATCTTGTCGCACTTGGTCACGTCAAACGAGTATTTGGTTTCATTGGGCCAACTCTTAGTGGGAGACGGTCGTAGTTCGGAGCATGTGAGGGTTTTGGACCTAGTGGGCCCGGTCCATTCAGTCGTGTACATGTCATCTGAATCTTCTTCTCTTGATGACTCCTCCTCGGGGTGTTCCACGATGTGCAGCTCTGCCTTAGGCTCACTAAAAACTTTAATGGATTTCTTGCCCCTGGCTCGGCCTTCCTGGTCCAGAGCCTACTGCAACACCTGACTGACTTCAAGGAAATTTCGGTCGTCTAGTCTTTCCTTAATCTAAGAGTGCAAATCGTTGAAAGCTAAGTCGGCCAGATCCCTCTCGAAGATGTTTAAACAAAAACATTAGTTTCTGGTGTCCCAAAAATGCCTGAAGTAATAAGAGACACTCTCGTTGGTCTTTTGTAAAAATAATCGTGGAACTTCTGTTCTAACTAGGCCCAAGTTTAAATGGAGTTCAGCGGTAGCATCGAAAACCAAGTGAAAGTAGTGTCGGAGAGTGACAAGGAAAATAACCAGAGTTTAAGCGCATCCAACTCGCTTGCTTTAACACACTGTGCTAGAAATTGGCCTATATGCTCTAGGGTGGTCTTGCTACTCTCACCATCAAACTTGGTGAACTCAGGAACCCTAAAGCCGCGAGGATATAGGATGGAATAGAAATGGTCTAGGTACGGCTTGTGGTAAACCCTAATCTGATCCCGAGGTGTTTAACCAGTGCATTCCCTAACAAACGTGCGATTTCACTCGTCAATATCCTCTATGCCTCCGGCCTGCGCACGTCTCTCATGCGGGGGCACGACACGTGGTGGTATGTCGGGATGTCATTCGTGGGTTCCCTCATCTCGTGTCGACTCATGATAAATGGGATGCTCCGGCCTACACGGGTATGCGGGAGTAGGAGGCGCGGGCAGCGTGTGAAAGGGCAGCGTGGGCACAAGCGGTGTGTAATAAAATGGGGCGGTCTGACCGGCCATAGGGCTGGTTTGATCATTGGCACATTGGCTGGTCGGACCGGGCTGGTAACCGGTCTGACCGTAGGTATATGGGTCGGTTGGACCGGCCTGGTAGCCGATCAGACCGACAGTCGTTGGTGATGGTGCTTGGTACGTGCTAGTTTGGATGGCCCAAGGGCCGACCTAACCGACGGTGTTGTGCACAGCCTTGGCCCTAGAAATTGAGGTGTATATGTAATGGCTTTTGCGGTGCTCCCGTTGGTTCTACCGTGTATGTGGTGCGCGAGGGGTAGGCTAGCAATCGGGGTGTGAGAAATGGCCTCGTAAAAGACGAATCTCCTAAACATCTCTTCCATTTCAAGCCCTAGACGATTTGAAAATGTAGCACTAATGTCCTGATCCACTGTAGCAGCTATCTCCTGTCTAATCTCTAAGGGGGATAAAGACAAGAGGGATGGTGGTGGTACCTTGTTTCCGAAGGGGTCCAGAATGTCGATGTCACGCTTGACGAAGTTTGTGCGAGTTTTCGTGTAGCGCCCGAGCATGAGGGCATGGAATTCCTTAATCTTGGATTCAATCTCAAACGGATCCTCTTTAGGGATGTCCGCGAGAGTGGGGAGGATGATGTTGCGGTCATCGATTTCTGTCTTCATGCCCCTCGGGTACATCAGTGATAGGGGTACTGTTGCCATAATCGTAGTAGTCATGGTCGATGTACTCACAGCCAATGTAGAAGTGTTCATCATGTTGATGTAATCCCCAGCAGAGTCGCCAAAAAGTGTGTTGACATGAAAACATGCCCACACACTTGGGTCAGTTCGACGATCCAAAAGTGCGAGGATACGTAGGGACAGATCTAAGCATAATGCAGCGCCGATGTTGCGTTCAGATGAATCCTTAACGATTGTAAGGGGTAATGGAGTCGCTAGGCAATTAAATTATACCAAAAGGTATAACCTAATTGGCCAAATGTGTGTAAATATATAAAACGGCCTAGACGGCCGATTTGTCTCTATGGCGAAGGGGCCCGCCGAAGGGTGCTTCGACGTTTAATTGAAGAGGATATCCACCGAAGGGGAACCTCGCCGTTAGAAATAGGGTAGGCCAAAGGGTACCCAAAAAAGGCTTCGGCCTTTGAGTCGGTCAGACCGGCGAAGGATCCTGGTCGGACTGGGGGTCAAACTCCGGTCAAACTAGGGGTCAAACTCCGGTCGAACCTGGGGTCAAACTTCGGTCGAACTGAGGGCCTCGGTGCGAAGTCTTAGGTCGAAGGTTGTTTTGGCGAGGTGTGTGAAGTGTGGCTTTGGCCTTCGACCGGTCAGACTGGAGGGTAGATTTCGATCCAACTGGAGGTTGCCAAAGGGTGCCCTCCAGAGTTGATGCGAAGACAGGCTTCGACAAAGAGCTCTAGATGCACAGCCGGTCAGACCGGCCTTGGGCCGTCGGTCAGACCAGGCCTTGCCGACAACGGGGTGACGGCACAGTACTCGGTGGTCAGACGGGGGGGTCCTAGAAAGTCATATCCAACATCCGACAGCGCCTTGAAGATAGTAGATGGATCCCAGGTTCTTGGTGATGAATATGAGGATAATCTCCCTGCAAAATAAATATATATCAAGTGCTAATCCATCCTAGAGGCCGGATTTCCAAGGGAAATTGGAGAAAACTGATAGAATTGATAGAAATCTGTTTCGTGGATGAGACAGGACATTCACAAGCGAATCTACAAGGGTTACCGTGATTTCGACGCGGCAGACAGAGGGCTTACTGCGCAAACCCACAAAGATGAACGTTACTTGGCTAATCCTAGGGCAAGGTAGTAGATTGAAAGTTAAAAGAACGATTCAAAGTGAGGGCTTTGTATTGATATGAAAGCGGGGGCCTCATGAATCGGCCTCACCCCTTTATTTATAGGGGCTGGTCTCATGATATCTAGTGTCCAAAAGAGTCATCTTCGACTAAAAGTGGTTAGGATATGATTAGAGATCAAAACAGTCTGAAACAACAATTTTATCTCTAATCCCAGACAAGGGCCGGTCTGACCGCACCCATTGGGCCGGTCTGACCAGGCCTACATGGCCGGTCAGACCGGCCTGTGCCAGACAGTCACATTTTTGGCCAAAAGTTCCAATTTTCAGTATTTTGTATACTTTGGCCATTAGGGACATTGTTGGGTGTAAACAGTAGGCCAAGCTCCCATGTTTAGTGGTTCAAATTATTCTACTTGGAAAATTAAAATGACCACTTACCTTCAAGCTATGAGTTTTGATCTTTGGCGTATAGTTGAAGAAGGCTATGCAATTACCGATGAAGTAACTCAAGGTGATCACCGCAATCTTCAATTAAATGCTCAAGCCAAGAATGATATTTTCAATGCCCTCCCTCAAGAAGAATTTGATAGGGTGAGCAATCTTGACACCACTTATGAGGTTTGGATGAAGCTTAGTGATATACATGATAAAACAATTGAGCTCAAGAGTGCCAAGCTTCATTTTCTCAAAATTCAATATGAGTCATTTACCATGCTTCGAGATGAGTCCATCAACAATATGTATGGTAGGCTCAATGTGATAGTAAATGAGCTCAAGGGACTTGGTGCAACCTATACGGACTCGGAGGTGGTCCACAAGATACTTAGAGCTCTACCGGAGAAGTTTGATAAATTTGTTACAGTCCTTATCAATTCGGATCTATCCACAATGACTCCGGCCGACTTGTTGGGAAAGATCAATACAAATGAGCTATACAAGACAAAGAAGCAATAATTAGAGGAAATTTCATCCTCTAAAAGAAAGAACATAGCCCTCAAGGCCGAAGTTGAGAAAAAGGCAAAACCACACAAAACTAGTGGTGATGAAGGAGATAACACCGAAGAGGAGCTTGCACTCATCACTAAGAGGTTCAATGATCTCATGGCAAGAAAAAGAGGAAAAGAGAAAACATCAGGTTTGAACTCTTATAGAAGAAGATAAAGAAGGTCATCACACAAGAAGAACATTAGAGATTTGAGATGTTTTGAGTGTGGTGAAAAGGGACATTTTGCATCAAATTGTCCCACAAAAGAGAATGAAGAAAAGAAGACCCCAAAAGAGAAAAAGAGTGGAAAGAAGAAGCTTTTCAAAAAGCTCAAGAAATACACAAGAAAATTTGAAGCTTTTATTGGAGAGTGGGACTCAAATGAAGAAAGCTCCAACTCAAGCTCCTACTCTGGTTCCGATGAAAGTGATGAGAGGACTCCAAAGAAGAAGGCTATGGCTGGAATCGCCATAACAAAGGCGCCACCATCACTCCCACCTTTTTTTCTTATGGCAAAAGGATCCACCAAGGTAAATTCAAATAGTGATAGTGAAAGTGCAGAAGAAGAAAGCGAATTTTCATATGATGAATTAGAAAACATGTTTAGGGAGCTCCATGATTATAGTGAAATGGAAATTGGAAAATTCAAAATACTAAAGAAGGAACATGCCTCTTTAGTTGAGAAATTTGAGGAGCTAAAAACTTCTCCTGAGGAGCTAAAGGATGCTCATGACAATATTCTTTCTACTAGGAATTGTGGAGCTCAAATAGATGTTGGTGTTACATGTAATTTAATCGATGATCATGCTTTAATTTTAAATGATCATTTTGTATCTACATCTAGTATGTCTACTTCTTGTGATGATTTAATTGACATGTCATGCTCTAGCTCTAGTACTACTACTTGTAATTCTATTTTAGTTAGTGGAAATATTGAATTAAAGGAACAAGTAGCCAAACATAGTAAAAGCTTGGAGAGATGCTTCAAGAGCAAAAGAACTCTTCATAAAATCTTGAGTGAGCAACGGTGCTCCTTTAACAAGAAGGGTTTGAGATTCATTCCTAATAAGGGTAAAAACCCACACACCGTGCTCCTAGATTTGTTAAGAGCAATGTCAAGTTTTGTCACAAGTGTCATGAGGTAGGGCACATTATTGGAGATTGCCCGGTTAGTAAGACTCCAAAGTCTTTTCCTTATGGTTCACACTATATGCTTAGAAAATCTCAAAATGGTACTATTTATGCTAAATATGTTGGTTCCCCTTGTAGGACTGAAACGGGCAACTAGAGGGGGGTGAATAGACACCTCAACAATTCTTTCAAATTGATGGCCTTTTCTAAACACCCAACGCTTCTTTTAAAGAACAAACGGAAGCAAATGAATTAACACAGCAAAATCCCAGATAAAATAAGTGCTATCACTCTCTTGTCAAAAATGATATGGTGTAACAATTTGAGATATCCAAAGCACACAATGAAGTTTAAAATCTATACACGGATCAAATGGACATCTCGACAATCATTTCCACATAGCCCAGTGATTTCATCAATTGCAAGGAAAACATCCACAATTCACAAATATTTCAATAGTTAATTAATCAAGTATTAATCATGCATTAGATCATCATCCAAACCATCCACAGAACAACTTAACAGATAATATTTCAATCTAAAAACAGAAATTAATTCTGATGATAAAAGTCAGAAAATACCTAAACTCACCTAGTGTGACACTCTAGTCTTGAGAAAATCTGCTACAGTGTGAAGCACTTGGAAATGCCAATGGCTGGGACATACACTCAAGCATACAGGAAGCAAAACCAAGTCAATTTCTATTGACCTCGGTCCCCCAGCCTTGCGGGCCAGCCAATCGCCACAGACCACTCAACATGTGTCCGGTGGTGGAGCATGGCTGCGATGCCTGCCACTCTTCACTACGCCACATGAGCCTGCGTTGCGATGTATTTGGTGGTGCTCAGCTGGGTTCCCTCACGCACAGGAGCCACTATTGAAGAAAACCAGCGGACTGTCTGATAAAAACCGGTGGGGAAAACTTTGCTTGATGGGAAAACAACAATGGTGGCGATGATTTCGGTGAGGAATAGGAAACAAGTGGCAGCAAGTGGCGGGTAGAAGAACTAGTAAAACGTGAACTTAAGATTTTTCATTTTTAAAAGAGTTGGTAGAAACCCAAGCCTAGGGGGCCTTTTATAGGCAATACAAAAATAGGAAAAGACACAAATACCCTTAGGGTTTTTTTGCACACTCGAAGACCCATAGATCTAAAAATGTAAAATCCTTTCTAAAGGTAGTTTGTCCCGATTCGAAGCTTTCGTAGCGACTACGGCTCCGTTCCAGGATGGTGTTGAGCCGAAACTAACAAAGTCATCCGGATCACCGACATGTGTCACCAATCCGCGAACTCGATCACCAGCAAGTCTCTCCCGTTCTAGATCCCTTGAGCCGCCTTGTCACTTCCACTAGCCTCCCTTTCGCTGACTTGGTCAACACACTGTCCCGATCATCTGTCCATCCATGTCTTGATCTATCTCCACGTGTACACCTGAGATCTTCCTCAACTTCACCCAACATCCTTGACCGTCTGGCATCAAGCTCCCCGCTTGACCCCAATCACCCACCGTTGACAATTGACTCGCATCTCAACCCTGCACAATATGAGACAAGCAAAACACGAATCTCCATGCAGGACACACCCTAATCCCATCAATGATCACACATAGGCAAACACACACCCAAACCCTGAATCAGCAAACTTGTCAATCCCTCATCACAAAGATAAAACCTCAGTGCAAACCCCACTTGGTTTCTCACCCCTATTCTTGGTACCAAAAAGGGTGAAAAAAGCCTTGGTAACTAACCTCCAAGGACCCAAACAAGTTTGGGTACCTAAAAGAAATTAATTTTGTTTTGTAGGTAAATTACAACAATGGAGGTAGATATTGGGTGCTAGATAGCGGTTGCACTCAACACATGACCGGAGATCGAAAGATGTTCTCCACATTTGAGGTTGAAAGCAAAAATCAAGAGAAAGTCACCTTTGGAGATAATAGCAAAGGAAATGTAATTGGTTTAGGTAAAATTGATATCACAAATTACCTTTCAATTTCAAATGTTTCTCTTATTTAATCTTTAAATTTTAATTTTCTCTCTGTTGCCCAAATATGTCATCTAGGCTTATCATGCACATTTAATTCTCATGACGTAGTTGTAACAAGCATCATTGATAACTCCTTTATTTTTAAAGGCTTTCGTTTTGGAAATCATTATCTTGTGGATTTTACTTCAAAAGAAACTAATTTGACTACATGCTTAGTTGCTCAGACCTCCTTGGGTTGGCTTTGGCATAGATATCTAGCTCATGTTGGAATGCATCAACTAAGCAAACTTTCAAAATGTGATCTAGTTGTGGGCTTGAAGGATGTGAAGTTTGAGAAAAACAAATTGTGTCGTGCATGTCAAGCCGGTAAACAAGTTGCTTGTTCTCATCCCTCCAAAAGTATCATGTCCACATCTAGACTATTGGAACTATTACATATGGACTTGTTTGGTCCAACAACCTAAAAGAGTATTGGTGGTAATAGCCATTATATTGTAATTGTTGATGACTATTCAAGATATACTTGGGTATTCTTTTTAAATGATAAAGTCAAAACATCCGATCTTTTCAAAAAGTTTGCTAAAAGAGCTCAAAACGAATTTAATCATACTATTATGAAAATAAAGAGTGACAATGGTTCAGAGTTCAAAAATACCAATATTGAGTATTATTGTGATGATATAGGAATCAAGCATGAACTCTCCACAACATATTCACCTCAAAAAAATGGTGTTGTGGAGAGGAAAAATAGAACTCGCATTGAGATGGCTAGAACTATGCTTGATGAATATAATGTCTTGGATGCATTTTGGGCAGAAGCAATTAATACTGCTTGTCATTCTTCAAACCGTCTTTATTTGCATCGACTTTTGAAAAAAACTTATTATGAACTTCTTATTTGAAGAAAACCAAATGTATCTTACTTTCATGTTTTTGGATGCACTTGTTATATTTATCAAAAGGGTGTGAGACTAACAAAATTTGAAAGACATTGTGATGAAGGTTTCTGAGAAACCAAGTTGAGATGTGCCTTGGTTTTAGTATGTAATGAGTGATTGACAGATTTCCTTCTAGGCGAATGGATCCAGTGTTTGCTGGCTGCACAAGTTTGCAGCGAGGTATATCCATCGAAGGGGTCTGGCAGTATACAGTTCGAAGGTTGTACTGGAGGGTGTTATACCCGAAGAGGTCTCTGGGGTATCGGATACACTTGTCTGCTTGTTTTTGGTGTGTAGGTGACTTTGGAGGCGACGGGACGGTCAGCACACAGTAGGTGAACTGGGTCAAGTAGGGAGCTTGGTCACGGAGGCTATGCGAAGTCAAGGTCGGTCCTCGGGTCTAGGTGCACTAGTCAAAGGCAGGAAGTGCGGATGGGGACTCCGGCTGAAGATACCTCGAGGCAAAGTCCTCGGAGGCGAGGCACTTCGAAGGTTTGCAGACGAAGTCCTCAGGATTGAGGCAATGCTCTCAAATGTGCTCCGGATGGAGGCACTTGGAAGGACACCTGACGAAGGTCTTAGAAGTCTAGGTGCATCAAAGGCATGGTCCGGGTAAGGCTCTTCAGGAGTGTGCTCAAGAGTGAGACACTATGAAGGAGTGCTTATGGAACTACTTCATGCGAAGACCTTGGACGAAGGAGGGACTTAGTAAGGTGGTGGACAAACCCTCAGGTGGGAGGTACTTTGAAGTTGGGGCTTCAGACTCAGGATGACTTGACATACTTCGGCCATGCATGGCTTCGGTACATTGATGGGCGACAGTCGAACTAAGGGTAGCTGCGAAGTCATGGTGATCCACTCCGGAGATGATGGTGCAAAGACTCAAAGGCTTTGATGGCTTCAGCTCAAAACCGTCACTTATATCGAAGACATACTTCGGTGTAGCGAAGGCTTACTGGTTTCAAGCCTACTACGGAAGCCACTGTAGCACTTCACGTGTGAAGGGGACTCCGTAGATTCTAGTCTGCAAATCTGACACAAAAGAGCTTCCAATAAAGTAGACTACCATCTATACCCTCGTGACGGCTAGTGGCAGTAAAGTTGAAAACCCTAGGGGTATAGTAGTCTCTTCATAGGTCAGAGTTAGGCTATAAAAGGAAAGGCAGGCTGATGTATAGGGTAACATTGTGCACTCCACTTTTAGAACCTTCTATACTCACTGTTGGGGGAAAATATCTCATCTTCGGGGTTATTGCCGAAGCAACATAAAGGCAGTCAGTTGGTTTGAAGGTTCCCCGAAGATCATCCTCGAAGATACCCGGAATCAAGTTCGAAGTACGAAGATAGGCATTGGTTCGGAGTACATCTTCGAACTAAAGCCCTCCGAGATCTTTTCTGCCAGCTAAGATGGAAGACTTATCTTCTTTCTCATTAGATTAGTCTTTTACCATTTTAGCCCTATTAAGGGAACCGAATAGTTTCCACTATGATGGTTGTAATAGAGGAGTAAATAGGTCTTTTCCTTAATGTTTGGGCCTATAAATACCCCCCATTTCACCCTGTAATAGGGACCGAATACAAGTTATTCAATATACACTTTCAAACTATTCTAAGTTATTATCCTTTCGGAGGCTTAGAACAGTTTGCTTCACAAACACTTCGTTTGTTAGTTTCTTTTCTACAGAAACCTGTTAGCGTAATCTTTTACGCCAACAGTTGGCGCCGTCCGTGGGGAACCTAGTCCGAAAAACTTCGTTCTCTACCAACTTCTTACATCATGCCTCCTAAGCGGAGTGCACCTCGCAATCCCACTCGGAGGTCCTCTCGGATCTCCGGAGAGATACCCTTCGACACAGTTGAAGTCGGAGGGTCTTCGGCTTTCCCTCCGCAAACTCCGGAAGGGGCTTCTATCCCTCGAACATACGAAGCCTCTCCGCCAACCCCTTCCATACTCCGACAACCCGGAGTTACTTCTCCACCATCCATCCCGATTCGAACTGATCCTACCAGTTCTCAAGACCCGGAAGGTCCTTCCGGAGGAGATGAAGATAACCTTGGGGATATGGCCACTCAAATGGCCAACCTTCAAGCTGAGGTAGCAAGGTGGCGACAAGAAGTTGCGAACAGGCTTCGCTCTCAAGCCACCCCAACTATCCCAGAAGTGCCCGAAGACGACGATCTTGGTTATCCTGAAGCCCCAGAGAACGCCTCTTACGACAATGAATCTCCATTGCATCTTGAGCTGCAGAAGGTTCGCTTTGATCCAAAGTTTAAAACTTCGAAGCTCTGTAAGTATGCCGGAGATGAAGATCCCGGAGAGTTCGTGCGTTCTTATGCCCTAGCGATTGAGGCTAGCGGTGGAGTTAGAGACACTATGGCGAAGTGCTTCCCGTTAGCTCTCCAAGGAGTGGCATTGAGATGGTTCTGGTCTTTGAAGCCAGGATCAATCAATTCTTGGTCGCAGTTGAAGAGGATGTTTATAAGTAACTTTCAGGGCACCTTCGTGCCTCCTATGTCAATAGGAAGCCTTTTCCAGGTGAAACAGCTCCCCGGAGAAACATTGAGGCAGTACTTTAAGCGCTTCGCTCATACGAAGTCGCAAATTCGGGGGCTGTCCACATCTTCAGTGGTTGATGCGGCTCGGGAAGGCGTCAGTCATCAAGGCCTTCTGGATAAACTGCATCGGAAGAGCATCTCCTCAGTCTCACAGTTGATGTCATACTTCGAGGAGTATGCGAGGTCAGAAGAGGGTTGGCTTCGGAGGACTGCTGCTACTTCAACTGTATTGCAAGAAGTCAAAACAGAAGTGAAGACTTCGGCACAGCCGCAGGAACCAGTCTTCGAAGTGCAACATGATCGGAGAAGAGGGCAAAAGCACCCTCGCTCTGAAGTCTTGAATATTGCACCCCCACAGAAGTTTGCACCAAGAGCTCCACAGTCTACGGGGATCAAGGCCAGCGGCTGGAGGCCGCCAGGGAAAACGGCTGGCAAAGGCCAGACCCTTTTTTGCTGTATTCATGGAGAAAATCGAAGCCATGCAACTGACACTTGCAAGGCTATCCTTACCCTAAGGGGAGAGTACTTGGAGAGAACTTCGGGTCGAGGCAGTACCGACCGAAGTCCAGCAGCAGCGCGCCCAGACCCGGTCCAGGCTGTGGCGCGGATAGAAAATTTTGATGCTACAAGGCACCCTCCGGTGGCCAATGTTATGCCACCTCCGAAGCAAGAGGAAGGGCAAGATAGAGGAAAAAGAATAGTTCTCCCTATCTCCGGAGGAGGTACCCTCGGAAGCATGTCCAAGAGACAGCGAAGAGAGTACGTTCGGGAAGTAGGTCATATTGGGACTTCGTCATCTGCAGCTGCAATGCCGGAGTGGTCTCATGTTCCGATATCTTTCTCTGCGGAGGATGCAGCTGGTATTAAGTTCCCGCACGCAGATCCATTGGTTATCACTGCTGATATTGCAGGGACTGAAGTCCGAAGGGTGCTAATTGACGGAGGTAGTTCGGCAGATATCATTTTTGTACAAGCCTTCGATCAGTTATGCATTTCCAGGAAGCATCTCCTCCCAGCGGCTCATCCTCTGCAAGGCTTCGTAGGACCTCCGCTTGATGCACTTGGCCAGATAGGCCTGGAAGTTACCTTCGGAGAAGGTTTATTAGCCCGAACTGAAGAAGTTATCTTTGATGTAATAGATGCCCCGTATGCTTATAATGTCATCTTCGGACGGGGCATGTTGAATTAGTTCGGAGCTGTGGCGCATCACAATTACTTGTGCATGAAGATGCCCACACAAGCAGGAGTCCTAACAATCTTCGGAGATCAAGCCATTGCTAGGAGGGCGGAATATGGTCACGGTCCCCCTCTTGATCCGAGGCAAGTAAACAGTGTGCAGGATAATGAAGAAATTTTTTCAGCCTCCTCCGAAGCTTCGAAGAAGTCTTTTCCGAGACCAAGTCCCGAAGGAGAAATTGCAACGAAGGTCATTGTTAAAGATGGTAAAGAGTACACTTTTCAATTTGGTAAAGATTTACCTCCTGAAGTTGCAACCTCCTTGGAAAAGGTAGTGGAAGAAAATTTGGATGTCTTCGCTTGGTCTGACGAAGATATCACCGGAGTCGATCGGGATATCATTGAACACAGTTTACTTGTAAACCCGAAGACCCGGCCTGTTCGACAAGTACTCCGGAAGATGTCCGCAGAGAGAGCTGCTCTAGCTAAGGACGAAGTTGAAAAATTGTTGAAGGCTGGGATTATCAGAGAAGTGGCTCACACAGAATGGTTAGCCAACCCAGTTTTCGTCAGGAAGAAGTCTTCCGGGAAGTGGCGCATGTGCATTGATTTCACATCCTTGAATAAAGCATGCCCACGTGACCCCTACCCCATGCCCCGAATTGATCAGCTAGTTGACTCCACTGCAGGTTCGGAGTTATTAAGCTTCCTCGACGCGTATTCCGGTTATCATCAAATATGGTTGAAGCGCGAAGATGAAATCAAGACAAGCTTTGTAACTCCTTCGGGAGTCTTCTGCTATGTAAGAATGCCCTTCGGCCTAAGAAATGCCGGGGCTACTTTTTCAAGATTAGTTGCTAAGGCTCTAGGTCATCAATTAGGTCGCAATGTGGAGGCCTATATGGATGATATTGTAATAAAGAGTGCTTTAAAGCACCAACATAGCCTAGACTTAGCAGAAACATTCAATAGCCTTCGGGCATGTGGGATCCGCCTTAACCCCGAAAAATGTATATTCGGAGCTAAGGCTGGAAAATTGTTAGGGTATTTAGTTTCAAGCAGGGGAATTGAAGCTAGCCCTACTCAAATAACTGCGCTGTAGAAGATGGCTCCTCCGGAGAATTTAAAGCAAGTGCAAAAGCTGACTGGACGTCTGGCCGCACTTAGCAGGTTTTTATCAAGGTCTGCAGAGAGGAGCTTGCCAATATTCAAAGCTTTGAAAGGGTCCGAAGATTTTGCATGGACACCGGAGTGTCAGAGAAGCTTCGAAGATATTAAAGATTATCTCAGTAATCTTGCTACACTCACGGTGCCTACTGTGGACGAAACCCTACTCCTGTACCTTGCAGCTACAGGTTCAGCTGTCAGCGCAGTCCTTGTCAGAGAAGCGGATTTCAATGGAAAGTTGGTCCAAAATCCTGTCTATTTTGTATCCGAAGCATTGTCAGGAGCGAAGACAAGATACTCCGAACTTGAGAAGTTCGTTTATGCTCTGATAATGGCTTCGAGGAAGCTAAGACATTATTTTTTGGCTCACAATGTAATTGTACCAACTTCGTATCCCTTAGGAGATATGCTCCGAAGCAAAGATTCCACTGGAATCATTGGAAAGTGGGCAGTCGAGCTAGCACCCTTTGGCATATCTTTCTTGGCAAGGACAGCTATCAAATCCCAAGTCCTAGCAGACTTCGTAGCAGAGTGGACTCCACCTGCGAATTTGACTCCGGAGAAATCAAATGACGGAGTTTGGACTGTTTACTCCGATGGGGCTTTCCAAGCATCCGGAGCAGGCATTGGGGCAGTGTTGATTTCACCGTCAGGACAAAGAGCAATGTACTCCGCAAGACTCAACTTTAAGTCTACCAATAATATAGCGGAGTACGAAGGGATTTTATTGGGACTCTGGAAAGCACGTGCTCTAGGGGCTACAAGAATAATTATAAAGACAGATTCTCAGATAGTAGCAGGGCACGTAGACAAAAGTTTTCAAGTTCGGCATCCACAGCTTGCCAAATACTTAGAAGAAATTCGCAAGATCGAAGCACATTTCAAGGGTATTTCCATTCGGAGTATACCAAGAGCTGAAAACGTGCAAGCGGACATTTTAGCGAAGGCTGCAGCCGGAGCTGTGGATGTGCCCGAAGAAGCTTTCTATGAGGAGCTCAATATACCTTCGGTGCCACAAATTGCCTCTGCGGAGATTCTTTGCATTCCTAATGCAGATTGGAAAGATTCAATCATAGAACTCTTGCAAGGAGGAACAAATTTGCCCGAAGAGCCCAAGTTGTCAAGATTAAAGCTCAGAGCCAGAAGCTATCAGTTAATCAACGGTATATTATACAAGGCCGGAGTATGTTCCCCTCTACTCCGATGTATATCTCAAGCCGAAGGCCAAGAAATTCTTCGAGAAATTCACGAAGGCCTTTGTGGAAGCCATTTAGCCCCTAGAGCTCTGGCAGGAAAAACACTTCGCCAAGGGCTTTATTGGCCCACAATAACAGCTGATGCGGAGAGCTTGGTCCGCACTTGTCAAGGATGCTAGTGGATGGGTCGACGGAGTCATCGCCCACCAACAGCTCTTCAAGTCATTGCTCCGGTATGGCCCATGGCCAGATGGGGTATGGATCTAATTGGTCCCTTTCCGTTAGCAAAGGGAAATCTGAAGTTCGCAGTGGTAGCTATTGAATATTTTTCTAAGTGGGTGGAAGCAGAGCCCTTAACAGCTATCACTTCGAACAATGTACAAAAATTCTTCTGGAAAAACATTATTTGCCGGTTCGGAGTGCCTAGATACCTCACAGTTGATAATGGAACACAGTTCGACGCAGAACCCTTCAGGAAGTTTTGCGAAGACCTAGGCATTCAGCTATGTTTTGCTGCAGTGAGGCATCCTCAGTCGAATGGAGCTGTAGAGCGAGCCAACGGAAATATTTTATCAGGGCTAAATCGAAGAATAGTAGGATTAGCAAAGGGACTGTGGACCGAAGAGCTTCCGAAGATTCTATGGTCCATACGGACTACGCAAACAAGGTCCACAGGTTTTACTCCGTTCAGACTACTATTCGGAGATGAAGCTATGACTCCAACGGAGCTCAAAGGGGGATCATTTCGCAGCACCGAACCGGACATTGAAGAAGAAAGACAAGCTTCGTTAGATTTGTCAGAAGAAACAAGACTTCGAGCTGTAGCTAATTTATCAAAATATCATCAGCAGACGAAGACTTGGTATGACCCGAAGGTTAAGCTCAACGAGTTAAGGCCGGGTCATCTTGTTCTACGAAGCATTATAGCACCAGGGAAGTTAGGCAATAAATGGGAAGGTCCATATCTAATTGTCCGCTCAGGGCGCCCTGGTTCATTTAAATTAGCTAATTTAGAAGGTGAAGAGTTAGCACATACTTGGCATGCGGAGCACCTAAAGCGATACTTCGCATAAGGGCTCCTTGTAATTCGCTTGTAATCACCTCTAAATTAATAAAGCATATGACCCTGATAGTTGCCTTCCCCTCATAGACTTCCAGCTTCCGAGTGGACGCACTGGAACCGCGGGGTCGACCGAGAGGGAAGTGTCATTAAGCTGGGTTGTATTTTCGGACTTCGAACCCATAAAGTTCGAAGCCTCCGACGTGGGGGCTGACATAATCCGGAGCCCAGGCCACTGGCTTGTAGGCATCCGTAAAAGAGCCCAAAACCACACTCTACGGAGTCCAAGCCATTGGCTGGTAGACTTCCGTAAAAAGAGCCGAAGGTGGCCAAAATCTACGGAGTCCAAGCTGCAGCTTGCAGACTTCCGTAAAAAGAGCCGAAGGTGGCCAAAATCTGCGAAGTCCAAGCCATTGGCTGGTAGACTTCTGCAAAAACAGCCGAAGGTGGCTAAATTATACGGAGTCCAAGCCATTGGTTGGTAGACATCCGTAAAAAGAGTCCAAAGAGACCATTGCAAACTCCGAACCATTGGTTCGTCAGAGATCGCAAAGACAAGCCGAAGGTGGCTAAAGCAAAACAGCATTTGAGCCATGAGCTTCGAATGTCTGTTAACATAGTCCAAAGTGACAAATTTTTTAAGACACTAAAGTGTCCTGAAAGTTATCTCAAGTGATTTCTTTCATAAAACAAAGGTACTAAGCTACCATTCTTCCGACTGCAAAAAGTCGAAGACATTTCATAAGATTTCGAAAGATCTTTAAATGACAGAGGGGCTCCGAACCCCCCAAAAAAAATTGTACTCCGAAGTTTTTTTTTCTTTGCGCATAACCATCTTTGAATACATTTCGAAGTTGCTTATACCCAAAGAGGGGCTAGTAAATATGGAGACAATTTTAAATCGGCATTCATTATTGAAATAAATGTGTTTACAAATTACACTATGAAAAATTGGTATCTATACCAAGAAGGAATCGGAGACCTCTTCGGTCCCGAGAGCTAGGGGTGGAACGACTAGTTCCAACGTCGGAAGTCCTAAGAACTTTACGTTTAACTCTCTTCCTCCCCTTCGAAGCTCTAAAATCCTTCTGCTCTTGTTGAAGCTCGGCCCAAGTTCGAAGCCGCTCGGGACTCCTTTCCCAGCTTCTAGGATCTTCAGATCTTTTATTTCGAGCTTCACCTTCGTCTTCAGACCAATTAGTGTCTTCAGAAGACGAGGTGTTTGCGTCAACTTCTTTATCTTCCTCTTTAATATAAGACAATACGTCTTTGATTACTTCGGACGCAATTACGCCGGAGTCATCCCGAGGAATAAGAAATCGAGGACGCTTATAACTCTTTAGAAGTTCGAAGGTGTTCCACAATGAGCGAAGTTCGTTGTTAAGTTCTAACACATCGATATCTTCCATAAGAGGCAAAGCCTAAAAATATGACAAACAAGACTTTCATTGATAAATGTTTACAAGCATGAGCTATACATAATCAAAAAATCCTAAATAATTCCTAAACCTACGGGTTTGGAGGAGGCTGACTGCTCGAAGCTTGGCTCCGAACTTGCTTCTGGCGTTGGCCTTCATCGATCCAAGCCTTGATCGCAGAACGACCTTCGGCTCTCCATGAGGTTTGAAAGGCTCGCCAGGCGGCAGTCACGCCTTCGGAAGGATTCAAAAGCCGCTCGTTGTCGAAGGTAATGGAGCCCTCAGCGCTCGGAGTGATTGTTCGGCCCAAATCCTCGTAGTAACGAAGTAATCCGAGGGCAGACACTTGTCCGGAGAGTTCTCCATAACGCATGCCTGCCGTCTTCATTTGCTTCGCTGCTCCTTGGATCCTCTTTAACCGGCGCAGTAGAGTCACATTGTCATCCGAAGGAAGTGATACAGTAGTACCGAAGTACTCCAGAACACTTAGCATCTGTTCGATGACCTCCGTAGCCACCTTCTCCGACTTGAGCTTTTCTTCAATTAGTGCATCCTTGCTCGAAGTCGTTTCTGCCAAAACTCCGGAAATCCTAGCATTTTCCGTAATTAGATCTTTCTTTTGGTTCAAGAGTTGGCTAGTTTCCTCTTGGAGACTTACAAGTTCGGACCCAGCACTAGCATGCTCCAACCGCATCTTTTCAATTTCAGCCCGATGCACAATTCTTTCTGCTTCGAACTCCTTATTAGCAGCCTCCAAGCCCTGTCTGGCCCTGCGCTCCGTTGAAATTATATTATCCATTTGAAGTACTCTAGCTTCGGAGAAAGATAAGTTGCGTTTAAGAGCTTCATTTTCTTCCCGAAGCTGAGCAATTTCATTCTCGCTTGATAAAGTTGCAGCGCGGGCCAAGACTGCTTGCTGAGAAAATAAAAACTAAAGTAAGAAATTATTCATGTATAATTTGCTGCTGGTTCGAAGATATACTTCGAACCCAATACAATTTGCTAAAGATATTGGCTCGAAGGTACTCCGTACATGGTAGGCCGCTCGTTCCAGGGCAACGTTAAGCTCCGAACTCTTCGCCCTGCTTAATTTTGCTACCAGCTCTGTCTCCCCGACTTCGCGACTCACTCGACCTAAAGGTTTGAGCAGAGTTCGAAGCCCAGTTGGCTCCAAAAAAGGAGTCAAAAGAGGGAGCATTGCCGAAGCCCTTTGGTCATCCCCGCTTGACGAAGGTCCGGAGCGTTCTCCTGAGGTCCTTGGAATTTCCGAAGATGGCTCCCCCTCAGTTGATTCACTTTCATCTGTTGACTCAGACGAAGTTGATCTTTGAGTAGGGAGAGGCTCTATGTGTCTTTTACCCCTTCCAGGCCCCTGTTGAGTAACCTCCGGGTGAAGCTCCGAAGTTGTCGAAGGCCTTTGAATTGTGTCTTCGTGATGTACTTCTACAGCAGGAGGCTCTGTGAAAACAAAAATATTATACATTGTATAATTTTGCAGAAAATGATAAGAATTATGCGAAATTTACCTTCAACATTCTGCGGGAGATCGAGCACTGGACTGCTCGGAGGATCGAAGGTGAAGTCATCATCTGAATCCACAGTTAAAATTTCTACTATTGGAGTATCTCCGTGAGCAGTCCTCCTTTCCTCCACAACTGAAGTTGTAGGAACTTCAACTTCATCTTCGCCCATAGGGGCTTCAATTTGCTCTTCTTGAGTATCCGGAGCTCTCACTTCTTCAATGTTAGCTTGGGGCTCCGGCATACCTGCAGTATCTTCGATGTGAATATTTCGTTGAGCTGCATCTTCATCAATCAATCTCATTAATAATATACCTTCATCTTCTTTAGAACAAGAGATTGAGGTTCTTGAGCTCGAAGGCGCAGGATTCGAAGGTGCGAGATTTTTTGGCTTCCGAGCCACCTTCTTCACCGGAGTCCTTGCAGAGCTCGAAGCTCCGGCTTCAGCCATTCTTTTCTTGGGTCCTTTCTCCAGAGGCACCCAGTCCATCAGAGGGGGCGGAGTCAACTCCAACATTCCCCATACTCTGTTAAACCTTTCCCAACTCTCGACCAATTTAATTCGCCATTCTTTTTCAGTCGGAGTTGGGGCACCCAAAATCTTCTCCGAAGCCCTTACAATTTGCTCTGAAGTAATAGGGGCTGAAGAAGCTAAAAAATAATTCAAGTTAGTCTTTCTTCGAAGTAAATATGTACAATGCATGTTGGTTTCGAAGTTACCTGCAGGGCTCGAAGTAAAGTTGATCTTGCGAAGACCGCCTTCCGAGTCATCCTCGAAGACGATAGGCCAGTTGGCCATCAGCGGAGGAATTTGCAGTCCGAGGAATTCTTCGGCTAAGTCCCGCATGCTTAACCTTCGGCTAATTTTCTGAAGCAGGTTAAGACGAGCTTCGAGCTGGCCTTCGTCGGGCTGCACTAAGGCTTCTTTCCGGAATTGAATTTCTTTGAGGGGCCCAGCCAGAGGACTGCTCGCTCCAACTTCGGCATAGAACCACCTCAGGACCCAATCAGTGTACCATCTAGCATTGATGGCCTTGGCAGGAAACTGAAGGGCATATTCGTCCCGAAGCCTAAAGTTGATAGAGCCGAAGGATACTACCACTTTTTCACCTCCGGAGCCTACGAAGGTCTTCGGCTGGCAAGTTGCTCTATGAAGTGCAGCGAAGATTTCTGCCCTTCCCTCACAACCTTCGGCTCTCAGCGCCCATTCGAAGATAGCTAACCTAGCTACTGCATTCGGAGATAATTGGGGGAGGGTTACATGAAACAGATCCAATACCTCTGCTAGGAAGTTTACAGTAGGAAGGCCCAAGCCAGCTTCGAAGAAAGCTTCGAATACTACTACTTCTCCGGGTCTTGGTGATGGAATCGATTCTTTGCCCGGCTTCTGAATCATAACTCCATTACTAATTTTTCCCCCTGCTGTGATTGCCAAAGATTCTCTCTTGCAGGTAGAAGGCCCCAACTCAAAAGATTGATCCAAATACTTGGTCGATGGTGGGCACAGACCTTGGTCGTCGGCGATTTGGGGATTTCTCCCCCCTGCCGCCATGGATGTCGCCGCCGGCATCAAAGGTGCCGCCGCCAACGCTGCCGCTGCTGCTGCTGCGACCGCCTGCTGCCGAGCCAAGGCCGAAGGAGGTGCAGATCCCTTAGTCTTCACCATCGCGATCGCCGGATTGCTCTGAGAAAATGGAGGCTAGGGCTCAAGAACTCAAAGGGCTCAAAAGTTTTTGGTTGCTAGAATGCGGTGAAAAGGTAACCGGGTAACTTTTAGGCCCTCTATTTATAGCCTAGACTTCACTTTCTTACCGTTAATCCATGTCGTTTCGCATTCCTGCCGTTACTTCTTTTACGAAATTAACGCTTACTACAGTTTCCGTTGGAAACAGAAACTTAACGGCTATTTTCTCTAAGTCTAAAAGACTTTCGAACTTCTTAAGTCGGTTCTAAGATAGTTCGAAAAGGAACTACCTTAAGACTCATTCGAAGTTTATATCTTCGTGCATTTCGGAGATAAAATAAAAACCAATAACCCCTGTGTTTGGTTATCTTTTCCTTCTGTATACTGCTCTCCTAACGTTACAGGTCAAACGGAGAAGCGTATTCGAGGGGCTACTGTTGGGGGAAAATATCTCATCTTCGGGGTTATTGCCGAAGCAACATAAAGGCAGTCAGCTGGTTCGAAGGTTCCCCGAAGATCATCCTCGAAGATACCCGGAATCAAGTTCGAAGTACGAAGATAGGCATTGGTTCGGAGTACATCTTCGAACTAAAGCCCTCCGAGATCTTTTCTGCCAGCTAAGATGGAAGACTTATCTTCTTTCTCATTAGATTAGTCTTTTACCATTTTAGCCCTATTAAGGGAACCGAATAGTTTCCACTATGACGGTTGTAATAGAGGGGTAAATAGGTCTTTTCCTTAATGTTTGGGCCTATAAATACCCCCCATTTCACCCTGTAATAGGGACCGAATACAAGTTATTCAATATACACTTTCAAACTATTCTAAGTTATTATCCTTTCGGAGGCTTAGAACAGTTTGCTTCACAAACACTTCGTTTGTTAGTTTCTTTTCTACAGAAACCTGTTAGCGTAATCTTTTACGCCAACACTCACTGTATCCTTTGGCCAACCACCATGAGTTGTACTCTGAATCTGTGAGTTTTTGTGTTCCCTGTTCTAGTAATGAAATTTCTGTTCTCTTTTCATTGATTGCATGAACTTGTATTTGTGTTTTTCACACTATTTGGATTGTATTTTTCTGTAGTCCATTTCATTCTGTGCGAACTCGGTTTTCTGCTCTAAGTTCTTGCTGATGAAATGAACTCTATCACTTATGCATGCGAAATCAGTGTAGTTTCCATGTACATTCGCTCTGTGTAAATAGGAGGCTAGTCCTCACGGTTTACTAGCGAAGTACCATCTGTTGCGTGCGTGCGAAGCTATTTTTCATTTAGCATAGCTGAAGTCTGCCTGGCCTATCAGTTTTGCTAAGTCCTATTTAGAGCACTCCGAAATGCGAAGCATAGTACCTCTTACTAGTGCGGAGCATCTGATAAGAGCTCTCTGGGGAAACACACTTATGTGAAGTGTTGTTGTGCGAAGCCTACTCGAAGGGACCCTTGTGTGTGGATCCAGCACAAACTTTGCCAAGCCTAGTGTGCTTTTGGGTATAAAAGTGTGAGCGAAGTCTTCTGGACTATGAACTTTTTCCCTATGTGAAGCCTGTGTTCGGAGTGTGTTCCATACCTTTGAAGCAGACTATTCAAAGGGTGTATTCGAAGGCTGATCTGTAGAAGAGAAAATTTTAAAATCTCCAATTCACCCCCCTCTGTTAGCCTATTTCGGTCCAATGGTTTCCTACTCGGCTATGCCTCAAATAGCAAGGCATATCGTGTCTACAACAAAATCAAAGGTATTGTAGAGGAAACTATGGATGTTAAATTTGATGAAACTAATGGCTCTTAAGAAGGGCATGAGAATTTGGATGATGTAGGTGATGAGGGCTTGTTGAGAGCAATGCAAAAAATGTCAATTGGTGACATCAAGCCCATAGAGGACAATGTAGAGAAGCCATCCACCTCTACTCAAGTTGAGCCATCTACTTTCGCTATGCCAAGCCAAGCTCAAGTTGATCTAGAGGAGGAGAAGGAACAATAACCACCCATTCCCATGAAAATCAACAATGTTTTATCAAAGGATCACCCAATTGATCAAGTATTGGGTGATATTAGTAAGGGTGTCCAAACTCCCTCTCGTGTTGCTTCCATTTGTGAACATTACTCGTTTGTTTCTTGTATTGAGCCAAAATGTATAGATGAAGCTCTTAAGGATCCGAATTGGATGAATGCAATGTATGAAGAGCTCAACAATTTTTCAAGAAATAATGTTTGGACTTTAGTTGAGAGACCCAAGAACCATAACATCATCGAAACCAAGTGGGTGTTTAGGAATAAACAAGATTAAGGTGGAGTTGTTATAAGGAACAAGGCAAGGTTGGTGACACAAGAATTTACTCAAGTCAAAGGTTTGGACTTTGGTGAAACCTTTGCCCCCATGGCAAGGCTTGATGCCATTCGCATCCTTCTTGCATTTGCATGTTGTTTACATATCAAACTTTTTCAAATGGATGTGAAAAGAGTCTTTCTAAATGGAGAATTGTCGAACTTGTCATTGTTGAACAACCTCCCAGTTTTGAAGATCCTAAATATCCCGATCATGTTTTCAAACTCTCAAAAGCTCTTTATGGACTAAAACAAGCTCCTAGAGCTTTGTATGAAAAATTGAGAGATTTTCTTCTTTCAAAAAGTTTCATAATTGGCAAAGTCGACACCACCCTCTTTACAAAAATTATTGGTGATGATTTCTTAGTTTTGTCAATGTGAAACCATGTGAGGTTGCACTGTGGTTTTTGTCTTTGTGATGAGTGATTGACAAGGTTGCTCAGTCTGGAGTGATGAGTAAGTGATGGTTCTCTTGCATCAATGGGATCGATGTGTGGATATGGATTGTGCCGAGGGGATCGGTGTGCGTCACGTTTCATGTTTTGGCTTGTCTCATGTGTGCAGGGTGGAGATATTAACCAACTGTCAACGGCGGGTGATCAAGGGTCAAACGGGGAGCTCGATGCCAGAGGATCAAGGATGTCGAGTGAAGTTGGAGGTGATCTCAAGAGTGCACGAGGAGATAGAGCAAGACAAGGACGGACGGATGGTCGAGACAGCGTGACGGTCAAGTCAGCGAAAGGGAGGCTAATGCAAGTGATCAAGCGGCTCGAGGGGATCGAGAGTGGGAGAGTCTTGCTGGCAGTCCAGTTCACGGATTGGCATCTCATGTCGGCGATCGAGAAGGCTTTGTCGGTTTTGGCTGAAAACCATCGCATCAGAAAATATTTTTAATTCCAGTAATTAGGAGTTTATTTTTCTGTTTAGTCATCTAGATTAAGTGTAATCTTTTAGTATTTTTTGGAATTCTTAATTCTTAAAAAATATTAAAAGAATAGGGTCAATGATGTAATAAATTAGGAGTATACATTAATGTATTTTTTAGAATTTGTAATTCTAAAAATACATTATGGCAATTAGATAAATACCTAGAACTTTCACCCTAATGGCATTTTGGAGATTTCCTTAATGGTCTTGTCTATATAAAGGACTTCATGCCCAAGGGTTAGGAGACTTTTTTGGCTGTCATTTTGGGGGCTACCAACCACAAAAAATGCTGATTAGTTCTATCATTTTTGCTCAGCCATTTTTCTTGTGCAAATACTGTTCATCATGTTGATCTATTCCTTTTGTCACTGAGCACGGGAACTAGCGCACCAAGTACACTGTTCCAGCGCTATACATTGTGCATCCTCTTGGATTCAATCTTTGAGGTGATTTTTTAGCAGATTTGGTACTGTTTTTGGACATGAGTTCTTCACAACTTTTGTTTTCCAAATTTCCAAGGTTCCATTTTTGAAGTTTGCAAAAGTTTTTGACCACTGCTGCATAAAGTTTTTTTCCAACAAAGTGCTTAAAAAGTTCTGGAAAATGTCTGATTTCTCGTGAGTTTTTGTGTTCTGTTTTCA
Source organism: Zizania palustris (assembly GCA_019279435.1). Lineage (NCBI taxonomy): Eukaryota > Viridiplantae > Streptophyta > Magnoliopsida > Poales > Poaceae > Zizania > Zizania palustris. The sequence goes on from JAAALK010000081.1 coordinate 45,510,998, forward strand.
GACTGGTTTTAGATCTTTGCACTTGTTCTTAGCGAGCATCAAGGGACGTGCTGCATGTGCATAGTTTTCGGTTTTGAATCCTCTCTGAACATCATCAAGATTGGTTCTCTTTTTAGAGAAATTTGTCTCCCATATTCATTCATCTTTGTACTATGATCTGGAGTTCTTCATGAGTGTATTGTTCCTCATTTGTGCGTGCTAGTCCTCCACTGTTCTTCATCTTTTTGCCATGGAAACATTTGTTGATTCAATACAGTATTACTTCTTCTGTTCAGTACAAATTCTGTGAGAAGTTTTTTTTCTGGTTTTCTCCTCTGGTTGATCTTTCCTTTATTGATTTGGTTGGAATTTTCTAGTTATTGCCCTGATTGCCCGTATTGGCTACAGCAGCACGAGCAGCTAGAAATAGCCAAGCACCACTGCTGCTTGTTTGCCATGATCAACTGAGATAATTTTTAGGTACTAAGTGAGTTGAGTTCATCTAGAATTTTATTCTTCTTTCCTTTCTCTGTTGTCTTGCTTCATCCAATTTCTCTTTTCTGTTGATTGTTGTCTTTGTCCTGAAAATGCTATAGAGGCTACTATTGTAAGTGTTTAGCACTACAACTTGACAATGATTTGCTCAACAAGTTTTCAGCCGCTGTCAGTTTTTGGTTGAGTTATAATATCTACTCCAAGTGCAGTTCCTGATGCATATTTTTCAGCCTAATCTGATTTATTTGTTGTTCAACTAATTGTGTTGGAACCTTCTGGAATTTTCTGTGAGTGTTTCTGCATTGCAAATCTCACTATCCTGGAAGTGATACAGTTGCTGTCAGGGAAAGCAGTCCACACCAGTGAGTCACAACACTGCGCATGTGCTGAAAGCCACTAGATATATCACTATTGGAAATCATGTTTCGGAAGGGTCTGTCTGTTTGATGTTCTTGCAGTCGACAATGGTTGTTCTCTATTCATCATTATGCTTTTGCCAATCCAAAGCAATTAGGGTAAATTTGTCATAGAATAACCGCTAGTTGTGCTATAAGAAATTGATTTCCTGAAGAAATCTTGTGACTCAGTTTCTATGCAATAGTGTTCATCATCTTTGTGTGTGTGATTTTTACCCATTGAATCACATATGTGCTGAACTGATTTTCAGCTTTGTTTTTGTGAATTTTTTCACCAGTGCTCAAGTGCATCTTGTTTCTCCAATCTGAGTTGATTCATTTGATTAGCCAAGCATTTGATCATCTATTGCTAAGCATTCTTTGATGAATTGATATGTTATCTGAATATTTCTCTTTGATCATCTTGCTAACCTTCAAATGATGTGAACTGAAATGTATTGAGTTCTGCTTTGCTGTTTTCTGAATTCTCCGAACCATGTCAGAGATCCATCGGTGGACAACCTTTCTGTCGGCACTCCATTTGCTAAACTAGGCAGACAATTTCAGAGAACCAAACTCCGACAATACCTATCGGCAAATCATACTCCGAATTAAGTGGAATTTCAAATTTGATTTGATTTCATTTCTAGTTTTAAATTGTGAGTCCAATTTAGATTCTGAAATTTTTAGAGGAGCGTTGGGGTGTTTTTTAAAAGGTCATCTTATTCATGAGAATTTGTCGAGGCGCCTATTCACCCCCCTCTAATCGCCATTCCGATCCCATAGTCAAATTTATGTTGATGATATTATTTTTGGTTGCACTAATGAACTACTTTCAAAGATTTTGGTGACATTATGTCTAGGGAATTCGAGATGTCCATGATAGGTGAATTGAGCTTCTTCCTTGTCCCATAAGTGAAGCAACTTAAGGATGGGACTTTTGTGAGTCAAACCAAGTACATCAAGGATCTACTCAAGAGGTTTTGCATGATAAACGCAAAGCCCATCAAGACCCTTGAGGAACCAAGTGAGGGTTTCCACTGTGGTTCAAGGTTATGATGAATGATTGATGGGTTTTGCTATGATATTCATATATGGGTGCTTGGGAGTGTGTGTGTGTGTGTGTTTGTCTTATTGTATGTGTAGGGTTGAGACACTCGTCAACTGTCGATGGCGAGGGATCAGGGTTAGACAGGGAGTCTAATGTTAGATGGTCGAGGATGCTGGTCGAAGTTGAGAGTGACCTCTGATGTACACATGGAGACGAAGCAGGAGATGGGATTACGGTTGATCGAGACGAGGTGTTGTTTGAGTCAGTGAAAGGGAAGCTAGTACAAGTGACAAGGCAACTCGAGGGATCGAGAGTGGGAGAGACTTGCTGGTAGTCGAGTTCGCGGACTATCAACGATCGTCAACGATCTGGGAAAAAACTCAATGGTTTCTTTGTAACTTTCCACTATAGGGTGAGCCTATTTAAAGGCTTCCATGCTCAAGGGTTAGGTTTACCCTCTTTATTAGAAAACCAGAAATTTTCCTTTAGAAATTTCTTTCAACTTCTTTAGAAATTTTTGTTCACTGTTATGGATTAAATTTTTGGAAACTTTTCTTGATCTACTTTCGGGGTTTGTAACTCTGGATGCGTTTTGTACAAGAAACAGTGTTGTGTCGCACTATGTCTTTTGTCGAATAAGCAAAGCTTTTGTGTGCCGCTGCCAGCAGCTGTGAGCCGTCAAGATCCAAAGCGATACTGCTGAGAAACATCTGGAAGAGCCACAAATAAGTTAATACTCTTGGTCTTTTTGCTCATATCATTGGAATGAAATACTTTGCTGTGATGTTAATTTGGTTCTTCTTCTTTTGCTCTAGAGTTGTCTCTGTTGACTGTTGATTTGTGCCTGATTCTCGAGTTAAAACATGTTTTGGTTCTGTTGATAGCAAAAAATGACATTAATGGTTAAGATTGTCAAAATACCAATTTTGGCAATTTGGGCCGAAAATGCACGTGTCCCGGGTTGGGTCGAAGCCCTACAGGGCCGAAGGTCCAATAGGCTATTGGCTTCGGAAGCTTCCAGCCAGCCCACCGCCTTTGGCCCAGAGGCCTTCGAAGGCCCACTCCACCGAAGCTTCGACCCGAGGAGCAGACTTCGGTGGGCCTGGCCGAAGGCCCACTTTGGGCAGAGTTAGAGATTGAGTCCAATTTTTGACTAAGTCTTTCACGCGTGATCAAGCCAAATTTCACCAGATTAGGCTTAGAGATTAGAAGTCTACCCCGCATAAATATAGGGGCGAGGCCGGTTCAGAAGTCCCACCAACACAAATCAACCCCAAAGCCCTAGCTTTGAACCGTATTTTACTTTATCTTTATTTTTTGTATTCTTCGTGGGTTTGCCTGGAAGCCCTCTGACGGTCACTTTGGAACAGTGGTAAACCTTGTTACTTCGCTTGTGAAGTATCCATTAATCTCTGTAATAGATTTCTATTGCCTTGTTACTTCGCCTGTGAAGTATCCGTTAATCTACGTAATAAATTGCTATCGCCTTGTTACTTTGCCTGTGAAGTATCCGCTAATATGCGTATCAGATTGCTACCTTCGCTCCTAGGGCAACACTTAGCAGAATTCGGTCCTCAGGCCGAGAGGGCCGAATTGGTACTTCGAATCTACTCTATTGTCGGTTTCCACGTTCGGAGCCACTTCGTCAGAGGTGTCCGGAGCTGAGAGATCAGTTTTAGAGGTTGCCAAAACATCCTTCGGCGAGACTGTTGCTTTGACCGCCCATGCTGGACTGTCCAACCATTGTCGGTTTGGCCAAGTCCCGCACGCAACGTGCTTCACCGACAAACTTTACCACAGCAGGCTTCGTCATGCCCGTACTCCGCTCCAGACGAAGTCACGCTCGTGTGCTGTGCCTAAGTCATTATTCTGTACCTCACTATATCGAAGACTTCACACCGAACCCTGCTGTTTGGAGGTGATTGTCATATGTGTCTAGATCCATTCGGAGTCCATCTCCAGCCTGATGAGTCCGAATGCTGAAGGCACCTTTCGGCGGGACACTTTGCATCAGACGTCGAAGGTACGCTTCGGCGACACCCCTCGCACCATACTTTGAATCAGTCAGGCTTCGTCCAGTTTCTGACTCGTTCTGTTTAATACATTTCTTTCGGCTAATTGGATTATTTCTGTGTGATCTGATTACCTAGCGACTCCACCCCCTTACTACGGCTAAGGGTAGTCGGAACGCGATGTCGGTGTTGTGTTACGCTTAGGCTCATCCCTAAGTATCCGCACACTTTTGGATCGTCAAACTGACCCAAGTGCGGGGGCACATTTCTGTGTTAACACACTTTCTGGCGACTCCGCCAGGGACAAGCTATGCCAACATGATAGATACATCTACATCGGCCACTGGTACATCTACAATGACTACTACGTCTACACCGCTGATGGACGCCGAGGGAGGCACGGATATCGACAACCACAACATCCTAACACATACTCTTGAAGATATTCCCACAGAAGACCGAGTAGAGATCGAGGCAAAGATGAAGGTGCTCCAAAACATGATGCTTGGGAGCTACGTCAAGACACGCGCGGGCTTCATCAAGCGCAACATTGTCGTCCCCGACCTTGCTCGGATCCAGGTAACACCCGTATCGTCTCGTTTATCTTTATAGATTGAGCAAAAGATAGCCGCATCAGTAGATCAAGCCGTTAGCGCTTCGCTGGCCAACCGTTTAGATTCGGCAGTTAGCTCCCAAGTAGAGGCGACATTTAGAAGGTTCGACTTTACTGAGACCGTACCATCAGCCCCTATTGCTAGTATAGCTCTAATAAATCATGTTTACAGCCGAACTGATGGTAGTACTGGCAAAACCATTACGTCTTCGGCCTCAACATTAGTGGCCGAGACCAGTCATTATGCTTATGGCCAAGCTAGCACCACATAACATGCGTCGCCCCCACCTACGCCGACACCAGCCTTGCCCACTCTGCCCGCACCACATGCATAGGCGCCTAGGCTCAAGCACGTAGTATAGTTAGCACATGGGGAAGAAGCCCATGGCCGACACGTCGATATCCCGCTGCCTGTCATGCCCCCGCATGAGAGACGTTCACAGGCAGTAGGCCAAGATGACCTTGAGGAGCGAATCCACACACTGTTTAGGAAATGCGCCGGCTTCATGCCTAGGGGTCGGGCTAGGGTTTACCTTAAGCCATATCCCAACCATTTTCATACAATACCATACTCTCGCGGCTATAGAGTTCCTGAATTCACTAAGTTCGATGGCGATGGTAACAAAACCACACTTAGACTATTTTCTCTCTCACTATCCGACACCGCTTTCACTCGGTTTTTGGCGCTCCCGCCGAACTCCATTCAAACGTGGGATGAATTAGAACAAAAATTCCATGACTACTTTTACACGGGTGAGACAGAACTTAGACTTTCACCCATGACATCGGTTAGGCAGAAATCGAATGAGAGCGTCTCTGAGTATATCAAGCATTTTAGGGATACTAGGAACCGATGTTTTAGCCTTAATATTTTGGAAAGGGATTTGGCGGATCTAGCTTTTAGTGGGTTGCGTTCCGAGATTAAAGAGAGACTAGACAACCAGAACTTTTTAGAAGTTAGCCAAGTCTTGCAGCAGGCTCTGCTCCAGGAAGGACGAGCTAAAGATAAAAGGTTTATTATGACGTTTAACAAGCCTAGGGCTGAAATCCACGTCATGGAACGCTCCGACGAGGAGGAATCAGGAGAAGAGGATTTGGCTGACATGTACGTGGGTGAATAGGTTTGGAATGCTAAGAGTAAACCTATCACTTGCTCTGAGTTACGGCCGTCACCCACCAAGAATCGGCTTATTGAGATCAAGTACTCATTTGACATAACTAAGTGTGATAAAATATTTGATTTTCTCTTGAAGAACCAGCTTCTCAGATTGCCTAAAGGCCAGGTCATTCCATCTGCCGACGAGTTGAAGAAACATCCATATTGTAAGTGGCATGATTCACATTCACATAATACTAATGACTGCAATGTTTTTCGATGGCAGGTTCAATCGGCCATAGAAGAAGGATGATTGAAAATAGACCACAATCCCAAGATGAAGCTTGACAAAGATCCCTTCCCCGTCAACACTGTCGACCTCAACGAGAAGAAGATGTTGATTCGTCTAGAACAGGCTGAGTCAACTAAAGGGAAGGTAGTAATTGTTGGAGAACCGCGCACACACACCCTCATACCTAAAAACCCCGAAGTGGGAGTGTGGAAGCAAAATGTTAGCATTCCTTCGGCTAGGGCTCGCAAGAAGACAAAGGTAACATATAAGATGTTGTTGAACAAGAACCAAAGAAAAGCCAAGGGAACAGGCCCCTGCGCCAAAAAACTAAGTCAGTTGAGGGGCCAAAGGCATTCGGAGGATGGCTTCGGACCACAGTGGCCGAGCCCTCCGCAGGGTGGCTTCGGACCATAGTGGATGATCCCTCCGCATGGCGACTTTGGACCATAGTGGCCGAACCCATCGCACCTTGACTTCGGGCCAGAGTGGCCTAACACCGCTTGTGGCGGCTTTGGACCTCAGTGGTCGAAACCATAGTACGGTGGCTTTGGACCCCAGTGGCCGAGCCCCACGCAGAGCGAGTTCAGCCCTCAATGGCTGAACCCTGCACCACTCTAGACGAGCCCTTCAGCATGAGGCTTCGGCCCACACTGGACGAATGTACCTCCGGCCTGGCAGGACCACTCACTGATATGGTCCAAGACACCGTCGACTTTACCGAACCCCCCTCCGGGTAATAGGTTCGTCTCACAATGGGCGAAGCCACCGGAGCCACCGATGCCTCCACCGTACAACTGGGCAGGAACTCCGTGGGCTCCACACGTATCACAACCAGAGTACCCTCCACAACTTAATGATATGCCTTGTTTTCCTTCGAAGTATTATGAATGGTAGGGACAGGCAGACACAGCGGAGGGAGGCATCGTCCACAGGCTATCCATGGTACCTCCGAATCGACTCGTGCAGAACAAAGTCGAAGAATATGGGCACGAAGAGGCAAAGGATAGGGAGACCAAAGCTATCACAGTCAGAGTATGATCTTAGGAAGTCCCAGTCCCGAAGGCCCCATCGCGGAAGTCTGACGGAGGTAAGTCCCCTACTCTGGCCGAAGCCTGTGCCGGAGCCTGGTCCAATCGACGAAATGAGGCCGGTCCGATCACCGGGGTCCGCAGCGAAGGCCCCTCTGAATACAGAATGCGCAAGGCCGAGATGGACAGTATTAACAGGAACCAAGCAGTGGTACCCGACACCAAGCCACAGCCATGTTGGGCACCTCCAGGTATGTCCAAATCACAAAAGAGGCGTCTACAATGACTACGGGCACAAGAGATGCATGAGAAGAAGGCCGAGGACGAGCGAGACGCTATTTTTTTTAAAATTCTCCCTCGACCAACTACAAGATAGATATGTAAAGTTAAGCCGATTGAGATGACCAATTCAGCTCCTAGTCTGAGCGACAACGAATACGACATGCTCGGGGAAGACAACTCACCCGTCTCCGAGGGGCCCACACCCTAGGCGCTGGACATCAACGTCATCATGCTGCTCGCCGAATTCGCCCTACCACAGGATGAGGCCGAGGTCGCTGAGTCGAACCTCGGCCCACACAATGCTATCTTTGAGAAACCTGAGGACTCGGCTCACCATCTAAAGCCTCTCTACGTCAGGGGTCACATTGACGGAAAGCCGATCTCCTAGATGCTTGTTGACGGTGGCGCCACTGTTAACCTAATGCCTTACTCGCTATTGACGAAACTTGGCAGGGACGAGGATGATCTAAAGAATACCAACTTGATGCTCAATGGCTTCAACGGTGAGAGTTTCGAGGCCAAAGGCATGCTATCCATGGAGTTGATAGTGGGCAACAAGACATTGCCAACAGCATTCTTCATCGTCGATGTGCCAGGTAACTACAGCGTGCTGCTTGGGCGCAACTGGATTCACGCAAATTGTTGCATTCCTTCTACTCTGCACCAGTGCCTAATTTAGTGGGACGGCGATGAAGTAGAGGTCATACCCACAGACACTTTGGCCCAAGTGGCATTGGCGGATGTGTCAGTTGACACCATTCACAACAAGTTAGAATGTCTATCAGGTAAAGATCTTTTGGATTATGATTTCGTTAGCGTGTCCGGAGGACATTTTGTACCAGTGTCTGTAAATCCGGCTAGTGTAGCACGTCTGTTTTTATATTAATAGTCATGTCTAGCAAGAGTAATCTGGATTGGCTAAAGTCTCGTGTAGAGCAGTATCGGTCTACTAAAGACAGTATTGACGAAGCCATTGAGGACTAAGCCGCGAGCTCGTGGAGCATCGGCTACCTATCAAGTCTGGATTTAGGCCTTATAAACAGCCTCCTCATTGCTTTAATTTGGTCGTCTATGACTAAGTTAAAGAAGAAGTGGAATGACTGCTCAAAGCTGAATTTATTAGGCCATGCAGGTATGCAGAATGGGTCGCTAACATTGTTCCTGTAGAAAAGAAAGGTAGCGGCAAAATACGAGTTTGTATTGATTTCAGGGATCTGAATAAGGCCACTCCGAAGGACGAGTATCCGATGCCGATAGCCGACATGCTAATCAACGATGCTTCAGGACACAAGGTACTAAGTTTTATTGATGGCAATGCTGGTTATAATCAAATCTTTATGGCCGAAGAAGACGTCTACAAGACAGCCTTTCGATGCCTTGTTTTTTTCAGTTTATTCGAGTGGGTCATTATGACTTTTGGTCTAAAGAATGCTGGTGCTATGTATCAACGTGCTATGAACTTGATCTTTCATGACTTTCTATGAGTTATGTTAGAAGTTTACATTGATGATGTTGTAGTCAAATCGGATGCTATGGGGAACCATTTAGCCGATTTGAAAGTTGCTTTTGATATGATGCGATAGTACAGCTTAAAAATGAACCCACTCAAGTGTGCTTTTGGCATGTCAGCGGGAAAGTTCTTAGGTTTCATGATTCATGAAAGAGGCATAGAGATTGATCCTAAGAGGCTTGAGAAAATTAGAAACGTTGCGGCGCCGACATGCAAGAAAGATGTGTAGAAGTTGCTAGGCAAGATGAATTATTTGCGTCGCTTCATATCTAACTTGTCAGGCAAGATTGATGCCTTTGTCCCCATACTCCGGCTAAAGAACGAGGCCAAGTTCACTTGGGGGGCAAGACAACAAAGTGCCTTTGAGAAGATAAAAAAGTGCTTGTCATCACCACCCGTGGTGAGAGCACCCAAAGCCGGGATTCCATTCCGGCTATACATCGCTGTTGAAGATAGCATAATCAGGGCCGTGCTAACCTAGGAGGTAGAAGGAAAAGAGTACATCATCAAGTTCTTGAGCTGCCGCCTACAAGACGCTGAGACCAGGTACGCGTTTGTGGAACGTTTATGTTTATCACTTTACTACGCGTGTACCAAATTACGCCACTATCTTCTCCCTACTACATGTGTTGTTGTTTGCCAAACCGATGTTATAAAGCACATGTTACAAAAGCCGATTCTAAGTGGAAGAATCGGAAAGTGGGATTACGCTTTGATTGAATATGATTTGGCCTATGAACCCCTAAAAGCTATGAAAGGCCAAATTGTAGCCAACTTTATAGTTGACCACCACATAGATGTCAGTTGGAGTAACAATGTTGCTTTAATTGAGGTTGTACCGTGGAAACTTTACTTTGATGGTTCAGCTTGCAAAAATGGCCAAGGTATTGGAGTAGTTTTCATATCACCTAGTGGAGCGCGCTTTGAAACTTCGACTCATTAAGAATTTCCCTCTACCAATGAACAAGCTGAATATGAGGCCTTACTGCTAGGGCTTGAATTGTTCGAATCCATGGGTGTTAAACATGTTCATGCGCATGGTGATTCCCTTTTAGTGGTGCAACAAGTGGCTAAGAGTGCTGAATGTTTTAATGGTTTTCTAAACAGCTACTTGGATAAGTGCCTAGACATAGTTGCTACTTTTGATGACTTCAAAATTTCTCATGTGTCAAGAGAGGCCAATTCAGTTGCAAATGATTTGGCTCAGCAAGCATCTGGCTACCAAGTCAGGAGAGGAAAATTTTCTGTATGAGAAAAGCCAATGTTTGGTCTCACTGCCAAAGCTAGTGACTTCAAACAGGTGCACCCTCCGGGTCGGACCCCTCCGCCCGCCGGAGATTACCACGCGCCGAGTCCCTGGGGCCGGAGTACTCCGCCCACCAAAGGATCTGGCACGCCAGAGCCCATGAGCCGAAGTCCCCGGGACAGTAAGGATTTCCAGGAACCCAGACCCTTCGGTAGGAGGCTTCGTCCTGAAAAGCTTCACGCAGCTAGTCCTAGTAGGCTTTGGCAGAAGCAAGAAGGGCTCGGGGGACACTCCGAAATCAGTAGATTAGACATTATTCTAGGGAGTGAGCTAGCAAAACTCTCAGAAGTCCATAGGGGCGATTGGAGAACTCCAATCGTCCGGTATTTGAGAGACCCTAGCCAAAGGGTTGATCGGAAAGTTCGGCGGCAAGCGGTTAAATTTGTGTTGCTAGATGACACACTATATCGCCGAACTATTCATGGAGTATTGTTGAAGTGTTTAGGCAATGAAAAATCCCAAGTGGCTATGGGAGAAGTCCACGAAGGGCTTTGTGGCACTCATCAGTCGGCCCAGAAAATGAGTTGGATGCTCAAGAGAGCGGGTTTCTACTGGCCGACTATGACTGAGGATTGTTTTAAGTATTATAGAGGGTGTGAAGCATGTCAGAAGTTTGGAAATATTCAATTAGCTCCTGCTTCATTACTTAACCCTAATGTCAAGCCATGGTCATTCCGAGGTTGGGGTTTAGACTTCATCGGCCAAATTCACCCCCCTTCCTCAAAAGGGCATCGGTTCGTGTTGATGGCGATGGACTAGTTCACCAAATGGACCGAAGTCGTGCCTCTCAAGAACATGACTCACAATGAATTACTTGATTTTATCTTAAAGCACATTATACATAGATTCGGTATTCCTCAAACTCTCACTATAGATCAAGGTAGTTCGTTTGTTTCTAAGGAAGTAAGGGACTTTGCTGAATTTTATCGTATTAAGTTAATAAACTCTTCACCTTACTATGCTCAGGCCAATGATCAGGCCGAGTCTAGTAATAAAACTGTGATTAAGCTCATTAAGAAGAAGATTGAAGAATTCCCTAAGAGGTGGCATGAAGTGCTTTCCAAGGCACTATGGGCTTGCAAAATTGCAAAGCACGGTGCTACCAAAGTTAGTCCATATGAGTTGGTATATGGACAAGAAGCCATTCTACCCGTAGAAGTAGATCTTGGCTCTTTAAGAGTTCTAAAGAAAGATGTCTTATCGGTCGATGAATATGAAACTCTTTTAAAAGATAGTTTAGAAGAAGTGACTAGTAAGAGGTTAAAGTCTTTAGAAGCCATAGAAGTGGACAATAGGAGAGTAGCCAAAGCCTACAATAAGAAGGTTAAACCAAAATCATTTCAGGAAGGTGACTTGGTTTGGAAGACGATTTTACCCTTAGGCACTAAGAGTCTGTTGACACGAAAACGTGCCCCCGCACTTGGGTCAGTTCAACGATCCAAAAGTGTGCAGATACTTAGGGACAGGCCTAAGCGTAACACAACACCGATGTCGCGTTCCGACTATCCTTAGCCGTGGTAAGGGGGATGGAGTCGCCAAGCAATCAGATCACACAAAATAATCCAATTAGCCGAAAGAAATATATTAAACAGAATAAATCAGCAAATCGGTTGGAGCCTGTCTGCTTCATAGTATGGTGCGAAGGGGGTCGCCTAAGTATACCTTCAGCATCTAGTGCGAAGTGTCCCGCCGAAGGGTGCCTTCGGCGTTTGGACTGATCTGGCCGAAGATGGACTCCGAACGGATCTGGACGCGACAATCACCTCCGAACAGCGAGGTTCGGCGTGAAGTCTCCGATATAGTAAGATACAAAATAATGACTCAAACGCAATGCGCGAGTGTGACTTCATCTAGAGCGGAGTACGAGTGTGGTGAAGCCTGTCGTGACGAAGTCTGTTGGCGAAGCGTGTGGTCGTAGCAATCATTCTCGCCGAAATGTGTTCTAGCAACCTCCGAAATTGATCTCTCAGCTCCGGACACCTCTGACAAAGTAGCTCTGAACGTAAGTAACCTGCACCAGATAAGATTTGAAGTACTAATTCGGCCTAAGGACCGAATTCTGCTAAGTGTTGCACTAGTAGAGAATGTAGCAATCTATTACGCAGATTAGCAGATACTTGACACACGAAGTAACAAGGCGATAGCAATCTATTACGTAGATTAATGAATACTTCACAAGCGAATTAACAAGGATTACCACTGTTCCGAAGTGGCCATCAAAGGGCTTCCAGGCAAACCCACGAAGAGTACAGAAAGGTAAAGATAAAGTAAATGCGATCAAAGCTAGGGCTTTGTGGTAATCCTTGTTGGGGGGGCTCTGAACTGGCTTCGCCTCTATACTTATAGGTGCTAGACCTCTGATCCAATCTTCTATAATTCGGCTGAATAGAGATAAAAACTTAGCCAGAATCGTGCCCAACTCTATCTCTGCCAAAGTGGGCCTTCGGCCAGGCCCATCGAAGTCGGTTCCTTGGGCCAAACTTTGGCGGAATGGGCCTCCGAAGGCTTTCTGGCCGAAGGCCGTGGGCTGGCTGGAAGCTTTCGGAGCCCATAGCCCAATGGTCCTTCGGCCCTGTAGGGCTTCAGCCTGACCCGGGACATGTGTATTTTTGTCCCAAATTACCAAAATTGATATTTTGACAATCTTAACCATTGATGTCATTTTTGCTATCAATAGAGTCCCAAATTTGGTAAATGGTCGACTAGTTGGGAAGGTCCTTTCAAAATAGCCGAAATCGCTCCTAGCAATTCATATGTGTTAGAATCTCTAGAAGGAGAGCAGTTTCAAAGAGCTTTGAATGGCAGATACTTGAAAAGGTATTTCCCAAGTGTGTGGCAAACAACTTGAAAGATGTCGAAAGGCCGATATGGAAGGTATCGCCTTTAGCCCGTTATGCTTTTAGTTCACTCAGTTCACTGAAAGGCAGGAGGGCATGTGTTGATAGCAAAAAAAGGTATTAATGGTTAAGATTGTCAAAATACCAATTTTGGAAATTTGAGCCGAAAATGCACGTGTCCCGGGTTGGGCCGAAGCCCTACAAGGCTGAAGGTCCAATAGGCTACGGGCTTTGGAAGCTTCCAGCCAGCCCACTGCCTTCGGCCTGGAGGCCTTCAGAGGCCCACTCCGCTGAAGCTTCAGCCCAAGGAGCAGACTTCGGTGGGCCTGGCCGAAGGCCCACTTCGGGTAGAGTTAGAGATTGAGTCTGATTTTGGACCGAGTCTTTCACGCGTGATCAAAACGAATTCCACCAGATTAGTCTTAGAGATTAGAAGTCTACCCCCTATAAATATAGGGGCGAGGCCGGTTCAGAAGTCCCCCCAACACAAATCAACCACAAAGCCCTAGCTATGAACCGTACTTTACTTTATCTTTATTTTCTGTATTCTTCGTGGATTTGCCTGGAAGCCCTCCGACGGCCACTTCGGAATAGTGGTAAGCCTTGTTACTTCGCCTGTGAAGTATCCGTTAATCTACGTAATAGATTGCTATCGCCTTGTTTCTTCGCCTATGAAGTATCTGTTAATCTATGTAATAGATTGCTATCGCCTTGTTACTTCGCCTGTGAAGTATCCGCTAATCTGTGTAACAGATTGCTACCTTCGCTCCTATTGCAACACTTAGCAGAATTCGGTCCTCAGGCTGAATTGGTACTTCGAATCTACTTTGTTGTAGATTTCCATGTTCGGAGCCACTTCGTCGGAGGTGTCCGGAGCTGAGAGATCAGTTTCGGAGGTTGCTAGAACACCCTTTGGCGAGACTGCTGCTTCGACCACCCGTGCCGGACCGTCACGCTATTGTCAGATTGGCCAAGTCCCGCACGCAACGCACTTCGCCAACAAACTTTGCCACAACAGGCTTCGTCATGCCCGTACTCTGCTCCAGACGAAGTCATGCTCGCGCGCTGCGCCTAAGTCATTATTCTGTAGCTCACTGTATTAGAGACTTCACGCTGAACCCCGCTGTTCGGAGGTGATTGTCGCGTGTAGATCCATTCGGAGTCCGTCTCTGGCCAGATCAGTCTGAACGCCGAAGGCAGCCTTCGGCGGGACACTTCGCATCAGACACCGAAGGTACGCTTCGGTGACACCCCTCGCACCATACTTTGAATCAGTCAGGCTTCGTCCAGTTTCTGACTCGTTCTGTTTAATACATTTCTTTCGGCTAATTGGATTATTTATGTGTGATCTGATTACCTAGCGACTCCACTCCCTTACCACGGCTACGGGTAGTCGGAACACGACGTCAGTGTTGTGTTACGCTTAGGCTCGTCCCTAAGTATCTGCACACTTTTGGATCGTCGAACTGACCCAAGTGCGGGGGCACATTTCTGTGTCAACAGGTTCATGTTCTTTGTCCAGAACATTCACCGGCCAGAGTGCTGAGCACAACTTTTATGTACCGGTGAATTAGACATAACATAAGATTATCTTTCAATGTTGTGATTGCTCATAATTGCAATTTAACTGTTCTATTTCCTACATCAGTACTGCTCGATATTGGCAGATAATTCTTTCATCGACCTGTGAGTACAACAAGTGATTGAGGCATTTTTTGTTTCTGCACTAAGAATGCATGCCCACTAAACAAAAAGATACTACAGCTGTAGTTCAGTCTATTCACTTAGAGTTGCACTGAGTTTCTGTTTTTACGTGATTGAAGTAAGTGATATTCAGAGTGTGTTTTATTCAGATCAGAAACCAAAAGGATTGTTAATCTGATCTTTGACTCTTGCTCTATGATATTTTGTGTTGAATGCTTCATTTATCCAGCAAGCACCTTTTTGGTTGATACTCAGTTATGGAATTGTTCTGCTGTGAAGAGAATACAGTCAAGAAAGTGATCATATACTGCTTCTAGACTGACTTTGTATTGAACTGTTCTGAATCTTTGGTCAAGCACTCATCTCTATGAAAGATTGATTCTCCACTTAAGTTGTGTCTCTATCTTTGATTCTGGTTTGATATTTGTTCTATAAACACAAATCTAGACCATTTCTGCAATCTTAAGCATCATGTTTGATCATTAGAACTAAAGGACTGAAAGTGTGCCGGATTAACTACAGTAGTTCATTAGTTGATGTTAACTATTCCTTTTGTTTTGTCATCATCATTTCTGGTCCTTTGTTGAAATTGATCTCTCGGATTGTTTCTCTTAGAATGAATAGTGTGTTGAAACATTGTCCCTTTTGTCATGCCAAAGAGCTACAGTCCACGGTTGTGAATGTTTGAGTGGTTGAACATGATTGAAGTTTCAACAATAGAGGTTTACCTATTTTGATACAGTGGAATCCGGCAAAAGTCAAAAATCAGTTTTTAGAGGTCGACTGAATTAATTGGTGTTTCAAAGTCCAATTGAAAGGATAGTTGATACTTTATCAACTGATTCAAATGAATCATTCATCTAAAACTTTTAATCGAACATCAATTTAAATCTGCAATTTTTAGAGGAGCGTTGGGTGTCATTGGAAAGGCCACCTGTTTTAATTAAAAATTTGTCAAGGCGCCTATTCACCCCCCCTCTAGTCGCTATTCTGATCCCACAATTGGTATTAGAGCCAGTTAGATCATCAGTTGACCTTAACCAGTTTGTGATCCTTGTGGCGACATGGATAAGAACTCTAAGATTTTGATGTTTGATGGTGGAGATTACGCTTATTGTAAGGTGCACATGGAGGCTTATCTACTAAGCCAAGGAAGTTCTATTTAGGACATTGTTGATTCCCAATATGTGATCCCTGAAACTCGCAATGAGTTTGACAGGGTCCAGCACCTTAGAACTGCACGTGAGATTTGGTCTAAACCTTTCATGAGGGCACTTCTCAGATTAAGGCTAGGAGGCAAAGCACTTATAACCAAGAATACCAAATGTTTGTGCAAGGCCCCGGTGAATCTGTAGATGCCATGTTTGCACAGTTTGATGGAATTTTGAGCAACTTGCCCTCCACTGGGACATTATCTTACTCGGATCATGACAGGGCGATCAAACTTCTCTATGCTCTTGATCGTAGCATATGGGAAGTAAAGATCTCGAGTATTGAAGAGTACATGAGCTTTGACACTTTGACTTGCGATAAACTTTTTAGTAAACTTAAGTCCACCGAGATCGCCAAGGCATCTCGTTCTGGAATTGGGAACTCTTTGCCACAATCCATGACACTAGTTTCCAATTCTAGCAGTGGCACCTCATCTGGAGGTAATATGTATGGAGTTTGTGCTTTTTCTGTAGGTTTTGCCTTGTCTTCTTTGGTCTCTATCACAAAAGAACAAGTGGACACATTAGACGATGAGGAGCTTGCTCTCATAGTCAAAAAGTTCACTAGATTCTACAATGATAGAAGAGATCAAAGAAGAGGAGGCTCTCGAGGATGTTTTGAGTGTGGTGATCTTAATCATATCAAAGCCAATTGCCCAAAACTGAAAGCAAAGAATGAACATGAACACAAACACCGAAAAAGAGACAAAAAAACCTTCTTCAACGGCAAGACAGGAAAAGTCGCAAAAAGAGTGGCTACAGTGTTTGTGGCTGCTCTTAGCGACATCGACAACACCTAAAGTGAGGAGCCAAGCTCCAATGAAGAAGAGCCATGCAAGAATGAAGAAAAGAAGAAAAAGACAAAAGAGTTCAACGGCCTCTGTTTCATGGCCAATGACAAGCACAGCAGCGATGAGCTAGACTCATCTGAGGTTAGTTTATCTCATGACCATCTTCTTGTTCAAAATGATGAATTACATGATGCAATCATTTCACAAGATAGACTACTCAAACTTATGAACCTACCCCAAGAAAAACTATGTCCACTCTACCTACTACCATTGAGAAAGAGAGAGCCCAATTAGACACCCCTCAGAAAGCCAGAAATCCTACCCAACCTAAAAGGATAATCATTCCACCACCCAAGACAAACTCCAAGGAAAAACCAAGAAAAATTGTGAGGTTTGCACCAGAAACTTATGAACCTACACACAAGAAAGTTTTTCATTGCTCTTATTGTTATCGGGTAGGTCATTTGATTGGTTTATGTTATCGTCGTATCAAGGATGAACGTCGTGCTCATGCTATGAACTTTCATGATTTATATTATCCATCTTCTTGTTTGCATGAGTATGATTGTCGTTCTTATTCTGATTATGAGGCTCCTCATGATTATATGAGTGACTATACCCATCGTGGTTTACATCATGCTTCATATGATGTTAGACCACGTGTTAGAGGTCTTAGTCCAAGTCATTTTAGGAGATCCCAACATTTTGCAAGAAGACCTCGCTTTCATTATGATCCTCGTCCTGCACAGTCTTCTGTTTTGCCTAACTCTCGAGTTGTTTAGTGCTGGTGTTGGGGGAGATAATCCCGATGACAGTAGGGGAGCGTGAAGGCCTGTACGGCTCCGAAGGAAGATTACGGCCGGAAGACCGAAGCCCTACGCCGGAGGTGCCTGGACCTTCGAACGAGGAAGCCGAAGGCCTTCGGAGGCCCCGAGACGTGCCGGAGGAGCCCAAGGGAGTGACCAGCCAGGTGCCGGAGGCCACGCTCCGGGAGGAGCCGATGCTCCGAAGAAAGGCCATATGCCAGGAAGGCCTAGTCAAGGCCGTAGGGGGACAAGATCGTGATCGTCTGCGCCGTGTTGGGCGACCTTTGTAGTGCCCGACACGGCCGATACGCTGTCAGATCGCACCTTCTTGTATGTACTATGTAGTTCCTGTCTGTACTATGTAGTGTCTGTTTTGTCTGTACCACTGACCGATGTCAGGCTGAATGGCAGTTGGGGGCTGTGGGAACCCGACCCTTCAGAGCGGGCCACCCTATAAATACCCCCCAACTGTAGTTGTAATACACACGATCCAAGAATACAGAGCGCGCAACATTTCATTACTCCCATCCACTGAGAAAACCTGCTGGTTCGATCCGTCGTTCCAACAGCTGGATACCTAAACATTTTATTACTAACCCTAGCACTGAGTACTCGAGGTCTTTTGTCTCTGTTTAGGGGAGACATGGAAGTGAGGAACATAGTGAGGTGTGTCACTAGTGTTCAATGGAACGATGAGTGATTGATAGGCTGAGTTCATGAGTTGAGTCTGGATGTACTGGAGTTGGTGTGCGTGTATGTGTTTGTCTCATGTGTGCAGGCTAGAGTTAGTCATCAACTGTCGATGGCACGAGATCAGGGTTAGATGGGGAGAGTAATGCCAGATGGTCGAGGGTGTTAGTCGAAGTCGATCTGTCATTCCAACAGTTGGCGTCGTCCGTGGGGATCCTAGTTCAAGAAGCTATCGTCCTCTACATCCAGTCACCAAAGCATGTCGGGTCGGAAGGGCGCGAGCACGGTTCCTCTGCGACAGACAGCCCGCACCGCCTTAGTCGAGCCCACCCCAGTCACCATTCCCGACCAACTGGTCATCGCGTCCGTCGGGGCGCCTGCCGTGGAGCCAACCCAGGCTTCGGAGGGGACGTCGGAGGTTCGGGGTCCTATTGGCACTCCAGAGCCAGCCGCCGTCAATCCCGCGGAGCTCCAGGAGCGGCCGTCAGGGGGGCACCCTCCAAGCGAGCCCCCGATGGTGGCCCTCCGGACTGACTACGTTCACTCACAAGACCCCGAGACCGCCTCAAGAGGAGGCGGGAGTCAGGCCTATGCTCTGGCCGCCAAGAACGCCAAGCTGAAGGCGGAGCTGGCGCAATGGCGCCAGGAGGCGTCGCTCCGCCCTCCTGAGCCCTCCCGCGCTACGAGGGTTGCGGCCGTAGCCCTGAGCGACGATGAAGATCAGGAGGAGGAAGAAAACGCGTCGTACGACGTGGAGTCTCCCCTGCACCCTGACCTTCAGAGGGTGCGCTTAGGCTTGAAGTTTCGTGCCGCCAAGCTTCCCAAGTACTCTGGGGACTCTGACCCCGGAGAGTTCTCTCGCTCGTACGTGCTAGCGATAGAAGCGTCCGGAGGGAGTCGGGACACCATGGCTAAATGCTTCCCTTTGGCACTCGAAGGGATCGCCCTCCGGTGGTTCTAGTCGCTCCGGCCTGGGACCATCCGTTCGTGGGACCAGCTGAGGAAGAAATTCGTCAACAAATTTCAGGGAACCTTCGTGGCCCCTATGTCCACCGGGAGTCTCTTCCAAGTGAAGCAGTAGCCCGGGGAGACTTTGCGGCAATACTCCCAGCGCTTCGCGCACACCAAGGCCCAGATCAAGGGGCTTTCGGCTTCCTCAGTCATAGACGCTGCCCGGGAAGGCGTCACCCACCCGGGCCTCCTTGACAAGCTCCATCGGAAGCATATATCCTCTGTGGCGCAGCTCATGACGTACTTTGAAGAGTACGCCCGGTCCGAGGAAGGCCAGATACGTCGACAGGTGATGATAGTCCCTGTCCGAGCCACGAATGCCAAGGCGTACGAAGTCTCACCGGACCTCGACCGTGGGGCCCGCCCTGCTCCTGGCTTCTGCCGCCAGGACTCCGGCCAGCAAGACCCCGTTCATCGAGACTCCCGGTGAGGTCGGAAGCACCCTCAGGGGGAGGTCCTCAGCATCACCCCCCGGATCCCCGCTAAGCACCAGCACATGTCCGGCGGAGGCCGCTTCACCGAAGCTAGGGCTCCATCACGGGCACCCTCCGGAGGGGCCACGCTTTACTGCAGCGTCCACGGCGAAAACCGGAGCCATGACACCGACTCCTGCCGGACCATCCTCACCCTCCGGAAAGACTACCTCGAGCGAAACGCCGGCCGTGGTTCCGTCGACAAGGGAGTCCCTGCGCCTCGCCCAGAAGTGGTCCAGGTGGTCGGACGCTGCGACGAGCCAGAAGTCCTTGCCCCGGAGTTCGGCAGGGCCTAGGCTCCCAGACTCGAAGATGCACCGGATCGAGGGAAGCGGGTGGTCCTCCCCATATCCGGAGGAGGGGCCCTGGGAGCCTTGTCCAAGCACCAGCGGCGAGACTACGTTCGGGAGGTCGGGCATATCGGCACGTCCAGCCCCTCCGTGCTCCCTGAGTGGTCCCATGTTCCCATCTCCTTCACCGCCGAAGATGCCGCTGGCGTCAAGTTCCTGCATGCCGACACCCTCATCATCTCTGCAGATATCGCCGGAATTTAGGTGCGTCGCATCCTGGTCGATGGCGGAAGTTCTGCTGACATCATCTTCGTGCAGGCCTTTGACCAGCTGTGTCTTTCTCAAAAGCACTTGCTGCCGGCTTCCCGACCACTCCAGGGCTTCGCGGGACCCCCGCTCAATGCCCTGGGGCAGATCGTGATGGACGTAACCTTCGAAGACTCTCCCCTCCAGCGCAGCGAGGAAATCCTCTTCGACGTCATCGATGCCCCGTACGCCTACAATGCCATCTTCAGGAGCCATCGCTCATCATAACTATCTATGCCTCAAGATGCCAACTCTAGGAGGGGTGTTGTCGGTCCGGGGCGACTAGGCAGCGGCCCGTCGGGTCGAATATGGCCACTCGGCGCCGCTGGAACCACGCCAGATCCACAGCATCCGCGAAGGATTGGAGGGAGCCATCCTGCCCGATGCCGGAGACTCTGCACCGAAGGGGCGCCCGGTCAAGCCTCTACCGGAGAGGGAGGTCATCACGAAGATCTTAATCCAGTACGAGAAGGAGTACCTGATCCGATTCGGAGGGGCCCTAGAGCCGAAGGTGTCGGAGCAACTCGAGGAGGTCATCCGCAACAACCTAGACATCTTCGCATGGTACGATGAAGATATCCCAAGTGTTGACCGCTCAATTATCGAGCATTCCTTGGCGGTCGACCCTAAGGCTCGGCCGGTGCGCCAGGGGCTCCGAAAGATCTCCATCGAATGGGCGGAGCTTGCCAAGGCTGAGACTGAGAAGCTGCTTCGAGCGGGGGTCATTCGAGAAGTGAGTCACACTGAGTGGTTGTCTAATCCAGTGTTTGTCCAGAAGAAAACATCTGGCAAATGGCGCATGTGTATCGACTTCACTTCTCTGAATAAAGATTGCCCTCGTAACCCCTACCCCATGCCTCGCATTGATCAGTTAGTTGATTCCACTGCTGGTGCTGAGCTCCTCAGTTTCCTCGACGCCTATTCGGGATACCACAAGATCTGGATGAAGCCCGAAGATCAGGTCAAGACAAGCTTCGTTACCCCTTCGAGAGTGTTTTGCTACATTCGAATGCCCTTCGGCCTCCGCAACGCCGGAGCTACTTTCTCGAGATTGATATCCAAGGCTCTGGGCCATCAGATAGGCCGTAACATCGAAGCATATATGGATGATATTGTCATTAAAAGTACCACCAAGGATCACCATAGTGCAGACATAGCTGAGACCTTCGACAACCTTCGGTGGTGTGGAATCTGCCCTAATCCAGAGAAATGCGTCTTCGGAGCGCGCGCTGGGAAGCTGCTCGGGTATCTGGTCTCTAGCCGAGGTATCGAGGCCAGCCCTACGCAAGTCAGCGCATTGCAGAACATGTCTCCTCCCCGGAATTTGAAGCAAGAACAAAAGCTAGCCGTGCGCCTAGCCGCTCTCGGCCGATTTTAGGCGAGATCGGCCGAAAAAAGTTTGCCCATTTTCAAAGCACTGCGGGGCTCTAAAGATTTTGAGTGGGCCCCCGAATGTCAAGACTACTTCGATCAACTAAAATAGTACCTCTCCGGCCTTGTGGCCCTCGCCACACCTCGGGCCAGCAGTCCTCTTCTGATCTACCTCACCACCTCTGGCAGCGCAGCAAGCGCGGCCCTAGTCCAAGAAGAAGACCTCGCCGGGAAGCTGGTGCAACGGCCGGTCTACTTTGTATCCGAAGCCCTCTCCGGAGTGAAAACGCGATACTCCAAGCTCGAGAAGGTGGCGTACGCTCTCGTCCTGGCTTCCCGGAAACTTCGACACTACTTCTTGGCCCACGATATCATTATCCCAACCACATACCCACTGGGTGACATGTTCCGAAACAAGGATGCCACCGGACGCATTGGAAAGTGGGCGGTGGAACTGGCCCCATTCGGGATCTCCTTCGTTGCCTGAACCGCCATCAAGTCTCAAATCCTCGCCGACTTCGTGGCCGAATGGACATCTGTGGCTGACTGCACTGATACCACAGCAAGAGAGGGAGTCTTGACCGTCTATTCGGATGGTGCCTACCAGGCTTCTGGAGCCGGGGCCGGAGCAGTCATTGTCTCCCCCTCTGGCCAGCAGGCTTCGTACTCTGCTCGGTTGAATTTCAAGGCTACCAACAATATCGCCGAGTACGAAGGAGTGATGCTGGGTCTTTGCAAGGCGCATGCGCTTGAAGCCGCCCGAGTCGTAGTCAAGACCGATTCCCAGGTCATCGCCGGGCATATCTACAAGAGATTCCAGGCCCGGCACCCCGACCTCGCCACCTACCTTGAAGCCATTCGGAAATTCGAAGCATCCTTCAAGGGGGTATCCATCCAAAGCATCCCAAGAAGCAAAAACTGCCAAGCCGACGCCCTCACCAAGGCCGGAGCCGGCGGCCAAGCCTTGCCGCCGGGCGTCTTTTTCGAAGAAATTACACAACCTTCGGCGCTCCTTCGATACAAAGCATCAACCTCCGCACCAGTTGAACCCCCAGCATCGCTTCAGCCGGCTACAGTTCTCTGCATGGTCAGCAGCGATTGGCGGGAGCCCATTCTACGAACGCTCAGCTGCGATTCGGATGACCGACCCAGTTCGGATCAAGCGCGGCTCCGACTCCGCGCCAGGTCTTTCCAACTCATTGATGACATCTTATACAAGTCCGGGGTATGCTCCCCGCTGCTCCGATGCATCTCTCACTTGGACGGATGGCCATGCTCCGAGAAATCCACGAGGGGCTATGTGGCAGCCACTTAGCACATCGGGCACATGCCGGGATGAGAAACCATGTTGAAGAATATGGTTTTGATATTCCAGATGTGATGAGTGATTGTCAACGGAAGTCAAAGGAAGGGAGAGATGAAGAACTGCCGAGTCTGAGGCGCATGTGACTCAGGTACACGGGCAGTGAGCGACGGCCGGGCAGAGGAGCTGCGGAGTCGGGCTGGCCCAATCCGGGTACATGGCTAGGAGCGGCAGATGATCCACTGGTCTGTTGACTGGGTTTGACTCAGGTACACGGGCGGCGAGCGATTGCCGGGCTGAGGAAGCTGCGGGGTCGGGTCGGCCCAATCCGGGTACCCGGTGCGAAGACGGTGGACACTTTGTCAGTTTCGGCGTAAAACTGACAATCTATGTTTAATGTGTTTTTTAGGATAATAATATTTAGTTTCTAAGTTTAGAATATTTTTATTTAAGTCAGGTAATTTTTCTAAGAATATTTTAGTAATTTTCAGAATTTATTTTAGAGTTAGTTTATTTTACCCGAGGGTAAATTAGTCTTTTCATGTATTAGGATTTGCCTATAAATAGGCCTCTATCCCCTTGGGGATAGTTGACTGTTTTCATCAGAGATCAATCTAAAGTCCAGTTTTCTACCGTCATTCTATTTCTCCCGAGATCAATCTAGAGTTTAACTTTTTATGTTCGGTTTTTTCATCTTCTTTATCGGCGTCTGTTTATTTCTGCTATAGTGCGTCCGGCCATTGTTTCTCCGTGCAGTTTTTCAGCCGAGGAGCAGTTTCCAGGCGTGGGGCCAGCCGCACGCAACGTACAGCGGCGGCAGGAATTGGCGCTGACGCCGTGGCTGACGCAAGGAGAACGGCGGCAGCACTAGGCCGCAGGGCTCAGCACGGAAGCTACGGCGGCGCAGGGCTGGCGCAAGCGGTGCGACGTCACGACGTTTTCTGGTGGAGCTTTTCCTGGCGGTCACAGCGCATGGAGATTGGTTTTGTGATCCGGTTTTTCTGGATGCAGATTTGTTTCCTTCCTTGTTTGCACGCAAATCGAGGCATGACCACATATTTGTTGCTCCTGTAGTTTTTGTTTCACGCCGGTGTATGCATGCGGGTAAAAAGTTTTAATCCCCTATTTTTGGTAGATCTATTTTTAGAGATAATCATCTATTAATTAATTAGCTGAAAATCTGTTTAGAATTTTCGTGGGTAATTTAATCTGCTAGAATAATTTTTAGTACTCACATATTTTTATTTAAATATCTTTTAATTTGCTCGTGTAAAAAGAAAAATTATTTTTAGTCGCAGCAATATTTTATTCTAGATTTACATGAAATATTTTAGGTTTATTTCTGAATTAATTTCTGGATGATCCATGTTTTTGTTTAGTTGATTAATATTTTATTTTTAGACCGCAACCTAAATATTTTATTAATTTATTTAGGTATCTTGCTTACATCATTAAATTTTTTCTAGTACCAATTTTATTTACTACAGTATTTATATTTAGTTTATCTTTAATATCATTTTAATTAGCACACCAGTCATTTGTAAGCTAGACAACTTTAATTCCTGAAATCTGCTTTGCAAATATTATTTGTCTGGTTAAGTTTATTTGGGTGGTGGGATTAAAATATAGTTTAACAAGAAATTTTTAGGCGCCCATTCACCCCCCTCTGGTCGCTACTTTCGGTCCTACAAGTGGTATCAGAGCAAGGTTAGGTTTTTCTAATATCTTAACCGATTCAAAACCTAGGTAGTGACCATGACGTCTTCTGGTAAAATCCCATCCCTAGAAGCTTTTGGCTACACTTATTGGAAGACTCGCATGCGAGCATACCTTATGAGCCAGAGCTCGGACATATGGGAGATTTGTGTTCATCCTAGTTTCACCATTACGACTATTGCTGCGGATACTGCTGAAAATATAATTACCCAGCATCAAAATAATAGTAAGGCGGTGAACATTTTATTTTCTGGTCTAGGTCCTAGTGAGTTCGAACGTGTTAGCCATCTCACCACTGCTAGAGAGATCTGGGCTACCCTCCAGGCACATCATGAGGGGACAGCTCAGGTCAAGGCTAGACTATATCAGACCTACCGGCGTGAGTATGAAAATTTCTCACAGAAGCCGGGTGAGACTATTGAGGCTTTGTTTGGTCGTTTTCAATCGATCATTAACAAGCTTCGTGTTAACAATGCCGAGGGTGATCAGCTGGTCTCAGATCATGAACAGGCGCTTAAGGTACTCCATACCTTGGACCCTAAGATCTGGGAGATCAAGGTTTCTTCTATTGTTGAGAGCACATCTTATGATACCTTGACTATCGCAGAGCTTTTTAGTAAGCTCAAGGCCTCAGAGGTCGATATCCAGTTGAGATCAAATCTCACTGGTTCTGGATCAAAGACTCTGGTGCTTGCGACACCATCTGCTGATTCTAATGCCATGAGTTGTACTGCACTTTCCTTGATGTCTATCTCCGAGGAACAACTTGATTCACTAGGAGATGATGATCTATGCTTGTTTAACAACCGGGTGTGACGTGTTTATGATAAGCGAATGTTTAAGAGACATGGCACAAAATCCGGATGCTTTGAGTGTGGTGACCCAGGTCATTTTATCGCCGACTGTCCCAAGCAAAAGAATTATAAGAAGGGAACTAACGGCAACTCCTACAACTCTGGCAAGTATGACAACTCCACGAAGGGCAAGCCCAAGACAAGGTTCTTTCGAAAGGCTCTAAAAGATTACAGGCGTGAGAATAAGAAGCGAGACAAGACCTTCTTCGCCGAGATGGAGAAAAGATACTCCAAGAGATCCTCGTCTTCCTCATCGTCTTCAAGTTCAAGTGATGAAGAGATCACGATCAGGAAGGGGAAGGACAGAGACAATCTGACGGGCCTCTGTTTCATGGGCTTCGGGGACAAGCCGAAGAGACGCTCACGTGACAGCCGAAGACCCCCCGAGAGCTTCTGCTCAATGGCTCTTAGGGAGAAGAAAGAAAAGGACTCCTCCTCCGACGACGACGATGATGAGAATGCATCTTCCTATGAACAAGAAGTTGTTAATTTACTAGAACAGAACAGTCAGGAGTTGAAGTATAGGGAGAAAATGCTAAGAGGGGCTAAGAAGAGGATAGATGAGCTTGAGTGTGAGCTTACCACGGCGAATGGCAAGATTGAGAGTTTGTCTTCTTCCCCTTGCTTGGGTGATAGTGGTGAGTGCCCTAACTGTGAGGTGATGTTGTGTGACCTGACGACTCTTAAGTCCAGGTACATTGAGAGAGTAGACAAGAGAGACGCATTGGCCACTGAGCTTGAAAGCGCTCAGCAGGAGCTAAAAGATGCGCATGCCACTGTTGTCGCACCTTGTGTAGACTGCCCATCTCATTTAGCTAGTATAGCTGAGCTGAGAGCCAAGAGTGATGAGCAATTGAGCGAGTTAGCTGGAGTGAGAGGTGAGTTGGAGCAGACTAAGCTAGAGCTTGAGACCTTGTCAGTTCCATCCACTGTTTGTGAGAACTGTTTATCCATTAGAATGGAATTGATCAAGCTAAAAACTGAGAAGTCTGTCGAAGTTGATAAAGAGTGTGAGATCTGTTTGTCTCAGGTGGAGGTGTTAGCTACTTTGAGAGAGAAGCTAGCTGATGTTCAGAACGAGAACTTTTACCTCCGTTCAATCCTGAGTTGGATTAGTGCTAGAGAGCCACAGCTCGGCATGATGATCCAGCAATTCAAGAGACAGGATGGTTTTGAGGTAGGGTACACATATACCAAGGCTGATTTTGAGAGCGCCATTAGCCGTGCAGTGGAGTGGAGTAAGATGACTCTAGAACAGAGATATCCCAAGACTCACTCCACTGAGTCCTTTAAGGATAGTCAGCCCAAGGATGGAGTGTTCCAAGAACAACCTAAAGCTCCACCTAAGAAACAGATCTGGGTTCCTAAGCCTAAAACTCTTCACACTTCTCTTGATTCCTTACCTGGACCTTCTCACACAAAAAAAGCTTCACCCAACACCACCAAGCCTAAGAATCCTAAGCCTCAACCACAATCCAAGAAGCCTACCTATCACTGTGAGTTTTGTCAGAGAGACGGGCACCTTGAGAAGTTTTGCTTTAGGAGGAAGAGGATTGAGCGAGCAGAGAGAGCTCGAGGTGGGCAGGAGCAGTCCTACCAGCAGGGTGGTAGACAAAGAGTTCCTCGATGTAGAAAGAGGCTAGAGGCCAGGCCACGTCGTGTAGGTGGTGGTAGAGGAGACGGTTTTTATGATCGTGCTCCGGAGGGTGGTTTCCGTTCCGGCAGAGTTCCGGCTCGTTATGGATATGATTTTGGACCTCGTGACCGTGATTTTAGGAAGAACAGAGGACCGCGCTTTGTTCCGCGTTTCGGTCTAGACTCATATGATTCCTTCTATTTTCCTACATTTGAGCAGATGGCTCGACACTGGTTCAACACTTTTACTAAACCTGGCATTGGACCGTTTGGTCCCACCCATGATTATTGATGTTGTTTTGGGAGTTGTGTATCCTTTTTTAGGATATTTTGAGTCAGCTTTTTATTGGTATCAGTTTTTTTTACTTTCTTCTTTATTTTTTTATTGAGTCTTTTTGTGTGCGTTCATATCTTGCATAATCATTAGTCACATTTTGAACTTGCTTGCGCTATATGATTAATTTGCTTTACTTTCTCTAGCTAGTATATGTTTTTGATTACTTGTCGATGATCATGTTTTGTTTCAGTTCACATGATATATCTCATATTTGTCATATGCATGGCTTTTATGCTTTAAAATTGAAAAACGATCACCATTACTTCTGGTAAATAGCATGTGTAGGCTGAATGCTTTCGCTATCTTTTACATGCCTGATAGCTAGTTCCTTACTTAGATGCAGATATGCAACTTGGACATTTATATGCTTTAAATATGAAAAATGTGCTATAAAAATGATAAAAATTCAGGAAAATGAAAAATGTATGCATTTTTTTATGATTATCAGAAAAGATCCAGGTGGGTTTGCTTTGTCGCATTGCATTGTTCTGGACTGCTTACCATAGCACTTTGGTATGAACTAGGACGATGTAATGTATGCCAAGACCAATGTCTTAAGCTTCTGACGGTCCAGTTCTGGCCTAGGCTTGACTTGGTCGGTTAGCATAAGGTTTGACATGCAAATAACCCCTGGCTGAAATGAAAAAGAAATAATCTGAAAAATTTAAAAAAATGACAAGTTTTCTGAAGCACTTTGTTTTTGGACAATGCTTATCTTGGTAGATATCAGTTAACTTTTGCATATCATGCTTTACTTTGCTTGTTAACTAGAAAATGTGGTGATGCTTTTGTTTTGCAAAAAATCGAAAAATGCGTGCTAATGACTTTCTTAAGATATCATCTATTGCACTGATCATGTCATGTATCTTCGACAGTATATCTTTTGCTATACCTGTTAGATGTTGTAATTGCAGTTAATCATATCTAAGAAGCATGCTTTTCACACTCCACCTGCACTCCATCTGCATTTATGGCATATTTTGAGGGGGAGCTGCATTTCAGGGGGAGTCTGTGTTTATGTCTCTTTTAAGTGCTTTTAGTCTCATTTGATGAGTCCAATTGTCAACAAGGGGGAGAAATTTTGAAGTTTACTTTTAGTTTCCTTGTTGGTAATTCTGAGATTTGCACATGTTTTTGAGGTTTTAATTTTGGTTAACCATAATGACCCATTTTTCTTGCTTCTGTTTAGCTTTTGGTCATTAGGGTTAAACTTTTATTTTCTGTATTCTATTTTCTTTTGTCTTTGTTTTTCTGTTTCTACATGTTTTGCAGGTTTTGGAGATGAGCTGAAAAGGGTGTTGACAATGCACTCATCAAGGGGGAGATTGAGAAACCATGTTGAAGAATATGGTTTTGATATTCCAGATGTGATGAGCGATTGTCAACGGAAGTCGAAGGAAGGGAGAGATGAAGAACTGCCGAGTCTGAGGCGCATGTGACTCAGGTACACGGGCAGTGAGCGACGGCCGGGCAGAGGAGCTGCGGAGTCGGGCTGGCCCAATCCAGGTACATGGCTAGGAGCGGTAGATGATCCACTGGTGTGTTGACTGGGTTTGACTCAGGTACACGGGCGGCGAGCGATTGCCGGGCTGAGGAAGCTGCAGGGTCGGGTCGGCCCAATCCGGGTACCCGGTGCGAAGACGGTGGATGCTTTGTCAGTTTCGGCGTAAAACTGACAATCTATGTTTAATGCGTTTTTTAGCATATTAATATTTAGTTTCTAAGTTTAGAATATTTTTATTTAAGTCAGGTAATTTTTCTAAGAATAGTTTAGTAATTTTTCAGAATTTATTTAGAGTTAGTTTATTTTACCTGAGGGTAAAGTAGTCTTTTCATGTATTAGGATTTGCCTATAAATAGGCCTCTATCCCCTTGGGGATAGTTGACTGTTTTCATCAGAGATCAATCTAAAGTCCAGTTTTCTACCGTCATTCTATTTCTCCCGAGATCAATCTAAAGTTTAACTTTTTCTGTTCGGTTTTTTCATCTTCTTTACCGGCGTCTGTTTATTTCTGCTATAGTGCGTCCGGCCATTGTTTCTCCGTGCAGTTTTTCAGCCGAGGAGCAGTTTCCAGGCGTGGGGCCAGCCGCACGCAACGTATAGCGGCGGCAGGAATTGGCGCTGACGCCGTGGCTGACGCAAGGAGAACGGCAGCAGCACTAGGCCGTAGGGCTCAGCACGGAAGCTACGGCGGCGCAGGGCTGGCGCAAGCGGCGTGACGTCACGACGTTTTCTGGTGGAGCTTTTCATGGCGGTCACAGCGCATGGAGATTGGTTTTGTGATCCGGTTTTTCTGGATGCAGATTTGTTACCTTCCTTGTTTGCACGCAAATCGAGGCACGACCACATATTTGTTGCTCCTGTAGTTTTTGTTTCACGCCGGTGTATGCATGCAGGTAAAAAGTTTTAATCCCCTATTTTTGGTAGATCTATTTTTAGAGATAATCATCTATTAATTAATTAGCTGAAAATCTGTTTAGAATTTTCGTGGGTAATTTAATCTGCTAGATTAATTTTTAGTACTCGCATATTTTTATTGAAATATCTTTTAATCTGCTCGTGTAAAAAGAAAAATTATTTTTAGTCGCAGCAATATTTTATTCTAGATTTACATGAAATATTTTAGGTTTATTTCTGAATTAATTTCTGGATGATTGATGTTTTTGTTTAGTTGATTAATATTTTATTTTTAGACCGCAACCTAAATATTTTATTAATTTATTTAGGTATCTTTCTTACATCATTAAATTTTTTCTAGTACCAATTTTATTTACTACAGTATTTATATTTAGATTATCTTTAATATCATTTTAATTAGCACACCGGTCATTTGTAAGCTAGACAACTTTAATTCCTGAAATCTGCTTTGCAAATATTATTTGTCTGGTTAAGTTTATTTGGGTGGTGGGATTAAAATATAGTTTAACAAGAAATTTTTAGGCGCCCATTCACCCCCCTCTGGTCGCTACTTTCGGTTCTACACGGGAAAGCCCTCCGGCAAGGCGTGTACTGGCCCACAATTGCCGCCGATGCTGAAGACCTAGTACGTACCTGCCAAGGGTGCCAATGGATGGGGCGACGGAGTCATAGGACCCCGGTCAGCCTGCAGCTCATCCCACCTGTGTGGCCTCTAGCTCGTTGGGGCATGGACCGCATTGGGCCGTTCCCTAGGGCACGAGGCAATCTGCGCTTTAAGATCGTCGCCGTTGAGTATTTCTCCAAGTGGGTCGAGGCCAAGCCGCTGACTTCCATCACCTCTCGAAGTGTCCAGAAATTCTTCTAGCAGAACATCGTCTGCCGCTTTGGAGTGCCCAAGCAGCTCACGCTGGACAATGGCACGCAGTTCGATGCTGGGGCTTTCAAAGCATTTTGCGAAGAGTTGGGAGTCCAGCTCTGCTTCGCAACAGTTCGGCACCCCCAGTCAAATGGGGCGGTTGAGCGGGCTAATGGACATATCCTCTCTGGCCTTAACAAACGTATCGTTGGCTTAGCTAAGGGATTGTGGCTTGAAGAGCTCCCGAAGATCTTGTGGTCCATTCGGACCACACCTTCCCGTGCCACCGGATTCACCCCATTTCGGCTCCTCTTCGGCGACGAAGCAATGACCCCGACAGAGATACGGGCTGGCTCGATGCGAGTCACATCGCCCGAGAGTGATCAAGAACGCGCCGTCTCCCTCAATCTCACGGAGGAGACATGGCTCCGAGCCATCGCTAACCTCTCACAATACCAACAGCAGACGAAGGACTGGTATGACCCCAAGGTCAAGCATAGCGAGTTCTAGCCTAGACACCTCATCTTGCGCGCAGTGGCCGCCCCGACGAAGCTAGGCAACAAATGGGAAGGTTCGTACATCGTAACAGGCTCCGGGCGGCCTAGCTCCTACCGCCTGGCTACCTTAGAAGGCGAAGACCTGAAGCACACCTGGCACGCCGAACATCTGGAGCGCTATTTTGCATAATTCTATAAGTACCTACCGGTGATGGCCGATGTCGCCCGCCGTTGTACACAATTTGCCATCTTCTAATACTATCGGGCAGACATTCTGGCCAAAGTACACTCTTTGCTATCTAGCCATCGTTCTTTTTGCCAGACACTCGGGTTCCAAGCTCCGGCTCGACGCACCCTCAATTCAGGTTCCAAGCTCTGGCTTGACGCACCCTACGTTCAGGTTCCGAGCTCCGACTCGACGCAGCCTCGATTCGGGTTTCGAGCTCCGTCTCGACGCACCCTACACTCGGGTTCCGAGCTCCAGCTCGATGCACCGTCAATTTGGGTTTCGAGCTCTGGCTCGACGCACCCTACGTTCGGGGTTCCGAGCTCTGCCTCGACGCACCCTCGATTCGGGTTCCGAGCTCCGGCTCGACGCACCCTACACTCGGGTTCCGAGCTCCGGCTCGACGCACCCTCAATTTGGGTTCTGAGCTCCGGCTCGACGCACCCTCAATTCGGGTTCCAAGCTCCGGCTCAATGCACCCTACACTCGGGTTCCAAGCTCCGGCTCGACGCACCCTCGATTCGGGTTCCGAGCTCCGGCTCGACGCACCCTACATTCAGGTTCCGAGCTCCGGCTCGATGCACCCTCAATTCGGGTTTCGAGCTCCGGCTCGACGCACCCTACACTCGGGTTCCGAGCTCCGGCTTGATGCACCCTCTATTCGGGTTCCGAGCTCCGGCTCGACGCACCCTACATTCGGGTTCCGAGCTCTGGCTCGACGCACCCTACATTCAGGTTCCGAGCTCCAGCTCGACGCACCCTACATTCGGGTTCCGAGCTCCGGCTCGACGCACCGTACACTCGGGTTCCGGGCTCTGGCTCGACACACCCTCAATTCGGGTTCCGAGCTCCGGCTCGACGCACCCTGTATTCGGGTTCCGAGCTCCGGCTCGACGCACCCTACACTCGAGCTCGGAGCTCGGGCTCGACGCACCCTCGATTCGGGTTCCGAGCTCCGGCTCGATGCACCCTACGTTCGGATTCCGAGCTCCGGTTCGACGTACCCTCGATCCGGGCCCCGAGCCCCCCGTTCGATACGACTTAGTCCCCCTGCCTTCCTCACTACTGTTCGCGCCCAGTCGGCAAGCCATCTACCCGCGATAGAGGGGGGGAAGGAGCAAGGAGGAAGGCTTCGATTATGTGCACCATCAATACAACATGCAATATACAGTGTCTGTTGCGAATCAAAAGCAAGAGAGACTAGGAGAAGTCTTCATCTAAACCAAGCAGGAACCGGAAGCCTCTTCGATCCGAGCAGTCACCCGGGCCGGAGCCCGCCCTAGTCCGAGGCTCCGGTGCTGCGTGCGTAGACTTATCTTTCCTCTTCTGCCTTTTCTCCTCCTTCCTCTGGGCGTGAAAAGTCCTCTGGTCTTCCTGTAATTGAGCCAAGCTACGGAAACCTTCACCCCCAAACGATGCTCCACCCGCACCAGCTTCCGCGTCGGACCAATCCACCGGTTCAGGAGATGAAGACGGAGCTCGGGGCTCTCTCTCTTCTTCCTTAACTAGGCTCAGAACCCCTCAAAGAACTTCGGGGTCCGCATACCCGTCGCTACCTCAGGGAAGGACGAAGCGTGCGGGCCGATTCGCTCTCAGGGCTTCAAGAATAGCCCATCGGTGCCGAAGAGCATTGTCAGGCTCGAGTACCTCAATATCGCAATCGCAGGCGTAGACACCCTGAATAGTCCCCGGAAAGCAAGTACTTTTTGTTAATTGCATAGATAAGTTTCTAAACTATTACAAGATGTGCAGCGATCCTAAGGGAATTACACCTTTGGGTCCGGCTGGCGTGCCATGGACGAGGGCTTCGAAGGGGCCGGAGGCTCACTGGAACAAAGGGCTTCCTCCAACCAAGCCTTGATCGCTTCAGAGCCCTCGGCTTGCCAGGTCTCCTTGAGCGCTCTCCAAGATTGAGCTACCGCCGGACTCGGCGACCGGAGGTGGCTCCCCCTGAAGGCGACGGGATGTGAGGTCGAAGACGAAGGAAGGGGGAGGTCTGACAACTCAAGGTGTCGGAGGATCCCAAAGGCGGCTACCCGGGCTGATACCTCACCGTACTTCGACACGATGAGGCTTATTTGGCGGACGACGGACTGGACGAATTTTAGCCGGCGGCCAAGGGGCTCCCGGGCAACGTCGAAGGCCGCACACCCAGTGCCATAGCGCACCAGCACCCTCCGGAGAGACACCACAGTGTCAGCCGCCGTCTTTTCCCCCTGGGCGAGCGCTTCGGTCATCTCCTCGTTCCGAGCCAGGAGGTCCGCCTCGGTCTGCTCTAGCTGAAGCACTCGGGCTTCGAGAGCTTCGGCGTTGGCTGCTGCTTCCCAGAGCTCATCCATCTCCGAGACTTGAGCCTGAAGCATGAAGACCTCTCCTTCGAGTCGCTCCGCATCCTCGGCTCGGGACCGGAGCCTCTCCACCTCGGCAGCCCGGGCCAGAAGGACGTCAACCTCCACCTCGAGCTCGTCCGCTCAGGCAGCCCGAGCCCAGAGCCCCTCCAGCTCAGCGACTCGAGCCTTGAGGGAATCGACCTCCGCCACCCGGGCCTCGAGCGCTTTGGTGGACTAGCCTGCTCGGCGGACCAGCCTCTCGGCGGTGTCCGCTCGGCCGGAGAGCTCCGAAGCGTCGTTCTCACGGCATTGACGCTCAGAAAGCAGGGAGAGCAGCAATCCCTGCGCCAGCGCGACTACCTACTCAAGAAGTGGCGAATCAGAAAAAGGGAGGCTAGGGGCTCGCCAAAGGGTACTCCGAGGTAATACCTGGCCGGCGGCGTTCTCGATGGCCCGGTTGAGCTCGAGACCATCTAACAGACTGAGCTCGTCTATCACCGGAGCCTCCCACAAACACAGGTAGTAGTCGTGGACTGGGGCCACCCTTGACGCAAAGTCCTCGCCCTCCACCAAGAAAGGGCACAGGAGGGGCACGCTAGAGCGCGCACCCCGCGAGCTGGAAGGCGGCCGAGGCAGGATCCCGGTTCCTTGTTCGGCCACCGGGGAAGCTTCTCCGGAGACTCTCTTTGGCTCTACCCCGCCACGTGGCTCCGAAGCCTCCGTCGCATCGGCGGGGACCCCGGACCCCGCGTTGGCGATATCCTCGGAAGGAATCGCGGTTTGGTCAGAAGCCCGGACGAACGTACTTGCTCGAAGGAAACAGGGGTTAAGAATGAAAAGGCCAGGTGCTTTGAGTAAAGGCCGGACAAGTTCGCGTACCTTCATCTGCGGCCTCGACGAAGACCTCCGAAGTCCGATAGAACAGGTCGTCTATCGAATTCACGAGGGAACCCGCTGCCACTGCGGCCAGTTCGGCCTCAACGTCAGCGCTTCCTTCGACAGCACCGAGGGGGTCGGCCATCCCCCCTCGGTTTAGGTTGTCGGTCTCCTGGCTCACCCGAGAGCTGGCGGGGATCCCCTCCGAGGCTGGATCACACGGAGGGGTAGTCTTGGGGGTCGGCGTCGCTTCAGTAGCCGGCGCCTCCTGCCCAGTCCCCGGAGCAGGCTGTGAAGGGTTCGAAGGGACAGGAGCACCCCTGGCTCTTTCGGTGCTTGGTCGGTCTAGCTGGACCAGATCCGGAACCATCGGAGGGTCCTCCAGATCTGACCTGTCCCCCTCACTGGAAAACCCCCATTCGGAGTGGGAGGCGGAGGAGTGGGCCGGGGAGAGCGTCTTCGGGCCCTTCACCATCTTCTTCTTCTTCGAAGGGCGCTGGGGGGAAAGGTCGCCGTCAGGGTAGGCCACTCTCCTCTTCAAAGTGGCACGGAAGACCTCCCCCTCTGGGAGAGGCGGAGGGGAGAGCTTGAGCGCATCCCACACGCGGTTGCCTCATCCCCAAGACCCCACGAGCTCCACCCGCCGTTTGTACTCAGCTGGGGTAGGAGCCCCGAGGATCCTCTCCATCATTCGGGCCACCTCCTTGGGCGTCTTGCCGACGAGCGACCCTGTGTTCGAAGGTTAGGACTAGGTACCCTCCGAGCGCAATAAAAGCAAGCGGAGCCAAAGAGAATGTAGACACTTACCAAGCTGACGGGAGAACTCCGTCGGCGGTGCCCCGTCTTGGCTGCTTCGAAGCGATGCCGGCCACTCCTCCTTCAACGGTGGGATCTCGAGGGCCACGAACTCCTCCGTCAGGTCGCGCATGCTCATCCGGCGGGCGACGATTTGAAGGAGCTGGATCCTCGCGGAGACCGAACCGGTGCTGGCCTCGACGCGGGCCTCCCTCTGGAACCAGATGTGGCGCAGGGGCCCGGCTAGCCCGGAGGTGAGCCCCACCCAGACATAGAACCAGCGGTTCACCCATTTGGAGTACCACCGTTCATTGATGGCCTTCGCCGGGAAGGAGTCCGCGTACCTCCTCCGGAGTTGGAAATTGATGCTCCCGAAGGCTAATACCGGGTCGTCCTTCTTCTTCGGCTGGCAGAGGGCTTCATGCATTTGCGCGAAGACTTCCGCCCTGCCCTCGCAGCCCTCAGCGCGCATGGCGCACTCGAAGACGGCGAGGCGGGCCACGGCGTTCGGGGACAGTTGCGGGAGCTCCAAGTGGAAGATGTCTAGCACCCCGGCAAGGAGCTCTGAAGCGGGGAACCCTAGCCCCATGTCAAAGAAGGCCTCGAAGACGACGACCTCCCCTTCTCGCGGCGCTGGAACTGACTCTGGGCCCAGCTTCCTAGCCCACGATTCGGGGCCAAGGCGGCCCCTAGTCACCTGCTTGATGGACGCATCGGTGCTCGCCGAAGGCCCAAGCTCCAAGGTCTGCTCCCAGAACCGCTCCGAAGCAGGGGCCCTCTTTTCCGCCATAGCAAGAGGAAACAGGGAGAAGCAGGGAGAAGACAGGGGCTCAAGGACAAGCGCTAGCCGTCAAGAATGAAGCTGGAGGGCTAAAGTAGGCAGGAGAGGGCGTGACTGGCTCAACAGCAGTTATTTAAGCACGGGGGCAGCCTCCGGTCCACCTTCCACCGCTCGGCGTGCACGCGCGACGGTCGAGCGGCGCCCGTATTTAAGGCTGCTGGCACCTCGGGTGCGCCCGTCACCGACGGTCCACCTTCTCCGCGTCGATCACGCGCCCGCCGCATTAACTGCGTCCAGTAGCACGTTAACGCCCCTCCTTGGGCGTCGGAACCTGGCGGTCAAAGCCGCGTCGGCGTCAAGTGAACGGTCAAAGCCTGATCCTTCGAAGGGTCGGGGAGTGAGTAGCCAGTCGGAGGTGCTCCAAAAGTAGCTCTTGGCTTCCGGATCCTAGGGCGCCGCAATGCTCCCAGGCATCTCCCGAACGGTCGGACGAGGCCGTCCGCAGCAGGATTCGGCATCCCTATGTAAGTCGATTTCTTATAAAGATTATCGGAATTATGATGTGTGCTTCCACCCTCTCTTACATAGGACCCTCGAGAGGAAAGAGGAGAGGGGCTACTGTTGGGGGAGATAATCCCGATGACAGTAGGGGAGCGTGAAGGCCTGTACGGCTTCGAAGGAAGACTACGGCCGAAAGACCGAAGCCCTACGCCGGAGGTGCCTGGACCTCAGAATGAGGAAGCCGAAGGCCTTCGGAGGCCCCGAGACGTGCCGAAGGAGCCCAAGGGAGTGACCAGCCAGGTGCCGGAGGCCACCCTCCGGGAGGAGCCGATGCTCCGAAGAAAGGCCATATGCCAGGAAGGCCTAGTCAAGGCCGTAGGGGGACAAGATCGTGATCGTCTGTGCCGTGTTGGGCGGCCTTTGCAGCGCCCGACATGGCCGATACGCTGTCAGATCGCACCTTCTTGTTTGTACTATGTAGTTCATGTCTGTACTATGTAGTGTCTGTTTTGTCTGTACCACTGACCGATGTTAGGCCGAATGGCAGTTGGGGGCTGTGGGAACCCGACCCTTCAGAGCGGGCCACCCTATAAATACCCCCAATTGTAGTTGTAATACACACGATCCAAGAATACAGAGCGCGCAGCATTTCATTACTCCCATCCACTGAGAAAACCTGCTGGTTCGATCCATCGTTCCAACAGCTGGATACCTAAACATTTTATTACTAACCCCAGCACTGAGTAATCGAGGTCTTTTTTCTCTGTTTAGGGGAGACATGGAAGTGAGGAACATAGTGAGGTGTGTCACTAGTGTTCAATGGAATGATGAGTGATTGATAGGCTGAGTTCATGAGTTGAGTCTGGATGTACTAGAGTTGGTGTGTGTGTCTGTGTTTGTCTCATGTGTGCAGGCTAGAGTTACTCATCAACTGTCGATGGCACGGGATCAGGGTTAGATGGGAAGACTAATGCCAGATGGTCGAGGGTGTCAGTTGAAGTCGAGAGTGGACTCAGATGTACGCATGGAGGTGAAACGGGCGTCGAGTTGGAGATTGATCGAGACGAATCATCATTCGAGTCAACGAAAGTGAAGCCAGTGCAAGTGACAAGGCAGCTCAAGGGATCGAGAGCGAGAGAGACTTGCTGGTGGTCGAGTTCGCGGACTAACGACGGGCGTCGACGATCGGGAGAGGCTTTGTTGGTTTTTGCTGAAAACCGTCGAAATTTTAAACGTTTTTACTATTTCAATAAAATAGTGTCAAGTTTTAGTTTAATGTTTTTAGTGTCATAGTGTATAATTTTTAGAGTATTTTTGGAATGTATATATTCTGAAAATATTCTAAAGATGGGTCTATTGTAATAGGGTATTTTCAGTTTTAACTTTTCAGATTTGTAATTTGAGTCTTTCTAGGGGCTTTGTGTAAAATAGGTCTTTTAGAAACATGGGAAGGTGGGATATTTATCCCCCTGCCTGGCCGAACAGATGAGGTGATGAAATCAAAATTTTCTTCAGCTATTTTCCTCAGAAATTTCATTGAAATACCAGAACGTTCTTCCTGCGATAATACATTACCATGAACAGTACTTCGATTTCTGCTGGTTCTGCTACAGCAAGGCACTGGATTGCCGGTTAGGCAACAGCTCCTATGCCGACAAGTACCTATTCATCATAAGGCGCTTGTTGAATTTGTGCATCTAATCCGGTAATTTTTCATTCCCTATGTCTGAAATTGTTTGGGATGACTTGATTGATGATATGTGTGAATATTCAATGAGGTTTTTAGAATTTGTATGATGTTCATGTTGAACTCTTGAACCTGTTTTTTGAATTGAGTAATATATGGTCTAGGTGTTGTGTTGTTCCTGATGTTTGATCTTTAGAATCCCTGAAGTATTTGTGTAATTCTGTTGTGTCTTGTGTTGGCGTAAAAGATTGCGCTAACAGGTTTCTGTAGAAAAGAAACTAACAAACGAAGTGTTTGCGAAGTGAACTCTTCTAAGCCTCCGAAAGGATAACAACTTAGAATAGTTCGAATGTGTGTATTGAATAACTTGTCTTCGGTTTCTTCTTACAGGGGTAAACGGGGGGTATTTATAGGCTCAAACATTAAGGAAAAGACCTATTTACCCCTCTGTTACAACCGACACAGTGGAAACTATTCAGTACCCTTGATAGAGCTAAAATGGTAAAAAACTAATCTAATAAGATAAAAGATAAATCTTCCATCTTAGCTGGCAGAAAAGATCTTAAAGAGCCTTAGTTCGAAGATATACTCCGAACCAATGCTTATCTTCGTACTTCGAGCTTGACTCAGTACATCTTCGAAGATGGACGTCTGGAAACCATCGAATCCATTATCTACCTTTGTGCTGTTACGGCAATAACCCTAAGGATGGAATATTTTCCCCCAACAGTAGCCCCTCGAATACGCTTCTCCTTTAACCTGTAATGTTAAGAGAGCAGTATACGGAAGAAAAAATAACCAGACGTAGGGGTTAATAGATTTTAATTTATCTCCAAAATGTACGGAGATATAAAACTCTGAATCAGTTTTAAGACAATTACTTTCGAACTATCTTAGAACGGACTCAGAAAATTCGAAAGCCTTTTAGACTTCGAAGAAATAGCCGTTAGCTTTCTTCTTCTAACGGAAACTGCAGAATGCGTTAATTTTGGAGAAAAGTAACGGGCAAGAATGCGAAACGACATGGACTAATGGTAAAAATTTAAAGTATAGGCTATAAATAAAGGGCCTAGAACTTTCCGGTTTACCTTTCCACTGCTCCCTTGCAAACAAACACCCTCTGAGCCCTTTGAGCCCTTTGAGCCCTAGCCTCCATTTTTCCTCCAAAGTAACCCAGTAACTTCAATGGAGAAAACCAAGAGTTTTGGAGCCCCTTCGGCCTTGGCTCGGCAGCAGGCGGCTGCAGCAGCAGCAGCGGCTGCGGCATTGGCGACAGCGCCTCCAACACCCGCAACGGCATCCATGGCGGCAGGAGGGGGAAATCCCAAAAATGTTGGTGATCAAGGTCTCTGTCTGCCATCAACGAAGTATTTGGATCAATCCTTCCAACTGGGACCTTCTACCTGCAAGAGAGAAACACCGGCGGTCGCAGTAGAAGGGAAGATTAGTACCGGAGTCATGATCCGCAAACCTGGAAAGGAACTCATCCCGACGCCAAGGCCCGGAGAAGTGGTCATCTTCGAAGCCTTCTTCGAAGCCGGCTTAGGCCTTCCAGCAGTGGACTTCTTGGCTGAGGTACTGGATCTATTTCACGTCACCCTTCCTCAACTATCTCCGAACGCAGTAGCTCGCTTAGCTATCTTTGAATGGGCGTTGAGAGCCGAAGGCTGTGAGGGGAGGGCAGAGATCTTCGCTGCGCTGCACAGAGCTTCATGCCAGCCAAAAACCTTCGTAGGCCCCGGAGGTGAAAAAGTGGTAGTAGCCTTCGGAAGTATTAACTTCAGACTTCGGGATGAATACGCCCTTCAATTTCCCGCTAAGGCCATCAATGCAAGATGGTATACCGACTGGGTCATGAGATGGTTTTATGCCGAAGTTGGGGCGAGCAATCCTCTGGCCGGACCTCTGAAAGAAATCCAATTCCGGAAGGAATCCCTAGTGCATCCAGACCAAGGTCAGCTCGAAGCTCGCCTCAGCCTACTTCAGAAGATCAGTCGAAGGTTAAGCATGCGATACTTAGCCGAAGAGTTCCTCAGGTTACAAATCTCTCCGCTGATGGCCAACTGGCCTATCATCTTCGAAGAGGATTTGGAAGGCGGTCTCTGAAAAATCACTTCGACTTCGAGCCCTGCAGGTAACTTCGAAGACAACATGTATTATGCATATTCATTCGAAGAAAAAACTAACTTGATTCATTTTTTAGCTTCTTCAGCCCCTATTACTTCGGAGCAAATTGTAAGGGCTTCGGAGAAGATTTTGGGCGCTCCAACTCCGACCGAAAAGGAATGGAGAATCAAGTTGGTCGGGAGTTGGGAAAGATTTAACAGGGTGTGGGGAATGCTGGAAATCGTTCCGCCCCCTTTGATGGATTGGGTACCTTCGGAGAAAGGGCCCAAAAAGAGGAAAGCCGAAGCTGGGACTTCGAGCTCCGCCAAGACTCCGGTCAAGAAGGTGGCTCGGAAACCAAAGAATCCCGCACCTTTGAGCCCAAGGGCTTCAGTCTCTGACTCCCAAGAAGACGAAGGGAGGTTGCTTGTGTGTCTGATAGACGAAGATGCATCTCAAAGGACTGCACAAGCCGAAGTACCTGCGAACGTGCCGGAGTCTCAAGATAACCTTGAGCAACCAAGGACTTCGGCAGTTCAGGAGGATTTACCTCAGGACGAAGTTCCTGTGAATGAGAGTGGGGTCGAAGTTACTATGGCTTCGATTCCTGAAGAGGCAACAAGGACTGCTCAGGAAAATGCTCCTGCAGTCAAAGATTTAACGGCTGATTCGGACGAAGATCTCGCTTTTGATCCGCTGAACAATCCCATGATTACTCCTCGCCAAAATGTCGAAGGTAGACTTCGAATAAATCTTTCATGTTTATTTTGTGTATTTATGCAATGTATAACACCTTTGTTTTTACAGAGTCCACTCCTGTGGAAGAGGTCCGCCAAGAAGAAATAATCCCTGGGCCTTCGACGACTTCGGAGCCAACCCAAAGAGCCACTCAAATGGCACCTGTAAGAGGCAAAAGAAATATAGAACCCCTCCCTGCTGCGAGTTCCGGATCAACTCCATCTGATTCAACAGACGAGAGTCAATCTTCTGAGGAGGGCCAGTCTCCAGGGGCTCCGAAAACTACAGGCCAACACTCCGGCCCTTCGTTGGACGAAGATGACCAACAGGCGATAAGTATGCTCCCCTTGCTAGCTCCTTTCTTAGGGTAAACAACCGGTCTTCGGACTTTGCTCGAACCTTTGGATCGAGCTAGCCGCGACATAGGGGATACCAACTTAGTGGCCATTCTGAGCAAGGCGGACAGGTCGGAGCTTAACGCTGCTATAGAATGCGCAG
This sequence comes from Zizania palustris, assembly GCA_019279435.1. Taxonomy (NCBI): domain Eukaryota; kingdom Viridiplantae; phylum Streptophyta; class Magnoliopsida; order Poales; family Poaceae; genus Zizania; species Zizania palustris. The sequence goes on from JAAALK010000081.1 coordinate 45,552,702, forward strand.
CTTACCAGGTACGAAGCATCTGCAAAATAACATAGAATTTGTCTACAAATAAATATTTACCTTGGTTTTTCTTTTAGCAGCAAACAGTCTTGGCCCGAGCTGCGAATATATCAAATGACGAACAAATCGCTCGTCTTCGGGAGGAAAATAACATCCTTCAACGGAATCTTACTATCTCCGAAAGCCGAGTGGTTCAGATTGACAATATAGTGTCAACGGAGCGCAGGGCCAGACAAGGTTTGGAGGCTGCGAATAAAGAGCTCGAAGCAGAAAGAATTGTGCTTCGAGCAGAAATTGAAAAATTGCGGGCGGAGCATGCTACTGCGGGGACCGAGCTTGTCAAACTCCAAGAGGAAGCTAGCCAGCTTTTGAACCAAAAGAATATCTTGACCACTGAAACTGCTAGACTTTCTGGGGTTCTGGGAGAAGTAACTTCGATGAAGGACGCACTGAACGAAGATAAGCTGAAGTCCGAGAAGGTAGCTGCGGAAGTTATGAATCAGCTGCTAGGTGTCCTGGAGTACTTCGGTACTACTGGGACACTTCCTTCTGATGATAACATTTCTCTTCTGCGCCGGTTGAAAAGGATTCAAGGAGTGGCGAAGCAGATGAAAACAGCAGGCATTCGATACGGAGAACTCTCCGGACAAGTGGCTGCTGTTGGCCTACTTCGTTACTACGAGGATCTGGGTCGATCGATAACTCCGGGCGTAGGAGAGGGCCCAATTACCTTCGACGACGAACGACTTCTGACTCCTTCCGAAGGTGTGGCTGCTGCCTGGCGAGCCTTCCAAACTTCATGGAGAGCCGAAGGTCGTTCTGCGATCAAGGCTTGGATCGACGAAGGTCAACGCCAGAAGCAAGTTCGGACCCAAGCTTCGTGCAGTCAGCCTCCTCCAAACCCGCAGGTTTAGAAATACCTTAGGATTTTTGGCTATGTAAAGCTTTATGCTTATGAACATTTATCAATGAAAATTTGTTTATCATATTTTTAGGCTTTGCCTCATACTGAAGATATCGAAGTGTTAGACCTTAACGACGAACTTCGCTCATTATGGACCACCTTCGATCTTCTAAAAGCTTATAAACGTCCTCGATTTTTAGTTCCTCGAGATAGCTCCGGTGTAATTGCACCCGAAGTAATGAAAGATATACTATCTTATATTAAAGAGGAAGAAGAAGAGGTTAACTTGAACACTTCGTCTTCTGAAGACGTTATATGGTCTAAAAATGAAGATGAAGTTCGAAGTAAAAAACCTGAAGAACTTGGAAGCTGGGAAAGGAGCCCCGAACGGCTTCGAACTTGGGCCGAGCTTCAATAAGAACAGAAGGACTTTAGAGCTTCGAAGGGAGGCAAGAAAGTTATACGTAAAGTTGATAGAACTCCCGGCACTGGAACTAGTCGTTCCAACCCTAGCTCTAGAGACCGAAGAGGTCTTCGATTCCTTCTTGGTATAGATACCAATTTTTCATGATGTAATCTGTAAACATATTTGTTCGAATAATGAATACCGATTTAAAATTGTCTCCATATTTACTAGCCCCTCTTTGGGGATAAGCAACTTCGAATTGTATTCAAAGATGGTTATACGCAAAGAAAAACTTCGGAGTACAATTTTTTGGGGTTCGGAGCCCCTCTGCAATTTAAAGATCTTTTAAAATCTTATAAAATGTCTTCGACTATTTGTAGTCTGAAGAATGGAAACTTAGTACCCTTGTTTTTTGAAAGAAATCACTTGAGATAACTTTCAGGACACCTTAGTGTCTTAGATAATTTGTTACTTTGGACTATGTTAACAGACATTCGAAGCTCGTGGCTCAAACTCTGTTTTGCTTTGGCCACCTTCGGCTCTTTTTTGCGAACTCTGTCGAACCAATGGTTCGGAGTTTGCGATGGTCTCTTTGGAATCTTTTTACGGATGTCTACCAGCCAATGGCTTGGACTCCGTATATTTTGGCCACCTTCGGCTCTTTTTGCGGAAGTCTACCAGCCAATGGCTTGGACTCCGCATGTTTTGGCCACCTTCGGCTCTTTTTGCGGAAGTCTACCAGCCAATGGCTTGGACTCCGCATGTTTTGGCCACCTTCGGCTCTTTTTACGGAAGTCTACCAGCCAATGGCTTGGACTCCGCATGATGTGGTTTTGGGCTCTTTTACGGATGCCTACAAGTCGGTGGCTTGGACTCCAGATTATGTCAGCCCCCACGTCGGAAGCTTCGAACCAATGATTCGAAGTCCGAAAATATGATTCAGCTTCATGACACTTCCCTCTCGGTCAACCCCGCGGTTCTAGTGCGTCCACTCGGAAGCTGGAAATCTATGAGGGGAAGGCATTATCTGGACCATATGCTTTATTAATTCAGAAGATGATTACAAGTGACTTACAAGGAGCCCTTATGCGAAGTATCGCTTTAGGTGCTCCACATGCCAAGTATGTGCTAACTCTTCACCTTCTAAATTAGCTAATTTAAAAGAGCCAGGGCATCCTAACTTCCCTGGCGCTATAATGCTTCGTAGAACAAGATGACCTGGTCTTAGTTCATTGAGCTTAACCTTCGGGTCAAACCAAGCCTTCGTCTGCTGATGATACTTTGATAAATTTGCCACAGCTCGAAGTCTTGTTTCTTCTGATAAATCTAGTGAAGCTTGTCTTTCTTCTTCAATCTCCGGTTCGGTGCTGCGAAGCGATCCTCCTTTGAGCTCCGTTGAAGTCATAGCTTCATCTCCGAATAGTAGTCTGAATGGAGTAAAACCTGTGGACCTTGTTTGCGTAGTCCGAATGGACCACAAAATCTTCGGAAGCTCTTCGGTCCACAATCCCTTTGTTAATCCTACTATCCTTCGATTTAGCCCTGACAAAATATTTCCATTGGCTCTTTCTACGGCTCCATTAGACTGAGGATGCCTCACTGCAGCAAAACATAACTGAATGCCTAGATCTTCGCAAAACTTCCTGAAAGGTTCTGCATCGAACTGTGTTCCATTATCAGCTGTGAGTTGTCTAGGCACTCTGAACCGGCAAATGATATTCTTCCAAAAGAATTTTTGTACATTGTTCGAAGTGATAGCTGTTAAGGGTTCTGCTTCTACCCATTTAGAAAAATACTCAATAGCTACCACTGCGAACTTCAGATTTCCCTTCGCTACTGGAAAGGGTCCAATTAAATCCATACCCCATCTGGCCATAGGCCATACTGGAGCAATGACTTGAAGAGCTGTTGGTGGGCGATGACTTCGTCGACCCATCCACTGACATCCTTGACAAGTGCGGACTAAGCTCTCCGCATCAGCTGTTATTGTAGGCCAATAAAGCCCCTGGCGAAGTGTTTTTCCTGCCAAAGCTCGAGGGGCTAAATGGCTACCACAAAGGCCTTCATGAATTTCTCGAAGAATTTCTTGACCTTCGGCTTGAGATATACATCGGAGTAGAGGGGAACATACTCCGGCCTTATATAAAATACCGTTGATTATTTGATAATTTCTAGCCCTAAACTTCAATCTTGAAAGTTGTGGATCTTCAGGCAAATTTGTTCCTCCCTGTAAAAGTTCCATGATTGAATTTTTCCAATCTGCATTAGGAATGCAAAGAATCTCTGCAGAGGGAATTTGTGGTACCGAAGGTGTACTGAGCTCCTCATAGAAAGCTTCTTCTGGTACATCCACAGCTCTGGCTGCAGCTTTTGCTAAGATGTCCGCTTGCACATTTTCTGCTCTTGGTATACTCCGAATGGAAATACCCTTGAAGTGTGCTTCGATCTTACGGATTTCTTCTAAGTACTTTGCAAGCTGTGGATGCTGAACCTGAAAACTTTTATCTACGTGCCCTGCTACTATCTGAGAATCTGTCTTTATAATAATTCTTGTAGCCCCTAGAGCACGTGCTTTTCGGAGTCCCAGTAAAATCCCTTCATACTCCGCTATATTATTGGTAGACTTAAAGTTGAGTCTTGCGGAGTACATTGCTCTTTGCCCTGAAGGTGAAATTAATACTGCTCCAATGCCTGCTCCGGATGCTTGGAAAGCCCCATCGGAATAAACAGTCCAAACTCCGTCACTTGACTTCTCCGGAACCAAATTTGCAGGTGGAGTCCATTCTGCTACAAAATCTGCTAAGACTTGTGATTTGATTGCTGTCCTTGCCAGAAAAGATATGCCGAAGGGTGCTAGCTCAACTGCCCACTTCCCAATTCTTCCAGTGGAATCCTTACTTCGAAGCATATCTCCCAAAGGATACGAAGTTGGTACAATTACATTGTGAGCCAAAAAATAATGTCTTAATTTCCTCGAAGCCATTATCAGGGCATAAACGAACTTCTCGAGTTCGGAGTATCTTGTCTTCGCTCCTGATAGTGCTTCAGATACAAAATAAACAGGATTTTGGACCAACTTCCCATTGAAATCCACTTCTCTAACAAGGACTGCACTGACAGCAGACCCTGTAGCTGCAAGGTAAAGGAGTAGGGTTTCGTCCGCAGTAGGCACCGTGAGTGTAGCGAGATTACTGAGATACTCTTTAATATCTTCGAAGCTTTTTTGACACTCTGGTGTCCATGCAAAATCTTCGGACCCTTTTAATGCTTTAAATATAGGCAAGCTTCTCTCCGCGGACCTTGATAGAAACCTGCTAAGTGCTGCCAGACGCCTAGTCAGCTTTTGCACTTGCTTTAAATTTTCTGGAGGAGTCATCTTTTGTAGCGCAGTTATTTGAGTAGGGCTAGCTTCAATCCCCCTGCTTGAAACTAAATACCCTAACAACTTCCCAGCCTTAGCTCCGAAGATACATTTTTCGGGGTTAAGACGGATCCCACATGCCCGAAGGCTATTGAATGTTTCTGCTAAGTCTAGGCTATGTTGGTGCTTAAAAGCACTCTTTATTACAATATCATCCATATAGGCCTCCACATTGCGACCTAATTGATGACCTAGAGCCTTAGCAACTAACCTCGAAAAAGTAGCCCCGGCATTTCTTAAGCCAAAGGGCATTCTTACATAACAAAAGACTCCCGAAGGAGTTACAAAGCTTGTCTTGATCTCATCTTCGCGCTTCAACCATATTTGATGATAACCAAAATACGCGTCAAGGAAGCTTAATAACTCCGAACCTGCGGTGGAGTCGACCAATTGATCAATTCGGGGCATGGGGTAGGGGTCACGAGGGCATGCTTTATTCAAGGATGTGAAATCAATGCACATGCGCCACTTTCCGGAAGATTTCTTTTTGACGAAGACTGGGTTGGCTAACCATTCTGTGTGAGCCACTTCTCTAATAATCCCAGCCTTCAACAGTTTTTCAACTTCGTCTTTTGCCAGAACAGCTCTTTCTGCAGACATTTTTCGGAGTCCTTGCCGAACAGGCCGAGCCTTCGGGTTTACAAGCAAACTATGCTCAATGATATCCCGATCGACTCCGGTGATATCTTCGTCAGACCAAGCGAAGACATCTAAATTCTCTTCCACCACCTTTTCCAAGGAGGTTGCAACTTCTGGAGGTAAATCCTTACCAAATTGAAATGTATATTCTTTACCATCTTTAACAATGACCTTCGCTGCAATCTCTCCTTCAGGACTTGGTCTTGGAAAGGATTTCGTTGAAGCTTCGGAAGGGGCTGAAAAATTTTCTTGATTATCTTGCACATTGTTTACTTGTCTTGGATCAAGAGGGGGGCCATGACCATATTCCGCTCTTCGGGTGATAGCTTGATCTCCGAAGACAGTAAGGACTCCTGCTTGTGTGGGCATCTTCATGCACAAATAATTGTGATGCGCCACAGCTCCGAACTGGTTTAGCATGCCTCTTCCGAAGATGACGTTATAGGCATATGGGGCATCTACAACATCGAAGATTACTTCCTCAGTTCGAGCCAACAAACCTTCTCCGAAGGTAACTTCCAGGCCTATTTGGCCAAGTGCATCAAGCGGAGGTCCTGCGAAGTCTTGCAAAGGACGAGCCGCTGGAAGGAGATGCTTTCTAGAGATGCACAATTGATCGAAGGCTTGAACAAAAATGATGTCTACCGAACTACCTCCGTCAATCAATACTCTTCGAACTTCAGTGCCCGCAATATCAGCTGTAATAACAAGTGGGTCTGCATGCGGGAATTTAATGCCAGCTGTGTCTTCCACGGAAAAGGATATCGGTACATGAGACCACTCCGGCATAGCAGCTGTAGATGACGAAGTCCCAATGTGGCCCACTTCTCTGACGTAGTCTCTTCACTGTCTTTTTGACATGCTTCCGAGGGTACCTCCTCCGGAGATAGGGAGGACTACTCTTTTCCCTCGATCTTGCCCTTCCTCTTGCTTCGGAGGTGGCATAACATTGGCCACTGGAGGATGTCTTGCGGCTTCGAAGTTCTCTATCCGCGCCACAGCCTGGACCGGCTCCGGGCGCGCTGCAGCTGGAACTCGGTCGGTAGTACCTCGACCCGAAGTTCTTTATAGATACTCTCCTCTTAGAGTAAGTATAGCCTTGCAAGTATCAGTTGCATGGCTTCGATTTTCACCATGGATGCAGCAGAAAAGGGTCTGGCCTTTGCCATCCGTTTTCCCTGGCGGCCTCCAGCCGCTGACCTTGTTCCCCGAAGGCTGTGGAGCTCTCTGTGTGAACTTTTGCGGGGGTGCAATGTTCAAGACTTCAGAACGAGGGTGCTTTTGCCCCCTTCTCCGATCATGTTGAACTTCAAAGACTGGTTCTTGCGGCTGTGCCGAAGTTTTTACTTCTACTTTTACTTCTTGCAATATGGATGAAGTAGCTATAGTTCTTTGAAGCCAACCCTCTTCCGACCTCGCATACTCCTTGAAGTACGACATCAGCTGAGAAACCGAGGATATGTTTTTCCGATGGAGCTTGTCTAGGAGGCCTTGATGAGTGACACCTTCCCGAGCTGCATCAACTACCGAAGATGCAGACAACCCTCGGATCTGCGACTTCGTATGAGCGAAGCACTTGAAATATTGCCTCAATGTCTCTCCAGGGAGCTGCTTTACCTGGAAAAGACTTCCCGTTGACATTGGAGGCACGAAGGTGCCTTGAAAATTGCTTACAAACTTCTTCTTCAGCTGCCCCCATGAATTAATTGATCCTGGCTTCAAAGACCAGAACCACCTTAATGCCACTCCTTGAAGAGCTAAAGGGAAGCACTTTGCCATGGTGTCTCGAACTCCTCCGCTAGCTTCAATTGCTAGGGCATAAGAACGGACAAACTCTCCGGGATCTTCGTCTCCAGCATACTTACAGAGCTTCGAAGTCTTAAACTTCGGATCAAAGCGAACTTTCTGCAGCTCAGGATGCAACGGAGATTCATTATCGAAGGAGGCGTTCTCCGGGGCTTCGGGATAAACGAGTTCGTCATCTTCGGGCACTTCTGGAATAGTTGGGATGGCTTGAGAGCGAAGCCTGTTCGCAGCTTCTTGCCGCCATCATGCTACTTCAGCTTGGAGGCTGGCCATTTGAGTGGCCATATCTCCAAGATTGTCTTCATCTCCTCCGGAAGGATCTTCCGGGTCTTGAGAACTGAGGGGATCAGTTCGAAGTGGGATTGAAGGTGGAAGAGGGACTCCGGGTGGTCGAAGTATGGAAGGAGTTGGCGGAGGAACTCCGTATGTACGAGGGATGAAAACTCCTTCCGGAGTTTGAGGTGGAGGGAATGTCGAAGGCCCTCCGACCTCAACCGTGTCGGATGGTGTCTCTCCGGAGATCCGAGACGACCTCCGAATAGGGTTACGAGGTGCGCTCCGCTTAGGAGGCATGATGTAAGAAGTTGGTAGAGAACGAAGTTTTTTGGACTAGGTTCCCCACGGACGGCGCCAACTGTTGGCGTAAAAGATTATGCTAACAGGTTTCTGTAGAAAAGAAACTAACAAACGAAGTGTTTGCGAAGTGAACTCTTTTAAGCCTCCGAAAGGATAACAACTTAGAATAGTTCGAATGTGTGTATTGAATAATTTGTCTTCGGTTTCTTCTTACAGGGTTAAACGGGGGGTATTTATAGGCTCAAACATTAAGGAAAAGACCTATTTACCCCTCTGTTACAACCGACATAGTGGAAACTATTCGGTACCCTTGATAGGGCTAAAATGGTAAAAGACTAATCTAATAAGATAAAAGATAAATCTTCCATCTTAGCTAGCAGAAAAGATCTTAAAGAGCCTTAGTTCGAAGATATACTCCGAACCAATGCTTATCTTCGTACTTCGAGCTTGACTCAGTACATCTTCGAAGATGGACGTCTGGAAACCTACGAATCCATTATCTGCCTTTGTGCTGTTACGGCAATAACCCTGAGGATGGAATATTTTCCCCCAACATCTTGATTACTGTTGTTATTCATTTTGTCAACAGTTATATGTGATCAGATCAATCATGTTTGCAGCAATTACTTTCAAATATCAGAATCTCTCTTTTCTGTTCAGTTAACTTCTGATGGTCTTGACTAAAATTTTTGTATCTACAGTGAGTAGATTGTGTACTGAATAGTGTTCTCAGTTTTTCTATAAAGCAGTAGTAGACAATTTTTGTCTTGGATCTCAGTCCTGAAAGTTGTTTACTACTTGTTAGTGCTAAATCAGAAGTTGGTTACTAAATGTATCTTCCGATTTGAGTTCTAATCAAGTGTCCTGGTTTAGTTATTTAAAAAACATATGAAATACTTTTCCATCTTGAGTTCTTGAATTTGAATAGAGATCTTCCTGTTCTGAAGTGAAATGATTTACTAAGTTGCTGCAGTTTCAGTTTGTGCTTTAACTTTTGAATTCAAGCACTCCTGTTTTCATCTACTTCTTGTTGATCACTCAAAGGTTTTCAAAGTTTAATATGAATTGAATGTGCTGGTTTAACTGATAAAGAGTGTGTTTCAGAATTCAAACTTGTCTCTGCAATTCAGTGTGTGAATCTACTCGCTGTTGTATTCTGGAATGGAGCAGAATTTTCAGTTCTGGTTTAATTAGTTGACATGTTCTTCAATTCTAGTTTCTGATTTGGCATGAATTTGGTGTAATCATTGTTTGAATGCAGTTTTGAATCTAAATAACCTTGTCTAGTTGCTGTTTTACCTATTGGTACAGATTTGAAGAAGATTATGAATATTGCTAATGTGCTGAAGTTACAAATGTTTAAATGTCTATTAGTGTTGTCGGATACTAAACAGTAATTGTTGTTTATTCCAATATGTTTCAGAATTGTTTTGATTGTGGAGGAAACTTCTTTGAACAGCATTCAGTTTAATCTAAAAACGGAAACTGCTTCATTGTTGTGTGTTCTGAAATCAGTCATCTCAAGTTTTGTCGGAACTGCTACAGTAATTGCTGTGTTGAGTACTCTACTGCATACTGATATTAGTGTTCTGCTATTGAAATTCATACTCCTGCAAGGCTGTCAAGTTGTGAATCATTGAATATTGTTTTGATACTAAATTGAGAATGAAATTTGCAATCTGAATCTAAAAATAACATATGCACGCTATTGAAGTGACCTTTACTATTCATCGTACGAAAAAAATTTTCAGTAGTGAATGAATCTCATTTGTGATTGATTTGAGTCAAGTTGATTTGTTACTTTAAACTTGAATTGGTTGGTTGTGTGAGTGAATTGATATCAGTTGATTAAAAACTTGAAACAAAGTTGTTTTTGAGCTTTTGAATCTGTTTGAGCTTAATTTTTGTTATGTTTGAATTGAAACTTGAATTTGTGTTTTTAGAGGTGCGTTGGGTGATTTGATTAGGTCATTACTTCGAAAGAAAGTGTCAAGGTGCCTATTCACGCCCCTCTAGTCATCATTCCAATCCCACAATTGGTATCAGAGCCGGTTTGATCACGAGTTGACCTTTACCGGCTGTGATCCTTGTGGTGACATGGATAAGAACACAAAGATCCCTATGTTTGATTGTTGAGACTATGCCTATTGGAAGGTGTGAATGGAGGCTTATTTGCTTAGCCAAGGAAGTGCGATATGGGACATTGTTGCATCCCAGTATATGATTCCTAAAACTCGTACCTCAGAGACTGAGAAAGCTCAATATGAATGAAATAGCAAGGCTAGAAACATTCTTTTTATCAGTCTGAGTCGCAACGAGTTCGACAGGGTTCAGCACCTTCGTACTGCTCGAGAGATTTGGTCGACTTTGAGTACTTTTAATGAGGGCACATCGTAGATTAAGGCTAGGAGGCAGAGCACGTATAATCAAGAATACCAAATGTTCGTGCAAGGCCCTGGTGAATTTGTTGATGCTTTGTTTGCTCGCTTTGATGGCATTGTTAGTAACTTGCGCTCTACTAGGACGCTAGCTTACTCAGATCATGACCGAGCGATCAAACTTCTCTATGCTCTAGATCATAGCATATGGGAAGTTAAGATCTCAAGCATTGAAGAATCTGCGAACTTTGATACTTTGACGTGCGATGAACTTTTCAGTAAGCTCAAGTCCACTGAGATCACCAAGGCATCTCGTTCTGGGATTAGGAGCTCTTTGCCACAATCCATGGCACTAGTTTCCGGTTCCGGCAGTGGCACCTCATCTGGAGGTAGCATGTCTGGTGTGTGTGCTTTTTCTGGGGGATTTGCCTTGTCTTCTTTGGTCTCTATCACAAAGGAGCAAGTGGACACATTAGACGATGAAGAGCTTGCTCTCATGGTCAAAAATTTCACTTGATTCTAAAATGATAGAAGAGATCAGAGGAGAGGAGGTTCTCGAGGGTGTTTCGAGTGCGGTGACCTAAATCACATTAAAGCCAACTACCAAAAATGAACGTGAACAAAAGTATCAAAAAAGATAAAAAAACGTTCTACAAAGGCAAAAGAGGAAAGGTGGCGAAAAGAATGGCAAGAGCTTTCGTGGCAGCACTCAACGACATCGACAACACCTCGAGCGAAGATCCTACTTCTGATGAAGATGAACCAGACAAGAATGATGAGAAGAAAGAAAAGATGAAGGACTTCAACAACCTCTTCTTCATGGCCAACGGCAAGCAAAGCAGCGATGATCCCAACATATCTGAGGTTAGTCTATCTCTTGATGAATTACTTGTGCAAAACGATGAATTACATGATGCAATGATTTCACAAGATAGACTACTCAAACTTTCTGCTAAAGAAAGAAAAGAACAAAAGCTTAAAATTGAATCGTTGTCTATTGAACTTGCTTTGTTGAAATCTAAATCTAAAACTGCTGATTGTGAGTCATGTCTTATTTTGATGGATGAACTTGCTCAGTTGCGTATGATTCATGCTAAAAACATTGATAAACTTGAGAATGTTGAGAAGAAACTAATGGTGGTGGAGTCTAGTCCTGATGCTATTGATGAATGCTTAAACTACACCCTTCTGATTGAGAGTGTTAGTCCGAGAGATAAACATATCGATGAGCTTGAGGCTAGATTGGAGAGTGCTGAGTGTTCTAAGGATGTGCATCCAGCTTGTCTGACCTGCATCACCCTGAAGGACCAACTCAGCTTTGCTAGAGAGCAAGTACAGAAGCTGAAGTGTGAGAATGATTATCTGCTTTCCATGGTAGATAAATGCATAGAGGGGAAAGGGAAAATGGATCTGCTTTTGGATAAAACTAAAATGTCCGCTGATAGGGCAGGGTTAGCTCTTGGGTTAGGTTATGTGAGGACTTCGTCCAGTACCCCGAGCCAAACGGTGTTCAGTCTACCTACTACCCTTGAGAAAGAGAGAGCCCAGTTAGACACACCACAAAAAGCCAAAGATCCTACCCAACCCAAAAAGATAATCATTTCTTCACTCAAGACAAACTCAAAGCAAAAACCTAGGAAACTGTGAGGTTCGCACCAGAAATCTACAAACCTACACCAAAGAAAGTTTTCCATTGCACTTATTGTCATCATGTAGGACAATTGATTGGTTTTTGCTATAGACGCATGAAAGATGAACATCATGCTCATGCTTTACATTCTCATGATTATTCTTCATTTGATATGCATGACTATGATTATAATGCTAATACTGATTATGAGGCTCCTTAAAGTTATATGAGTGGCTATGCCCATCGTGGTGTATATCGTACATCGTATGATGATAAACACCGTAGGCATTTTGGTCCTAATTATTTTAGGAGACCTCAGCGAGTTGCAAGGAGATCACATGTTCAGTATGGTTCTCATCACACACAGTCTCCTGCTTTATCTACTTCTCGGTTTGTTCAGTGCTGGATACCTAATCATCTTATCTCTAAACCCAGCGCTGAGTACTCGAGATTTTACTTCTCTACTTAGGGGAGTCATGGGAGGCTGGAGGACAAGTGGATCATTGATTCTGGGCGTTCATGACACATGACCGGGAATTCTTCATGGTTCTCTAGTTTCACCTCAGCCAGGCAGCGCGAGAGCATCACATTTGGAAACAATCGCAAAAGCAGAGTGAAGGGCATAAGTATGATCAAAATTAATGAAAATTTCACTCTCTCTAATGTTGCTTTGGTTGAGGATTTAGGTTATAATGTGCTTTCTGTTTCACAATTGCTCGATGAGGTTTTGAGGTTCATTTCAGTCATGATGCTTCTTATGTGCGTGATTCTTCTAGAGCTTTTATTTGCAAAATCTTAAGAGTAGCGAGAATTTTTGGGGCTGATTTCACTGAGTCTTTTGGTTCTTCTCATTGTCTTTTAGCTGAACCATTGTCCGAGCTTTGGATGTGGCATAGGAGACTAGGGCACATGAGTTTTGATTTGCTTGTGCGATTGAGTGCCCTAGGACTCATCCAAGGATTGCCCGAGCTAAAAATTGAGAAGAACCTCATTTGTGCTCCTTGTCGTCTTGGTAAAATGGTTGTTGCCTCGCATTATCCCATAAATATGGTGATGACTGAGAAACTCGGTGAGCTTTTACATATGGATACGGTTGGTCCATCCCGGGTTAGCTCTTTAGGCGGCAAATGGTACGTGCTTGTTGTGGTTGACGACTATTCTCGTTACTCTTGGGTTTTCTTTCTCTCAAGCAAGGATGAAGTGTTCATACACTTTTGGAGCTTAGCGCTGAGGCTATTCAATGAACTCCCTGGTGCAATGAAGGCTCTTCGAAGCGATAACGACACCGAGTTCAAAAATAGCTCTTTTGCAGATTTTTGTCTTGAACATGAGATTGAACATCAATTTTCTGCACCAAGAGTCCCTCAACAAAATGGTGTGGTTGAGAGGAAAAATCATACTCTTGTGGAGATGGCTAGGACGATGCTGAATGAGCACAGAACTCCAAGAAAATTTTGGGCTGAAGCCATGAGTACATCATGTTACATCTCCAATAGGATCATTTTGCGCTCTTTGCTGAATGTGACTTCTATGAACTTCGCTTTGGGAGGAAGCCCAAGGTCACTCACTTCAGAGTGTTTGGATGTCGTTTCTTCATCCTAAAGCGAGGGAATATGGATAAATTTGAATGGCACACATCTTATGGGATCTTTTTGGGCTATTCTTTACATGGACACTCTTATCGTGTTTTCAATCTTGAAACTAACACATTGGTTGAATCTTGTGATGTAACTTTTGATGAAACTTCTCCATGTGTTAGCCCTAACTTTGAATTTGCAAGTGAACACGATATGAGTGAAACACTTTTTGAGGAAGAAGATCCATCAGACGATGAAGATCCTGAGGCTGTACCACTACCTCCCTCCACGGCGACTCCAGAAGCTTCGACTACTTCAACTACAGGACCTGAAGATTCCACTTCTGAAAGTCTGGAGCAAACTTTGGCAAGAGTTGAGGGGGAGATTCTATCACAGAGAGAAGCACCGCTTCGTATTCAAAGAATGCATCCCTGGAGCAGATCATCAGTGTGCTGAATGAACGAGTAACCCGATCTCACGCTCATTTTGTTGATTCTGCTTTTGTTGCTAATTTTGAACCATTAGATGTTAGTCATGCGTTGTCTGATGCAAGTTGGGTCAACGCTATGCATGAGGAACTTGAAAATTTTGAAAGGAATCAAGTTTGGATTCTCGTTGATCCACCCCCTAACATTTATTTAATTGGTACAAAATGGATTTTCAAAAACAAACAGGGGGATGGGGCGATAGTGAGAAACAAAACTAGACTAGTGGCGTAAGGGTATACTCAAGTCGAGGGGATTGATTTTGGAGAAACTTTTGCACTGGTAGCTCGACTTGAGGCCATAGGATCTTGCTTGCTTTTGCCTCTTCGCGCGGTTTTAAACTTTTTCAAATGGATGTGAAAAGCGTGTTTTTGAATGGTTTCATAGGAGAACACGTTTATGTCAAGCAGCCTCCTGGATTTGAGGATCCCAAGTACCCCCATAGAGTGTTTAAACTTCGGAAAGAATTATATGGGCTCAAACAAGCACCGAGGGCCTGGTACGATCGCCTGAGGACATTCTTGATCGAGCATGGGTACAAGATATATGTCGACTTCATACTTGTTCAGATATATGTCGATGATATAATATTTGGTGGTTCATCTCATACACTTGTTGCTGAGTTTGTGAGAAACCATGTTGAAGAATATGGTTTTGATATTCTAGATGTGATGAGTGATTGTCAACGGAAGTCAAAGGAAGGGAGAGATGAAGACCTGCCGAGTCTGAGGCGCATGTGACTCAGGTACACGAGCAGTGAGCGATGGCCGGGCAGAGGAGCCGCGGAGTCGGGCTGGCCCAATCCGGGTACATGGCTAGGAGCGGCAGATGATCCACTGGTCTGTTGACTGGGTTTCACTCAGGTACACGGGCGATGAGCGATTGTCGGGCTGAGGAAGCTGCGGGGTCGGGTCGGCCCAATCCGGGTACCCGGTGCGAAGACGGTGGACGCTTTGTCAGTTTCGGCGTAAAACTGACAATCTATGATTAATTCGATTTTAGAATATTAATATTTAGTTTTTAAGTTTAGAATATTTTTATTTAAGTCAGGTGATTTTTCTAAGAATATTTTAGTAATTTTCAGAATTTATTTTAGAGTCAGTTTATTTTACCCGAGGATAAATTAGTCTTTTCATGTATTAGGATTCACCTATAAATAGGCCCCTATCCCCTTGGGGATGGATGACTGTTGTTTTTTATTATTCCCCAGATTGAATCTATAGTCCATGAGTTTTTGGTTCGGATCTCCTATTTTCCTTCACCGTCAAACTCCTTTCTCCACCGGCCCTTTTCTCCATCGCTTGATCTGCTATAGAGGCTAGATGTTTTGCCGGACAGCTACAGGGGTGCCGACACCATGAACGACTACAGGAAGCGATAGCGCCAGAGATGAGTAATTGCAGTATTGGTTTTTGAGAACTCTTTTTCTTGCATGTTTGCTACAGAAGTGCATGCGAATGTCTAAACACTTTGTGTAGTACATATTTTGAATGATCCATTTTCGGAGTTTGCTCCAAATTTCTGGATGTTTGAGTATTTCTTTTGCTAGATCAAAGTAACACATCTGGTTCAGTTTTCTGGAAAAACTATTTTCCTCTGATTTGTGCTGAAACTTTTTTTAAGGTGTTTGATCCAATGTTTAACCCATACATGTTTGTTGATTATCTGATTCTGTGATTTATAAAACTTTCTCTAGATAATCTCTTTCCTTAAACCGATGTTTTTATTTAGTTGATCAGTATTTATTTTTAGACCGTTGTTTGAACAATCTATTAATATATTTAGGTATTTTGCTTACGTTATTAAATTTTGCTAGTACCAATTTTATTTACTGCAGTCTTTCTATTTAGTTTATCTTTAATATCATTTTAATTGGTATACCAGTTATTTTTTAGTCTGGACAACTTTAATTCCAGTAATTTGCTTTGCTAATATTATTTGTCTGGTTAAGTTTGGTTGGGTGTTGGGATTACGATATAGTTTAGCGAAAAATTTTTAGGCGCCCATTCACCCCCCTCTGGTCGCTACTTTCGGTCCTACAAGTGGTATCAGAGCAAGGTTAGGTTTGTCTAATATCTTAACCGATTATAAACCTAGGTAGTGACCATGACGTCTTCTGGCAAAATTCCGTCCCTAGAGGCTTTTGGCTATACTTATTGGAAGACTCGCATGCGAGCATACCTTATGAGCCAGAGCTCGGACATATGGGAGATTTGCGTTCATCCTAATTTCATGATAACGACTATTGCTGCGGATACTGCTGAAAATGTAATTACCCAACATCAAAATAATAGTAAGGCAGTGAATATTTTATTTTCTGGTCTAGGTCCTAGTGAGTTTGAGTGTGTTAGCCATCTCACCACTGCTTGAGAGATCTGGGCTACCCTCCAGGCACACCATGAGGGGACAGCTCAGGTCAAGGCTAGGCTATATCAGACATACTAGCGTGAGTATGAAAATTTCTCACAGAAGTCGGGTGAGACTGTTGAGGCTTTGTTTGGTCGTTTTCAATCGATCATTAACAAGCTTCGAGTTAACAAGGCCGAGCGTGATCAGCTGGTCTCGGATCATGAACAGGCGCTTAAGGTACTCCATACCTTGGACCCTAAGATCTGGGAGATCAAGATTTCTTCTATTGTTGAGAGCGCGTCTTATGATACCTTGATCGTCGCAAAGCTTTTTAGTAAGCTCAAGGCCTCAGAGGTTGATATTCAGTTGAGATCAAATCTCACTGATTCTGGCTCCAAGACTCTGGCACTTGCGACACCGTCTGCTGATCCTAATGCCATGAGTTGTACTGCCTTTTCCTTGATGTCTATCTCCGAGGAACAACTTGATTCACTAGGAGATGATGATCTGTGTTTGTTTAACAACCGGGTGCGATGTGTTTATGATAAGATAATGTTTAAGAGACATGGCACAAAATTCGGATGCTTTGAGTGTGGTGACCCAGGTCATTTTATTGCCTACTGTCCCAAGCAGAAGAATTACAAGAAGGAAATCGGTGGCAACTCCTACAACTCCGGCAAGTACGAAAACTCCACGAAGGGCAAGCCCAAGACAAGATTCTTTCGAAAGGCTCTGAAGGATTACAGGCGTGAGAACAAGAAGTGAGACAAGACCTTCTTCGCCGAGATGGAGAAAAGATACTCCAAGAGATCCTCGTCTTCCTCCTTGTCTTCAAGTTCAAGTGATGAAGAGATCATGATCAGGAAGGGGAAGGACAGGGACAATCCGGCGGGCCTCTGTTTCATGACCTTCGGGGACAAGCCGAAGAGTCGCTCACGTCACAGCCGAAGACCCCACAAGAGCTTCTACTCAATGGCTCTTGGGGAGAAGAAAGAGAAGGACTCCTCCGACGACTCCGACGACGATGACGATGAGAAGGCATCTTCCTATGAACAAGAAGTTGTTAATTTACTAGAACAGAACAGTCAGGAGTTGAAGTATAGGGAGAAACGACTTAGAGGGGCTAAGAAGAGGATAGATGAGCTTGAGAGTGAGCTTGCCACAGCAAATGGCAAGATTGAGAGTCTGTCTTCTTTCCATTGATTTGGTGATAGTGGTGAGTGCCCTAATTTTGAGGTGCTGTTGTGTGACTTGATGACTCTAAAGTCCAGGTACACAGAGAGAGTAGATGAGAGAGACGCATTGGCCACTGAGCTTGAGAGCGCTCAGCAGGAGCTAAAAGATGCTCATGCCATTGTCGTCGCACCTTGTGTAGACTGCCCATCTCATTTAGCTAGTATAGAGAGCTGAGAGCCAAGAGTGATGAGCAGTTGAGCGAGTTAGCTGGAGTGAGAAGTGAGTTGGAGCAGACTAAGCTAGAGCTTGAGACCTTATTAGTTCCATCCACTGTTTGTGAGAACTGCATGTCCATTAGAATGGAGTTGATCAAGCTAAAAGCTGAGAAGTCTGTCGAAGCTGATAGAGAGTGTGAGATCTACTTGTCTCGGGTGGAGGTGTTAGCTTCTTTGAGAGAGGATCTAGCTGATGTTCAGAACAAGAACTTTTACCTCCGTCAGATCCTGAGTTGGATTAGTGCTAGAGAGCCACAGCTCAGCATGATGATCCAGCAGTTCAAGAGACATGATGGTTTTGGAGTAGGTTACACATATACCAAGGCTGATTTTGAGAGCGCCATTAGCCGTGCAGTGGAGTGGAATAAGATGACTCCCGAACAGAGATATCCCAAGACTCACTCCACTGAGTCCTTTAAGGATAGTCAGCCCAAGGATGGAGTGATCCAAGAACAACCTAAAGCTCCACCTAAGAAGCAGATCTGGGTTCCAAAGCCTAAAACTCTCCACACTTCTCTTGATTCCTTACCTGGACCTTCTCATACCAAGGATGCTACACCCAACACCATCAAGCCTAAGAACCCTAAGCCACAACAATATCCCAAGAAGCCTACCTATCACTATGAGTTTTGTCAGAGAGACGGGCATCTTGAGGAGTTTTGCTTCAGGAGGAAGCGGGTTAAGCGAGCAGAGAGAGCTCGAGGTGGGCAGGAGCAGTTCTACCAGCAGAGTGGTAGACAGAGAGTTCCTCGACATAGAGAGAGGCTAGAGGTCAGGCCACGTCGTGTGGGTGGTGGTAGAGGAGACGGTTTTTATGATTGTGCTCCGGAGGGTGGTTTTCATTCCGGCAGAGTTTCAGATCATTATGGATACGACTTTGGACCTCATGGCCGTGATTTTAGGAAGAACAGAGGACCGCGCTTTGATCCGCATTTTGGTCCAGACTCATATGATTCTTTTGCCTTCCTATATACGAGAAGATGGCTCGACACTGGTTTAACACCTTTGCCAAACCTAGTGTTGGACCGTTTGTTCCCACTCATGTTTATAGATCTTGACTTGGGAGTTGTATATACTTTTTAGGATATTTTGAGTCAGCTTTTCATTGGTATCAGTTTTACTTTCTTCCTTATTTTTTATTATTTGAGTCTTTTTGTGTGTGTTCATATCATGCATAATCATTAGTCACATTTTGCGCTTGCTTCTGTTATATGATTAATCTGCTTTACTTTCTCTAGCTAGTATATATGCTTTTGAGTACTTGTCGATGATCATGTCCTGTTTCAGTTCACATGATATATCTGATATTTGTCATATGCATTGCTTTTATGCTTTAGAATTGAAAAATGATCACCATTGCTTCTATTAACTAGCATGTGTAGGCTGAATGCTTTCGCTATCTTTTACATGCCTTGTAGCTAGATCCTTACTTAGATGCAGATATGCAACTTGGACATTTATATGCTTTAAATATGAAAAATGTGTTATAAAAATGACAAAAAATTTAGAAAAATGAAAAATTTATGCATTTTTATGATTATCAGAAAAGATCCAGGTGGGTTTGCTTTGTCGCATTGCATTGTTCTGGACTGCTTACCATAGCACTTTGGTATGAACTAGGACGGTGTAATGTATGCTAAGACCAATGCCTTAAGCTTCTAATGGTCCAGTTCTGGCCCAGGCTTGACTTGGTCGGATAGCATAAGGTTTCACACGCAAATAACCCCTAGCAGAAATGAAAAAATAAAAAGGAAAAAGAATCAGTTTGAAAAATTTAAAAAGATGACAAGTTTGCTAAAGCACTTTGATTTGGATAATGCTTATCTTGGTAGATATCAGTTAGCTTTTGCATCTCATGCTTTACTTTGCTTGTCAACTAGAAAATGTGGTGATGCTTTTGTTTTGCAAAAATCAAAAAATGCGTGCTAATGACTTTCTTAAGATATCATCTATTGCACTGATCATGTCATGTATCTTAGACAGTATATCTTTCGCTATACCTGTTAGATGTTGTTATTGCAGTTAATCATATCTAAGAAGCATGTTTTTTACACTCCACCTGCACCCCACCTACATTCATGGCATATTTATGTCTCTTTAGAGTGCATTTAGTCTCACTTGATGAGTCCAATTGTCAACAAGGGGGGAAAATTTTGGATATATTTTTAGCTTTCTTTGGGATTTATTTCAGGGGGAGTTCCTTGTTGGTAATTCTGAGATTGCACTTGTTTTTGAGTCTTTATTTTTGGTTAACCATAATGACCCATTTTTCTTGCTTCTGTTTGGCTTTTGGTCATTAGGGTTAAACTTTTATTTTCTTTCTTCTATTTTCTTTTGTCTTTGTTTTTCTATTTCCACATGTTTTGCAGGTTCTGGAGATGAGCTGAAAAGGGTGTTGACAATGCACTCATCAAGGGGGAGATTGAGAAACCATGTTGAAGAATATGGTTTTGATATTCCAGATGTGATGAGTGATTGTCAATGCAAGTCAAAGGAAGGGAGAGATGAAGACCTGCCGAGTCTGAGGCGCATGTGACTCAGGTACACGGGCAGTGAGCGACGTCAGGGCAGAGGAGCCGCGGAGTTGGGCTGGCCCAATCCGAGTACATGGCTAGGAGCGGCAGATGATCTACTGGTCTGTTGACTGGGTTTGACTCAGGTACACGGGCGGCGAGCGATTGCCGGGCTGAGAAAGCTGCGGGGTCAGGTCGGCCCAATCCGGGTACCCGGTGCGAAGACGGTGGACGCTTTGTCAGTTTCGGCGTAAAACTGACAATCTATGATTAATTCGATTTTAGAATATTAATATTTAGTTTTTAAGTTTAAATATTTTTATTTAAGTCAGGTGTTTTTTCTAAGAATATTTTAGTAATTTTCGGAATTTATTTTATAGTCAGTTTATTTTACCCGAGGGTAAATTAGTCTTTTCATGTATTAGGATTCGCCTTCCTATAAATAGGCCCCTATCCCCTTGGGGATGGATGACTGTTATTTTTTATTATTCCCCAGATTGAATCTACAGTCCATGAGTTTTTAGTTCGGATCTCCTATTTTCCTTCACCGTCAAACTCCTTTCTCCACCGGCGCTTTTCTCCATCGCTTGATCTGCTATAGAGGCTAGATGTTTTGCCGGACAGCTACAGAGGTGCCGACACCATGAATGACTACAGGAAGCGATAGCGCCAGAGATGAGTAATTACTGTATTGGTTTTTGAGAATTCTTTTTCTTGCATGTTTGCTACAGAAATGCATGCGAATGTCTAAACACTTTGTGTAGTACATATTTTGAATGATCCATTTTCGGAATTTGCTCCAAATTTCTGCATGTCTGAGTATTTCTTTTGCTAGATCAAAGTAACACATCTGGTTCAGTTTTCTGGAAAAACTATTTTCCTCTGATTTGTGCTGAAACTTATTTTTAAGGTGTTTGATCCAATGTTTAACCCATACATGTTTGTTGATTATCTGATTCTGTGATTGATAAAACTTTCTCTGGATAATCTCTTTCCTTAAACCGGGTGAGGAACCGAACAAACTTTAGAGACTCTCCAGAACATTCAAGAGGGATGAAACTAAAATTGAAATTAGCATCTGCCGTGGCTTTATTTCTGCCGTGAGAAACTTCTTCGGTTATTGCGCTGCATCATCTACAGGCCCCAGCATCTTGTCGACAAGAGCTACAGCATCGCTGGTTTTGCTGGGAAGAGAAATCACATTTTACTTTTGCCATGTGTTCATCCGAAGAAGAAAATTTTCTGCACTGCTTTTCATGCGTTGGATTCTCTGCAGTGTTATTCTGTTTTGCCGGATGAAGCAATTGTGTTCTACCGAATAGAGTTTTAGGATCCCGTGGCTCGACACGAAAGAAAAACAGGTAAGGGTTAATCTGCTATTTTTCCGTGAGTTAATAAAATCAATAGTTATCTAATTTTAATTAGCATAAAAATTAATCTCCTATTTTCTAGGTAATTTCAGTTTAATTAATAATCTCGTAGTTATCATTTTTTTATTAAAATTAAACTCGTCATTAAATTTTAATCTGTTAAATTTTTATCTCGTATTATTTAAGTGTTTTTAATCTGCTCATATAAAAGGAAAATTTATTAGTCACAGTAATATATTTATTCTAGATTTCCTCGAAATATTTTAGGTTTATTTCTGAATTAATTTCTGGATGATCCATGTTTTTATTTAGTTGATCAGTATTTATTTTTAGACCGTTGTTTGAACAATCTATTAATATATTTAGGTATTTTTCTTACGTTATTAAATTTTGCTAGTACCAATTTTATTTACTGCAGTATTTCTATTTAGTTTATCTTTAATATCATTTTAATTGGTATACCAGTTATTTTTTGTCTGGACAACTTTAATTCCAGTAATTTGCTTTGCTAATATTATTTGTCTGGTTAAGTTTGGTTGGGTGTTGGGATTACGATATAGTTTAGCGAAAAAAATTTAGGCGCCCATTCACCCCCCCTCTGGTCGCTACTTTCGGTCAGATTCGATGAGCAGAGAGTTTGAGATGTCAATGATGGGCGAGCTGACCTTCTTCCTGGTTTTGTAGATCAAACAAAGCAAACAAGAAACGTTTGTCCATCAAACAAAATACACGAGAGATTTGCTTAAACGATTTAACA
Source organism: Zizania palustris (assembly GCA_019279435.1). Taxonomy (NCBI): domain Eukaryota; kingdom Viridiplantae; phylum Streptophyta; class Magnoliopsida; order Poales; family Poaceae; genus Zizania; species Zizania palustris. Next base: position 45,574,964 of record JAAALK010000081.1, read on the forward strand.
TGTCTGATGCTAAACCTCTTGCTACCCCAATGGGTACTTCTATTGCTCTTGATCCAGATGAAGACGGAGAAGAGGTGGACCAGAAGGAGTACTGCAGCATGATCGGCTCCCTCCTGTACTTGACGGCTACGAGGCCAGACATACACTTTGTTGTGTGTCTGTGCGCTCGTTTTCAGGCTTCTCCCAGGGCATCACATCGTCAAGCTGTTAAACGCATATTACAGTACCTCAAGCATACTCTTGAATTTGGTATTTGGTATTCTGCATCATCTTCATTATGCTTGAGAGGTTTTTCTAACACTGACTTTGCTGGTTGCCGGATTGATCGTAAGAGTACATCTGGGACGTGTCATTTTTGTGGATCTTCTCTTGTGTATTGGTCTTCACACAAACAGTCTAGTGTTGCGCAGTCTACAGCCGAGGCTGAATATGTAGTTGTCGTTAGCTATTGCGCATAGATTTTGTGGATGGTTTCTACTTTGCAGGACTTTGGGTTGGAGTTTTCACGTGTTCCACTCTTTTGCGATAATACAAGTGCAATCAGTTTAGCAAACAACCCAGTACAACATTCTAGGACCACACACATTGACGTGCATTATCACTTTTTGAGAGATCACAATGAAAAGGGCAGTATTGAATTGCGTTTTGTCGATACTCAAAACCAGCTTGCATATATTTTCACCAAGCCTCTCGATGCTTCTCGCTTTGCATTTTTGAGGGAGAGCTTGGCATTTGTCATCCTTATGGCATCATGTGAGGGGGAGTTGTGTACATATGCATATGCTTCTAAAATATGATTAATTTCTTTTACATGTACATGACTTGTGTGTGCACTTTACGATATTGTCTTGCTTTCACTGTTTGATTGTGCTTAGAATGAACTCATCTATCTATATCTGTTGAGCATGGCTTTTCATTTTGAAAAATTGAAAATGGTCACTACCAAGTCTAGTTTCTAGCATGAATAGGCTAGGGTGCTTTAGCTATTCATTTCTTACTTGATAGCTTTGTCCTTATCTCTTAGATGCTCATATGCAACTTGATCATGTTTGCTAAAATTTAAAAAAAATGCAAAATTGAAAAAAATGAAAAAAATGAAAATGTTGAAAATGGATCAAAAGTGCTTAAGTGTTGATAAAATTGAAAAGATCCAGGTGGGTTTGCATAGTTGCACTACTTTGTTCTGAACCGCATTCCATTGCACTTTGGTTTGAACTGGGACATCGAGTGTATACCAAGATCAATGCCTTAAGCTTCTGATGGTTTATCCTAGGCTTGGCTTGATCGGTTAGCATAAGGTTGACTTGCAAATAACCCCTGGCATTAACAAAATGGAATAAAAAGTTTACTTTTCTCGCATATAAGGTTTGTTGCAACTCCTTGTAGTGGGATGTGCTTTTCGAGTTGGTTTGTGACTAGCTTTTGTACTTCTTACCTTGCCATGTCTAGTTCACTAGTCTGGGTAGTGATGCTTTTGTTTGCTTAAACTTCTAACTGCTTGCTCATACGAATATTTAGATTATGGTCATTCAAAACTTGCCATGCAGTTTAGTTAGGATAGATTGTGAGTCACAAGGAGTACTTGTACTGTAATTAGACTTTTTCATACTTTGTAAGAATTGCATGGTCACTTTACTCTCTCGACTCATGGGGCTATCTTGATGTCTGCATTGCCAAAGGGGGGGAGTGCGGACTTGGAGCTTTTTGATGAGTTAGTGACTTGGAGCTTTTTGGTGCATTAGTGATCTTTTGGAACTTTTGAGCTTTTGTGTGTTGCTTTATCATTTGGCAAGTGACATGTCTTCTCATTTTTGCTCTCTTTAGAGCTTTCATGGTCACTTGTGTGCTGAACTTCTCTTGTACTCTATGTTTGATCTTGTGTTGTCAAGGCACTCATCAAGGGGGAGATTGAGGACATAGTGAGGTGTGTCACTAGTGTTCAATGGAATGATGAGTGATTGATAGGCTGAGTTCATGAGTTGAGTCAGGATGTACTTGAGTTGGTGTGTGTGTCTGTGTTTGTCTCGTGTGTGCAGGTTGGAGTTACTCGTCAACTGTCGATGGCACGGGATCAGGGTTAGACGGGGAGTCTAATGCTAGATGGTCGAGGGTGTCAGTCGAAGTCGAGAGTGGACTCAGATGTACGCATGGAGGTCAAACGGGACGTCGAGATGGAGATTGATCGAGATGAAGTGTCGTTCGAGTCAGCGAAAGGGAAGCCAGTGCAAGTGATAAGGCGGCTCGAGGGATCGAGAGCGGGAGAGACTTGCTGGCGGTCGAGTTCGCGGACTGACGACGGGTGTCGACGATCGGGAGAGGCTTTGTCAGTTTTTGCTGAAAACCGTCAAAATTTTAAACGTTTTTACTATTTCATAAAATAGTGTCAAGTTTTAGCTTAAAGTTTTTAGTGTCATAGTGTGTACTTTTTAGAGTATTTTTGGAATGTATATATTCTGAAAATATTCTAAAGAGTGGTCTATTGTAATAGGGTATTTTCAGTTTTAACTTTTCAGATTTGTAATTTGAGTCTTTCTAGGTGGCTTTGTGTAAAATATGTCTTCTAGAAACATGGGCAGGTGGGATATTTATCCCCCAGCCTGGCCGAACAGATGAGGTGATGAAATCAAAATTTTCTTCAGCTATTTTCCTCAGAAATTTCATCAAAATACCAGAACGTTCTTCCTGCGATAATACATTACCATGAACAGTACTTCGATTTCTGCTGGTTCTGCTACAGCAAGGCGTTGGATTGCCGGTTCAGCTACAGCTCCCGTGCCGACAAGTACATGTTCATCGTAAGGCGCTTGTTGAATTTGTGCATCTAATCCGGTAATTTTTCATTCCCTACGTCTGAAATTGTTTGGGATGACTTGATTGATGATTTGTGTGAATATTCATTGAGGTTTTTAGAATTTGTATGTTGTTCATGTTGAACTCTTGAACCTGGTTTTTGAATTGAGTGATACATGGTCTAGGTGTTGTGCTATTCCTGATGTTTGATCTTTAGAATCCCTGAAGTATTTGTGTAATTCTGCTGTGTCTTGATTACTGTTGTTATTCATTTTGTCAGCATTTATATGTGATCAGATCAATCATGTTTGCAGCAATTACTTTCAAATATCAGAATCTGTCTTTTCTGTTCAGTTAACTTCTGCTGATCTTGACTGAAATTTTTGTATCTACAGTGAGTAGATTGTGTACTGAATAGTGTTCTCAGTTTTGCTATAAAGCAGTAGTAGACAATTTTTGTCTTGGATCTCAGTCCTGAAAGTTGTTTACTACTTGTTAGTGCTAAATCAGAAGTTGGTTACTAAATGTATCTTCAGATTTGAGTTCTAATCAAGTGTTCTGGATCAGTTATTTCAAAAACATCTGAAATACTTTTTCATCTTGAGTTGTTGAATTTGAATAGAGATCTTCCTGTTCTGAAGTGAAATGATTTATTGAGTTGCTGCAGTTTCAGTTTGTGCTTTAACTTTTGAATTCAAGCACTCCTGTTTTCATCTACTTCTTGTTGATCACTTAGAGGTTTTCAAAGTTTAATATGAATTGAATGTGTTGGTTTAACTGATAAAGAGTGTGTTTCAGAAATTCAAACTTGTCTCTGTAATTTAGTGTGTGAATCTACTCACTGCTGTATTCTGGAATGGAGCAGAATTTTCAGTTCTGGTTTAATTAGTTGACATGTTCTTCAATTCTAGTTTCTGATTTGGCATGAATTTGGTGTAATCATTGTTTGAATGCAGTTTTGAATCTAAATAACCTTGTCTAGTTGATTTTTTACCTATTGGTACAGATTTGAAGAAGATTATGAATATTGCTAATGTGCTGAAGTTACAAATGTTGAAATGTCTATTAGTGTTGTCGGATACTGAACAATTATTGCTGTTTATTCCAATCTGTTTCAGAATTGTGTTGATTGTGGAGGAAACTTCTTTGAACAGCATTCAGTTTAATCTAAAAATAGAAACTACTTCATTGTTGTGTGTTCTGAAATCAGTCATCTCAAGTTTTGTCAGAACTACAATAATTGTTGTGTTGAGTACTCTACCGCATACTGATATTAGTGTCCTGCTGTTGAAATTCATACTCCTACAAGGCTGTCAAGTTGTGAATCATTGAATGTTGTTTTGATACTAAATTTAGAATGAAATTTGCAATCTGAATCAAAAATAACATATGGGCGCTATTGAAGTGACCTTTACTATTCATCGTACGAAAAAAATTCAGAAGTGAATAAATCTCATTTGTGATTGATTTGAGTCAAGTTGATTTGGCATCAATGGTTAAGATTGTCAAAATATCAATTTTAGTAATATGGGCCAAAAATACACATGTCCGGGGTCAGGCCGAAGCCCTACAGGGCCGAAGGATCATTGGGCTATGGGCTCCAGAAGCTTCTAGCCAGCCCATGGCCTTCGGCCAGGAAGCCTTCGGAGGCCCAAGCCGTCGAAGCTTCGGCTCGAGGAGCAAGCTTCGATGGGCCTGGCCGAAGGCCCACTTCGGCAGAGATAGAGTTGGACATGATTCCGGCTAAGTTTTTATCTCTATTCAGCCGAATTATAGCAGATTAGATCAGAGGTATAGCCCCTATTAATATAGAGGCGAAGCCAGTTCAGAGGACCCCTCCAACAGAAATCAACCACAAAGCCCTAGCTTTGGATCGCATTTATTTATCTTTACTTTTCTGTACTCTTCGTGGGTTTGCCTGGAAGCCCTCCGACGGCCACTTTGGAACAGTGGTAATCCTTGTTACTTCGCTTGTGAAGTATCCATTAATCTACGTAATAGATTGCAATTGCCTTGTTACTTCGCCTGTGAAGTATCCGCTAATCTGTGTAACAGATTGCTACCTTCGCCACTAGTGCAACACTTAGCAGAATTCGGTCCTCGGGCCGAATTGGTACGTCGAATCCACTCTGTTGCAGGTTTCCACGTTTGGAGCTACTTAGTCGGAGGTGTCTGGAGCTGAGAGATCGGTTTCGGGGATTGCTAGAACACCCTTCGGCGAGACGGATTGCTTCGACTGCACGCTTCGCCAACATACTTCGTCATGACAGGCTTCGCCACACTCTTACTCCGCTTCGGACGAAGTCACGCTTGCACGTTGCGCTCGAGTCATTGCTCTGTATCTTACTGTGTTAGAGACTTCACGCTAAACCCCGCTATTCGAAGGTGATTGTCACGTCCAAATCCGTTCAGAGTTCATCTTCGGCCAGATCAGTCCAAACACCGAAGGTACCCTTCGGCGGGACACTTCGCATTAGACGCCGAAGGTATACTTTGGCGATCCCCTTCGCACCATACTTCGAAGCAGACAGGCTCTGACCGATTTGCTGATTTATTCTGTTTAATATATTTCTTTTGGCTAATTGGATTATTTTGTGTGATCTAATTGCCTAGCGACTCCACCCCCCTTACCACGACTAAGGGTAGTCGGAACGCGACGTCGGTGCTGTGTTACGCTTAGGCTTGTCCCTATGTATCCGCACACTTTTGGATCGTCGAACTGGCCCAAGTGCGGGGGCACGTTTTCATGTCAACAATTTGTTACTTTAAACTTGAATTGGTTGGTTGTGTGAGTGAATTGATATCAGTTGATTAAAAACTTGAAACAAAGCTGTTTTTGAGCTTTTGAATCTGTTTGAGCTTAATTTTTGTTCTGTTTGAATTGAAACTTGAATTTGTGTTTTTAGAGGTGCGTTGGGTGTTTTGATTAGGCCATCACTTCAAAAGAAAGTGTCGAGGCGCCTATTCACCCCCCTCTAGTCGCCATTCCGATCCCACAGGAAGTCTGGAGAACAAGTGGATTATCAATTCTAGATTTTCGCGCCACATTATCGGAAAGTCATCATGGTTCTCTAGCTTCACCTTAACCAAGAAACGAGAACATATCACTTTTGGAAACAATCGCAAAAGTAGAGTGAAAGGCCAAGGTATGATTAGAATCAATGAAAACTTCACTCTCTCTAATGTTGCATTGGTTGAGTACTTGGTCTATAACTTATTTTCTGTCTCTCAATTTCTTGATGAGGGTTTTGAGGTTCACTTTGGTCGTGATGCCTCTCATGTGCTTGATTCTTCTGGCGCTTTCATTTGCAAAATCTTGAGAGTAGGGAGAATGTTTGGAGCTGACTTCTCTGAGTCATTTGATCTTCTCATTGCCTTTTAGCTGAACCGTCATCTGAGCTTTGGATGTGGCATAGGAGACTAGGGCACATGAGCTTTGATCTTCTTGCTAGATTGAGTGCCCTAGGACTCATCCGAGGATTGCCCAAGCTCAAATTTGAGAAGAACCTGATTTGTGCTCCTTGTCATCTTGGAAAAATGGTTGCCACCTCTCATTCACCCATAAACATGGTGATGACTGAGCGACCCGGAGAGCTTCTTCATATGGACACTGTAGGTCCATCCCGAGTTAGCTCTTTAGGCAGAAAATGGTACGTTCTTATTGTGGTTGATGACTACTCTCGTTACTCTTGGGTTTTCTTTCTTGTAAGCAAAGATGAAGTGTTTATACACTTTCGGAACTTAGCATTGAGGCTACTCAATGAACTCCCCGATGGAATGAAAGCCATTCGAAGTGATAAACAGCACCGAGTTCAAGAACAACTATTTTGCAGATTTTTGTCTTGAACATGGAATTGAACATCAGTTTTCTACACCGAGAGTCCCTCAACGAAACGGTGTTGTTGAGAGGAAAAATCGCACACTTGTGAAGATGGCTAGGACGATGCTCAACGAGCATAGGATTCCTAGAAAATTTTGGGCTAAAGCCATGAGTACAACATTCTACATCTCCAATAGGATCTTTTTGCATTGTTTGTTGAATGTGACATCTTATGAACTTCGTTTTGGGAGGAAGCCCAAGGTCACTCACTTAAGAGTATTTGGATGCCGGTGCTTCATCCTAAAGCGAGGTAATTTGGACAAATGTGAATCGCGTTGAATTGAAGATAACCTGTCGGCTTGTACTTCGACAGAAATAAATAAAACATGTTAGATAACATATCTATATCATGAAAATCATCAAAATAACTAGATCGGATCTAACCAAGACAATAGCTAATCACGATGATCTTAATAATATATCAAAGTAACGGGCATGCTTTATTTAGATGAATGATATATATCATGAAAAAGATACAATAGCAAGAGATGTCAGACTTAACCGATGAAACCTCAAACTACCACACCTAGATCACATCAATCTAAGAGATCAATCTGTTGCTACAGCCTTAGACCTAGCCAATACATCGAGAACCGGTGACCGTACTGTTTTGACGTTCACCTTAAGAGATCAATCTGATACAGTCGTGAGGATACTGACCTAGTCGATACGATCGTTGAGGGTGGCGGGACTCACCTATTCGCCAGAGATCGAAATGATGCAGCCCAGCTAAGAGTACTGAATCCCGCTGGGATAAACCTTGAGAATCAAGTGTGGCGATGCATTGAGTAGTTGTTTGACAAAGATATGTGTTTCTAAGCTAACTAAGGGTACATATTTAAAATTCAAAGACTTGTCGTCCAAGCACTTTATCTTAATTGATTCTAGATAATCTTTATCTTCTTTTCATCTTTATCTCCATCGGCTCTTCTACATCTGGTCATGTTGTAACAACATGGACAGGCTTTCATGACCATCTTTAACTTGACTCGTTTTGACTTTTGTTGACCGCACGACATCCTTGGTGGGTCCTAGGCTTTACCAAATTTTAGCGTCAACAGGTACCTATAGTGACATGATGTCATTGTGATCTATCACTAAAGGGTTTACTATAGTGATAAGTTGTTATCATGGTCTATTACTGGAGGGTATCTTTAGTGATGAGTATCGTCACTAATAATTAAGCTTTATTGATGCGATAAGAGTAATAAGAGACATATCCGTCTGGTGAGTTTATGTGATAGTGGATTATAACAATGATAACTAGTTATTACGAAGATGGAAAGGTCTATTTGGATTAATTTGATAATATAAAATTTTAAATATATTTATAAAAATGCTATATAAGCAATACTAAAACAAAAAGTATTTAGAAAAAATCATAAGAAAATCTTATACGTTCCATGAATAATTCGAAGTAGGTAGATGAGGATGCTGGCATGTTGCACCTTCCATGAAAGTGAGACAACCTCCATGATCATTTCTCACATACATTTTCACACACACTTGTTTGCAAGAATGGACGAGTTCACTTTCCCCAGTGTCTTGCCAGTATCACCAGGAGGCCGGCAGTGCAAGATTCCAGCGTCGTTGCTGTCCCCTCATCATCTTCAGCTCGGTCTCGGTTCTTCCCCTCCGCCGTGGTACGACGACAGCGACGGTGGTGGTGGCGGCGGCGGCGAGAAGGAGGACGAAGATGAGAAGATGGACATGCTGTGGGAGGACTTCAACGAGGAGCTGGTGTGCACGCCGCCGGTGTGCCCTCTGAGCCCACTGCACGCTAAGGGTGGAGGGATGATGCTGGCGAAGGAGGCGTTGCTCGATGTCGTCGAGGACGACGGTGGGTTCGGCTTCATTGCTGCCGGCAAACAGAAGACGACGGGGAGTGCCAAGCACATGCACGACGGCTGTGTGGTCCGGCGCCGGAGACGATGGAACCAGCTGCTGATGCTCAGGTTGCTCAAGAAGCTCTTCTTTGTCAAGAGCACGAGGAACCCAAGAACTGCACCAATCTGAATGATCGATCAATCAGACCGGCTCCAATAATGAAGGAATTTGAGAGATGATGATGATTTTGAAAGGAAGAGTTCATGAGGACGCACTACTACAAACTGTCACTGTAGTGGCGTTGGGCAAAACCACTGTAGTGGCGGGCCATTAGATGCCCGCCACTAGAGTTGCTGGTGCTGACGGCAGCACCAGCGCCCGCCACTATTGCTGGTAAAGTAGTGGCGGTCGGTGATGACGTCAGCCCGGACCGCCACTAATGTACCAATAGCAGTGGCGGGCGCTGGTGCTGCCCGCCGCTGCTAAGATGGCCGCCACTAAAGTAATGATGACATCACTTGCGACCGCCACTACTATTCTAGCTATAAATGCGCAGCGTCTTCCTCCCCGAGCTCTACTGGAGTTCGCATTCAATTTTGTCCGTACAATGGCGACAAAAATCTAGATAAAGAGGGGGGAGGCTTTGTTTTCGTTTCTTTTGAAGGATTTCATTCTAGGAGGTAAATCCATTCCGAATCTCACATTTATTTTGTATTTAATCATGTATACAATGAGTTATTATCGTTTTTCTAATTTAGGGTTTAAGTGAATAGAAATTTTCAAATAATCTTCCATTTACGGTGTTACCTTCTCCCAAATGAACAAATATGACCCTCCTCACAATTATTCATCACTTGTATATTGATTTACGTCATTTTAATCTCCTTTTTAATTTGATTTATGATTATAGATCTAGAGTTATGTTGTTTGGAGAGAGAGAGAAACCAATATAGTTAATTTATTTAATAATTTTTTCTGCTTAATAAGTAGTTTTAATTAAAGCATTGAGGATTTTTAATTAATGTTGTTATGAGCGATAATAAATCAATATATTTTCAATTTGTAAATTAATAAAATTAACAATAATGATTTTATTAATATTTTTTCAAATAATATATGTTTTAGATGGAGCACAGGTCCTGGATGTACTCGTCCAACGACGGAGATGTGGTGGCATATTTTAACAGAGTAACTGAATTTACTGAAGCTGCCGCACAATATGCTTCCCGTCAGAGTGAAGAGGCAATATATTGTCCTTGTAAAGTTTGTAAAAACGAAGCGATGTATCCGTGTTCTGATCGTGAAACCATACGATTTCACTTGTTGAAAAATGGTTTCGTGAAGAACTATTATATATGGACGAAACACGGTGAGATGGGCCAAAATCCTCCTGAAGATTCTGATGTGCCGCAAGATGCTCATCAACATAGAAGAGGTTGTGATCATACATCCGACATAACACATGATGATGTTGATCAACATGATGATATTGTTATTTACATGTTTGATGTTTCTCTCACAAGAAAGAATAACCCAGGAGATAGAGGTTAATTTCTTGTTTTTGCTGAGAACTGTGTTCTTCCTTTCATCAATCTGTATTCCTATATAATTATCTTGTTGCTGTTCTTCCTTCTGAATCTTCTATGTCATCAGTTATCACAATGCATTGGTATCTGAATCATCAAAAATCTGGCTTTGAATTGAGTTCAATAAACACCTATCATTTCTCAGTATATATTGATATTTACATGGTTGATGTTTCTCTCACAACTCACAGGACAGAATAACCCAGGAGATAGAGGTTAATTTCTTGTTTTTTTTTCTGAGAAGTGTGTTCTTACTTTCATCAATCTGTATTCCTATATATTATCTTGTTACTGTTCTTCCCTCTGAATCTTCTATGTCACCAGTTATTAAAATGCATTGGTCTCTGAATCATCAAAAATCTTGCTCTGAATTGAGTTCAATAAACATCTATCATTTCTCAGTATACTGATTGACGTCAATCAAAACTGCATCTGAATATTGCTTGTAAATTCAAGTCTATACCTGTTTTCCCAGTGGCATCTGGTTAGTTTATTGTCAGGCATATCATTGAAATTACTAGCTTGATAAGGTTGTTCCTTGTCACCAACCTTGTAGATGAAGAGATGCCTACCCATCTCAAATCAAACCTACCTAAATGAAGGAGCTATTAAATGTAAAGGAGCAAGTTTTCCGGTGACTTCACCAGCATCTCTATGTGATGCAGAGCCAGAGATGCCTCCAAATCTCCAGCTTCATAAATGTTGCAACTTAACATCACAACCAACAGCTTAGGATTATCAGGTACAATCATTTGCACATCTGCTGGAATGCTGGGCATTACTGCATTAGTGGTCTTAATGCCCTATTTTACCAAACAGGAACACATCTGTACATGTTTGTGTACATCCGTTTGGATGTAAAGGCCGTTTTTTTAATATCTCAAAAAGGGACATGTTTGTTCTGTATTACTCCAACTGTTGAAGAAATACATGGAATATCATGAACAGTTCTGGGATGTATTTCTCCAACTGATGAGGAAATACATGGAAGATGAAGTAACCTCCCAACTGAACAGTCACTGAGCAATTTGCAAAACTCACCTAGCACATCCTAGAGGTCTCTTGTTTAGTTTAGCTGATATCCTCACTTTCTACAAAGAAGTCAGCCATCTTAGTCACAGTACAAATCAACTCTACGAAGTCTCCTGATTAGGACATCATAATTGATCTTTCTCCATTGTTCACCACAGCAGAAAGGAAGAAGGTCTGAGCCTGTGTGAGGCACTGACATGTGGTGTCTCATGGGCATCTGCTGTTAGAAATACGTGCAATATTTTAATCCCAGAATTTATTGGGAGTTAAAACACACAAATAAACAATGATACATACAAAGAACCAGTAGGTATTTCAGGTACTTAAGGAAATTCATGATATTAAAATTTATGATCTGCTTATGAGAGAGGAAGAAGAATACAGGGAAAGTTTCTAGCCCCCCTTTAAGATGATAGTTGGTCAAATTGATTGTTGATTATTACTAGCAATGGCTAATATTTATCTCACGTAAATAAGCTACAATTATTAGTACCTGCAATCGCTCGTCGCAAGTCATAAGTCAAAATACATAAATATGCATGCATTATCGATTGTTCGTCTATTCACATACAATGTTGGTTATCGAAGATTGTGTTAGCGTCCTAAGCCTTAGCTCCTTGGCCTCGCCTCACGTTCGGGTGTTTATGCGTATACAACACTGTCTTACAAGCCAAGAACATTCTCATATCCTAAAATACAAGTCCAAGGGAGGATAACTACTCTCCCTTATAAATTGTTTGTAACCCTCTTACATGGGCGAGGGGGACTAAAGTTACTAACAACACCCAATGGCCTTGGATCCTAACACCCCTTCTCCCTAGAAATCCCCCTAGATAGGCATGGCGGCTGCTAGCTATGATGCCAATTATTAGCGTCCTAGGCCTTAGTTCTCCGATCTCACCCCCTTGTTTGGGCGTTCAAGCGCATATGACATAGAGTTACAAGTGGAGAAACCTCTCACATCCCAAAAGACCGGTCCAATGGAGGATGACTACTCTTCCTTATAGCCTTATAAGTTGCTCGTAACCCCTTATGTGTGCGAGGTGGGACTAAAGTTGCTGGCAATGCCGAATGGCCAAGGATCCTAAGAGCACCTCTAAGAGAATCTCTATAACCCATCAAGTTCAAGTGTATGTTCATGTGAAGTCCTCTAGATGAAGGTCCTCCGAAGAGAGGTCTTTCGAAGTGAGGCACTCCGGAGCGAAGTCCTCCGAAGGAGGCACTGACACTCCGAAGCAAAAGCCCTCCAAAGGGAGGCATGTCAAAGTCCTCCAAATAGAGGCCCTCCGAAGGGATACATAACAAATTCCTCCAAAGGGAGGCACTTCAAAAGGTGGCACTCCAAAGGGAGGCACTTCGAAGGGATGATGACTTGCCATGATGTTGGCCATGTGTGACTCAGGTAGATAGATGAGTGGTCGTCGGGCTGAAGGAGCTGTGGGGTCGTGGTGGTCCAATCCGGGTACATGGCACAAGGGTGGCAAGGACACATCAAAATTGTCATGAGGCTTCGTTGAAGAGAAGTGTCTGCGCGATGCAAAGCCATGACAAGGTCTAAGCACTATGAAGCCATAACGAGGTCTAAGCAATGCAAATCGATGATGAAGTCTAAGCGATGCGAAGCCATGACATAGTCTACACAATGCGAAGCCATGACAAAGTATATGCAATGCGAAGCCTTACAAAGTCTACGCATTGCGGAGCATCGAATAATATTTAGAAGTAGAGTTTCCTTTTCTGCCCTTCGGCCTTGAGTGTGAGTCATGCAACCTTAGGGGTAGTTTGGTATTTTTCATGTCGGTCTAGGCTATAAAATATTGGGTAGGGCTGCCCTCTAGGGTTAGCACTTTTGATCTTTCTAGCCTCTGTCCTGATGTTATAGCCGACGAATGCTCAAAAGTAGAGGTGCGAGGATCAGACAGATTTTTCGGGGTGTAGACTGAACTCGTGTTCTTGCACTCTGTTTCTTGCAATGAAATCAATGCTTTTCCTTTGCTGATTTCTGATCTCTATCTACCTACTCTGCTATTGGTTATTTTTGGACTGGATCATTTGATTTCTTGATCGTTCTTATTTGCCATGTATGAACATTTTTGTTTGATGAGCTCCGAACTTGTTTTGTAGTGGGTGTTCCTTTCATGCCTAGTGAGAAGCTATAGGAATCCATGAGCAAGACCATCTCAAGCTCCGTGTTCATGCAAAATCCTTCTAGTTGAACTTTGTCTCTGATGTGCTCCTAACATGCTCTGTAGTGGATTGTTCATTCCTGCTTCATGCGAATCCATAAGAATCCACGAGCAAGTTCAAGCAGAAGCCTTTTGTGCTCATGCATAGACCTTTTTGCTTAACTTTTTGTTTGGTGTGCTCTAGACTTGTCAACTTTATCGCCTAGTGCAAAGCCTCTGAAATCCACGTGCAGAAATCTGACCGGAGTCATCTTTGTTTTGCGATAGTGCGAAGCCTTCGAAGTTATCTATGTTCTTATGGAGAGCTTTTGTCCTAAAGGTGTGTTTGGTTGAACGGTGGCTGTGAGAAAAAACTGTTGTGGGTTGTGGGTTGTGGAAAAGCTGTTGTGGGAAGTCAGCTGTGAGAAAGTTGAAAGTAATTTGGTTGAAACAGCTGTGAACAAGCTGCTTTGAGCTGTGAGCTGTGTAAAAAATTCAATTTATGAAATTTTGTATAGTTGTATGAAATTTGAAATGTCAATTTATGAAATTTTATATGGTTGTATGAAACTTGAAATGTCAATTTATGAAATTTTCTATGGTTGTATGAAATTTGAAATGTCAATTTATGAAATTTTCTATGGTATGAAATTTGAAATGTCAATTTATGAAATTTTATATGGTTGTATGAAATTTGAAATGTCAATTTATGAAATTTTGTACGGTTGTATGAAATTTGAAATATCAATTTATGAAATTTTATATAGTTGTATGAAATTTGAAATGTCAATTTATAGAATTTTTTATAGTAGTATTAAATTTGAAATGTTAATTTATGAAATTTTGTATGGTTGCGAAGCAAAAAACCAAAAGCCACAGAAAGTAGGTCTGAAGGAGCTTTCACATTTTCATTACACCAAAATTGCTTTTACTAAACGCTGCTAGCTTGGAATATGCCCTTTGGTTTGGTTTTTGCCTTCTAGAAAGCAAAAGCTGCTCCCGAAAGACAAACCAAAGGGACTCAAGCCTCTTTGTGTTTCTGAACCTTGTTCTTTAAAGTATCATTGACTTTCTCTACAGTGAAAAGCTATGTTAGACAAGTGCGAAGCCTCAGGAATTCACAAGCAAAGTCATACTAAAGTCCTATAAGATCTTGAGATGAATCTTTTACTTCAAAGTTTTCTTGAGCTGCTCGGTTGTTGAGAAGATATTACAATCTAGTTCAGAGACCCAAGTATCCACGAGCAAGATCAAACTGAAGCTTTTATTTGTTTTACTAAGATTTACGATTTTGGAATTTGCTCCCATTCACCCCCTTCTGATCGCTACTCTCGGTCCTACACCTACGCCTACAATAAATAAGGTCATATGTAGGTTATTCAGAGAAGTAGTCATTGTATAGTCTCCAATGTCTAATCTCTCTATTCCGATCAACTACTTAGTGTCCAATCATAGACCCGGTATGCTTTCCTTTGTGATCATTTATATATTGTTCGTGCATAATTTGTGTAGTTGTAAATACAAATTCATCATCGTCAAATGATGAAGATTCATCCAAGAGAAATTTTATTAGATTGCTATGGTGATTCATATCTGGAAAAAATATAATTTTATAATGATATTATAAAGATTATATAATTTTATATATCAAATAAGAATTAAAATCAATATAAATTATCATCTCACAATATAAACTTACTAGTCTTTCTCTGAATTTGAGGCAGCAACAAACCTCTTTCCTCAGTGGCTGACTAGGGGTAGTGGGCACTTTCTTATGCAATCATGAGCAGTAGCAAACCCGGTGTGGAGCAGCACAGGGGGGCAGCGGGCGCACGACACGGGGTGGTAGAGGCGAAGCTCTTTGTTCTATCACGATTGAGTTGGCAAGAAGATCGATTGTTATTAGTTAATATGGTGGGCCCAAATGATATTTAAGGAGTTAAATCTAGAGATTCTGTTGGAGGAAAGAAACTATATAAAGAACCAAATCTGTGAAAAGACTCCTAAAAATAGATATAGGGATTCATTTTTTAGAGTATCTCTTGGATATGCTCTATCACCCCATCCCCCTAGGTAGGCATGGTAGCTACTCACTCTGATACTAATTATTAGCATCCTAGGCTTTAGCTTCCTAGCCTCACTCCCACGTTCGGACGTTCATGCGCATACGACACAGTCTTATAAGTGAAGAACCCTCTCACATCCTAAAAGACTAGTCTAAGGGAGGATGACTACTCTTTTATAAGCTGCTGGTAGCCCCCTTACATGGATGAGGTGAAACTAAAGTTGTTAGTTAATGCCTGATGGCTTAGGACCATGATAGATTGGTTCATCAATCTGTAACTATCGAAGTGAAGAAGCAAGGGGATCAGCTATCAACCGGTTGGTTCGAAACAACAGGAATTGGTTGTGTACTATTTTTACACTGTCAGGTATAGTCTTGCAACAATATTCTGCACTTGCTTGGTGAGTGGGAGTATCTCCATGCCTGCACATGAAATAGACTATTCCCACATCATAATTCATATGCTAGTTGTGTTAGGATATGCCTAAAAGGAGGCAGCAGAGAGTGAGTAGCCATGTTGAAGATCATGGGCCTCATGGCTCTAGAGATGACGTATCGTGTCTTGACCGCATGTGACTCAGGTACACGGGCGGCAAGCGACTGCCAGGTAGAGGGAGCCGTGGAGTTGGGCTGGCCCAATCTAGGTACATGGGTCAGGAACGACAAGGGACTCATTGTGGTGTTGACCGGGTTTGACTAAGGTAAATGGGTGGCAAGCGACTGCTAGGCTGAGGGGGGCCGTAGAGTCGGGTCGACCCAATCCGGGTACCCAATGCTAAGACGACGAGCATTTTGTCGGTTTCGGCGCAAAAACAACAACCTATCTGGAACGTTGATTGGAGATCAGATGTTCCAGAAGCGAAGTCGTAGCTTCTACAAAAGCTCGGCGTTAGGACAAACAACCTTTAGTTATGATTTTACTATTTTTCCCATTGGGCCCACATCTGTATCTCTGAGTCTGTACCCTAGTGGTAAATCTATCATTTCCTATTTTTGAATTGCCTATAAAAGGCCATGTATCACCCTAGAGTTTCCAGCTCCCCTAAATTAAAAAACATATAAGTTCAAAGAAATTTTTCCACAACCACTGGTCTCCTTTATTCTCCCAGAAATTTCCACCGGTTCTTTCCTTGCGCCATCCCTTGTTTTTCTCCTGCGAGTCACAATGGCGATCAGTTTTCACAATGCGCAGCTGCCCCTTTCTCTTCGCCCGAGTGCACACGAGCCAGCACTGTCTAGTGGTTTTTCCTCCTTGACGCGTCATCGAGCGGTTTTATTCCTTAGAACGCACGAGCCCGCTCAGTTCCAGCTAGAACGCACGAGCACTCTCTCCGCCCGGTCGGCTCCAAACCAAGGGCATGGTCTCTAAAGTAGCAGTGCAGGTGTCCAAGCTATGGTTTGCACTCACTGCCTTGCGCTTGGATTCTATTTAAAGAACAATAATCTTTCACCTTGATTCTCATGCATCTAAAATATTTTCTCTTGAATGCCATGTGTTTTATTCAATGTCTACATGTACTTGACTTTCAAGTTTCACTATAAATGTTTATTGAAATATCTATATGTTATAGTGCATGTCAAGTGTTTGTTTAAATGCTTGTAAAATGTGATTATCATGGGCTTAATGAAATATGTGTTGAATCTGTCATGTGATCTGTGAGTAATTATTGAATTTGCCTCTAAGCACTATGTTGGTGTCCTCTCTAGACACCTGTTATTTCTAGGCTAGATTATTTTGGTGCTTCTGATCTCTTATACTATCGCTTCACACCATACCTGACAAAAGAGTGATATCACTAGTTTATTTGGAATTTCGTTGTAAAAATTTGTTTACTTTTGCTAGCATTTTTGAGGAGCGTTGGGTGATAAGGGAAGACCATCTATTCGAAATAATTTTTTGAGGCACCCATTCACCCCTTCTGGTCGCTACTCTCGGTCCTACAAGTGCTATCAGAGCCTAGTTAGGGTTTTTTCATACCTTAACCGGTTCTTACCTGAGGCAGCTATCAGGACTTCTTTTGGGAAGGTTCCATCTCTTGAGGCTTTTGGCTATAATTATTGGAAGACTAGCATGTGAGCCTATCTATTGAGCCAAAGCTCAGGTATTTAGGACATGTGTGTTCATACTTCTTTCACTATGCATCCATCTGTTGAGCATACTACCCCTAATTTAGTCACTAAGCATGACCTCAACAACAAAGTAGTGAACATTCTTTTCTTCGGTTTAGGTCCTAGTGAGTTTGAGCGTGTTAGCCATCTCGACACTGCTCGAGAGATCTGGGCTACCCTCTAGACACACCATGAGGGGACAAGTCAGGTCAAGGCTAAGCTCTATCAGACCTACTAGTGAGAATATGAAAATTTCTCACAGAAGCCGATTGAGACTGTCGAGGATATGTTTGGTTGTTTTTAGTCAATCATTAACAAGCATGGGTTTCATGCGCAAATCTCATAGTCTTCTTGGGTTTTTGCTAAGGAGTTTTCTTTGGTGGAGGTAGGGCTTTCTTTATAGGTTGAGTAGGATTCTCGGCTTTTTGTGTGGTGTCTAACTGGGCTCTTTCTTTCTCAAGGGTAGTGGAAGGAGTGAACTCAGTTCTGCTCGAAGTGTTTGGAGTGGTTCTCTCATAGCCCAACCCTAGAGCTAACTCTGCCTTGTCAGCACACATTTTTGTTTTAGCCAAAAGCAAATCCATCCTACCCTTTCCTTCAATGCATTTTTTCACCACGGAGAGAAGATAATCATTTTCACATTTTAATTTTTCGACTTGCTCTCTAGCAAAGTTGAGTTGGTTCTTAAGGGTGATGCAGGTCGGACACGCCGACTGCACATCCTTAGAACACTCAACACTCTCCAATCTAGCCTTAAGTTCATCAACATGCCTATCTCTCAAATTAATGCTTTCAACAAGTAAAGGACAATTGATGCATACGTTGATGACAACGGGACTAGACTCCACCTCCAAAAGCTACTTTTGAGCAATTTCAAGTTTTTCAAGATTTTGAGCATGAATCAGATGCAGCTGAGCAAGTTCACTCATAACAATAAGACATGACTCACATTCAGCATCATGAGACTTAGATTTTAGAATTGCAAGTTTAGTGGAAATAGATTCAAGTCTGAATTTTAGTTCTTTTTGTTCTTTAGCAGCTAGTTTAAGTAATCTATCCTGAGAACAAACAACATCATGTAATTTATCATTTTTAACAAGAAGCTGGTCATGGGATAGATATACCTCAGATGTGACGAGCTCATCGCTCCTATGGATGCTATCGGCCATGAAGCAAAGGCCGGTGAAGTCCATTTTCTTCTTCTCCTTCTTCTCCTCTTTCTTGGGAGGTTCCTCCTCTTTCGAGCTTAGCTACTCGCTTGATGAAGTGTCAATGTCACTGAGGGCGGCCACAAAAGCTCTAGCTACCTTCTTAGCCACTTTTTTGCGCTTCCATTTAAAGAAAGGCTTTTTGTTCCACTTCTGGTGCTTGTGCTCATTTTCATTTTTAAGTTTTAGTTTTGGGCAATTAGCTTTTATGTGAGAAGGATCTCCACACTCAAAACATCCTCGTGACCCTCCTTTTGGTTGTCTAGCCTCTCTTTAATTTTAGAACGCGATCCGTTAAAAGCTAGATCTGCCAAATATCTTTCTGAAATATTAAGACTAAAACATCGGTTTTCTGGTGTCTCTAAAGCACTTGATGTACTCAGTAACACTCTCATTAGATTTCTGTTTAACCAACGTCAAGTGTGAAAGTCCAAGTTCTGTCTCGCCTGTATAAAAATAGTCATGGAACTTTTGTTCTAATTGGGCCCATGTTTGGATGGAGTTCGGCGACAGCGTCGAAAACCAAGTGAAAGCAGTGTCGGATAGCGAAAGAGAAAATAGTCTAAGTTTTAATGTGTCCGACCCACTAGCTTCTCCACATTGTACTAAGAATTGGCTGACATGTTCTAGTGTGGTCTTGTTATCCTCGCCATCAAATTTTGGTGAATTTAGGGACTCTATTGCCACGAGGGTAGGGTATGGTATCGAAGTGATCGGGGTACGGCTTTTGGTAAATCATAGCCCGATCCCGAGGCACGAAGCCAGTACACTCTCTAAACAGCGCGTGAATCTGCTCCTCAATGTCGTCCTGGCCTCCTTCCTATAGGTTGCGGGACACACGGTGGTATGTCAGCATGTAGGCTGCGGGGCTCCTCCTCTCACGTTGGCTCAGGGTATATGACGTGCTCCGGTCTATGTGGGTGCGTAGGAGCGTGCAGCGCAGGCAACACGGGAAAAGCTAGTGCATGCGTAGGTGGAGGCGGCGCATAATAAGTAGTGCTAGCTTGGCCATAAGTGTAGTGACTTGTCTTGTCCGTAGCTGTCGAGGCTGGAGACGTGATAGCATTGCCAGTACTACCGTCAGTTCTACTATAAATGCGATTTACTAGGGGTACGCTAGCGATTGGAGTTGGAAGAACGGCCTCAGAAAAGCTGAACCTTCTGAATGTTGCCTCTACCTGAGAACTAACTGCTGACTCTAGACGGTTGGCTAGCGAAGTGCTAACGGCTTGATCTACAGATGCGGCTATTTTTTGCTCAATCTCTAAGGAGGATAAAGGAGGCGACACTGGTGTTACCTGAGTTCGAGCGAGGTCGGGGATGTTGATGTCACGCTTGATGAAGCCCACGCGTGTATTGACATAACTCTTGAGCATGAGATCTTGAAGTTCCTTCATCTTCGCCTCGATATCTGCCCGTCCCTCCTCGGGGATATCTACAAGGGTGGGCGTCATTATGTTGTGGTTGTCAATCTCTGCACCCCCATGGGATCCATCAGCGTTGTAGACGTAGTAGTCATTGTAGAGGTACTTGCAGCAAATGTAGATGTACTTGTCATGTTGGTGTTTTTCCCTAGCGGAGTCGCCAAAAAGTGTGTTGACATGGAAACGTGCCCCCACACTTGGGCCGGTTCGATGATCTAAAAATGTGTGGATACTTAGGGACAAGCCTAAGCGTAACATAGCGTTGATGTCGTGTTCTGACTACCCTTAACAGTGGCAAGGGGGATGGAGTCGCTAGGTAATCAGATTGTACAGAAATAATCCAATTAGCCGAAATGTATAGATAAAATAACCCAATCGTCCGAACGAAGCCTGATTGGTTCGAAGTATACCGTGCGAAGGGTCACCGAAGGGAGGCCTTCAGCGTCTGGTGTGAAGCATGCGCCAAAGGTAACCTTCGGCGTTTAGATCGATCTGACCAAAGACAGGCTCCGAACAGATCGCGACGCGAAATCACCTCCGAACGACAGGGTTTGGCATGAAGCCTCTAGCGTGACGAGGTCTGATGCGGAGTGTTCTGGTGTGACTCCGGTGCAAAGTAACTCTGATGCGAAGTGGCTCCAGCACGCAGAATTTAACCAAACCAAAAACAACATGACAGATCTAGCACGGAACTTCGGATACCTCCTATCGGAACTTTGGATACACGAAATTTTCTTGGGCTTATCCTTCAAGAATTCAGTCACTTGTACATTGCTCGCCTAACTTTGTTTTGTAGAGAATGTCACGACTGGCATGGCCTTGGATAAATGAGATGTATGAGATGCATGCAATGAATGTAAATTAAATATGGCCTGTCTGTCATGGTTATTTACAGGCCAAGGCTGATGTAAAATTTATTACGGCTTGCATGTCGTTTCCGCGGTGCTTCGGCCCATGTAATTAGTATAGCCTATGCGAGATGGACTAGTACTCTTCATGGAGGCTGGGAGCATGCACTCAATGATGGGAGCCATGGAGATGGAGATCACCATGTGAAGAAGGTCTTGCTATGTCACAGTTAATATGATTGCTTGTGATGCTTTCTTATGTTCTTGTTATTCTATTCTTGCATGTTTCGTGTGCGCCAGGGAGATTACGATGCTAGAATAGTTTTCCCTCAGAAAATTAAGTGTTGATACCCTTCCCAATAGCTGCACCCACCAAGGTTTGTGCTCATCGATAGTGGGTCTGCCAAAGCAGGGTGCTATCTTTTATCTCGACTAGTTGGGGCGGAAGTCGGACGTCTGCATGCATAGTATTGGTTCACTTGACAAGGCTATCAAAACAATTTTGTGCCTTGGAGCATAGGAGTTAGGGTCGAGCTTTGGATGCTTCTCCAACGACAAGAGTTACATACGATTTGATTAGCAAGGAGTTACTTACCTATGTCAACTAGCTTCTAGCAGTGATGCCAAAGCTCACTATGAGATAGCATGACCATGGATCTTGTGCCACTATTAGTCATGAGAGGGAAAGTGACCGGTTTAGATAGTGGAACATCTTTTATTGGATAGAAGATAAAAATTGCATAGTGTTAAACCTCACATTTTATCTTATATAGATCATGGCACCTACTACGTCTACTGTTAAGAGCAGTCCAGTTTTAAATTTGTGATCTATTCTTGAACGAGATAAATTGTTTGGAACAAATTTTATGGACTGGTACAGAAACTTGAGAATTGTTCTCAAGCAAGAGAAAAAGGATTATGTTCTGGAGTAACCTCACCCTGATGAACTAGGAGAGGATGCTTCTACAGCAGATAAGCATTTTTATGAGAAGCATGCTAGTGATTTCATGGATGTCAGTTGTCTGATGCTTTCCTGCATGTCCTCTCAGTTTCAGAAACAGTATGAGGAACGTGATGTTTACGATATGATAGTAAGTCTTAAGGGCATGTTCCAGGACCAGGCAAGGGCTGAGAGATACAATGTGTCTAAATGCTTGTTTGGTAGCAGGCTGGCTAAAGGGAGCCCATTGAGCCCTCATGTGATGAAGATGATTGGTTGCGTAGAGGCTCTAGAGAGACTGGGCACTCCACTAGATCCATACCTCGCTATCGCTGTCATTCTCTAATCGCTCCCACTGAGCTTTGAGCCATTCATTGTGAATTATAACATGGTTGGGCTAGAGAAGACACTAGCTGAGTTGCATGGGATGCTAAAATCTACTGAGGAGAGTATCAAGAAGGCTCCGAACCATGTGATCATTGTTCAAAAGGAGGGCAAAAAGAGGAGGAAAAAGGCTAAGACTACAGATGCGATCTCTAGTGTGAAGTCTAAACTGACTAGAAAGTCCAGGTCTGGTACTGCCAACTCAGATTTGTGCCACCATTGCCACAAGCCTAGACATTGGAAGTGCAATTGCAAGGTGTACCTGGAAGAGCGTGAAGAATAAGAAGGGAAGTGGGACTTCCGCTTCAGGTATTAATGCTATTGAAATTAATCTTGCTACTCGTCCAAATGATTCATGGGTATTTGATACCGGATCGATGATTCATACTTGTAAATTGTTGCAGGGGCTGAGTAGAGTAAGAAAGTGTACAAGTGGTGAGCTGGACATCCACGTCGAGAATGGTGCAAAGGTTGCAACATTGGCCGTCGGTGTTTATTCTTTGTCGCTACTGTCAGGACTAGTTTTGGAGTTAAATAATTGTTATTTCATTCCTGCCTTAGGCAGAAATATTATCTGCTCTTCATGCTTAGAGGAAGATGATTTTGAATTCATAATAAAGAACAAGAGTTGTTCAATATTTTAGAATGGCATGCTCTATGGTGTTTGTCCATTAGTGAATGTCAGTTGTCTGATGCTTGCCTGCATGTTCTGTGAGTTTCAGAAACAATATGAGGAACGTGATGCTTACGATATGATCGTAGGTCTTAAGGGAATGTGTCAGAACCAGGTAAGGGCTGAGAGATACAATGTGTCTAAAGCCTTGTTTGGGAGTAGGCTGGCTGAAGGGAGCCCAGTGAGTCCCCATGTGATTAGGATGATTGGTTACATTCAGACTCTAGAGAGACTGGGTTCTCCACTAGATCCGTACTTATCTATTGATGTCATTCTCTAATCGGTCCCACTAAGCTTTGAGCCATCCATCATGAATTACAACATGGTTGGACTAGAGAAGACACTAGCTGAGTTACATGGGATGCTAAAAACTGTTGAGGAGAGTATTAGGAAATCTCTAAATCATGTGATGATGGTTCAAAAGGAGAGCAAAAAGAGAACGAGGAAGGGCAAGGTCAAGACTACAGATTCTATCTCTAGTGATAAGGCTAAACCGACTAGAAAGTCGGGTCCTACTGGCTCTGATGTGTGCCACCACTGCTACAAGCCTGGGCAGTAGAAGCACAATTGCAAGGTTTACCTAGAAGAGAAGAAGAACAAGAAGGAAAGTGTGACTTCCACTTTAGGTATTAATGTTATTGAAATTAATTTTGCTACTTGTCCAAATGATTCATGGGTATTTGATGCCAGATCGATGATTCATACTTGCAAATCATTGCAGGGGCTGAGTAGAGCGAGAAAGTGTGCAAGTGGCAAGCTAGATGTCTACATCGGGAATGGTGCAAAGGTTGCAGCGTTGGTCGTCGACGTTTATTCACTGTCGCTACCATCATGACTAGTTTTAGAGTTGTATAATTGTTATTTCATTCTCGCCTTAGGTAGAAACATTATCTCTTCTTCATGTTTAGAGGAAGATGGTTTTGAATTCGTAATAAAGAACAAGAGTTGTTCAATATTTTCGAATGGCATGCTCTATGGTGTTTGTCCATTAGTGAATGGATTGTATATTCTGAGTCTTGATGATGCACACGTTTATAACATTAGTACTAAGAAACAACGACTCAATGATTTGAATCCCACCTACGTCTAGCATTCTCGTTTGGGTCATATAAATGAGAAGCGTGTGTAGAAGCTTCATAGTGATGGACTCTTGGTGTCATTTGATTTTGAATCATATGACACATGCGAGTCTTGTTTACTTGGCAAAATGATAAAGACGCCTTTCACTGGACAGAGTGAGAGGGCGAGTGAGCTATTGGCCATAGTGCATACTGATGTGTGTGGTCCAATGAGTCACACGGCTAGAAAATGATTTAAGTACTTTATCACTTTTACCGACGACTTTAGTAGATATGGCTATCTCTACTTGATGAGGCACTTTGTTGGACATGGTGCGGTCCATGATGAGTCACACTGATCTTCCATTATTCTTTTGGGGTCACGCTCTAGAAACAACAGTTTTCGCAATTAATAGAGTTCCATTTAAATCAGTAGAGAAGACGCCATATGATATGTGGTCTGGGAGGCGTCCCAATTTATCTTTTCTAAAGATTTGGGGATGTGAGTCATATGTCAAATGTATGACGTCTGACAAGCTCAGTCCTAAGTCTGACAAGTACTTCTTTGTGGGGTATTCTAGGGAACCCAAGGATACTATTTCTATAATAGAGAAGAGGGAAAAGTGTTTGTCGCTCAGAATGGTGTATTCCTTGAGAAAGAGTTTCTCTCAAAAGGAGTTAGTGGGAGGACGATGCATCTCAAAGAGGTTTGAGAGCCACTAGAAAGTGTTCCAAATCCCACTGAACAACAACAGGATGAGCAAAGTGTTGCGGAGCCTGTTGTACATATGCCATCCCCACGATGGTCTGGGAGAGTAGTCTATGCGCCAGAAAGGTACATGTTCTTGACCACTGGGCATCACGACGTGTTGTTGTTGGACAACGATCAACCCAATACCTATGTGGAAGCAGTGATGCAACCAGACTCTCAGAAAATGGCTTGGAGCCATTGGATTCGTGTTGGAGTCCATGCGAGTTAACCAAGTTTGGAACTTGGTTGATCCACCCGATGGTGTAAAAACCATTGAGTGTAAATGGATCTTCAAGAAAAATATAGACGTTGATGGAAATGTTCACATCTACAAGGCACGATTGGTGGTGAAAGGTTTTGAACAGATTCAAGGTGTTGATTATGATGAAATGTTTTTGCATGTCTCTATGCTTAAGTCTATTTGGATCATCCTAGATATTGCCACATTTTATGATTATGAGATATGGAAAATGGATGTCAAGACGGCTTACCTAAATGGAAACCTAAGTGAGGATGTGTACATGACACAACCTCAAGGTCTTGACGGTCCGGGGAATGCTGAGAAAGTTTGCAAGTTGCTAAAGTCCATTTATGGATTGAAGGAAGCTTCTCAGAGTTGTAATCTTCATTTTAATGAGGTAGTCAAAGGGTTTGGCTTCATCAATAATGAAGAACAACCTTGTGTTTACAAGAAGGCTAGTGGGAGATCACTTGTGTTTCTGGTCCTATATGTGGATGACATATTGTTGATCGGAAATGACATTCCTTTGTTGAATGTTGTCAAGACTTCACTGAAAAATAGTTTTTCGATGAAAGATCTTGGAGAGGCAGCATACATTCCGAGCATAAATATCTATAGAGATAGATCAAAATGGTTAATTGGATTAAGCCAAAGTATGTACATTGACAATGTTTTGAAACGGTTCAAAATGCAGAATTCTAAGAAGGGTTTTCTGCCAATGTCACATGGTATTTCTCTTAGTAAGACTCAATGTGTTGTTCCACTTGATGACCTAGAGAAGATGAGTGTGATCACGTATGCCCCCGCAATTGGATCCATCATATATGCCATGTGGTGTACACGCCCAGATGTGTCATATGCTCTAAGTGTTACGACCAAGTACCAGTCGAACCCGGGTGAAAGTCATTGGGCTGTTGTAAAGAGTATCCTCAAGTAATTGAGAAGGACTGAGGAAATGTTCCTAATATACGGTGGTGAAGAGGAGCTCGTTGTAAGTGGTTACACGAATGCTAGCTTTTAGACTGATAAATATGATTCTCGATCACAATCTGGTTTTATGTTGGGCCTCAATGGAGGCGCAGTGAGTTGGAAGAGTTCCAAGCAAGAGACGGTGACCGATTCTACAATAGAAGCTGAGTATATTGCCGCTTTAGAAGCTGCGAAGGAGGTCGTTTGGATCCGAAAGTTTTTTCTGAGCTGGGTGTTGTTCCTAGTGCGTCCAGTCCAGTGGACCTCTATTGTGATAATAGTGGTGTCATTGCACAAGCCAAGTAGCCTAGATCGCACCAGAAGTCCAAACATATACTTCGGCGATATCACCTGATCCGTGAGATCATTGAGAGAGGTGATGTGAAGATTTGCAAGGTGCACATGGATTTGAACATGGCGGATCCGTTGACGAAGCCTCTTCCATAGCCCAAGCATGAGGTGCATATGAGTTCCATGGGTATTAGATACTTGCGTGAGTGAGTCATGTGTTTATGGAAGATGCTAGTAGAGTCTATGCTAATGTATGAGGATAATTGTTATCTTGTTCCTTGAATGAATATTGTTTGCATTTAATTAATGAGTACGACTTGTTATGTGAAACTATTTGTGTTATGACGATGTTGTTCAAAAGGGTCCCTAATCTTGCATCATGTGGGACAGTGATGATACATGGATTAGTACATCCGACTGATTGATGATTGTGTTTCACAGATCATAGACATAGAGATGTCAAATCAGTGATGTGGACACATGTTGGTGAACGTGGTGTTGGACAGACCCACTTGAGATACTACTAGGATTGTTATTGTAATGTGCCAACAATTGTCATCTCAAATGGTGTACCTACAAAGTCCTTGGACCTGAGATCATCATTTGATTCTAGAATGCATAATGACACACTTAGATGCTTCCTAACGTTATTCCATAATATTGTAATAATAAGGGTTGTTTTTAGGTGTGTTGTGAAACATGTCTTAGGATATGAGCGGTCAAGATGGAATTTACCCCTCCTAATAACGGGAGAGTTGTCTTTGGGCCCCTCAAGGTATTGGATTGGAAAAGTGCATGGCCATGCCACTATGACTAAGGAGTTAGTCATGATTTGAATCTGATTCATGCTCGAGTGAAATGTTGATCTAACAAACAAGGGTGGCACGTATCTCGCCTTGAGCTTGACTAACGGTGCGTGGTAAAGGGACTAGTGCTTGAATATATCAAGGTTCATGAAAATTTGATTTTGTACGTTTTTGGGGGTCAATATGTCCTGCTAGGTACCGCTATTGATCAGTGAATCGGAAATGGTTTCCGGTAAATAGCGGTTAGTGTATGATCCTATTGGGTCACACACTTAAGGGGATGGATTGAAAACATGCAACAAATTGGTTCTTGTGCAAGTGGGAGATTGAAGGATATGCCCAAGAAAATTCCGTGTATCGGAAGTTCCAGTTATTTTTTGGACTCGATATAGAGAGGAAATATTGCTTCGGAAGTTCTGATATGGTATCAGAAGTTCCAACTAGGCAAAAGTTCCGATTCAGAATCGGGGAATTTTTGTACTGATCAGAAGTTCCGATATGGTATCGGAAGTTCCGACGTGGGCGATAACAGATTGGATCTGTTGCGTGTCGTACTGTATCAGGAGACCTAAAATACCCTGTCGGAAGTTTCGATCCTTGATTGGAAGTTCCGATGTGGGAAAACATATTGAATCTGTTATGGTTTTTAGGGTTTTAGGATGAGCACGAGAAGGGGGCAATCAGCCCTATAAAAGGAGAGGAGAATGACGTCTTGGAACAAGGAATAAGCCTAGATTATACCTAGCCACTCAAGAGTTCTCTCCTTCCTTTCTTGATCTCAAACGTTAAGGTAAAGGATCCCGTCTCTCACGTGTGGTGCTAGCACGCTGCCGTGGGAGGTACTCCATCCCTGTACATGTGAACTCCGTGGAGGCGTTGCTCCAACAGTGACGCTCGTAGACATCTACATGTGAACGACTACATCATTTTCATCAATCGGATCAATGAAGGACGGCAAGGACGAGTCGAGGATAGGCTTGACACGCTTCATCAACCTTTTCTTCCACTGCACCTAGCGCGTCAAGTGCTAGAAGGTACCGATCTATGATCTCACATGTGCATGGGTCTTTGTAACACCCCAAATTTTTGAACAATAAAATAAATTCAGAAAAATACTTTTTTAGGAGATAATATAATTTTTATTTTCCACAAAGATGAAAATGACTAAGATAAATAAAATCTAGATATATAATTAAAATCATGGTTTGGAAAATTTATATTATCTTCCTAAGACCAAGATGCAATTTTGGGATTTTTTACAAAATTTTCCAACCTGGAATGCTAGTCCATAATTTGAGAATCAATTTCTGCAATTATTTTTATTCAGAAAATCAATTTAAATACTAATGGGCCGAAATCCTCTATTATCTCTCCCCGGCTGGCCCAACCCGTTCACCACACCATCCTCCCACTGACAAGCGGGCCCCTCCTGCCAGCGTGCCCACCCTCACCCGAGCCAGGCCCACCTGTCAGCCCCCTTCTCTCTCTATCTCACGCCGCGGCCCCACCTGTCGGTGCCGACCGTTAACGCTCACTCCCTCCCGCGCTCACTGACCTACGGGCCCCAGCTGTCAAGTCATCTTCAACCTCGTGCACCCAAGATCCCCGGCCACCGCCTTCACTCCCGAACGCCTCCGTCTTGGGCCTAAGCTCCAGTTATCGTTGGGGATTAACTCGCTATTATGTTCGAGCTTAATTGCCCTCGGATTCCCCCGTTTTACTCCACTTAAATGCCTTAGTCGACCTCGCTGGCGTAACTCTCCCCCTTCGGCATTCACCACACTCGAGCTTATCCCATCACCACCAGAGCACTATAAAAGGACCCCCTGGCTTCACCGCATCAGTACACCACTCAATCGCCCTCTCTCACACAAAGCCGAACGCTAGCAGCACGTTTTAGCACCACCCTCTGTTCGAGCTCTAGCCACCGTTCGCCGTCGCTGGAGTCCACCTTTGCCACCGTCGACCACTCCATCGCAGCCATCATAGTCTCCCCGACCTCGGCAACGACTTCGCCTGAGCTCTTTGCCACTCGGGCACCGTCTCCAGCAAGGACCCGAAGGATTCACTGTCGCCTCACACGTCGCCGGCCACGTCCAGCCGACCCTATGCCTCGACGACGGTACCAATGTGACCCCCTCACTATTCTCGTCACGTTTCTAGTCTTAGAACAGGCCTTAGGCCGCTATCGCCATCGCTAGCCTCCTCGCCGTCCTCAGCCGACGTCGGAGAAGATGACCGACATAGTGCTATTACTGTGTCGTGTCGTATCTCATCCTGGTCATCAGATCTCAATACAACGGTAGAAATTATAACGCTCCGAGATTTAATCCTGGCCATCCAACGAATTGAAGGGGTATCGGCCGATCTCAACCGTTGATCTCTATTTAAAACCCCCACGTGTTCTGTGGCCACCAGATCTCGATCCAACGGTGATCTGCGCTCCGACTCATAGCATAGTGCGCAGGTTCACGATGAACCCAGTCCACCGTGGACTGAAGACCGAATTAAAATTTGAACTAAATTCCAGAAAATAATTTAAAATTAGAAATTCATAACTTGCTCAAATTAACTCCAAATTTTACCATTCAAATTTCAAAAAAATTATCTTTTTATTATCTTCATGTTTATGCAATAAAATTTATATGTTTATTCTGGATATTTTATATTATTTAATTGGGATTAAAATAAAATTGAAGAAATGAATTCCTAACTTCAAAAATTCATAACTCCTTGAAATTGACTCTAAAAATTCCCATTTAAATTTTAGAAAACTTGTCTTTTTGATGTATTCAGATTCATCCAATAAAAATTGTGTGTTTATACTGAACATCTTAAATTGTTTAATTGGAGAATAAAGTAGAAATCAATTTATACCTTCAAAAATCCATAACTCCCTGAAATTAATTCTAAAGACCCCTATATTTATTTCAGAGGCTTTACATTTTATCCCCTTCAATTTGACTCAATAAAATTTATATGCTTGTGTTGTGATTTTATATCGTTTTGATTGATTGTTATTTCTCGATTTGCGTACCGAGAAGATTACGACGCCGTCGAAGAGCCGGAATACTTTCCCGAAGCTCACCCTTCTATTTTCGCTAAACAAGGCAAGTCACCCACCCTATTTTTGAGCATATTGAGCCTAGTTTTCAATTAAATATCGCTAAAACTCATAGGTTATATTTGCATTAGTCAAATAGATAACCCTACATTATGATTATCAAATCCCCAACCTTGATGTGCAAACCCAAGTCATGCTATTGAGCCTGAATTCCTTGTCGCCAATATACTTATTATATATTAGAAATGTCCAATGTATCGACACAACTACTATAGGCTTAAAAATGAGTCATAGGTACTTGGATTCTGATATATGATCCCCTATGTCTCTCACCCGTGGTATTTTGTTGATCTTGGAATTAGTTTGATAAGTTAGCATGGTGGGTTCCGGGTGCAAGCGAGGGCATTGGTTAGTCGCACCCGGGGCACTATAAGGACTGGTCCAAGGGTTTCATCGCAAAGCACTTTCGTACCAACCACAAGTCTAGTGGGTAAGTCTTAACTAGAGGTATGGGTCGTTCCAACCCGAGGCACTATGTGGAGAGGGTCAAGCAACACTCGCGGGTGGCTTGGGCCATGTGGCACAAAAGGGGGCACGATGTTGAAACGGTGTGCCGGCACGCCGGCGAAACCTATAGTGTGTGTCATTGAGTTGGAGCTGTTCATGCTAACGGTTTCAACATAAGTTCTTGTGACTTGGGTCATTTGACACACTGCGGTGTGCAGGAATGAGTGCCTTGTGGGTACAGTGGTACACCTATGATCAGATTTTAATCTTTTCGAAAAGTCGAGCCCACGGTCAAGGGCGAGTGGAGTGACATCCCACAATTAGTCTATGTCTGAAAAGTGTTGCATGATTGATTGGGCATGTAAGGATTGTCGAGCGAGGAGGGCTATCTATACTCCTCGAGTTAGAAGATGTTGCATCATCCATGATTTAAATATTTTGTATGAATAAACCTGACTCACATTAAAGGCTACAAGATAAAAATGTACTTTTCCACACTTTAAATCATTACCTCCCTTTGTTATTACCTTGCATTATTATTGCATTTTCTCGGTGTCTTGTTGAGTACGTTTGTACTCACCCGTTGGAAAAACAACTTCAGAGGCGTACTAAGATGAGGATGGTCTGGAGTAGCGACCTAGTCAAGGAAGTGACCCTAAAGAAGATGTTCATCGAGTTTATTATTTTCATAGTTTCTTTTATTTTAACCTTTGTGTAATAATGTGGTATGCGACCCATGAATGTTTGACTTATGTGCGTCGTCGTGTTATGAACATCTTGTGATTATTGATTTTCTATGGAATTTCAATAAAGTCTAGGTTTTATTAAATCCGGGCGCTACAGTCTTGGGCTTTAGGGTGGAAATTTAAAATTTGCCGGCTAGCGTATCTCCCCTATTCCCCAACAATTCTGTATATGAAAAAAACCAATCTCAAGAGGCTCAGAATTTCAAATTCGGTTTGGTCAGAACTTCTGATCTGGTATCGGAACTTCCGATCAACATCGGAATCCTGGACCACAACAATTGCTTTCTGTATCGAATCAATATTCGATATCGTAACATCCGATCAATATCGGAACTTCCGATCCTCCATCGGAACTTCCGATCAATGTCTAAAATTTCAATTTGCCATGGACAGAAACAGATCTAATCTGTTTTCCACCATGTATCTCTATACATGAGGGATCCAGATCGAACACTACGCACGTATGCTCTTATACCACTGTTGCGGAAGAGGGGAGCTCTGCTAGCCGGCAAATTCAAAATTTACGCCCTAAGCCCAAGACTCATTCGCGTGCGTGATCATGGACTGTTACCTTCTAGCATGAGATGCGCTAGGTGCAGCAGAAGAAGATGTCGGGGTAGCGTGTCAAGCCCATCTTCGCTTCATCCTTGTCGTCCCTCACTGATCCGATCGATGAATACGAAGTAGTCGTTCTCATGAAGATGTCCATGAGAGTCGTTGTTGGAGCAACACCTCCACGGAGTCCACACCTACAAGGATGAAGTACCTCACATGGCAGCGTGCTAGCACCACATGTGAGAGACTGAATATCCTTGATCTCAACGTTTGAGATCAAGAAAGGGAGGAGAGGAGTCTATGGTGGCTAGGTCTAATCTAGGCTTATTCCTCTATTCCAAGACGCCATCCTCCTCTCCTTTTATAGGGCTGAGAGCCCTGGTCGTGCTCATCTCGAAACCATCAAAACCATAATAGATCCAATCTGTTTGCCCATGTCGGAACTTCCAACAGGGTATTTTAGGTCTCCCTATACAGTACGATGTGCAACAGATCTAATTTGTTATCGCCCACCTCGGAACTTCCGATACACATATCGGAACTTCCGATCAGTACAAAATTCCTCGATTCCAAATCAAAACTTCCTGCTCGTTGAAACTTCTGATACCATATCAGAACTTCTGAAGCAACATTTGCTCTCTATATCGAGACCAGAAAATAACCGGAACTTCCAATACTACCTATCGGAACATCTGATACCCGCAATTTTCTTGGGCATATCCTTCACTGAAGTACTCGCCAAATCCTCGCTCGAATTAGCATTCAAATCATAAATTTCAACCTGCCCCCGTGTCTTGAAATTTCCTAACATGTGGTGGTCAGATCGACCAGACACCTACGGTCGGACCAGCCATGTCAGGCTGGTCAGGCCGATGTGTTCTGACTCGCGTGGTAAAATAAAGTCAAGAATCGGTTTTTCTTTTGCAAAAAATTTACCTCTTCTAATTTGGTAACAAGATGCTTGCTGAGCCAAGTCATTTGCTACTGAATTGGTTTCTCTAGACACATGTGAAATTTCAAAATCATCAAAAGTAGCAATTATGTCTAGACACTTATCCAAGTAACTATTCAATAAACCATTAAAGCATTGAGCATCCTTAGCTACGTGTTGAACTACTAATAGTGAATCACCATATGCATGAACATATTTAACACCCATGGAGCTTAACAATTCAAGTCCTAGCAATAGAGCTTCATATTCAACTTGATTTTTAGTACAAGGAAATTCTAATCGAGCCGAGGTCTCGAAACTCATACCACTAGGTGATATGAGCACAACTCCACCACCTTGGCCATTCTTGCAAGCTGAACCGTCAAAGTAAAGTTTCCATGGCACTACTTCAATCAAATCAGTATCACTACTCTAATTGACATCTACATGGTGATCAACTATAAAGTTTGCAACGACTTGGCCTTTCATAGCTTTCAAAGGTTCATAAGCCAAATCGTACGCAATGAAAGCATAAGCCCACTTTCTGAGTCTCTCACTCAGAATCGTCTTTTGCAACATGTATTTTATAACATCAGTTTGACAAGTAACAATACATGTGCCAGAAAGAAGATAGTGGCGAAGTTTGGTATATGCATAATAAAGTGATAAACATAAACGTTCTAAAAACATGTAACTCGTCTTGGCATCTAATAGACGGCAACTCAAGAATGTAATGATGTATTCCTTTCCCTCCACCTCTTGAGTCAACATAGTTCCTATCACACTATCTCCTACAACAACATATAGCCAAAACAGAATTCTTGCTTTCGGTGCTCTTACCATAGGTGGTGATGACAAGCACTCTTTATTAATATGCTCAAAAAGCACGTTGCTGACTTCCCCCAAGTGAATTCGGCTTCGTTCTTTCGCCGAAGTATGAGTATAAAAGCATAAATCTTGCTAGACAAGTTAGATATGAAGTGGCACAAATAATTTACCTTGCCTAGCAACTTCTGCACATCTCTCTTGCATGTCGGCGCCTCAAAGTTCTTAATATTCTCAAGCCTCTTATGATCAATCTCAATACCTCTTTCATGAATCATGAATCCTAAGAACTTTCCCTCCGACACGCCAAAAGCACACTTGAGCGGGTTCATCTTCAAGCTATACTGATGCATTCTTTCAACAACAACTCTCAAATCGGCTAAATGCTTTCCCATAGCATCCGATTTGACTACAACATCATCTATATAGACCTCTAGCATAACTCCTAGCAAGTCATGAAAGATCAAGTTCATAGCACGTTGATATGTAGCGCCGACATTCCTTAAACCAAAAGTCATCACAACCCAATCAAACAAGCTGAAAAAACCAGGGCATCGAAAGGACGTTTTGTAAACGTCCTCTTAGGCCATAAAGATATGATTATAACCAATGTTGCCATCAAGAAAACTTAGTACCTTGTGTCTCGAAGCATCGTTTATCAACATGTTGGCTATTGGTATGGGATACTCGTCCTTCGGAGTGGCCTAATTCAAATCCCTAAAATCAATGCATACATGAATCTTGCCACTCCCATTATTCTCTACAAGCACAATGTTAGCAACCGATTTAGCATACCTACAAGGCCTAATAAACTCAGCCTTGAGTAGTCTTTCTATCTTCTCTTTAACTCGGTCATACACGTCCGAATTAAAGCGATGAGGGGCGATGATTATAAGGCCTAAACCCAGGTTTGATAGGCAGCCGATGCTCCACGATCTCACGGCTAAGTCCGGGCATCTCACTATACTCCCATGCGAAACAATCAACATACAACCGAAGCAATTTTATTACCTCGACCTTTTCATCAGCCTGCAAATTTTGATTTACAAAAGTCAGCATTGGAATACTACACACGCCTATGTCCACCTCTTCTAGAGGGTCAGCCGACAATAAACTTGACCTAACTTTTCGACTTCGCTAAAATCTTCAATGGATTCAACAATATCGTCTTTAGAAGACCGATACTTCTCTACACGAGACTTTAGCCAATCAAGATTACTCTTATTAGACATGACTACTAATTTAGGGACAGTCGAGCTACAACAGCCAGATTTATAGACACTGGAACAAAGCATCCCTCAGACACGCTAACAAAGTCGTAATCTAAGAGATCTCTACTTGATAAGCATTCTACCTTATCGTGGGTGGTGTCGATAGACACATCGACCAAAGAAACCTGGGCCAAAGTGTCAGCTAGTATGACTTCTACATCATCGCCATTCCACTGAATCAAACACTAGTGCAAGGTAGAAGGAATACAACAATTGACATGGATCCAATTGCGCCCAAGTATTACACTGTAATTACCTTGCACATCAACGATGAAGAACACCATCAACAACGTCTTGTTGCCCACTGTCAGCTCCAAAGAATGTACGTCCTTGGCCTCGGAGCTCTCGCTGTTGAAGCCGTTGAGCATCAAGTTAGTCTTCATCTGGTCATCTTCATTTCTGTCAAGCTTCTTTAACAAAGAGTACGACATCAGGTTGACGGTGGCACCTCTGTCTACAAGCATCCTCGAGATTGGCTTCTCGTCGATGTGCCCCTTGATGTATAGAGGCTTCAAGTGATGAGTTGTATCCTTGGGCTTCTCAAAAAAAGCTTCACGTGGACCATGGTTTAGTTGAGCGACCTCGGCCTCCTCTCCTGGCAGACAAAACTCTGTGGGAATCATCACCACATTCGCATCCATCCGTTGAGAAGGTGGCCCCTCTAAGATGGGCGTGTAGTCGTCGTCCATCAGATCATCCACATCGTTGCTTGGAGTGGGAGCCAGATTGTTTACGGCAATCAGCTTGGGCTTTGAAACCTACTTCATCACTGGGTAGCGATGGATCTCCTCAAAAATGGTGTCTCGCTCATCCTTGACCTTCTTCTCGCACATCTCCTGGGCTCGAATACATTGTAGCCACGTCTTCTGCGATTTATTCATACTTGGGGGCGCCCATGAAGGCTACGGCTTCGTACCAGGGGCGACAAATTTTCTTCTAGAATTCTTAGCCGAATGGGAAGCACCCGGATCGGCCTCAACATTTTTGCGTTTAATGGAAGTGTTTTCCTATGTACTGTCGGTTAGACCGGCCTTACTAGGCTGGTCTAACTGGGCTCTGTCAGTCGAACCAACCATGGGGGGCCGGTCGGACTAACTATTATCAGTAGTTTGAAAATGGCTAGCTGGACCGGCCATAGTAGGCCGGTTAGACCAGGGTGGTGAGGGTGGTATGACCGGACATGGCACTACTGTCGGACTGACGGTCTCCTCCTTAGGTCTCTTCAGCGGTTCGCGTCTGACTCGCTCCGAGGGGGGCCTTTAGGATTGGGATGTCCTGGGACCCCACCTTGACCATGATGGCCTCGGATACCTCCTTCGGACGCCCTCGCGGTGTGACGGATAATTTGTCGAAGATGTCGCCCTTCGTCGCACTCATCTGATTCTACATGTTATAAAATTCGAGGGCACAAATGGAGCAATATAATACATGGCAGGGTACTCGGGAGGTGGAAAGTAACATGGGGGCCACTGTGAGGAAATCATGGCTCCAATTGTTTTGCCCATTGTGGGCTGAACCTACTCTTCTGGGAAGGGTTCATCCTCGCTAGAGGTCCCGACCGAGTGTTCACCTTCTAAGCCCTCTTCTTATGTTTTTGTAGCATCATGTTATATGTCACCTTTGGCTTCTTGAGGGTGACAGCCGAAGTCGATGCGCTGGTGCTCACTTTCCACACTCCTACCTCAAGGTTCTATGGCATGAGTGTGTGTGTATGAGGCTCTCCAATCACGACCTCCTTCCCCTTAGCCGACATGCCTTCTTGGGCCAAATAAGCACCTTCTTCCCATCGACATCAATAGTGTTAACGGGAAAGGGGTCCTGGTCGAGCTTCATTTTGCAATTTGTATATAACTTCAATCGTCCTTCTTCTATGGCCGATCGGACCTGTCAACGAAAAACGTTGCAATCATTAGTAGAATGATAATGAGAGTCATACCACTTACAATAAGATTGCTTCTTGAAGTCGTTGGCAGTCGGGATGACGTGAACCTTTGGCAATCTGATAAGCTTGTTGTTCAACAAAAATAAAATATTCTGTCGCACTTGGTCACGTCAAAAGAATACTTCACCTCACTGGGCCGACTCTTAGTAGGAAATAGCTACAACTCAGAGCAAGTAACGGGCTTGGCCTTGTAAGACCAAGTCCACTCTGTGGTGTACATGTCGGTCGAGTCATCCTCGCTCTCCGATGATTCCCCATCAGAGTGCTACATGACATGCACCTCGGCCTTGGGCTTGTTAAAAGTCATAGTGAATTTTATACTTTTGGCTTGGCTTTCTTGAACTAGAGCCTTCTGCAGAACATGACTAACTTCAAAGAAATCCTGGTCATCTAGTTTCTCCTTAAGTTCGGAGTGCAAACCATTAAAATCTAGGTCAACCAAGTCTCTATCATAAATGTTCAGGGTAAAACATCGGTTTCTATTGTCCCTAAAGCAATTAATGTACTCAGAGATGCTCTCGCTAGCCTTCTGCCTAACCGATGTCAAATGTGAAAGCCTAAGTTCAGTTTTCCCAATGTAAAAGTAGTCGTGGAACTTCTGTTCTAACTGGGCCCAAGTCTGCACGGAGTTCGGCGGTAAAGCCGAAAACCAAGTAAAAGCGGTGCTGGAAAGCGATACAGAAAATAGTCTAAGCTTCCACGTGACCGACTCACCAGCCTCCCTACACTGCGCTAGCAATTGGCCTATGTGCTCTAGGGTAGTCTTACTACCTTCACCATCAAATTTTGTGAATTCAGGAACCCTAAAGCCACAAGGGTACGAGATAGTGTCGAAGTGGTCTAGGTATGTCATGTGGTAAACCCTAACTCGACTCCTAGGTGTCCAACCCGCACATTCTCTAAACAGTGTGCGAATTCACTCCACGATGTCATCTACGCCTCCTGCCTACGTGGGTCTCTCATGGAGGATCACGACACATGGTGTTATATCGGGGTGTCAGTCGTGTAGCTCCTCCTCTCATGTCAGCTCGTGATATGGTACGTGCTTGGGCCTATGTGGGTGCGCGGGAGCAGGAGGTGCGGGTAGCGCGGGAAAAGGTAGCATAGGCGTGGGTAGCAGCGACACATAATAGGTGGTAGGGGCGGTCTAATCAGCCATATGGCTGGTCTGATCGAGGGTATATGAGGAGCCATGCTGAATAGCGTGGGCCTCATGGCTCCAGAAGTGATGAGTCATTGTCAACGATAGTCAAAGAGGACAAAAGAAGAAGAGATCTACTATTTCATGGGTCGCGTGTGACTCAGGTACACGGGCAGCGAGCGACTGTCGGGCAGAGGAGGCTGCGAAGTTGGGCTGGCCCAATCCGGGTACATGGGCCAGAAGCAGTAGAAGACCCACTGGGCTGTTGACTAGGGTTGACTCAGGTACACGGGCGGTGAGTGATTGCCGGGATGAGAGTGCTGCGGAATTAGGCCGGCCCAATCCGGGTACCTGGTGCAAAGTCGGTGGAGGCTTTGTCAGTTTCAGCGCAAAACTGACAACCGTTGATCTTGTATCCGACTGTCCAGAAGAGAAGCCGTAGTCGCTACGAAAACTTAGCTTCCGGATAAGTCATCTGTATCTCTAGGCCCACAGTCAGTCAGTCGTGTCTGTAAAAATTCCTAAGGGCAGTAGAGTCTTTTCCTTTATTCCTGCATCTGTAAAAAACGCTAAGGGGCTGGTGGAATATTCCTAGTGTTGGGCAGCCTATAAATAGGACCCCAATCCCTAGGGTTAGGTCACCCTTTTGGCTGAAATCAATACTACTCCTTTGGGTCATTTTGTCTCTTGCATTTTCTCTCTCTCTCTCTCTCTTGTTGTGCGCAGCCAGGCTGCTGTTCATGTGATTTTGGCTTGCACTTATTTCATTCCTTTTGATGCATTGAAGCTTCTATTCTCTAAAACATTCGCAACAAATCTGCAGCAATATTTATTGCTTCGTTTCACGTGCATAGGCATTCTTCTTGAGTGATTGAGCTTCGGTTGCTACTGTTCTTCATGGAAATAGTACTAGTTCATACTGGTTGCAAGTAGTACTACTACACTGTAGCAACAGTACACTAGTACCAGCTTTTTGCTTTTACTGCTCAACTTTTTGATCGAGTTGACAGGACTAAAGTCCCTTTTCTGGCTGTTCTCTGGCGAAGCCCCTTCTCTGTTCGAAGCCCCTCAGCTCCGTGAGGTAGGCTTCGATCTAACATCTTCGAAGGCTTCGCTTGAACTTCGGCTTCATTTTTGTGCTGTGTCTCTAGCTTCGCAGAACACTTTGCACTCTGTCAGCTTCACATACTTCGATAGTCTTTGCGAAGGTGTTCTCAGTCATGAGCTGTTCGAAGTCGATATTTCGTTAGGCTTCGGAGTTAGCTTCGAAGCTTATCTCACTGATAGACTTCATTTTGGTTTCTCTGTCGCGTGTCAGCTTCGCTTCTCTTTTCGAAGGTCGCTTTTTCGAAGGTAGAGTATAGGCTTCGAATTTGGTTTCTCGGCCGTGTGTCGGGCTTCACTCATCCTTCGAAGGTTGTTTTTCTATGAGCGTGTTCGAACCTCTATTCGAAGTCTAGGCTTCGAAGTACTTTGTTCGAAGCAAGCTTCGATATTCTCATATTTCGCTTCGAAGCATACTTCGCTTCCTGCCACTTCGAACTAGGCTAGACGTCTCCTGGCAAGGTCCCGTCCTTGGAAGCCTATGGATATAACTATTGGAAGACTCGCATGCGAGCCTATCTTATGAGCTAGGGTTCAGACATTTTGGACATTTGCGTTCACACCACGTTTGTCATATTGCCAGTAGCTGAGCATGGTACTGCTGGTATCATTGCTCAGCATCTGAGCAACAGTAAGGCTGTGAACATTCTTTTCTCTGGTTTAGGTCCCACTGAGTTTGAGCGTGTGAGCCATCTCTCCACTGCGAGAGAGATCTGGTCTACCCTCAAGGCACACCATGAGGGAACAACTTAGGTCAAGGCTCGGCTCTATCAGACCTACCGGCGTGAGTACGAGAACTTCACACAAAAGCTGGGAGAATCTGTTGAAGCTTTGTTTGGTCGCTTTCAATCGATCATTAACAAGCTTCGAGACAACAAGGCTAAGGGTGCTCAGTTAGTCTCAGATCACGAGCAGACGCTCAAGGTTCTCCATACCTTGGACCCAAAGATCTGGGAGATCAAAGTATCCTCTATCGTTGAGAGCACTTCTTACGATACCTTGACCATTTCTGAGTTGTTTAGCAAGCTGAAGGCCACTGAGGTAGATATCCAGCTGAGATCAAATCTCACTGGTTCTAGATCAAAATTCCTAGCCCTTGCTACACCTTCTGTTGATCCCTCTGCTGTGAGCTGTGCTGGGTTCTCTTTGATGTCTATCACGGAGGACCAGCTTGAGTTGTTGGGAGATGATGATTTGTGTCTTTTTAACAACCGGGTGCGTCATGTCTATGACAAGAGAATGTTCAAAAGACATGGCACAAAATCTGGGTGCTTTGAGTGTGGTGATCCAGGACACTTCATCGCCAACTGCCCCAATCGCAATGGTCACAAGAAGGGCACCAGTGGTGGCTTCCACGACTCCGGCAAGCATGAGAGCTCATCCTTCAACAAGGGCAAGCCGAAGACTCGATTCTTCAAGAAGGCCCTGAAGGACTACCGGCTTGAGAACAAGAAGCGCGACAAGGCCTTCTTCGCTGAGATGGAGAAGAGCTACTCTAAGCGGTCCACGTCTTCTTCCTCTTCATCGAGCTCAAGCGATGAGGAGATCGCCATCAGGAAGGGGAAGGACAAGGATGATCCGGCGGGTCTCTGCTTCATGGCCTTCGGAGACAAGCCAAAGAGCCGCTCACACCAGCGCTGAAGATCCCGCAAGAGCTTCTGTTCAATGGCTCTTGGGGATAAGGAAGAAAAGAGCTCCTCCGACGACTCCGACGATGACGACAACAAGGTATCATCCTACGAGCGCGAAATCATTGATTTACTTGAGAGCAATCGTCAGGAGTTGAAATATCAGGAAAAACTGCTTAGGGGGGCTAAGAAGAGGATAGATGAGTTAGAGAGTGAGCTTGCCGTGGCCAACGGCAGAATTGAGAGTCTATCTTCTTCCCCTTGCTTGGGTGATAGCAGTGAGTGCCCGAAGTGTGAGGTGCTTCTGTGTGACCTATCGACTCTGAAGTCCAGGTACACAGAAAGTGTTGATGAGAGGGACGCTTTGGCCACTGAGCTTGAAAGCGCTCAGCTGGAGCTGAAAGATGCTCAAGCCACTGTCATCGCACCCTGTGTTGATTGCCCATGTCATCTAGCTGCCTTAACTGAGCTGAAATCCAAGGGCGATGAACATTTGGGTGATTTGGAGAGGTTGAGAGCTGAGCTTGCGTAGACTAGGCTAGACTTGAGACATTGTCAGTTCCACCCACTGTCTGTGAGAACTGTCTATCTCTTAGAATGGAATTAATTAAGCTGAAAGCCGAGAAGTCTGTTCAAGTAGAGAGTGAGTGTGAGACCTGCTTGTCTCAGGTGGAGGTTCTAGCTTCCTTGAGAGAGGAGCTAGCAGATTCTCAGAATGAGAACTTTTACCTCCGTTCCATCCTAAGTTGGATCAGTGCCAGAGAGCCTCAGCTCGGCATGATGATCCAGCAGTTCAAGAGACAGGATGGGTTTGGAGTAGGTTATACCTACACCAAGGCTGACTTTGAGAGTGCCATTAGCCGGGCAGTGGAGTGGAGTAAAATGACTCCAGAGCAGAGGTATCCCAAGACTCACTCCACTAAGTCCTCTCAGGCTTTTCAGCCAAAGGATGGAGTGATTCATGAACCACCCAAAGCTCCACCTAAGAAGCCTATCTGGGTTCCAAAGCCCAAACACCTCCACTCTTCTCTAGACTCTCTTCCTGGACCTTCTCAAGGAAGCGGGTTGAAAGAGCAGAGAGGGCTCGTGGTGGTCAGGAGCAGTTCTACCAGCAGGGTGGTAGACTGCGTGTTCCTCGACGCGGGGAGAGGCTGGAGGCCAGGCCGTGTCGTGTAGGTGGTGGTAGAGGAGACGGCTTTCTTGCTCGTGCTCCAGTTAGTGGTAGTCGTTCCGGTAGAGCTCCAGGCCGTTTTGGCTATGGTCCTGGACCTCGTAGCCGAGGCTTTAGGCAGAACCGAGGACCGCGCTTTGAGCCGCGTTTTGGTCCAAACTCTTTTGATGGTTTTCGCTTTCCATCTTTTGAGCAGATGGCTCGACACTGGTTTAGCTCTTTTGCTAAACCTAGTGCCGAACCATTTGCTCCCACTTACAGCCACTGATTGTGCAGGATCGGGGACTGGAGAACGTTTGGATTATGGACTCAGGATGCTCTCGCCACATGACGGGACATCGCAGATGGTTCTCCAGTCTCTCTCCCTCGAGCTCCAAAGAGTACATCACATTCGGGAACAGTGGTCAAGGGAAGGTAAGTGGCATAGGCTCTATTCGCATTTCAGATCATTTCTCTTTGAAGAATGTTGCTTTGGTTAAGAATTTGAACTTCAATTTGATTTCTGTTTCGCAACTTCTTGAGGATGGTTTGGAAGTGCGTTTTAAGAAGGGGAATTCTTCTGTGTTTGATTCTAGAGGGTCTTTGATTTGCCAGATTTTACCATTCGGTAAAGTTTTTCGAATTGACTTCTCTAGTTCTTTTGGCCCTTCTCGCTGTTTGATTGCTAGATCCTCCTCTGAGCTCTGGAAGTGGCATAGGAGGTTAGGTCATTTGAGCTTTGATCTGCTAGTCAGGTTGAGCTCTATGGACCTCATCCGAGGATTGCCCAAGCTTAAGATGGAGAAGGATCTAGTTTGTCATCCCTGTCATCATGGGAAAATGGTTGCCGCTTCTCACTCACCTGTGACTCAGGTGATGACTTCGTATCCGGGCGAGCTTTTACACTTAGACACTGTTGGTCCAGCTCGGGTACGTTCAGTCGGTGGGAAGTGGTACGCACTTGTCATTGTTGACGATTTTTCTCGATTCTCGTGGGTTTTCTTTTTGGAGTCTAAGGATGAAACGTTTCAGTTTGTTCATGACCTGATTTTGAAGCTAAAGAATGAGAACAATGGTCGGATGCGAGCAATTCGCTCCGACAATGGCTCTGAGTTCAAGAACTCTCAGTTCGTCAGCTTCTGTACTGATCAGGGTTTGAACCATCAGTTTTCTTCTCCTTACACTCCCCCACAGAACGGCGTTGTGGAACGAAAGAACCGCACGCTAGTCGAGATGGCCAGGACGATGCTCGATGAGCACGGGACTCCTAGGCATTTTTGGGCTGAAGCCATGAACACGGCTTGCTATCTGGCCAACCGCATCTTTCTTAGAGCTTACCTTGGTAAGACATCATATGAACTGCGGTTTGGCAGACAACCCAAGGTGAGCCACTTGCGAGCATTTGGCTGCAAGTGTTTTGTGCTCAAGAAGGGAGGGCATTTGGACAAGTTTGATTCTCGTTGCTGGGATGGTGTTTTTCTTGGTTATGCATTGCATTCTCGAGGTTTCCGTGTTTGGAAACTCGAAACCCAGCAGCTTGTCGAGACTTGCGAAGTTTCATTTGATGAGTCCTTGCCTTCTTTAACTCCTTCTTTTGAGCTTTCTGGTGATGATGAGCTCGGAGAGTCCATCTTCGAGGAAGATGAGGATACTCCAGCTTCTGATGAGGGTGGGCCTTCTGCACCCCCCGCAGAGCCCACACCTTCTGAGACTTCGACTGAGGATGAGGGCGGACCTCTGATCACTTCTTCCAGTACGATCGAGCCCCCTCAGTCGAGTCCAGAGGTGCCAGCTGCTAACTCCGGCGAGGTGACTTCAGATCACCAAGGAACCCGAGCAGTTCAGCGTGATCACCCCTCAGAACTCATCATCGGTGATTTGACTGAGAGAACCTTGCATTCATCTGGTAATTCTCTTGCTGTGTTTGCAGAATCTGCTTTTGTTGCATCTTTTGAGCCCAGAGATGTTTCTCAAGCTCTTTCTGATTCTAATTGGATTAATGCTATGCAAGAAGAGCTTGAGAATTTTGTCCGTAATCGGGTTTGGACACTAGTTGAGCCGCCACCAGGATGCAACCCCATAGGCACCAAGTGGGTATTTAAGAACAAACAAGGTGAAGATGGGGTTGTGGTGCGCAACAAAGCTCAACTAGTTGCCCAGGGTTTTTTCCAGAAGGAAGGTATTGACTTTGAAGAAACCTTCGCTCCTGTTGCCCGTCTTGAGTCCATTCGTATTGATGAGGACATCACTTCACATGATACACACATGGAGCCTCCACCTACAATTCAACTACAAGGACCAATCACACGCGCCCGTGCCCGTCGCTTGAACCATGAGGTTAATTCGTTCCTTAGCAACTTTGATTATATTTGTTTGGATGGGATGCTACTGAATACTAGTGATATTTTGTTGCTTAGGAACATGGGAGATGGAATAGGAGAGTTGGAGTTGAAGACGGAGCCGCACGGATGATTTGAAGTCAAGAATTCGCTGGTTCGGACTACATCGACCACCATTCACCAAAATGGGCATAACTTCCTCATACGAAGTCTGATTAGTGCGTTCTTTGACTTTTTGGAAAGCTGAGGAGAAGACGGATCGTTTGCCATTGGTTTCACCTCATTTGGAGTCTCGAGTCGTCCTGTGTATTTAAAACAGTCCTGTGTGACAGAACTGGGCCGTGTTGGCCATAATCTGAGTCTGTACGTCTTCTAGCCCACAGCCCAAGTCTGTTCACCTTCCACAGGCCGCCGCCCTATATATTCTCACGCCAGCCACCTCTAGGGTTAGGTTTTGCTTTGTTGCATCTACACTGTTGTGTTTAGATCCCGCCTCTTGCACCGGACCGATTGGCTGCTGCATTGGCGTTTGTGAAA
The DNA here is from genome assembly GCA_019279435.1 of Zizania palustris. Classification (NCBI taxonomy): domain Eukaryota; kingdom Viridiplantae; phylum Streptophyta; class Magnoliopsida; order Poales; family Poaceae; genus Zizania; species Zizania palustris. The sequence goes on from JAAALK010000081.1 coordinate 45,619,751, forward strand.
CCTCACCTTATCTTCGTTTGTCTGTGATTTGGCATTCGATTTGTATCCTTCCTGTTCTTGTTTGTGTTCTTGGGTTCGCTTGCAGGAATTAGCCTTCGTGGCGAGGTCAATCGCGTCCTGCGTGGTTGATAACCAACGGAGACAGTGGTGTAACGATTGCAAGGTTTTGATCCGCTGGACCGGAGCCTTGGATCGCCAACGTCGAGATTCTCCACCAATCCAAGTTTATCCTTTACCTATCGGAAGATCGGGACCACTCCCCTATCAGCTGGTATCAGAGCTCAGATTTCCCGTTAGGGAATCTCGATCTGCTTTTGTTTTACCCAGAGTCCAGAAAACCGCACCAAAAAAATTCCCCACCGAGAACCCCCTTTGTGCCTTGCGATTTTGATTTCAGTTTTAACCTTGTTGAGTTCGTGTTCTTGGTCGAGTCTTGTTGCTGGTTGAGTCATCCCTCTGTGTCATTTGAGTAGTAGTCGTTCTTGTGTCTCAAAAAAAAAATCCCCACCGAAACCCCCCCTTCCGCAACCCTATTTGTTTTCCACATCCAGTCTTTGTAACCCCCCTTCGGTAAAACATGCATAACTTTTCGCTCGTTTGGCAGAAAAATCTGAAATTTTTTGAGCGTGTTCCTGACCCGATTTGGGTGGGTACCCTAACCCGCTACGCCGGTTAGCCCTCACCAAACTCGCCAAAAAAAATCAGGAAGATAAAGAAAAAAATTGGACAAAGTTTTTGCTCGCCGGACAGCGAACTTGTTTGAATTTTTGTGAGCCACATCCCACCTCAGTTGTAGGTGCCAATTTTTGTGGTTGCATCTCTGGTCATCCTTGTTCAAAAAAAAATAGAGAGAAAAAAAGGAGAAAAAAAAGAAATATATATAAAAAAGAGAAGTGGTCCTGTTAGTTGCTTGTCCGAACTCTTGTCCGATCTCTTGTCCGAACTCCTGTCCGAACTCTTGTCCAATCTGAGGCAGTCATTGGCTGTTTGTTGCTTGTCCGATCTGTTGTCTGAACCTTTGTCCGAACTCTTGTCCAATCCCTTGTCCGATCCGATCAGCAGCAGAAAAAAAATTAATTATTTGTGCACATACCCTTGTCCGATCACTTGTCCGATCTCTTGTCCGATACCTTGTCCGATCTGCAGAGAGCTGAATTTGGCCTGTGTTGCTTCCATTTGATTTTGGGCACATAGTTTCCCTCTTTTGCTTGAACTTTCACTTTGGGAGCACTAAGGTCAGCAACTTTGACAAGTACTAGGGAATACTTATTGAACTTGGTTTAACTGTTATTATTATCGCTAATCCTTGCTACTCACTTTGCCTTCCAAGCTACACCTTTCTCTTGGTCAGGACAGGATCATTTCTTGCAATTGTACACCACCCTCCACTTGGTTCATCACCTGTAGGCCGGTGACCTCCCTGCGGCGTGGTAAGAACACTTGCAAGCGTGGGTAAGGTGCTTGACGGATTGCTACCACCCCACACCCACCACCCCACCTAGCTGTTTTAAATAGGATTATTCTTTGTTGTTTTATCTTTTCACTAACATGGCAGATAACAGCGGCACCCCTCCATCTGATTTTAATGATTGTGTCTCACGGCGTGCTCTACTAGAGTCTCAGCGGCAGACCCAACATTCCATCGAACGTCTCGCGCGTACTGTGGCTGACCTAGTGGACCGAATGACTGCCTTGGAAACACGATTGCCTGCTGCACGAGCCAACGATGAACATGTTGAAGAGGAATACGATCATATTGAAGAGGAAGATGACCTATCCTATGCCGGAAACAATGCCATTGACCCTGACGAGGCTGCACATCATCGCTTTCAGTTCAACCGTCAAGGTATGGGCGGCCACCGCAACCGCCCTCCACGAGGTAACAATGACAACCACAGGAACAATGATCCCTACTCTAAGGTAAAATTTTCAGTACCTCCTTTTGCTGGCACCTATGATCCAGATGCATATTTAGATTGGGAGATGTCAGTCGAACAAAAATTTAATGCTCACATGGTTCCTGCTATCCACCGCGTGCGTTTAGCTACTAGTGACTTCACTGGATATGCTCTTCTTTGGTGGACTGAAATAGTTCAGGTTGGAAATGAACCACAAACTTGGGATATGTTAAAACGGCAAATGCGTGGTAGATGGGTCCCTCCTTCATATAAACGTGATTTGAGAAAAAAATTGCAGCGCCTAAACCAAGGAAATAAATCGGTAGAGGAGTATTATCAGGAGTTGCAAATAGGTTGCATGCGTGCTGAAATTGAGGAGGACAATGAGGATAAAATGGCCCGTTTTTATGGTGGTTTAAGACGTGAAATTCAGGATATCATTGATTACAAAGAATACAATACTATCACTCGTCTTTTCCACCTTGCTATGCTTGCAGAAAAAGAATTGCAGGGTCGCCAACAACCACAACGCAGCACGAGGACCAACATTGGTGGTGCTACTTCACGCTCAAGTGGGCAGCAGCAACGACCACCCCCACCCCCTTCTCGACCGGCGGCTACATCAGCACCTTCTACATCTACAGCCCAGGTTGAGAGTTCCAAGACTGCAGCATCCAAGGCGCCAGCCAAGCCCACCTCCTCGGCAGCCTCTACTGCACGTTCTGCAGCGATCCAGTGTCACAGATGCAAAGGATTTGGCCATGTGATGAAAGACTGCCCTAGTCAGCGGGCTTATATTGCTACAGAAGACGGTGACTATGTAAGTGCTAGTGATGTTGAAGATGAATATGCACTTGCTGCTAACATTGCAGGAGATGATGATACATTCGACGATGACGCTGTTATTGCGTCGGATGCCACTGCCGACCTTGAAGCACTTATTGTACAACGCGTCTTGAGCACTCACATGGAGCAGGACGACAGGGCACAACGGAACAATCTGTTTCAGACCTTCTTCGGCGTCAATAACCGTCGTGTACGTGTCATCATCGACAGCGGTAGTTGCAACAATTTGGTGAGCCACGACATGGTAACGAAGCTTCAACTTCCCACACGCGCGCATCCACACCCTTACCATGTGCAATGGTTCAACAATAGCGGTAAGGTCAAGGTAACACAAACTGCTCACATCAAATTTTCCATTGGTACATACTTCGGAGCTGCTGATTTTGATGTAGTACCAATGCAAGCATGTTCTCTGTTACTTGGTAGACCTTGGGAGTATGATACTGATGCTACACACCATGGTAGGAGCAATACGTACACATTTATGTATAAAGGAAAGAAAGTTACATTGCTTCCTATGACTCCTGCTGAAATTGTAAAATTTGAACAAGAAAAACATGCTAGGGATGCACAAAAGAGCAAACAACCTTCTGAAAATCAGCAAGTAGCTAAGACGCTTTTGAGGCAACAAAAAGATAAAATTGCTTCTCCTTCTTCATCACAAGTTATAAATCTGAAAGGGCGTGTCATGCTTGCAACTAAAACTGACCTTGCTGAAATTTGTGATGATACCCCCTTGCTATATGGCTTGATTTGCACAAACGTGTTGTTTTCACTTGCGAACATTTCTAGCTCTGTTCCTGTTGCAGTCACTGACCTTTTGCAGGAGTTTAAAGATGTTTTTCCTGCTGAGATACCACCCGGGCTGCCACCGATACGCGGCATCGAGCACCAAATTGATTTGGTCCCGGGAGCGTCTCTTCCTAATCGTGCAGCGTACCGTACCAATCCGGAGGAGACAAAAGAAATTGAGCGCCAAATACAGTACCTTCTTGATCGTGGGTACGTCCGTGAAAGCCTTAGTCCTTGTGCAGTACCCGTTCTTTTGGTACCTAAGAAAGATGGTAGTTGGCGCATGTGTGTTGATTGTCGTGCTATTAATAATATCACCATTCGATATCGACACCCTATTCCTAGATTGGATGACATGCTTGATGAGCTTAGTGGTGCCATTATCTTTTCTAAGATCGATCTCCGTAGTGGCTACCACCAAATTCGCATGAAACTAGGTGATGAATGGAAAACTGCTTTTAAAACAAAGTTTGGATTATATGAGTGGCTTGTCATGCCTTTTGGACTTACTAATGCACCTAGTACCTTCATGCGCTTGATGAATGAAGTCCTACGGCACTTTATAGGACGCTTTGTGGTTGTATACTTTGATGATATCTTGGTTTATAACAAGTCTCTCACTGAACATGTTGAACACCTACGTGCTGTTTTTTCTGTCCTCCGTGAGGCTAGAATGTTTGGTAACCTTGAGAAGTGCACGTTTTGCACGGATCGAGTTGTGTTTCTTGGATATATTGTCACTCCACAGGGTATTGAGGTTGACGCGGCAAAGGTAGAAGCAATCAACAGCTGGCCGCATCCCCAAACTATCACACAGGTACATAGTTTTCTTGGTCTTGCAGGTTTCTACCGGCGTTTTGTGAAAGATTTCAGCACCATAGCCGGTCCTTTGCATGAGTTTACCAAGAAGGGAGTTACTTTTACTTGGGAGCCAGCACATGAACAAGCTTTTGCCACACTCAAAGATCGTCTTACACATGCACCTCTACTTCAGCTACCCGACTTCAGTAAGCCTTTTGAGTTAGAATGTGATGCTAGTGGGTTTGGATTAGGCGGTGTGCTGCTACAAGGAGGTAAACCCGTGGCCTATTTTAGTGAAAAATTACATGGTCCACAGTTGAATTATTCTACCTATGATAAGGAATTATATGCCTTAGTGCGTGTGCTTGAAACTTGGCAACATTACCTTTTGCCTAAGGAGTTTATTATTCATTCCGATCATGAAGCATTGAAGCATATACGTAGTCAAGCAAATCTGAATAAACGGCATGCTAAATGGGTAGAATTTATTGAGACTTTTCCATATATCATTAAGCATAAGAAAGGGAAAGATAATGTGATTGCCGATGCTTTATCTAGACGTTATACATTGCTTTCTCAACTTGATTATAAGATCTTTGGTTTAGAAACATTGAAGGACATGTATGCTACTGATTTGGACTTCAAAGATGCTTTTGCAAATTGTACCGATGACCGTGCTTGGAACAAATATGTGCTGAATAATGGATATTTTTTCGTGCTAACAAGTTATGTGTGCCGGCTAGCTCTCTTCGCTTGTTGTTATTGCAGGAAGCACATGGTGGTGGTTTGATGGGTCATTTTGGATCAAAGAAAACCGAAGATGTGTTGTCCACACACTTCTATTGGCCTAGGATGAGACGAGATGTTGAGCGCTATGTGGCACGATGCACTACTTGCAATAAAGCTAAGTCCCGTCTAAACCCACATGGTCTTTATATGCCTCTGCCCGTTCCTAGTGTACCTTGGGAGGATATTTCTATGGATTTTGTGTTAGGATTACCTAGAACTAGGAGGGGGAGAGATAGTATTTTTGTGGTGGTAGATCGTTTCTCTAAAATGGCACATTTTATACCTTGTCACAAGAGCGACGATGCTACAAATGTTGCTGATTTGTTTTTCAGAGAGGTCGTACGCTTGCATGGAGTTCCCAATACCATCATTTCAGATCGTGATGCCAAATTCTTAAGTCATTTTTGGAGGACGTTGTGGCATAAGTTGGGGACGAAGCTGCTGTTTTCTACTACTTGTCACCCCCAAACGGATGGACAAACGGAGGTCGTCAACCGTACATTGTCCACCATGTTGAGGGCTGTTTTGAAGACCAACTTGAAGCTTTGGGAAGAGTGTCTACCTCATATTGAGTTTGCATATAATAGGTCAGTACACTCCACTACTAAGGTAAGTCCGTTTCAAGTGGTCTATGGCTTTAATCCGCGTGCTCCTATTGATTTGCTACCATTACCACCATCTGAAAACTTGAATTTTGATGCTACTATACGTGCTGAATTATTACTTAAGATGCATGAAACTACTAAAGCAAACATAGAGAAAATGAATGAGAAATATCGTGCTTATGGTAGTAAGGGTAGAAAAGAGATAACATTTGAACCGGGTGATCTTGTTTGGTTGCACTTGCGCAAGGATCGTTTTCCTGATTTACGAAAGTCTAAATTGATACCCCGTTGTTGGGGGAAAATATCTCATCTTCGGGGTTATTGCCGAAGCAGCATAAAGACAGCCAATCAATTCGAAGGTTGTTCGAAGACCATCTTCGAAGATGCCCAGAACCTCTTTCGAAGTCCGAAGACTAGCATTGGTTCGAAGTATACCTTCGAACCAAAGCTCTTCAGGATTTTTTCTGCCAGCTAAGATGGAAGACTTATCTTCTATCCTATTAGATTAGTCTTTTACCATTTTAGCCCTATTAAGGAAACCAAATAGTTTCCTTAATGTCGGTTGTAATAGAGGGGTAAATAGGTCTTTTCCTTAATGTTTAGGCCTATAAATACCCCCCATTTCACCCTGTAATGAGGACCGATCACAAGTGATTCAATACACACTTTCGAACTATTCTAAGCTATTATCCTTTCGGAGGCTTAGAACAGTTTGCTTCGCAAACACTTCGTTTGTTAGTTTCTTTTCTACAGAAACCTGTTAGCGTAATCTTTTACGCCAACAGTTGGCGCCGTCCGTGGGGAACCTAGTCCAAAAAACTTCGTTCTCTACCAACCTCTTGCATCATGCCTCCTAAGCGGAGCGCACCTCGCAATCCCACTCGGAGGTCCTCTCGGATCTCCGGAGAGATACCCTTCGACACAGTCGAAGTCGGAGGGTCTTCGACTATCCCTCCACCTCAAACTCCGCAAGGGGCTTCTATCCCTCGAGGATACGAAACCTCTCCACCAACTCCTTCTACACTCCGACCGCCCGGAGTCACTCTGCCACCCTCCATTCCGATTCGAACTGATCATACCAGTTCTCAAGACCCGGAAGGTCCTTCCGGAGGAGATGAAGATAGCCTTGGAGACATGGCCACTCAAATGGCCAATCTTCAAGCCGAGGTAGCAAGGTGGCGACAGGAGGCTGCGAACAGGCTTCGCCCTCAAGCCACCCCAGCTATCCCTGAAGTGCACGAAGACGACGATCTTGATTATCCCGAAGCCCCGGAGAATGCTTCTTACGACAATGAATCTCCGTTGCATCTCGAGCTTCAGAAGGTTCGCTTCGATCCGAAGTTCAAAGCTTCGAAGCTTTGCAAGTATACCGGAGACGAAGATCCCAGTGAGTTTGCACGTTCTTATGCCCTAGCAATCGAGGCTAGTGGCGGAGACAGAGAAACTATGGCAAAGTGCTTCCCGTTAGCCCTTCAAGGAGTGGCGTTGAGATGGTTCTGGTCTTTAAAACCAGGATCAATCACGTCATGGTTACAGTTGAAGAAGAAGTTCATAAGTAACTTTCAGGGCACCTTCGTGCCCCCCATGTCGACAGGAAGCCTTTTCCAAGTGAAACAGCTCCCCGGAGAAACATTGAGGCAGTACTTCAAGCGCTTCGCTCACACGAAGTCGCAAATTCGGGGGCTGTCCACATCCTCGGTGGTTGATGCGGCTCGGGAAGGCGTCAGTCATAAAGGCCTTCTGGATAAATTGCATCGGAAGAGCATCACCACAGTATCACAGTTGATGTCGTACTTCGAGGAGTACTCGAAGTCGGAAGAAGGTTGGCTTCGGAGGACTACTGCTACTTCGACAGTGTTGACAGAAGTTAAAGCAGAGGTGAAGACTTCGGCTCAGCCGCAAGAACCAGTCTCCGAAGTGCAACATGATAGAAGAAGAGGGCAAAAGCACCCTCGCTCTGAAGTCTTAAACATTGCACCCCCACAGAAGTTTGCACCAAGAGCTCCACAGTCTGCGGGGAACAAGTCCAGCGGCTGGAGGCCGCCAGGGAAAACGGCTGGCAAGGGCCAGACCCTTTTTTGCTGTATTCATGGAGAGAATCGAAGCCATGCAACTGACACCTGCAAGGCTATTCTTACCCTTCGGGGAGAATACTTGGAGAGAACTTCGGGTCGAGGTAGTACTGACCGAAGTCCAGCAGCAACAGTGCGCTCGGAGCCGGTCCAGGCTGTGGCGCGGATAGAAAATTTTGATGCTGCAAGGCATCCTCCGGTGGCCAATGTTATGCCACCTCCGAAGCAAGAAGAAGGGCAAGATAGAGGGAAAAGAGTAGTTCTCCCTATCTCCGGAGGAGGTACCCTCGGAAGCATGTCCAAGAGACAGCGAAGAGAGTACGTTCGAGAAGTAGGCCACATTGGGACTTCGTCATCTGCAGCTGCAATGCCGGAGTGGTCTCATGTTCCAATATCTTTCTCTGCGGAGGATGCAGCTGGTATCAAGTTCCCGCATGCAGATCCATTGGTTATTACTGCTGATATTGCAGGAACAGAAGTCCGAAGGGTGCTAATTGACGGAGGTAGCTCGGCAGATATCATATTTGTGCAAGCCTTCGATCAGTTATGCATTTCCCGGAAGCATCTCCTCCCAGCGGCTCGTCCTCTGCAAGGCTTCGCAGGACCTCCGCTAGATGCACTTGGCCAGATAGGCCTGGAAGTAACCTTCGGAGAAGGTTTACTAGCCCGAACTGAAGAAGTTATCTTTGATGTAGTGGATGCCCCGTATGCTTATAATGTTATCTTCGGGCGAGGCATGTTGAATCAGTTCGGAGCTGTGGCGCATCACAACTACTTGTGCATAAAGATGCCCACACAATCAGGAGTTTTGACAATCTTCGGAGATCAAGCCATAGCTCGGAGGGCAGAATATGGTCATGGTCCTCCTCTTGATCCGAGGCAGGTAAACAGTGTCCAAGATAATGGAGAAATTTTTTCAGCCTCCTCCGAAGCTTCGAAGAAGTCATTTCCAAGACCAAGTCCCGAAGGAGAGATTGCAACGAAAGTTATTGTCAAAGATGGTAAAGAATACACCTTTCAATTTGGTAAAGATTTACCTCCCGAAGTTGCAACTTCTTTGGAAAAGGTCGTGGAAGAAAATTTGGATGTCTTCGCTTGGTCTGACGAAGATATCACCGGAGTCGATCGGGATATTATTGAGCACAGCTTGCTTGTAAACCCGAAGGCCCGGCCTGTTCGACAAGGGCTCCGGAAGATGTCCGCAGAGAGAGCTGCTCTAGCTAAGGACGAAGTTGAGAAACTGTTGAAGGCTGGGATTATCAGAGAAGTGGCCCATACAGAATGGTTAGCCAACCCAGTCTTCGTCAGGAAGAAGTCCTCCGGAAAGTGGCGCATGTGCATTGATTTCACATCTTTGAATAAAGCGTGCCCACGTGACCCCTACCCCATGCCCCGAATTGATCAACTAGTTGACTCCACTGCAGGTTCGGAGTTACTAAGCTTCCTTGACGCATATTCCGGCTATCATCAAATATGGTTGAAGCGCGAAGATGAAATCAAGACGAGCTTTGTAACTCCTTCGGGAGTCTTCTGCTATGTAAGAATGCCCTTCGGCCTAAGAAATGCCGGGGCTACTTTTTCAAGATTAGTTGCTAAGGCTCTAGGTCATCAACTAGGTCGCAATGTGGAGGCCTATATGGATGATATTGTAATAAAGAGTGCTTTAAAGCACCAACATAGCCTAGACTTAGCAGAAACATTCAATAGCCTTCGGGCATGTGGGATCCGCCTTAACCCCGAAAAATGTATATTCGGAGCTAAGGCTGGAAAGTTGTTAGGGTACTTAGTTTCAAGCAGGGGAATTGAAGCTAGCCCTACTCAAATAACTGCGCTGCAGAAGATGGCTCCTCCCGAGAATTTAAAGCAAGTGCAAAAGCTGACTGGACGTCTGGCCGCACTTAGCAGGTTTTTATCAAGGTCTGCAGAGAGGAGTTTGCCAATTTTTAAAGCTTTGAAAGGGTCCGAAGATTTTGCATGGACACCGGAGTGTCAGAAAAGCTTCGAAGATATTAAAGATTATCTCAGCAATCTTGCTACACTTACGGTGCCTATTGCGGACGAAACCCTACTTCTGTATCTTGCAGCCACAGGCTCAGCAGTCAGCGCAGTCCTTGTCAGAGAAGCTGATATCAATGGGAAGTTGGTCCAAAATCCTGTCTATTTTGTATCCGAAGCATTGTCAGGAGCAAAGACAAGATATTCCGAGCTTGAAAAGTTCGTTTATGCTTTGATAATGGCTTCGAGAAAGCTAAGACATTATTTTTTAGCTCACAATGTAATTGTACCAACTTCGTATCCTTTAGGAGATATGCTCCGAAGCAAAGATTCCACTGGAAGGATTGGAAAGTGGGCAGTAGAGCTAGCACCCTTCGGCATATCTTTCCTGGCAAGGACAGCTATTAAATCTCAAGTTCTAGCAGACTTCGTAGCAGAGTGGACTCCACCTGCGAAGTTGATTCCGGAGAAATCAGATGACGGAGTTTGGACTATTTACTCCGATGGGGCTTTTCAAGCATCCGGAGCAGGCATTGGGGCAGTATTAATTTCACCATCAGGGCAAAGAGCAATGTACTCCGCAAGACTCAACTTTAAGTCTACCAATAATATAGCGGAGTACGAGGGAATTTTATTGGGACTCCGGAAAGCACGTGCTCTAGGGGCTACAAGGATAATTATAAAAACAGATTCTCAGATAGTAGCAGGGCACGTAGACAAAAGTTTTCAAGTCCGACATCCACAGCTTGCAAAATACTTGGAAGAAATTCGTAAGATCGAAGCACATTTCAAGGGTATTTCCATTCGGAGTATACCAAGAGCTGAAAACGTGCAAGCGGACATTTTAGCGAAGGCTGCTGCCGGAGCTGTGGATGTGCCTGACGAAGCTTTTTATGAAGAGCTCAATATACCTTCGGTGCCACAAGTCGCTTCTGCAGAGATTCTCTGCATTCCTAGTGCAGATTGGAAAGATTCAATCATAGAACTCTTGCAAGGAGGAATGAATTTGCCCGAAGAGCCCCAATTGTCAAGATTAAAGCTCAGAGCAAGAAACTATCAGTTAATCAACGGTATATTATACAAGGCCGGAGTATGTTCCCCTCTACTCCGATGTATATCTCAAGCCGAAGGCCAAGAAATTCTTCGAGAAATTCACGAAGGCCTTTGTGGAAGTCATTTAGCCCCTAGAGCTCTGGCAGGAAAAACACTTCGCCAGGGGCTTTATTGGCCCACAATAACAGCTGATGCGGAGAGCTTGGTCCGCACTTGTCAAGGATGCCAGTGGATGGGTCGACGGAGTCATCGCCCACCAACAGCTCTTCAAATCATTGCTCCGGTATGGCCTATGGCCAGATGGGGTATGGATCTAATTGGTCCCTTTCCGTTAGCAAAGGGAAATCTGAAGTTCGCAGTGGTAGCTATCGAATATTTTTCTAAGTGGGTCGAAGCAGAGCCCTTAACAGCTATCACTTCGAATAATGTACAGAAATTCTTCTGGAAGAACATTATTTGTCGGTTCGGAGTGCCTAGATATCTCACAGTTGATAATGGAACACAGTTCGACGCAGAACCCTTCAGGAAGTTTTGCGAAGACCTAGGCATTCAACTATGTTTTGCTGCAGTGAGACATCCTCAGTCAAATGGAGCAGTTGAGCGAGCCAATGGAAATATCTTGTCAGGGCTAAATCGAAGAATAGTAGGACTATCAAAAGGACTGTGGACCGAAGAGCTTCCGAAGATTCTGTGGTCCATTCGGACTACGCAAACAAGGTCCACAGGGTTTACTCCGTTCAGACTGCTATTCGGAGATGAAGCTATGACTCCAACGGAGCTCAAAGGGGGATCACTTCGCAGCACCGAACCAGATATCGAAGAAGAAAGACAAGCTTCGTTAGATTTGTCAGAAGAGACAAGGCTTCGAGCTGTAGCCAATTTATCAAAGTATCATCAGCAGACGAAGACTTGGTATGACCCGAAGGTTAAGCTCAGCGAGTTAAGGCCGGGTCATCTTGTTCTACGAAGCATTATAGCACCAGGGAAGCTAGGCAATAAATGGGAAGGTCCATATCTAATCGTCCGCTCGGGGCGCCCTGGTTCATTTAAATTAGCTAATTTAGAAGGTGAAGAGTTAGCACACACTTGGCATGCGGAGCACCTAAAGCGATACTTCGCATAAGGGCTCCTTGTAATTCGCTTGTAATCACCTCTAAATTAATAAAGCATACACCCTGTGGCTTGCCTTCCCCTTGACACTCCTAGTCTCCCGAGCGGACGCGCTGGGACGGAAGTCGTTCGAGAGGGAAGCGTCATCAAGCAGGGTTGTATTTCCGGACTTCGTACCCTTAAAGTCGAAGCCTCCGGTGTGGTGGCTGAAATCCATCCGGAGCCCAAGCTGATACCTTGTAGGCATCCGTAAAAGAGCCAATACCACATTCTACGGAGTCCAAGCTTCGGCTGGTAGACTTCCGTAAAAAGAGCCGAAGGTGGCCAAAATCTGCGGAGTCCAAGCTGCAGCTTGTCAGACTTCCGTAAAAAGAGCCGAAGGTGGCCAAATTCTGCGAAGTCCAAGCTCCGGCTGGTAGACTTCTGCAAAAAAAGAGCCCAAGTGGCCAAATTCTGCGAAGTCCAAGCTCCGGCTGGTAGACTTCTGCAAAAAAGAGCCCAAGTTGGCCAAATTCTGCGAAGTCCAAGCTCCGGCTGGTAGACTTCTGCACAAATAGTCGAAGGTGACTATAATTTCTGTGAAATCCAAGCTCCGGCTGGTAGATTTCCGCAAAAAACAATCGAAGTTGGCTAAAGCAAAACAACATTTAAGCCATGAGCTTCGAATGTCTGTTCTTATAAGTCCAAAGTGACAAATTTTTTAAGACACTAAAGTGTCATCGAAGTTATCTTAATTGATTTCTTTCGTAAAGCAAACAAAGGTACCAAGTTACCATTCTTCTGACTATAAAGGTCGAAGACATTTCATAAGATTTCAAAAGATCTTTAAAAATGACAGAGGGGCTCCGAACCCCCAAGAAAAAATTGTACTCCGAAGTTTTTTCTTTGCGCATAACCATCTTTGAATACAGTTCGAAGTTGCTTATACCCAAAGAGGGGCTAGTAATATGGAGACAATTTTAAATCGGCATTCATTATTGAAATAAATGTATTTACAGAGTACATTATGAAAAATTGGTATCTATACCAAGAAGGAATCGGAGACCTCTTCGGTCCCGAGAGCTAGGGGTGGAACGACTAGTTCCAACATCGGAAGTTCTAAGAACTTTACGTTTAACTCTCTTCCTCCCCTTCGAAGCTCTAAAATCCTTCTGCTCTTGTTGAAGCTCGGCCCAAGTTCGAAGCCGCTCGGGGCTTCTTTCCCAGCTTCTAAGATCTTCAGATCTTCTTTTTTGGGCTTCACCTTCGTCTTCGGACCAATTAGTGTCTTCAGAAGACGAGGTGTTTGCGTCGATCTCTTTATCTTCCTCTTTAATATAAGACAATACGTCTTTGATTACTTCGGGCGCAATAACGCCGGAGTCATCTCGAGGGATAAGGAATCGAGGACGCTTATAACTCTTTAGAAGTTCGAAGGTGTTCCACAGTGAGCGAAGTTCGCTGTTAAGCTCTAACACTTCGATATCTTCGATAAGAGGCAAAGCCTAAAAATATGACAAACAAGATTTTCATTGATAAATGTTTACAAGCACAAAGCTTTACATGGTTAAAAATCCTAAAACATTCCTAAACCTGTGGGTTTGAAGGAGGTTGGCTGCTCGAAGCTTGGCTCCGAACATGCTTCTGGCGTTGGCCTTCATCAATCCAAGCCTTGATCGCAGATCGACCTTCGGCTCTCCACGAAGTTTGGAAGGCCCGCCAAGCAGCAGCTACACTTTCAGAAGGTTTGAGAAGTCGATCGTCGTCGAAGGTGATTGGACCTCTTCCTGCGTCCGGAGTTATTGATCGGCCCAAATCCTCGTAATAGCGAAGTAGACCAACAGCAGACACTTGTCCGGAGAGTTCTCCATATCTAATGCCCGCCGTCTTCATCTGCTTCGCCACCCCTTGGATTCTTTTCAACCGGCGCAAAAGGCTGATGTTATCATCAGAAGGAAGAATTCCAGTAGTACCGAAGTACTCCAGGACTTCTAACAACTGATTCATAACCTCTGCAGCCACCTTCTCAGACTTCAACTTATCTTCGTTCAATGCATCCTTCGTCGAAGTAACTTCGTCCAAAACCCCAGAAAGCCTAGCATTCTCAGTGGTCAAAGTGTTTTTCTGTGTCAACAATTGGCTAGCTTCCTCTTCAAGCCGAACGAGCCTAGACCCTGCAGTAGCATACTCAGCCCGCAGTTTGTCAACCTCTGCTCGAAGCACAATCCTTTCTGCTTCGAGTTCTTTCTTTGCAGCTTCCAAGCTTTGCCTGGCCCTTCGCTCTGTTAATATTATATTATCCATTTGAGTCACTCGACTTTCAGAGATGTTAAAATTCCTTTGAAGAGTGCTATTTTCTTCCCGAAGCCGAGCGATTTCTTCGTCATTGCATAGACTTGCAGCTCGGGCCAAGACAGTTTGCTGTCAAAATAGAAAATCAAAGTAAATATTCATTTGAAGATAAATTCTATAATAATTTGCAGTTGCTTCGTACCTGATAAGTTGTACGTTCAATAATGGCATTAAGCTCCGTCCTGTCAGCCTTGCGCAGGATGGCCACTAATTCGGTCTCCCCTATCTCACGACTAGCTCGATCCAAAGGTTCGAGCAAAGTCCGAAGACCAGTTGTTTGCCCTAAGAAAGGAGCTAGCAAGGGGAGCATGCTTATTGCCTCTTGGTCATCTTCGTTCAACGAAGGACCGGAGCTTTGGCCTGCGGTCTTCGGAGCCACTGGAGTTTGAGCCTCCCTGGAAGATTGGCTCTCGTCTGTTGAATCAGACGGAGTTGATTCGGAGCTTATAGCAGGCAGGGGCTCTATTTGTCTTTTGCCTCTTCCAGGCCCCTTTTGAGTAACTTTCGGGGCTGGCTCCGAAGTCGTCGAAGGCTCAGGAATTATTTCCTCCTGGCGGACTTCTTCCATAGGAGTGGGTTCTGCAAAATAATCAAAGGTATTATACATAGTATAAAAATTCAAATAAATACAAAAATTCTTCGAAATCTACCTTCGGCAGTCCGTGGAGGAGTCATTGTCGGACTGTTTGGTGGATCGAAAGCTAATTCTTCATCTGAATCAGCTGTTGAATCATGGACTGCAGGAGCATCGTCCTGGGTAGTCCTCGCTGCTTCTTCAGGAATCGAAGCCATAGTGACTTCGACCCCACTTTCATTCACAGGAACTTCGTCCTGAGCTACATCTTCTTGAACTACCGAAGTCCTTGGTTGATCAACATTTTCTTCGGACTCCGGTATGTTTGCAGGTACTCCGGCTTGTGCAGTCCTTTGAGTTTCATTTTCTTCCATCAGCTGCACAAGTAACCTTTCCATTTCTTCTTGAGAGTCGGAAACCGAAGCTCTTGAACTCGAAGGTGCAGGATTTGAAGGTGTTAGGTTCTTCGGCTTCCGAGCCACCCTCTTCATCGGAGTTTTTGCTGAACTTGAAGTTCCAGCTTCGGCTTTCCTTTTTTGAGGCCCTTTCTCCAAAGGCGCCCAATCCATCAGAGGGGGAGGAGTGAGTTTTAGCATTCCCCATACTCTGTTAAATCTTTCCCAACTCCCAACCAGCTTAATTCGCCACTCTTTTTCGGTCGGAGTTGGAGCACCCAAGATTTTTTCCGAAGCCCTTATAATCTGTTCTGAAGTAACAGGGGCTGAAGATTCTACAAAATAAATAATTCAAGTCAGTTTTTTCTTCGAAGCAAATATGTTTAATGCATGTTGTTTTCGAAGTTACCTGTAGGACTTGAAGTCAAGCTAATTCTGCGAAGACCACCTTCGGAATCATCTTCGAAGATAATAGGCCAGTCGGCCATCAGTGGAGGAATTTGAAGACCGATGAACTCTTCTGCCAAATCCCGCATACTGAGCCTTCGGCTAACCTTTTCAAGCAAGTTCAGACGGGCTTCGAGTTGACCTTCGTCAGGACGCACCAAAGCCTCCTTTCGGAATTGGATTTCTCTAAGGGGTCCGGCTAGAGGATTGCTTGCCCCGACTTCGGCATAGAACCATTTCAAAATCCAGTCGGTGTACCACCTAGCGTTGATGGCTTTAGCAGGAAAGCGAAGGGCGTACTCATCCCGAAGTCTAAAGTTGATACTGCCAAAAGACGTTACTACTTTTTCACCTCCGGGAGCTACGAAGGTTTTTGGCTGGCAGGTTGCTCTATGTAATGCAGCGAAGATTTCCGCCCTTCCTTCACATCCTTCGGCTCTTAAGGCCCATTCAAAAATAGCTAATCTAGCTACTGCGTTCGGAGATAATTGAGGGAGAGTTATATGGAACAGTTCGAGTACCTCTGCCAGGAAGTCCACTGCAGGAAGACCCAAACCGGCTTCGAAAAAAGCTTCGAATACTACTACTTCTCCGGGTTTGGGCACTGGAATCACTTCTTTCCCTGGTTTTCGAATCATAACTCCCGCACCAATATTTCCTCCTACTGCCATTGCCAAGGATTCTCTTTTGCAGGTTGAAGCTCCTAATTCGAAGGATTGGTCCAAATATTTGGTCGATGGAGGGCACAGACCTTGATCATCGGCGATTTGGGGATTTTTTCCCTTTGCCGCCATGGAAGTTGTCGCCTGCATCGAAGGCGTCGCCGCCACTGTTGCCGCTGCTGCTGCCGCAGCCGCTTGTTGACGAACCAAGGTCGAAGGAGGTGCAGAGCCTTTGGTTTTCGCCATCGCAATTGCTGGATCGATCTGAGAGAGTGGGGACTAGGGCTCAAGAACTCAAAAGCTAGGGCTCAAGAACTCAAAGGGCTCAAAAGGCTTTTGACTGAGAACAAGCAGTGAAAAGGTAATCGAGTAAGTTCTGGAGTTCTTTATTTATAGTCTAACTTTCCGTTTGTTACCGTTTGGGCTCCGCCCTTTCGCATTCCCGCCTGTTATTTTCCTCCGAAAATAACGCTTCGTATAACTCCGTTAGAAACAGAAACTAACGGCTATATTTTCTAAGTCTAAAAAGACTTTCGAACTTCCTGAGTCAGTTCTAAGATAGTTCGAAAAGTAATTACCTTATGACTGATTCGAAGTTCATGTCTTCGTGTATTTCGAAGATAAAATGAAAATCAATAACCCCTATGATTGGTTATCTTTTCTTTCCGTATACTGCTCTTCTAACGTTGCAGGTCGAACGGAGAAGCGTATTCGAGGGGCTACTGTTGGGGGAAAATATCTCATCTTCGGGGTTATTGCCGAAGCAGCATAAAGACAGCCAATCAATTCGAAGGTTGTTCGAAGACCATCTTCGAAGATGCCCAGAACCTCTTTCGAAGTCCGAAGACTAGCATTGGTTCGAAGTATACCTTCGAACCAAAGCTCTTCAGGATTTTTTCTGCCAGCTAAGATGGAAGACTTATCTTCTATCCTATTAGATTAGTCTTTTACCATTTTAGCCCTATTAAGGAAACCAAATAGTTTCCTTAATGTCGGTTGTAATAGAGGGGTAAATAGGTCTTTTCCTTAATGTTTAGGCCTATAAATACCCCCCATTTCACCCTGTAATGAGGACCGATCACAAGTGATTCAATACACACTTTCGAACTATTCTAAGCTATTATCCTTTCGGAGGCTTAGAACAGTTTGCTTCGCAAACACTTCGTTTGTTAGTTTCTTTTCTACAGAAACCTGTTAGCGTAATCTTTTACGCCAACACCCGTGCTGATGGTCCTTTCCGTGTGCTTGAAAAGATAAATGACAATGCATATAAGCTTGAGTTGTCTGCAGCTTTTGGGGTTAGTCCCACATTTAACATTTCAGATTTAAAGCCCTATTTGGGAGATGATGATGAGCTTGAGTCGAGGACGACTCCAATTCAAGAGGGGGAGGATGATGAGGACATCACTTCACATGATACACACATGGAGCCTCCACCTACAATTCAACTACAAGGACCAATCACACGCGCCCGTGCCCGTCGCTTGAACCATGAGGTTAATTCGTTCCTTAGCAACTTTGATTATATTTGTTTGGATGGGATGCTACTGAATACTAGTGATATTTTGTTGCTTAGGAACATGGGAGATGGAATAGGAGAGTTGGAGTTGAAGACGGAGCCGCACGGATGATTTGAAGTCAAGAATTCGCTGGTTCGGACTACATCGACCACCATTCACCAAAATGGGCATAACTTCCTCATACGAAGTCTGATTGGCGCGTTCTTTGACTTTTTGGAAAGCTGAGGAGAAGACGGATCGTTTGCCGTTGGTTTCACCTCATTTGGAGTCTCGAGTCGTCCTGTGTATTTAAAACAGTCATGTGTGACAGAACTGGGCCGTGTTGGCCATAATCTGAGTCTGTACGTCTTCTAGCCCACAGCCCAAGTCTGTTCACCTTCCACAGGCCGCCGCCCTATATATTCTCACGCCAGCCACCTCTAAGGTTAGGTTTTGCTTTGTTGCATCTACACTGTTGTGTTTAGATCCCGCCTCTTGCACCGGACCGATTGGCTGCTGCATTGGCGTTTGTGAAACCTCACCTTATCTTCGTTTGTCTGTGATTTGGCATTCGATTTGTATCCTTCCTGTTCTTGCTTGTGTTCTTGGGTTCGCTTGCAGGAATTAGCCTTCGTGGCGAGGTCAATCGCGTCCTGCGTGGTTGATAACCAACGGAGACAGTGGTGTAACGATTGCAAGGTTTTGATCCGCCGGACCGGAGCCTTGGATCGCCAACGTCGAGATTCTCCACCAATCCAAGTTTATCCTTTACCTATCGGAAGATCGGGACCACTCCCCCATCACGTATTCTTCTAGCTTTTGCCATTTCGAAGGGTTTTAAGCTTTTTCAAATGGATGTCAAGAGTGCTTTTCTGAACGGATACATAGAAGAGGAGGTTTATGTTAGGCAACCCCCCGGTTTTGAGAACCCTAAGTTTCCTCGACATGTTTTTAAATTGCAAAAAGCTTTATACGGGTTGAAGCAAGCCCCTAGGGCTTGGTATGACCGGTTGAAGCAATTTTTGTTGGGGAAGGGCTTTGTGATGGGTTCGGTGGATAAAACTCTTTTCTTTCTCAGAGATGCTTCAGATTTCTTAGTCGCTCAGATTTATGTGGACGATATTATCTTTGGCGGTACTACTGATTCTCTTGTGTCCAAGTTTTCTGAGCAGATGCACAGCGAGTTTGAAATGAGCCTCATGGGTGAGCTCAAGTACTTCTTAGGGCTCCAGATCAAGTAGACCAAGGACGACACCTTCATCCACCAAGGTAAGTACACTCGCGATATGCTTAAGAAATTTGACTTTGGTGGGGAGTTGAAGCCGCAGATGACCCCGATGGGCACATCTGGGGGTCTGGACAAGGACGAGAGCAGCATCAGGTCAATGAAAGGGAGTTTCGAGGGATGATCGGTTCGCTGCTGTACTTGACGGCGACAAGACCGGACATTCAGTTCGTCGTGGGACTTTGCGCGCGTTTTCAGTCTTCACCACGCGCGTCTCACCGGCAGGCTGTCAAGCGCATCTTCAGGTATCTCACTTATGCGCCCGATCTTGGTCTTTTCTATTCAGCATCATCATCTCTTGACTTATCTAGATTTTCGGACGCTGATTTTGGTGGGTGCCGGTTGGATCGCAAGTTGACTTCCGGTACTTGCCAGTTTCTTGGTTCTTCTCTTGTCTCTTGGTCTTCTCGAAAGCAATCTGGAGTTGCTCTTTCGACCACAGAGGCTGACTGCGTAGCTGCTGCTAGCTGCTGCTCACGATTGGTTTGGATGATTTCCACTCTGCGAGATTTTGGGTTGTTCTTTCCTACCAGAGTTCCCTTGTTTTGCGATAGCACCAGTGCAATTAGTGTAGGGAAAAACCCTTGTCTCCATTCAAAAACCAAACACATTGATGTGTGCTTTCACTTTCTGCGGGATCAATATGAGAAAGGTGTCATTGACCTTATTCATGTTGATACCCGTCATCAGTTGGCTGACATTTTCACCAAACCCCTAGATCAGTCTACCTTTGAGCATTTACGAGGGGATTTGGGTGTTGTGTATCCTTTTTAGGATATTTTGCGTCAGTTTTCTTTCTTCTTTACTCTTTTCTTGAGTCTTTTTGTGTGTGTTCATATCTTGCATATTCACATATCACACTTTTGAGCTTGCTTCTGTTATATGATTGAACTGCTTTACTTATTCTAGCCGGTACATGCTTTTGATTACTTGTCGATGATCATGCTTTGCTTCAGTTCACTTGATATGTCTGATATCTGTCATATGCATGGCTTTTATGTTTTAAATCTGAAAAATGATCACCATTGCCTCTGGTAACTAGCATGGGTAGGCTGACTGTTTTTGCTATCTGTTACATGCCTTGTAGCTAGTTCCTGACTTAGATGCAAAATGCAACTTGGACATCCTTCTGCTTTAAAAAACATGGAAATATGCTATAAAAATCAAGAAAAATGAAAATTCCATGCCTCTTTATGCATAACTTGTAAAGATCCAGGTGGGTTTGCTTTGTCGCATTGCATTGTTCTGGACTGCATACCATAGCACTTTGGTATGAACTGGGACAATGTAGTGTATGCCAAGACCAATGTCTTAAGCTTCTGATGGTCCAGTTCTGGCCTAGGCTTGACTTGGTCGGTCAGCGTGAGGTTTTGACACGCAAATAACCCCTGGCATTAATGAAAAAGAGAAAAGAAAAAGCTTGAACATTGAAATGATAACAAGTTTGCTGAAGCATTTTGTTTTGGACAATGCTTATCTTGGTAAATATCAGTTAGCTTTTGCATCTCATGCTTTACCTCGCTTGTTTACTCGAAAATGTGGTGATGCTTTTGTTTGCAAAAACTGAAAAATGTGTGCTAATGACTTTCCTTAGATATCATATGTTGCACTGATCATGCCATGTGTCTTAGACAGTATGTATTTTGCTATACTTGTTAGATGTTGTAATTGCAGTCAATCATATTTGAGAAGCATGCTTTCTACACTCCACATGCACTCTAGTTGAATTTACTGCATATTTTGAGGGGGAGTTGCATTTCAGAGGGAGTCTGTGTCTCTGTTGAGTGCTTGATGAGTTCACTTGTCAACAAGGGGGAGAAAATTTGGGATCAGAGTTTAAGGGGGAGTTCTTACTCTGTTGATATCCTTGTTGTTCTAAAATCGCACTCATTTTGAGCTTTTAAGTTTTGGTTAACCATAATGACCACTTCTTGCTTTTGTTCGGCTTTTGGTCATTAGGGTTAAACTTTTACCTTATTTTTCTTCTTCTTTGTTTTCTTGTGCTTTGTTTTCGTGTTTCCACATTTGTTCGTAGGTGCTGAAGAGCTGAAGAAGAGGAGTGTTGACAATGCACTCATCAAGGGGGAGATTGAGGAGCCATGCTGAATAGCGTGGGCCTCATGGCTCCAGAAGTGATGAGTCATTGTCAACGATAGTCAAAGAGGACAAAAGAAGAAGAGATCTGCTGTTTCATGGGCCGCGTGTGACTCAGGTACACGGGCAGCGAGCGACTGTCGGGCAGAGGAGGCTGCGAAGTCGGGCTGGCCCAATCCGGGTACATGGGCCAGAAGTAGTAGAAGACCCACTGGGCTATTGACCAGGGTTGACTCAGGTACACGTGCGGTGAGTGATTGCCGGGCTGAGAGTGCTACGGAATTAGGCCGGCCCAATCCGGGTACCTGGTGCAAAGTCGGTGGAGGCTTTTTCAGTTTCAGCGTAAAACTGACAACTGTTGATCTTGTATCCGACTGTCCAGAAGAGAAGCCGTAGTCGCTACGAAAACTTAGCTTCCGGATAAGTCATCTGTATCTCTAGGCCCACAGTCAGTCAGTCGTGTCTGTAAAAATTCCTAAGGACAGTAGAGTCTTTTCCTTTATTCCTGCGTCTGTAAAAAACCCTAAGGGGCTGGTGGAATATTCCTAGTGTTGGGCAGCCTATAAATAGGACCCCAATCCCTAGGGTTAGGTCACCCTTTTGGCTGAAATCAATACTACTCCTTTGGGTCATTTTGTCTCTTGCATTTTCTGTCTCTCTCTCTCTCTTGTTGTGCGCAGCCAGGCTGTTGTTCATGTGATTTTGGCTTGCACTTATTTCATTCCTTCTGATGCATTGAAGCTTCTATTCTCTAAAACGTTCACAGCAAATCTGCAGCAATATTTATTGCTTCGTTTCACGTGCATAGGCATTCTTCTTGAGTGATTGAGCTTCGGTTGCTACTGTTCTTCATGGAAATAGTACTAGTTCATACTGGTTGCAAGTAGTACTACTACACTGTAGCAACAGTACACTAGTACCAGCTTTTTGCTTTTACTGCTCAACTTTTTGATCGAGTTGACAGGACTAAAGTCCCTTTTCTGGCTGTTCTCTGGCGAAGCCCCTTCTCTGTTCGAAGCCCCTCAGCTCCGTGAGGTAGGCTTCGATCTAACATCTTCGAAGGCTTCGCTTGAACTTCGGCTTCATTTTTGTGCTGTGTCTCTAGCTTCGCAGAACACTTTGCACTCTGTCAGCTTCACATACTTCGATAGTCTTTGCGAAGGTGTTCTCAGTCATGAGCTGTTCGAAGTCGATACTTCGTCAGGCTTCGGAGTTAGCTTCGAAGCTTATCTCACTGATAGACTTCATTTTGGTTTCTCTGTCGCGTGTCAGCTTCGCTTCTCTTTTCGAAGGTCGCTTTTTCGAAGGTAGAGTATAGGCTTCGAATTTGGTTTCTCGGCCGTGTGTTGGGCTTCACTCATCCTTCGAAGGTTGTTTTTCTGTGAGCGTGTTCGAACCTCTATTCGAAGTCTAGGCTTCGAAGTACTTTGTTCGAAGCAAGCTTCGATATTCTCATATTTCGCTTCGAAGCATACTTCGCTTCCTGCCACTTCGAACTAGGCTAGACCAAACACACCTTCGGCACTTTCACAATAGCCTTCGACAGACCTCGACACTGACCTCGGAAGCAGGCTTCATCACCGACCTCCGAAGCAGGCTTCGACACAGCAAAGCAGGCTTCGCCAAGTTCCGAACATGAGACAGATTTGAACAGTAACTTCTCATCTCACTATATTCATACTTAGATCATTCATTGAGAAGTTTAACCTGCCATGTCTTGAATATCCTTGTTTATCTCCCTAGTGGCACTACTTTGGTGTTTCTCTGTGTTTGACATCTGTTGCTTCTAGGCCAGATATCTTTAGACTTAGGCAATATGTTCATACTTTGCTGCTTTGTCTTTTGAGGTGCGTTGGGTATTGGGAGCAGGCCATTGATTCGAAAGAATTTTTTAGGCGCCCATTCACCCCCCTCTGGTCGCTACTTTCGGTCCTACAGTATAGTAGCTAGTCAGATCAGCCTGATGGCCGGCCTGACCGACCGTTTCCGGCTGCTGAGGCTAGCACATGCTGATCTGACCAGCCCAAGGGCCGGTCTGACCGATAGGGCCATATGCGGTCTCGGCCATAGATGGTGTGGTTGACGATGCGATGACTTTTCCGGTACTCCCATCAGGTCTATTGTATATGCGATGAATAGGCGCTACACTTGCGATTGGAGCTGGAGAAGCGGCCTCAAAAAAGCCGAATCTCCTAAACATCGCCTCCATTCTAGAGTCGACTATGGCCTCTATGCGATTTGCAATAGTAGCACTAACGTCTTGATCTACTGTGTTGGCTATCTTTTCCTCGATGTCTTGTGAGGATAGTCAAGGGGACGACGATGTTACCTTGCTCCCAGAGAGTTTAGGGATGTTGATGTCGTGCTTGACAAAGCCCCCTCGGGTCTTGGTGAAGCGCCCAAGCAGGAGAGTGCGTAGCCCCCTGTCTTGGCCCCGATCTCTACCCTATCATCCATGGAGAGGTCATCTAGGGTGGGGAGGATGATATTGTTGTTGTCGATCTCTACGATCCCCACCGGATCCATCGGCGTCGAGGGTCCCATTGATGTAGATGTAGTCGATGTACCTATCGTCGATGTAGTAGTGCTTGGCATGTGGATCCCCAGCGGAGTCACCAAAAAGTGTGTTGACACTAAAATCCAACGATCAAAGTGCCAAACACACTGACGCCAATTCGACGATACAAAAGCGTGTGGATACTTAGAGATAAACCCCTAAGCATAACACGACACCGACGTCGCGTTCCGACGACCCTTGACAGTGACAAGGTAGGGTGGAGTCGCCAGGCAACCAGATCACAAAATTATAATCCAATTGGTCGAAAAAGGGAAAAAGCGATCAACCAGCCAAACTAGGGCTGGTTGGACCGAAACAGTATAGTCAGTCAGACCGGCCTAAGGTGACCGGTCAGACTGCGTTGACCAGGCAGTCTGACTGTGTGATTAGAGAAGAAATACATGGGGTCATCTACATATAGTCGATCAGACTGACGCATTCCGACAACGGGATAACGGCCCGGCATGCCCCAGTCAAACCGACCGTATGGTGACGGTCAGACCGATAACAACACATCAGAATGCCCGGGGTCTTCAACGACCTTCTTTTCATGGATAACTTTCAACAAGAGTTCTTGGCGATAAATATGGGATAGAAACACTGCAAAAACTCCAACAAACCAGAAGTAATTCGGACAAGAGACTGAATTACCGATAAAAACCGATAAAATGATAAAAATCTGTTACATGGATGAAACGGGTGATTCACAAGGAAATCAATAAGGCTTACCGTGATTACGACATGGCAGACGGAGAGTTTATAGCGCAAACTCACAAAGATGGATGTTACTTGGCTAATCCTAGCGCAAGGAAAGTAGATTGAAAGGTAAAAATAATAGATTGGATCTATTAGAGTTTTGGTGGGGAGAGTCTTGAATCGGCCTTTCCCCTATATTTATAGGGGTTCGACAAGACATGCCTGGGCTCTAATTTGGCCTAAATACGAGTCCAAATCGTTAAAAATTAATTAGGGATAAAAATACCCCGAAATCACTAATGTGATTCGGATTTAGATTAATTTTGGTGAGACCGGCTTTATAGGGACGGTCAAACCGAAGTGGGCCGGTCAGACTGGCGGTACATGGCCGGTCAGACCGACCCGTGCTAGGACTTGGCATATTTTCGGTCTAAATTACCAATTTTGACCATTAATGTCATTTTTTATATCAACATCCTGAACCCAATTAAGGTGAGATTTTCATCACATGAGTTCGACAACCTCTTGCAACTGGTGCAAATGGTATCGGCGCACGGGAGCCGATTCCAAGAAGCAAGAAAGATAGGTATAAGAAAAATATGGCATACACTCAAGCCTACTATTCGGACTCTGACGAAAACAATGACTTTGATGCTGAGGTCGGGTTGGTCGAATGGTCCAAGAACAAGAAACAAGTTGCATGCCCTTGGGTGAAACCAACCGATAAAGAGTAAAAGTACGACTTTGATATGAACAAGGCCGATAAGATATTTGATCTATTGCTTAAGGAGAAGAAAATTCACTTGCCACCTAACAACGTGATACCGACTACCGACAAACTGAAGAAAAGAAAATACTATAAGTGGCACAATTCCCCATCGCACCACACCAATGAATGCAAAGTATTCGGGCAGCAGATCTAGTCGACCATGGAGCAATGTCGAATTAAGTTCGATGATGGGAAGAAACCAATGAATATCGATGGACATCCATTCACAGTCAACATGGTACACATGCACCACGATGACAATCAGCGTACAAAGAAGAGCAAGCGAACCGACAACAACGTCACTTCTTTGGACCTCATCAGAAAGTACCAAAGGAAGTCGAAGGAGAGAATGGAAAATGAAGATAGCCATGGGTACTCACGCTTCAATCCCCATTGGAACTGTGAGTTCTTCAGGTTGTGTTGGAACGAGGGGCTACGTCTGCCATCAATGGACGACTGCCCGGTGTGTGGCATCAAAGGTGGAGCACAAGATGACCATCGGCCATGCAACATCAAGCCAAGGCCACATGGTCAAGAAGCCGTTCACCGAAGGTGGTCATCGCTAAGGGTATCCACGCTTGAGAGGGTCGGCCATGTCAGCCCTGAAGAAATTAGCTAGATAGCCGATGATGACAAGGCTAAGCCAAAGGAGCCACAATGGTGCCACAGCCGAATTTTCGTGAGGAACCAGAAGAGGAGGGTGCAATGTTTGCAGCAGATAGAATTAAAGGCACAAAGGTGCGATGAGGAATATGATCAGCCCCCTAGGATCAAAAGTGACTAGCAAGTGAAGGACAAGGCCGATCACGACGACAAGAAAGACACATGGATAAACATGGTTTTCTTCCTCCCTGCAGAATATTGAGTGTCTACTGAAGATAACACAGATCAGGTAGATATGATGGCTCAACTAGTGTTGGCTCCATAGCCAGCAGTATTTGACAAACCAGAGGATCTCGGGCATTGGCACCTAAGACCTCTGTACGTCAAAGTCCTAGTTAAAGGGACGCCGATGTCCAAAATGATGATAGACGGAGGGGAGGCTATCAACTTAATGTCTTATGCCACTCTCCGTAAGCTGGGAAAACACTGGAAGACCTCATCAGAACTAATATGGTCTTAAGGGATTTCGGCGATAACTCATCAGACATGATGGGAGTATTGATGAAATAGAAGATGGATAGATTAGACCACATCAAAGACATTGAGGGAATTTGAATGATAAGCGATCGATCATTCGGATGAAAAACACCTAAAGATCTACACACAAATGAAAGTCGATACCAGTTGGATCGTCTTTAGATGGCCGATGTGAAGGCATCACCCTTAGACACAAAGAAATGCAAGATGAAGAACAAGGGAATCAATAAATTACATGAAGGGACAAATATGCTATTACAAGAATCACTTGTTCTACAAAAGTCAAAGGAGTGCTCAACGAATCGCTTCAATAGCCCGAAGCCGGATTGCATCAACATCGTGAAGGATGGCCCAATCCTCAGCATCCAAACAAGAAACGTCTTGAATAAGACGATGACGATGTTGTGCATGGTGGATGGCATTCATGAGATGGCGCCTTTGAGCCTCAGCACGAGCTGGAAAGGAGGACAGAGCACCTTCCTTTACGGCAATTTATAGTTAAACCACGCCCAGCTTTGACATCAAATCGACCTCCGTCCGTATCTGATTGAGTTCCTGCCACGCGACTGATGAGTCACCCTCAATACGATCCAAAAGAATACCCTAGGTCATCACCAATGCCTTATCGGCCTTTATTGTTTCCAACAGCGACGACCAGCTGGCTCAATCGGCCATTTGCTGCATAGCCCGTTGCACCCCCGGTCGATGAAACTCCAGAAAGGTGGTATGTGTAAGGGTGTCGATCAACTCCAGAGCAAGAGATCCCAAAATGTCATCAAGATGAATCCTAATCGAGCCCGAGTCATTGACCAACACTTCAATCGGGTCAGCTAGCTAGCACAGCAGATCCGATAGAACCTCCCTCACCTCCGGAGTCAATGGATCAGTAGCCGATGAGGGAGCACTGACAACCTCATTGGCATCAAGATACAGGTCGACGTCGAAGGAGAATTGATGGGCAAAAGACTGTAAAACAAAAGGAAGGTTAGATGAATAAGAAAAAAGGTATGTTAGTACAAAAATAGGGAGCTCACGTCAAGTGATCGTACTAGAATGGTCGGTCGTGAGGAATCGACAACATGGGAAGCCGAACCATTATCCTCCGCCATAACAACCCAGAAAGTAGGTGGGTGCTCCTCAACAAGACTATCCTGCTTGAAGCATCGGTTACATCCAAAGTTTAGCGTTAGTCACGTCAAAGATTTTGAAAAGAGTAACGAAGGATGGGCAAGTAAAGATACCTCCTGAGCAACATTAGCACTAATAGCCGATGCTTCAGAGGCAGTGACAGTACCGGCCGATGTATCACTCCTGACGGCATCAGCACCGACAAGCGTAACCCCAATGGCCATGCCCACAAAAACATCAACGACGACCGATACGTTCGAACCGGTAGTAACGACTCCCGGCGTATCGACCCAAACATTCACCTCCGTGACAACTCTGTAGGCCTCACCAATCCAAGATCAGATGGTGCATCTGGCATATGATCGGATGTCGTGTAGAGGGAGTCAATGTCGATAAAAGATGATGAGGGCTGAAGATGAAAAAAATGTCCGATGTCACGATCACAGGAAAAGAATCGCTAAAACACTAAAGATAAAAGCAGACCTGGGCAGGCGACGGGGTTTCAGTGGTTGACAAAACAAGAGTGGTGGGGGTCAGCCCATCCAAAGGGGCTATCAGCGTCAAATGAGGCAGGTTCGTTTGGCCAATCTGGATCCTTGTGGATCGGTGTACGGACTGGGACAATGTCTGGTGCTTGTGCGCCAAGCCCTTGGACTGTCTCCCACTTACCCAAGCTATAGGGCAGGGGCACCAGTTCCCAAGTTCGTAGTGGCTTATATTGGTATGTATCATATTGGTCGATCACTAAAACTCACCAATGGCGCATCAAGGTCATCCTCCTACAAGAAGCAAAGTTACAACATATGAAAAAATAGATAATGGGAACTAAGCAAAAGAGGAACCGAGATACCCACCTCAGGTCTATGTTGGATTCGCTTGGATGAAGCCGCCGACGATAGATCGAAGATGAATGGTTTAAGAAATGCCACTACAACTTGTCCCACCATTGAAGGAAAGTAGTAGAGGGTGTCCGGCAATCTGTCCAGGAGGCAAAATCACTAGAAGAGATCTCGTAGGTCATATGGAAGAGGTGGTCCCACTCCAAGACATTCCTGACTTCCCCATGAGTTTGGATCCGGTAAACAAAGAACAAATGAGGTGGGAGTTGACCAAAGCCCAGTTGCCTCGCAAAGACCAACAGATGATAAAACTCATAAGAGCCATTTTGAAGATGATCACCGGTGAAGTTGGCAGGTACGAGACAAGAAAAAATCGCGGCTATGAAAATGCGAAGGGACTCTTTGTCCTAGAACACCTCGGGGAGAATTAGCTGATGATGGCATTCATACTCAGAGTAGTGCTCAAAAGGGTACCATATGGTCCAATTGGAAAAACCAAGGTAAAAACCCCTAAAGCAAGCGGCCAAAGATGCAGAAGAGAAAGGAAAAGCAGAATGGCATGCTGCCGCCTCACCTATGGAAGAATAGCAGCGATAGATGGGAGTAGCCGATTCTGGGACATTGGCAGGAAAACACATGCGAGTGAGAGAAGGTCCTCCCACAACATCAGCCATATATACATTAAGTCAGAGTTGGATAAACCACCACGTGCCGTTGAGGTTTCCGATAGGATTACTAGCTAAGAGTTTGACTGGTGCAAGATGAAGAAGGTGGTAAGCGGATCCAAAGAATTATCGGCCAAGAGGGACTATTGCACGGGCAGCAAGGCGTTCAGCCATAAATTGGAATTGGAAGGTGGGACCCAAGGCCAATACACAGAAGATGAACCTTTCTAACCATAGGGTAAGAAAGGCTACATGTTCATGTGACGGTGTCGAGATGGTGGGTTGGCTTAGAATGGAAAAAAGAAGGGTTTGTGAGGAGCCATGGTGAGGATCATGGGCCTCATGGCTTCAGATGTGATGAGTGATTATCAACTAAAGTCAAAAAAAAAGACAAAGAGAAGATGAGACCTGTCGTGTATGGGCCGCATGTGACTCAGGTACACGGGCGGCGAGCGACTACCGGGCAGAGGGGCCACGGAGTAGGGCCGTCCCAATCTGAGTACATGGGCTAGGAGCGGAAAGAGATCCACTGGTCTGTTGACTGGTATTGACTCAGGTACATAGGCGGCAAGCAATTTCCGGGCTGAGGGAGTCGCGGAATCAGGACGGCCCAATCTGGGTACCCGGTGTGAAGACGGTGTACGCTTTGTCAGTTTTGGTGCAAAACTGATGACCGCTGATCTTGGATCCTACCGTTCTGAGGTGAAGCCGTAGCTGCTACGAAAGCTCTGCATCAAGACAAGTTATCTTTATTTAGGATTTTACTATTTTGCCTTTTAGGTCCACAGTCTGTGTTAGTCGAGTCTGTAAAAATCCTAAGGGCACGTTTGTCTTTTCAGTTTATTTTTGCGTCTGTGTAATTTACCCTAGGGGTAAATCTATCTTTTTTCCTTCCTATTGGGCTGCCTATAAATAGGCCCCAATCCCCTAGGGTTAGGGTTAACTCACCTAATGCAAATATGAGTTCATTTTTCCCACTGTTTTTCCACCGCCGCAATCCTCTATCTCCGGCTAAACTTCTATCGCGCTACCATTGATTTTTCTTGTGCGTTGCTTCGTAGGCAAGAGCACGCAGGCGCACGGCAGGAGCTAGCGATGGAGACTTCGTGGTGTGTGGCAGCAAGCTGCTGCAGCCAGGCGGCGTGGGACTCAAGGCGCTAGGCGTGTGCGAGTGGCAGAGTAGGCATGCTCAGCGCATGGCTTGTGATGCAGCCAAGGCAGTGCTACCGGCTTCCCTGACGTAGCTGCAACATCTAGTCTTCTCAGCCACAGGCGTGTGCTGCAGGCGGAGGAACCAAAGTCATGTGGTGTGAGCGGCGTGCTGAGCACCAAGCGCAGATCGGTTGGGGAGAGCACTGTGCTCGGCACGTGGAGGCAGGATCTCTGGCGGGGCACTCGACGGCTGGAGGAAGCAGCACAGCACGCACCCATACTATTCGACGAAACGCACATAGGAGACAACCATTCTATAGTAAACTTTTCCATTCCTCGTTTTGTGTGTTTTTGCTTTGATTTTCTAGATAGATAATTTTACTGCCAGTACTTCACTTCCGGACTATGCACACCATTTTGGTTCACTACTATTAGATGATTTAAATAGTGTGCTTGATCATGTTCATGAACTGTCTGTAATTCAGAAATCATATGTATGCACTTGATTGATAATCACTGATGTTGTGAGACATTTGTGGACTGCCTGTGTATTGTGAATGATTTGGACATGCTTGATGGATTATCAGTATTTTTGATGAATCATTTGTAGAACTGTCATTTGTCCTATGAGTTCACTTGATCTGCCTTTAAGCACTATGTTGGTGTCTTTTCGACTAGGACGCCGGTCATTTTTAGGCTAGATTATTTTTAGTACCTATGATCTGTTTTGCTTCTACTGATTGTTTGTTGAGGTGCGTTCGGTGTTGGGAGAATGCCATTGATTTGAAAGAATTTTTTTAGGCGCCCATTCACCCCCCCCCCTCTGGTCGCTGGTTTCGGTCCTACAAGTGGTATCAGAGCCTGGTTAGGGTTTTTCCATACCTTAACCGGTTCTAACCCAAGGTAGTGATCATGACTTCCTCTGGCAATGTCCCATCCCTTGAAGCTTTTGGCTACAATTACTGGAAGACTCGCATGCGAGCCTATCTCATGAGCCAAAGCTCGGACATTTAGGATGTTTGTGTTCACGAGACTTTCACTTTACTTCCTGTTGCTGAGCGCACTTCCCCCGAGATAGTTGTCGAGCATCAAAAGAACAACAAAGTTGTGAATATTTTGTTTTCTGGTCTAGGTCCCACTGAGTTTAGCATGTGAGCCATCTCAGCACTGCTAGAGAAATCTGGGCTACCCTCCAAGCACACCATGAGGGGACAACCCAGGTCAAGGCTCGGCTCTATCAGACCTACCAGCGTGAATATGAAAATTTTACACAGAAGCCGGGTGAATCTGTTGAAGCTTTGTTTGGTCATTTTCAATCGATCATCAACAAGCTTCGGGCCAACAAGGCCGATGGAGTTCAGCTAGTCTTAGATCATGAGCAGGCGCTCAAGGTTATTCATACCTTGGACCCTAAGATCTAGGAGATCAAGGTATCCTCTATCATTGAGAGCACCTCTTATGATACCTTGACTATCGCAGAGCTTTTCAGTAAGATCAAGGCCACAGAGGTTGATATCTAGTTGAGATCAAATCTCACTGGTTCTAGCTCAAAAACCCTGGCCCTTACGACACCTTCTGCTGACTCCTCTTCTTTGAGCTCTGCTAGGTTCTCCCTGATGTCTATCACTGAGGACCAGCTTGATTCGTTAGGATATGATGATCTGTGTCTTTTTAACAATCGGGTTCATCGTGTCTATAATAAATGAATGTTCAAAAGACACGACACAAAATCCGGATGCTTTGAGTGTGGTGATTCAGGTCACTTCATCGCCGACTGCCCCAAGCGGAACAGTTACAAGAAGGGCACCGGCGGTGGCTCCTACGACTCTGGCAAGCACGACAGCTCCACCTTCACAAAGGGCAAGCCCAAGACGAGGTTCTTTCGAAAGGCCCTGAAGGACTATCAGCGTGAGAACAAGAAGCGAGACAAGGCCTTCTTCATCGAGATGGAGAGAAGCTACTCCAAGAGGTCATCGTCTTCTTCCTCTTCATCAAGCTCAAGTGATGAGGATATTGTGATCAAGAAGGGGAAGGACAAGGATGATCCGGTGGGCCTCGGCTTCATGGCCTTCGGGGACAAGCCGAAGAGCCGCTCGCACCACAGCCGAAGATCCCACAAGAGCTTCTGCTCAATGTCTCTTGGGGATAAGGAAGAGAAGGGCTCCCCGACAACTCTGATGATGACGATGATGAAAAGTGTTGACACGAAAACGTGCCCCGCACTTGGGTCAGTTCGATGATCCAAAAGTGTGCGGATACATAGGGACAAGCCTAAGCATGATGTAACACTGACGTCGCATTCCAACTACCCTTAGTCGTGATAAGGGGGGTGGATTCGCCAGGCAATCAGATCACACAAAATAATCTAATTAGCCGAAAGAAATATATTAAACAGAACAAAATCAGAAAAACGGTCGGAGCCCGTCTGCTTCGGAGTGTGGTGCGAAGGGGTTGCCGAAGTATACCTTCAGCGTCCGGTGCGAAGTGTCTCACCGAAGGGCGCCTTCGGAGTTCGTACTGGTCCGGTCGAAGATGAACTCCGAACAGATCCGAACGTGACAATCACCTCCGAACGGCGGGGTTCGGCGAGAAGTCTCTGATACAGCGAAGTACAGAGTAATGATCCAAACACCGCGTGCAGGCGTGACTTCGTCCAGAGCAAGGTACGAGCATGGCGAAGCCTGTAGCGACGAAGTATGCGAGCGAAGCGTGTAGTTGAAGCCCGTAGTCTCGCCGAAGGGTTTTCCAGCAACCTCCAAAACCAATCTCTCAGCTCTGGATGCCTTCGATGAAGTAACTCCGGACGTGGAAACCTGCAACAGAGAAGGTGTGAAGTACTAATCTGGCTTGAGGACCAAATTCTGCTAAGTGTTGCACTAGTGGCGAAGGTAGCAATCTGTTACGTAGCTTAGCAGATACTTCACAGGCGAAGTAACAAGGCGATAGCAATATATTACGTAGATTAATGGATACTTCACATGCGAAGTAACAAGAATTACCAATGTTCCGAAGTGGCCAGCGGAGGGCTTCCAGGCAAACCCACGAAGAGGTACAAAAAAGTAAAGGTAAATAAATGCGATCAAAGCTAGGGCTTTGTGTTTGATTTGTGTTGGGGGGGGCCTCTAAGCTAGCCTCGCCTCTCCATTTGTAGGGGCCAAACTTCTGATCTAATCTGCTATAATTCAGCTTGGATAGAGATAAAAACTCAGCCAGAATTGTATCCAACTCTATCTCTACCGAAGTGGGCTTCAACCAAGCCCATCGAGGCCTGCTCCTTGGGCCGAAGCTTCAGTGGTGTGGGCCTCCGAAGGCTTCCTGGCCAAAGGCCATGGGTTGGCTAGAGGCTTTCGGAGCCCATAGCCCAATGGACCTTCGGCCCTATAGGGCTTCGGCCTGACCCCGAACATGTGTACTTTCGGCCCAAATTACCAAAATTGATATTTTGACAATCTCAGCCATTGATGCCATTTTTTGCTATCAACACATGCCCCCTGCCTTTTAGTGAACTAAGTGAACTAAAAGCACAACGAGATGAAGATGATACCATCCATATCGGCTTTTCGACACCTTTTATGTTGTTTGTCACACACTTGGGAAATACCCTTTCATGTACCTACCATTCAAAGCTCTTCGAAACCGCTCTCCTTGCAGAGATTCCAACACGTATGCATTGCCGGGAGCGATTTTGGCTATCCAAAAAGGACCTTCCCAACTAGGTGACCATTTACCAAATTTGGGACTCTTCATGCCTAAGGGTAAAATCGTCTTCAAAAACAAATCTCCTACTTGAAACGATTTCGGTTTAACCTTCTTATTGTAGGCTTTAGCTACTCTTCTCTTGTCTACCTCTATGGCTTCTAAAGCCCTTAGTCTCTTATCGGTCACTTCCTCTAGATTATCCTTCAAAAGAGTTTCATACTCGTTGACCAATAAGCCATCTTGCTTTAACACTCGTAAGGAGCCAAGATCTACCTCTACAAGCAGAACGACTTTTTGTCCATATACCAACTCATATGGACTGACTTTGGTAGCACTGTGCTTTGCGATTCTACAAGCCCATAGCGCCTCAGAAAGCACTTCATGCCACCTTTTATGAAACTCTTCAATTTTCTTCTTAATGAGCTTAATCACGGTTTTATTACTAGACTCGGCCTGACCATTGGCCTAAGCATAGTAAGGTGTGACGCCCCGATTTATCGAAATCGGAACATTATTGAATTTCCAAAGAAAAACAATAATACAAAAGGTTCATCATGCAACAATGTACATACGACAAACATTCATGGTACGCAGACCATATTATTACTTAAGAGTGAAATTAAAATAATAAAAATAAATTGCATGACGAACGCCTTCTTCAAGATCTTTCTCCTTGACTGGGTTGCTACTCTAGACCATCCTCGTAGTAGGCATCCTCTGAATTGTGTCTCCAACAGGTATGAGTACAAAGAGTACTCAACAAGCCACCACAAATGCAAGTAATAATGCTAGATAATAACAAAGGAAGGGTAATTGGCTAAAAGTGCGGAAAAGTACATTTTTCAGTTATTGCATTTAGAGTAGTCAAATTTAATCATGCGGAATAATAAACATGAACATCAATAATACCATCTAACTCGAGGAGTACGTTTTCCCTCCTCGCACAACAGTCCTTACATGTCAAATCATCATGCACATTCATTCCAAAAGTAAACTAACTGTGGGATGTCACGCAACCCGCCCTTGACCGTGGGCTCGGCTTTTCGAAAAGATTTATGACTCTGATCAGAGATGTACTACTGTACCCACAAGGCACGCACTCATCCCATACACCAAAGCCTAACGAGATGACCCATACCACGGGAAATCGTGCCAAAACTTCAGCATGAGATGCTCCAAGTGATAACCACCTGCTCTAGGTTTCGCCGGCGTGCCGGGCCGCATCCCGGCTAACGTCGCACCCCCTTTTGCGCCACGTCGGTACAAGCCACCCGCAGGTGCTGCTTGACCCATCTTCAAGTGGTGGCCTTAGTTTGGAGCACTCCATACCTTAGTTAGGACTTACCCATTAGACTTGTGGTTAGCACGGAAGTGTATTGCAACGGATCCCACAGACCGGTCCTTATAGTGCCCCGGGTGCTACCGACTAATGCCCTAGCTTGCACCCAGAACCCACCATGCATACACTCTCAACCATAACTCTATCACCAATAGCATTCCAGAGATAAGAATAACGGGATCATATAGTAGATTCCAATCGTGTCAATACATCGGACACTAGCTAATAATACTAATCATATGGTGACAAGGAGTTTAGGCTAGATAGCATGGCTTGGGTTGCACATC
Organism: Zizania palustris; assembly: GCA_019279435.1. Classification (NCBI taxonomy): domain Eukaryota; kingdom Viridiplantae; phylum Streptophyta; class Magnoliopsida; order Poales; family Poaceae; genus Zizania; species Zizania palustris. The sequence goes on from JAAALK010000081.1 coordinate 45,655,270, forward strand.
AAGGTCAGGGGGATCCTAATAAATATATTGTAAGGTTTTCATTTGACTAATGCATGTATATCCTATGTGTTTTAGCGATAGTTTAATAAAACATGGGTTCAATATGCTCAAAAGATTGGTTTGTTGACTTGCCTTGTTCAGCGAAAGGGGAGGGAGGAACTTTAGGAAAGTACTCCGGCTCCTCGGCGGCGTCGTAGTCTTCTCGATATAAATAAAATAAATATAACATTCAATTAAACAATCCAAAATCACACAACAAGCATATAGGTTTTGATTGGGTTAATTTAAGGAAAATAAAGTTGTTAAGTTTCTAAAATTCATTTTATGAATATTTTAAAATGAAATATTCAAAGTAAACATACTGTTTTTATTGTATTAACATGTAGAGGATAAAATTATAAATTTTCTGGAATTGAAATGATAATTTTTGGAGTTAAAATGCGCCAGATATGAATTTTACAAGTTTAAAACAGTTTCTGGAATTAAATTTAAATCAAAAACAGCCTCGGGTCCACGGTGAACTGGGCTCACGGTGAACCCGCGCACTGTGCGCGTGCGCTGGATTGAGATCCGCTGTTGGATCACGATCGGGCGACCACGGGCGAGGCGGGGGCGCTAAGTCATCATGGACGGCCAGGATTAAAACGCCGAACCGGGATGCGATGGACGGCCCAGATTGAACGCAGGTTTTAAATACTAACGAACGCACGAGATCACACCGTACCACTTCGCTCAGATCCGACGGCATGGATTAAACTGCACAGATGATTTAATCGCCACCGTTGGATCTGGATCGCACGGCCAGGATCGAATCTGACACGGCATGGGTACTCGACCCGTGCTAGTCGTCTTCTCCGACAATGGCGAGCGGGCCAGAGACCACGGCGAGCGACGGCGAGGGGTCCTATGGGCTAAAATGGACGGAGGGGACTACGGGGATCACGAGGGTACCTTAGGCGAGGTGGGAGGTCGTCGGAGCGTGGCCGGCGACGAGCGTAGACGAAGGAGGCGTCCGGGTCCTCGTCAGTGGTGGTGTTCCGGTGGGGTTCGTCGACGTCGAGGGGGTGGTCGAGGTCGGGGAGGCATCAATGGTCACGCTGGTGCGGTCGTCGAGAGTGGAGTACTCCGGCGACGACGAGCGGTGGCTGGAGCAAAGGCGGCGGTAAGGGGTTTAAGTGAGCGTCACAGGTGTTTGGTTCGGTTCTGGTGCAATTGCGAGCAAGGGGTGGATGCGGGGCACCAGGGGGTTTAAATAGGGTCACCGGCGGGGGCAGAGGGGGCGCAATTGATGGTGGCTGAGAGTAAACGCGTTTAAACGCCGGCGAGCTCGGGTTGCAAGGGATTCATCGAACCTGGACGCGAATCGATCGGATTTGAATAGGGGAAACGGTCGTCGTGGACCGGGCGTTGTAATGGCGGGCTCAATTTGGGGAGAGGGGATCGGGAGCAATGGATCCGAGGCACATTAAGGCATCGGCCGGCGGGGGGGAATTTGGGGGCAGATCTCGCGGAGACGAAGGATCTGATAGATGGGGGCCACCGGTCAGTGGGCGCGAGCGAACGGGCGAGGCGAGTAGCGGGTGGGGTCAGTCTCGGCCGCGAGGGGTTGGGTTGGCGCCGATAGGTGGGGTCGAGTTGTCGGGCGCGCGCGCGAAGAGAGAGGGGGTAACTGACGGGTGGGGTCCATTGGTCAGTCGGGGGAGCGGGAAGGAGTGGGCTGGGTTGGCCAGGAGAGAGAGAAGAGGGGGAAGGGGCCGGTTACTGTTTGAATTCTTTTTCGAATAAAAATAATTATAGAAATTGGTTTAAAATATTTGGGCTACTTCCAAGGGTGATAAAAATTTGTGAAAATTCTCAAAAATGTATTTTGTCTTGGGAACTCATACAAAATTTTCTAGCCTCTGGTTTGGTCATTTCAACTAGGTTCTAGTTCAAATAGGCTAAGAAGGGCATTAAAGGTATTTCCAAATTAAATAATTCCAGAAAAATATATTAAATGATATTTTTATTTCTTTGAAAATATGGGGTGTTACATAAGGTGAAGAGTTTATCAACTTAATACCATAATATTCGGCGAAGTCCCTCACTTCTCCAAAAACAAATGAACTACCTTGATCCGTAGTAAGAGTTTGAGGAATGCCAAATCTATATATGATGTGCTTAAAGATAAAATCACGTACCTCATTGTGAGTCATGTTCTTGAGAGGCACGGCCTCGGTCCACTTAGTGAAATAATTCATCGCCATCAACACGAACCGATGCCCTTTTGAGGAAGGAGGGTGAATCTGGCCGATGAAGTCTAAACCCCATCCTCGAAACGGCCATGGCTTGACAATAGGGTTGAGTAATGAGGCAGGAGCTAGCTTGATATTGCCAAACTTCTGACATGCTTCACACCCTCTATAATACTTAAAGCAATCCTCAGTCATAGTCGGCCAATAAAACCCCGCTCTTTTGAGTATCCAACTCATTTTTTGGGCCGACTGATGAGTGCCACAAAGTCCTTCATGGACTTCTCCCGTAGCCACCTGGGATTGTTCGTGGTCTAAACACTTCAATAGTACTCCATCAATGGTTCGGCAGTACAATGTGTCGTCTATCAACATAAATTTGAACGCATGTCGCCGAACCTTCCGATCAACCCTTTGTCTAGGATCTCTTAAATACTGGACGATTGGGATTCTCTAATCGCCCTTATAGGTTTCAGAGGGTCTCGCCAGCTCATCTTCTGAAAAGATTTCTAAACTACTGACTTCGGGATGCCCCCCGAGCCATTCCTGCTCCTGCCAAAGCCTAGCTGGGCTATCCATTCGAAGTGTGCTGGGACGAAGCCCTCCGGAGGGTTCGGACTCCGGGGAGCCTTCACCGTGCGGGGACATTCATCTTACGGCCTCTGGCGGACCAAGTCCCTCGGTGGGCAGAGTATTCCGGTCTAGGGGCCTCAGCGCAGTGACCTTCGGCGACCGGAGGGGTCTAACCCGGAGGGTGTGCTTACCCACCATCATTGGCTTTAGCAGTGAGACCAAGCATTGGCTTCTCCCATACAGAAAATTTTCCTCTCCTGACTTGGTAGCCATATGATTGCTGAGCCAAATCATTTGCGACTGAATTGGCTTCTCTTGATACGTGAGAGATTTTGAAGTCATCAAAAACAACAACTATGTCTAGACATTTATCCAAGTAACTATTCAGCAAGCCATTAAAGCATTGAGAACTTTTAGCTACTTGTTGTACTACTAACAAGGAATCAACATATGTGTGGACATGTCTAGCACCTATAGATTCTAGTAATTCAAGACCTAGCAATAAAGCTTCGTATTCAGCTTGGTTATTAGTGGAAGGAAATTCTAGATGGGCCGAAGTCTCAAAGTGCATTCCATTAGGTGATATGAGAACCACTCCAATACCTTGGCCACTCTTGCAAGCCGAACCATCAAAATAAAGTTTACGCACTACCTCAACTAGAGCAATATTGTCACTCTAGTTGACATCTATGTGGTGATCAACTATAAAGTTCTCCACGATTTGGCCTTTCATTGCTCTCAGGGGTTCGTAAGACAAATCGTACTCGATCAACGTGTAAGCCCATTTTCCGATCCTTCCACTTAGAATCAGCTTCTGTAACATGTGCTTTATAACATCAGTTTGGCAAACGACAACACATGTAGTAGGGAGAAGATAATGGCGTAATTTGGTGCACGCATAGTAAAGTGATAAACACAGACGTTCCACAAACGCGTACCTGGTTTCGGCGTCCAGCAGGCGGCGGCTCAAGAACGTGACGATGTACTCTTTTCCTTCTACCTCCTGGGTCAGCACGGCCCCAATCACGCTATCTTCAGTGGCGATGTATAGCCGAAACGGAATCCTGGCTTTGGGCGCTCTCACCATAGGCGGTGATGACAAGCACTCCTTGATTTTCTCAAAGGCACTTTGCTGGCTTGCCCCCCCCCAAGTGAACTCGGCTTCATTTTTTAGCCGAAGTATGGGGACAAAGGCATCAATCTTGCTGGACAAGTTGGATATAAAGCGACGCAAATATTTCATCTTGCCTAGCAACTTCTGTACATCCCTTTTGGACGTCGGCACTGCAATGTTTCTAATCTTCTCCAACCTCTTAGGATCAATCTCTATGCCTCTCTTGTGAATCATGAAACCTAAGAACTTACCCGCCGACACACCAAAAGCACACTTGAGCGGGTTCATTTTCAAACCATACTGTCGCATCCTATCAAAAGAAACCTTCAAATCGGCTAAATGGTTTTCCATAGCGTCTGATTTGACTACAACATCATCGATGTAAACTTCTAACATAACCCCTATCAAGTCATGAAAGATTAAGTTCATAGCCACTACAACAAAACAGGGAACTTCCGTCGGCCAAAGCCGACGGAAGTTAGCCCTTTCCCGACGGAAGAAGCTAACTTCCGTTGGCAAAAGGCTAACTTCCGTCGGCATTTGGCCGACGGAAGCGGGTAGACGGAAGTTAGCTAACTTCTGTCGGCCGCAAACGGAAGTTAGCTAACTTCCGTCGGCTTCACGTGGCCGACAGAAGTTAGCGCTGAATTCTGCCACGTCAGCAGAGGGGTGCTAACTTCCGTCGGCCGGCCTGGCCGATGGAAGTTAGGGGCACCTAACTTCCGTCGGCTTTGGCCCTAGCCAACGGAAGTTAGCCTTTCTACCCACGTGGCCGAAAGTAGCTAACTTCCGTCAGCTATGGTCAAAGCCGACGGAAGTTAGCTGTTTTTTTTTGTTTTTTCCTGGTTCCCCTATTCACACTCACATCCAAACATAATTTATATCACATTCACAATACACATCCAAATTCACATTTCACATCCAAAATCACATTCAAACTTCACATATAACATCCAAAATCACATCTCACATCCAAAACTTCACACATCACATCCAAAATAACATAACACAACTTAATTCACATTCAAAGTCACAATACACATCTGCATTCACATATACCATCCAAATTCACATACAAAGTCACATAACACATTGAGATTCAATCCAGGTTCACAATACACATCCATACTCACTGATCACCCACATTTGGGTCGTGGGTGCCGCCGCTGCCTCCCGCTTCATCCACATTTGCCCCGGAGGCTCCATCTTGACCAGGCGTACGAAAACCCTAAAGAAATAGACAAAATTAGAGAACGAACTCAACTACCCTTCTAAACGCTAACTTAAGTATCTAGGAGTTACCTCAGGTGATGTAGGCGATAGTGGTGATGGCGGGGGAGGTAGTGGTTGGAACATGGACATGTCAAATGCACCATTTTGTTGGGCTAGTTGCTACACATGTTGTAATGTAATCAATTAGTTCTAAACCTATTTCTGAATACTTTTTAACTGCAACACTCTAAACTAAACTTACTTGGATCATTGCCTGTTGTTGTGCTAAGCAGGCGGTATAGTACTCTTGTTGTTTCCTGTTGTGCTCGTTTAGCCGCCTCATTTCCTCCCTCACCCGAACCACCTCCGGGGTTTCTGAAGAGCGACGACGGCTGGAGCCAACTCCGACGGAGCTCTACGACGACTGAGTTGACTTCTGAGCGCTCACCGCTCTCGAGTCAATAACTCCATTGAATATGGAGTACCTGCAACATTGAATGAGTTAGTTACCATCACAATACCATACACAAAACATTAATAAAAACATTGTCTCACCGTCCATGGCTTTTTCCACCTCCGCTGGAGTACACGGCCATTTGGTCAACAGGTTCTCTCCGCCAATCATAGTCCTCTCCATGGAGTCGAACCATGTGTTCACCATACTGCGCCTGCAAAAAACATGTCCGATTAGCTAGACGCAGAAAAATGAAATTATGCAAACTCTTAATAACATCTCACCAAATGGTCCGTGGCTGTCTGGCTACACAAGACATCTGGCTGTGTAGGATCGCTTCCTTTGTGACCAGAGGTATACACCTCTATGTCACTTGGCACGTTGCCAGATTTAGCTTCTAGTACATTAGAAATGAGTTAGTCGCATTACAATGTATCTATAGCTAAAGAGTGACAGAAGAAGGTCTTACCAAGCATTTAGCGTGGCAAATATGTCCGTCGGCACCATATCTGTGCTTAGGATCCGTCCCGCAGCATTGTCTTTTCTGCTCGGAAGTCTTCTTAAATGCAGCTAAAGACCAAATCTTGCAGAATTCGAAATATGCGTCCTCGCGGTTTGCAAACCACGGAATCCTCACCTGAACAGAGATGCTATTTGTATTATATGACAACAAATCTCAACAATCGAAGAACCAAAAAGTTAGAATTGTTTACCGAATGGTATTGTTCTTTAGTCAAATAGATTGATGATGCGCCCGTCGCCATACTCATTCGTTGCCCTAGCTTCTCCTTGTAGTAAGCATTGTTAGCTTGAATGCGGGCATATGAAATAACGTCCTTCACCACCTTATGTGCATTGTTGTTGAAGACTTGAAAGGCATGGTTATGGTGATTTCCGACATCTGGCAAGCAAAAGCGTAACTGCAAAAGTCATGATTAGTACAGTGTTGTAACACGAAAAGCTTCGTGTTAGAACTAAAAGAAGATTGAAAAACACATGCATACCTAGTAGTCATGAGACACCGCCCCCTGAGTAGTTCCGTGGTGCCCGTCAGGAGCAAACCGGTACTGGTCCCATGTTTGGCATAGAACTCGCTCACCAGTCGGCATTGTCAGCACCCCTAGGTAGTGTAGACGACACAGATTACCCAATATCTGGTTAACCTGCCTGACCCTCGAAGTGCCGTCAAACCGAGAGTCAATCCAAGATCTAGAAATACATAATAAATAAAGTCAGTTTAGTGAAAAGAATTTTTTTGAAAAAAAAAAGCAAAACAATAGAAGAGTATTAGACTTACCTGTCACCTACAGGCGTAATCTCAATCTTGGCTCCACCGGAAGAGACTACTGGTGGGGCGACCAGGTGGCTCGTACTGAAAGATACTGAGGCCCCAGAAGCCTCAGCCCCCTCCTCCTGACCCGCACCATCCGGGACATCACCCTGCCCCGCACCCTCCAGGTCATCCCCCTGCCCCACACCCTCTAGGTCATCCCTCTGCGCTGCACAGTCCGGGACATCCACCTCCTACCCCCCACCCACCGGATCAACCTCGTGACCCGCACTCTCCAAGTGTTCTTCCTCCTACAAAATAGTATTGAAACAATTAGTAATAGTTTATAACTGACATAAAAAGCAATCTGAAAGTTACCTCATCATCCAGTTGAAATGCAATAGGCCGACCAATTAATGTCGGATCTATGCATCTCAGGAGCTGCTCTTGATGACGTTTGTTTGAAGAAGAGGAACTACCCTAGAATAGGGTGTCCTCCTGACTCGTCGGTGTAATCGCCGGAGTACTCGCCGATGAACTCCCTAAGCGGAAGAGCTTCCTCGTGACCGTCTTCACCTTTTTCGACATCCTGTTCAAAATAAGCACAAACGAGCATTTATTAGTAAAGAGGGTTTGTACATATGAAAAACATGTAATATGAAGTATATTGCATATGCATGTATGAAAATAATTACTTGTCAATTATCATCAAAATCAGGATCAATTTGTCCTTTTCTCCCGAAAGCACGCCATGTTACTTTTTTCTTCTTATGTTGGTGTTTCCTTTTCTCGGGAACTGCCACATCATTAGAATCGCCGAGAAAAGAATCTGTCGACGATTCTGACTCTACATTAAAACAAGTCGGCAATTCATCATCTTGGTAAACCTCATCGACCTCTTCAACCTCCAATTGATAAGCGCCATCACTAGGGGTGTGTAGACGTTCCCGAGGATTCACTTTGTAGACTACCCACCAAGCACTTAGTTTTTCACATGGGTACGGCATATAATACACCTGCTCGACTTGGTGAGCAAGGACAAAATTATCGCAACTAGATAATCGTTCGGCGTGTTTGACTTCAACCATCCCAAATTGGTTTTGACGAGTACCATGTTTAGGGTCGAACCAATCACAATCGAAGAAGACTACTTTAATCTCCTTATTCCCAGCAAAATTGTACTCGATTATATTTTTGATAATTCCATAATACATAGTTTCGTGTCCTTGTCCATCAACGACCCTTGTAACAACTCCAGTATTAGTTGTTGCCGCTAGAGGTCGATATGCTTCAAAAATAGTTGAACGGAAGCGGAAACCATTAACATCATAGAGACTGTAACTTTTGGCACTAATACTCCCGTAAGAGAGTTGTCGCAAGTCTATATGTACATTGTCAGCGAGCACGCACTGCAAATCATAGGAGATTATAAGATAATTAACCTAGTAGAGTAAAATAATACGTGTCACAAAAGGTAAGGATTTACATGTTCTCTGAACCAAGTGAGGAAACTAGGCCCGCCATTTACTCCTTCTCGACGCAATTTATATAATTACTTCTCCGTTGGTTGACGACCAGATGTCAAGTATTTTGAATCAAACATATTGTCATTCTAACGAATAGGTAAACAAACAGGTATAAAATTTAGAGGTAAAATATAAAACTAAAAAGAATTTACTTACGCGAAATATTGTTCCATCTCTTCTATATTTGAGTACATGTAGAGCAAGGCATATGTTCGTTCTTCTTGAGTTACATAATATGTCGTGGAGACACCAACAGTTATGCCCTTCCACCCAAATATTTGGAGATCACTACAAGGATGGTCTTCATCCATATGGTATCGTGTAGCATGTGTGTTGACATTGTGATGCTCAGCGAAGTATACACTAGTGAAGTATGCTATCTCTTTCAATTTAAATTCTTCTGCGATGCAACCTTCAACTCTGGCCTGATTACCAACCATCGCTCTAAGCTTCTTTAGGGACCTTTCAATATGATACATCCACCTATATTGCACAGGGCCACCTACCTTAGCTTCATATGGCAGATGAACCAGTAAATGTTGCATTGGATTGAAGAACCCTGGAGGGAATATTTTTTCCAATTTACCACAGATACGCAACTCGAAGATTGAATTTTTGCTTCTGGTCATAGTCATATGCTTCAACTCCTTTCCACAATTGTTTCAACTCTTCAATTAAGGGCTTCGGCATCACGTTTAGTTGTGTTCCAGGATGCTCTGGACCGGGTATAATGAGACACGGGAACATAAATTCATATTTCATACAAAACGAAGGTGGAAGGTTGTATGGAATAGCAAACACAGGCCAACAAGAGTACGACGATGCGGTTACATTGAAAGGTGTGAATCCATCTGTTGCCAACCCGATGCGAACATTCCTTGCATCACTAGCAAAGTCTGCATCAAAATCATTTAGAGCCTTCCATGCCTCACCATCAGATGGGTGCACCATTACTTGATTATTCTCACGTACACCTTCTTTATGCCATCGCATATGTCTATCGGTTTTCTTTGAGAGAAACAATCGTTTCACCCGAGGTGTAAGAGGCATGTAACGAAGTTGATTATGAGCAACCTCTGTCGTCACCTTCTCTCCGTCTTCATTTACGACCTCTACGAATATCGGTTTACCACATTTTAAGCATTTCACCTCATTACTATGTTCTTTCCAGAACATCATACAATTATCTCGGCACACATCAATCTTCTCATACTCCATACCGAGAGCAGAAAGCATTTTCTTTGACTGGTACATGTCTTTTGACACCTTATGGTTCTTAGGAAGGATATCGCTGATCAGATTCAATAGCTCCTTATAACAATTGTTTGAAAATGCAAACTTTGACTTAATAGCCATAATACGAGTCACGAAAGCGAGAACGCTTACGGTGGTGTGCTCATGCAATGGCTCTTCTGAAGCTCGAAGGATGTCGAAAAACTTTTGAACCTCCCGTGTTGGAGGATCCTCAGGGTTTGATTCAAACTCCGGTCGTATAGCATCAAGCATCTCATCCATCCTATCGTCAGCAATGCTATCATCTTCTTCTTCCACTACTAATACCATTTTTCCACGGCCTGTCTCGCCGTGAAAAGACCAAACTTCATAACCTGGCACGAAACCATATTTGCAAATATGCAATGACAACGTCCTCTTGTCTTGCCAATGAGAATTTCTGCATTTCATGCATGGGCACCTCGCGCCGGTGTTTGTTGTCAAAGTGAATGCACGATCAACAAATTTCTCAGTGTTGATTACCCACTCTCTCGTGTGACCTCCACTTTTCATCCAACCACTATACATCCACCGTCGGTCGTCCTCAGCCATTCTATAGGCAAAACATTAATTCATTCAATCGAGAATGCATCGATATCATAAGTACCACGAGCCTATATCTATAGGAAAAGATAGGTCCTAAATCCACCCAAGAGTGACCGACAAAACGTGGTATTTATGACGAGTCATGAGTCCGAACGAAATTTCAGCAGCATAACCCCGTTGTTCTCCAAGTGCATGCCTGATAGTGGTGCAATGGAGAACAACAAGGTTATGTTACTGAAATCCCATTCGGACTCATGACTCATCATAAAGACCACGCTCTGTCGCTCACTCCGAGGCTGTCCAAAAAGGGACAATTCCGGACCTACACATCTCACATGCATGACACGTGTGAGACATGTTGGTCCGAAACGGGTGACGCATAGGTTTCGTTACACTATCTACGTTGTTGTCAAATAAAAAATTGCATACGAAAAGAAATATATATATAATAAAGTATATATATAATATACTAATCACCGTAATGAAATCATCAACAAACCACAAATTAACACAAGAATATAATTAATAGCACATATATATTTCAATTTTACCACACAACCCATTTAAATTTCAGCTCATTTAAAGCCCATTTCTAAACCCTAACTCAGTCGAGACTCGAGAGGGGGGCTAGCTAGGGCGATGCGCCGACGCCTTAGTCGAAGGCACTTTCACCTAGTCGGTCGTCCAGAGACACTCGGCGACCAATTGCCGACGGAAGTTAGCTTCTTCCGTCGGGAAAGGGCTAACTTCTGTCGGCTTTGGCCGACGGAAGTGCCCCGCTGCACCCTCACCATGCCCTATCGAGCCCTCACCGCGCCATCGCCGCGAGGGAGGGGGAGAGGATTAGAGAGGCGGAATGGAGAGAGGTGCCACGGGGAGGGGTAGCAGAGGCGGCGGTGGCACAAGGGGAAGGGGTAGCAGAGGCGGCAACGCGGCGCACGGGGAAGGGTAGCAGAGGCGGCGACCGGCGGCGCAAGGGGAGGGGTAGCAGAGGCGGCGGTGCAAGGGGAGGGGTAGCAGAGGCGGCGGTGCAAGGGGAGGGGTAGCAGAGGCGGCGGCTAGCGGCGCAAGGGGAGGGGTAGCAGAGGCGGCGGCCGGTGGCGCAAGGAGCAGAGGTGGTGGCGCAAGTGGAAGGGGAGATAGAGAGTCGACTCAGTCGAGACTCGAGAAGGGGGCTAGCTAGGGCGACGCGCCAACACTTTAGTCGAAGGCACTTTCACCTAGTCGGCCATCCAGAGACACTCGGCGACCACCTAGTCTCCATGGGTGATGCCTTGAACGGCCAGGCGGGCGCCCAACTCCACCAGGCGAGGCTAGCCGGCATGGCGCTCGGCGGGGACATATATAATATCACAATATATATTGCATATGAAAATAAAACATCGCATATGAAACATATTTAAAAGCGTAAAACATACGTAAAATCAAATATCTTCTAACCTTAACAACTATATATATATGTATGTGACACATATCTTCTAACCTTAACAATTTATGGGACACACAATTCACAAATAAAAAGTGAAAAAAATAACACATCAACAATTTATCTTGGGTGACATATATCTTCTAATAACACATTAACAATTTATGTGACACATAATTCACAAATAAAAAGTGAAAAAAAGCAGAAAAAATTACTTCGTTGGATGACGACGGGCGGTGACGATGGGCGACGGCGGCGACGACCAGGGGGCGGCGGCTGGAAGGGGGCAGCGACGGCCGGGAGGGTGCGCGACAGCGGGCGGCACGGGGCGGTGGCCGGCGGGCCGCTGGCCGGGAGGGGCCGCGGTGGAGGGCGGCGCTCACCGGGACAGGGCGCGACTGCGGGCGGCGCGGGTGCTGGCCGGAGGGGGCGCGGCGGGGCGGCGGCCGGCGTGGTGGCGCGGGGCGCCGGGGGCGGGCGGTGGCGCGGGCGCGAGGCGGGCGGCGGCGTGGGCCGAAGGCTGGTGGCCGGGGCGGCGGGAGGCGGCGGGCGGCCGGCGGGCGCGGGCTAGGCATGGGAGGCGGCGGCGAGCGCTGTGTAGTGGGCGCGTACAGGGAGTTAGGTCTCCCTGTACGCGCGCGCGGTTGGGGAAAAACCCCTTAACTTCCGTCGGCCAGAATTAAAGCCGACGCAAGTTAGATAACTTCCGTCGGCCACTGTGAAAAGCCGACAGAAGTTAAATTGGCCGACGAAAATGTTCTGTTTTGTTGTAGTGAGCGCGCTGATACGTGGCGCCAGCATTTTTCAAACCAAAAGTCATGACAACCCACTCGAATAAACCGACAAAACTAGGGCATCGAAAGGCAGTCTTGTAGACGTCCTCTTCGGCCATAAAGATTTGATTATAACCAGCATTTACATCAAGAAAACTCAGTACCTTGTGTCCTGAAGCATCATTGATTAGCGTGTCGGCTATCGGCATTGGGTACTCGTCTTTCGGAGTGGCTCTGTTCAGATATATGAAATCAACGCATACCCATATCTTGACGCTCCCTTTCTTCTCTATAGGCACGATGTTAGCAACCCATTCCACGTACCTGCATGGCCTAATAATCTCAGCCTTGAGTAGTCGCTCTACTTCTTCTTTAACTCGGTCATAGACGGCCGAGTTAAAGTGACGAGGAGGCTGCTTATAAGGCCTAAATCCGGACTTGATAGGTAGCCGATGCTCCACGAGCTCACGGCTTAGTACTGCCATCTCGCTATACTCCCATGTGAAACAATTGACATACGACCGAAGTAACTTTATTACTTTGGACTTTTCATCAGGCTGTAAATGTTGGTTTACAAAAGTTGGCTATGGGATGCTACCATTACCTATGTCAACTTCCTCCAAGGGATCGGCCGACGCAAAACCCTACCCTAATTTCTCTACTTCGCTAATGTCCTTGATAGCCTTAGCAATACCGTCTTTACTAGACCGATATTTCTCCACACGAGACTTTAGCCAATCTAGATTACTCTTGCTAGACATGACTACTAATACAAAAACAGCCATGCTACACCAGCCACCTTTACATACACTGGAACAAAACATCCTCTGGATACGCTAACAAAATCGTAATCCGAAAGATCCCTTCCCGACAGACACTCTACTTTGTTATGGACGGCGTCAACCGATACATCGGCCAATGCTACTTGGGCCGGAGTATCCGCGGGAATGACCTCTACCTCATCGCCGTCCCACTGTATCAGGCACTGGTGTAGAGTAGAAGGAATGCAGCAATTCGCGTGAATCCAGTCGCGCCCGAGTAGCACGTTGTAGTTACCCTGTACATCGACGATGAAAAATGTTGTTGGCAATGTCTTGTTGCCCACCGTCAACTCCATGGAGAGTACACCCTTGACCTCAGAGCTCTTGCCGTTGAAGCCGTTGAGCATCAAGTTGGTCTTCTTCAGGTCATCCTCGTCCCTGCCAAGTTTCTTTAATAACGAGTAAGGCATTAAGTTAACAGTGGCACCGCCGTCGACGAGCATTCGGGAAATCGGATTTCCATCGATGTGGCCTCTAACGTAGAGAGGCTTCAAATGGTGAGCCAAGTCCTCGGGCTTCTCAAAGATGGCGTTGCGTGGGCCGAGGTTCAATTTAGCGACCTCGGCCTCGTCCTGTGGCAGGGCGAACTTGGCGGGCAGCATGACGATGTTGATGTCCATCGCCTGGGGTGCGGGCCCCTCGGAGACGGGCGAGTAATCATCATCGAGCATGTCGTCGTCGTCGTCGCTCAGACTAGGAGCCAGGTTGGTTATCTCAACCGGCTTCTCCCTCCATACTTGTCTTGTAACTGGCCGAGGGCGGATTTCCTCGAAGATAGTGACGCGCTCATCCTCGGCTTCCTTCTCACACATCTCCTATGCTCGTAGTCATTGTAGGCATATCTTCTATAATTTGGGCATGCCTGGAGGTGCCCAAGATGGCTGCGGCTTGGTGCCAGGTGCTACTGCCCGACTTCTATCAACTTTGGCCAAAGTGGTACTGCGCCCTCTGGCCTTGCGCACCTTGCGCTCGGAGGGGCCTTTGACGTGGACCCCGGTAGTCGGACCGGCCATGCCTGGCCGATCGAACCCAGCTTCGGCGCGGACTCCGACCGAAGTATGGTACTCACCTCTGTCAGACTCTGACGATGAAGCCTTCGGGATTGCGACCTCCTAAGACCCCACCCTGATCGTGATAGCTTCGGACTCCCTGACTTCAGACTCCGTGCATCTGTACCCTTCACCTTCGCCTTGCATGGTCCGATTCGGAGGTACCAAGGATAGCCTGTGGATGATGCCACCCTCCGCTGCGTCTGTTTGTCCCTGCCATCCATAAAACTCTGAAGGAAAGCAAGGCATAGTGTTAAGTTGCGGAGGGTACTCTGACCTGGGTATGTACGAAGCCCATGGGGTTCCTGCCCAGTTGTACGGCGAGGCATCGGCGGTTCCAGTGGCCTTGCCCACTGAGAGCCGAACCCTTTCCCGGAGGGGGGTTCGGCAGAGTCGATGGTGTCTCAGACCATACTAGCGAAGGGTCCCGCCAGGCCAAGGGCACATTCAGCCAGCGCGGGCCGAAGCCTCCCGTCGGAGAGTTCGTCCAAAACGGTGCGGGGTTCGGCCAGTGGGGGCCGAAGTTGCTATATAGGGGGTTCGGCCACTGAGGCTCGAAGCCACCGATCAGGGCGTCAGGCCACTGTGGCCCAAAGCCGTCGTGCGGAGGGCTCGCCTGCTTCGGCCTGAAGTCGCCCTCTGAAAGTCTTGGACCCTTCAGCTGTCCTAGTTTCTTAGTGCGGGGGCTTGCTTCCCTAGCCCTTCTTTGATGCTTGTTCAACAACATGTTGTACGTCAGCCTCTTGTGAGCCTTAGCCGAAGGGGTGTTAATGTTCTATTTTGACACTCCTACCTCAGGGTTCTTCGGTATGAGCGTGCAAGTGCGCGGCTCGCCAACAATTACATCCTTCCCCTTAGCCGACTCGTCCTGTTCTGGCCGAATCAACACCTTCTTCTCGCCGAGGTCGACGGCGTTGACAGGGAAAGTATCTTTATCCAGCTTCATCTTTGGATTATGTTCTATCTTCAATCGTCCTTCTTCTATGGCTGATTGGATCTGCCATCGAAAAACATTGCAGTCGTTAGTATTATGTGAAAGTGAATCATGCCACTTACAATACGGATGTTTCTTTAACTCATCGGCAGATGGAATGACTTGACCTTTAGGTAACCTGAGAAGCTGACTTTTCAAGAGAAAATCAAATATTTTATCACACTTAGTTATATTGAACGAGTACTTGACCTCACTAGGTCGATTCTTTGTGGGAGATGGTCGTAACTCGGAGCAAGTGACAGGTTTATTCTTAGCATTCCAAACCCATTCGGCCGCGTACATGTCGGCCAAATCCTCCTCTTCTGACTCCTCCTCGTCAGAGCGTTCCATGATGTGGATTTTAGCCCTAGGCTTGTTAAACGTCTTAATAAACTTCTTATCTTTGGTTCGGCCTTCCTGGACCAGAGCCTGTTGTAAAACTTGGCTAACTTCTAAAAGGTTCTGGTTGTCTAGCCTTTCTTTAATCTCGTAACGCAACCCATTAAAAGCTAGTTCTGCCAAGTCCCTTTCTAAAATATTAAGGCTAAAACACCGGTTTCTAGTATCCCTAAAACTCTTGATGTATTCAAAGGCATTCTCGTTAGATTTCTGTCGAACCGATGTCAAGTGTGAAAGCCTAAGTTCTGTCTCACCCGTGTAAAAGTAATCATGGAATTCCCGTCCTAAATCATCCCACGTTTGAACGGAGTTCGGCAGGAGCGCCGAAAACCACATGAAAGCGATGCCGGATAGCGAGAGAGAAAATAGTCTGACTTTTAGAGCATCTATCCCGCTAACTTCTCCACACTATGCCAAAAATTGACTAACGTGCTCTAGTATGGTTTTGCTACCCTCGCCATCGAACTTAGTGAATTCAGGGATTCTATAGCCACGAGGGTAGGGTATTGTATCGAGGTGGTCGGGGTATGGCTTGTGGTAAACCCTAACCCGTCCCTTGGGCACGAAGCTGGCACACTCTCTAAATAGTGCGCGAACCCGCTCCTCTATGTCATCTTGGCATGTCGCATGTGCGCACCTCTCATGCGGGGGCACGACACACGGTGGGATATCGGCGTGTCGGCCATGGGCCTCTTCCCTGCGCGCTATCTGCATGATGTGCTCATGTCTGGGTGCCTGCGCTTGTGGTGCGGGCAGCGTGGGTACCGAGGCAGGTGGTGGTGCATGGTATGCAGTGCTAGTTTGGCCGTAAATGCAATGATTAGTCTCGGCCATAAGTGTTGAGGCCGGAGACACCACTGTAGTGTTGTCGTCAGTTCTGCCGTACACATGGTTTACCGAAGGTGCACTAGCAATAAGGACCGGAGGTACGGCCTCAGTAAAGCCGAACCTTCTAAGAGTTGCCTCTACTTGGGAGTTGACTGCCGAATCTAAATGGTTGGCTAGCGAAGCGCTAACGGCCTGATCTACTAATGCTGCAATTTTTTGCTCAATCTCTAAAGAAGATAAACGGGGCGATACAGGTGTTACCTGGACCTGAGCGAGGTCGGGGGTGACGATGTCGCGCTTGATGAATCCTGCGCGTGTCTTGACGTAGCCCCCAAACATCATGTCCTGGAGTGCTTTCAGCTTCGCCTCGATCTCTGCTCGGTCTTCCACGGGAATATCTTCAAGAGTGGGTGTTAAGATGTTGCGGTTGTCGATATCCGTGCCTCCTATTGTGTCCATCGGCAGTGTAGACGTAGTAGTCGATGTAGATGTACCGGTGGCCTGTGTAGACGTACTCGTCATGTTGGCGTAGCTTTCCCCAGCGGAGTCACCAAAAAGTGTGTTGACATGAAAACGTGCCCCCGCACTTAGGTCAGTTCGATGATCTAAAAGTGTGTGGATACTTAGGGACAAGCCTAAGCATGACGCAACACCGACATCGCGTTTCGACTACCCTTAGTCGTGATAAGGGGGTGGAGTCGCCAGGCAATCAGATCACACAAAATAATCCAATTAGCCGAAAGAAATATATTAAATAGAACAAAATCAGCAAACTGGTCGGAGCCCGTCTGCTTCGGAGTGTGGTGCAAAGGGGTCGCTAAAGTATACCTTCGGCATCCAGTGCGAAGTGTATCGCTGAAGGGTGCCTTCGGCGTTCGGACTAGTCCGGTCGAAGATGAACTCCGAACGGATCCAGACATGACAATCACCTCAGAACGGTGGGGTTTGGCGCGAAGTCTCTGATACAGTGAAGTACAGAATAATGATTCAAACACCGCGCGCAGGCGTGACTTCATCTAGAGCAAGGTACGAGCATGGTGAAGCCTGTAGCGATGAAGTATGCAAGCGAAGCGTGTAGTCGAAGCTCGTAGTCTCGCCGAAGGGTTTTCTAGCAACCTCCAAAATCAATCTCTCAGCTCTGAACGCCTCCGATGAAGTAACTCTAGACGTGGAAACCTACAACAGAGAAGGCGCGAAGTACTAATCTGGCCCGAGGACCGAATTCTGCTAAGTGTTGCACTAGTGGTGAAGGTAGCAATCTGTTACACAGATTAGCGGATACTTCACAGGCGAAGTAACAAGGCGATAGCAATCTATTACGTAGATTAACGGATACTTCACAGGCGAAGTAACAAGGATTACCACTGTTCCGAAGTGGCCGATGGAGGGCTTCCCGGCAAACCCACGAAGAGGTACAGAAAAGTAAAGGTAAATAAATGCGATCAAAGCTAGGGCTTTGTGTTTGATTTGTGTTGGGGGCCCTCTAAGCTGGCTTCGCCTCTCCATTTATAGGGGCCAAACTTCTGATCTAATCTGCTATAATTCATCTTGGATAGAGATAAAAACTCAGCCAAAATTGTATCCAACTCTATCTCTACCGAAGTGGGCTTCGACTAGGCCCATCGAGGCCTGCTCCTCGGGCCGAAGCTTCGGTGGCGTGGGCCTCCGAATGCTTCCTGGCCGAAGGTCGTGGGCTGGCTTGAGGCTTTCGGAGCCCATAGCCCAATGGACCTTCGGCTCTATAGGGCTTCGGCCTGACTCCGGACATGTGTACTTTCGACCCAAATTACCAAAATTGGTATTTTGACAATCTCAGGAGTTGAATTACTAGAAGAGAACCGTCAGGAGTTGAGGTATCGGGAGAAACTGCTTAGAAGGGCTAAGAAAAGGATAGATGAGCTTGAGAGTGAGCTTTCCATGGCCAATGGCAAGATTGAGAGTATATCTTCTTTCCCTTGCTTGGGTGGTAGTAGAGAGTGCCCTAACTGCGAGGTGTTGTTGTGTGACCTGACGACTCTGAAGTCTAGGTACATAGAGAGGGTAGATGAGAGAGACGCTTTGGCCACTGAGCTTGAGAGTGCTCAGCTGGAGCTGAAAGATGCTCATGCCATTGTCGCCGTGCCCTGTGAGGATTGTCCATCCCATCTAGCTAGTTTAGCTGAGTTGAGAGCCAAGAGTGATGAGCAGTTGGGCGAGTTAGCGAGAGTTAGAGCTGATCTGGAGCAGACTAAGCTAGAGATTGAGACATTGTCAGTTCCACCCACTGTTTGTTAGAACTGCTTGTCCCTGAGATTGGAACTAATCAAGCTAAAAGCTGAGAAGTCTGTCCAAGTTGATAGAGAGTGTGAGATCTGCTTGTCTCAGGTGGAGGTGCTAGCTTCCCTGAGAGAGGAGCTAGCTGATGCTCAAAATGAGAACTTTTACCTCCATCAGATCCTGAGTTTGGAGAGTGCCAGAGAGCCATAGCTCGGTATGATGATCTAGTAGTTCAAGAGGCAGGATGGGTTTGGGGTAGGTTACGCCTACACCAAGGCTGACTTTGAGAGTGTCATTAGCCGTGCAGTGGAGTGGAGTAAGATGACTCTAGAGCAGAGATATCCCAAGACTCACTCCACTGAGTATTTTCAGGCCTATCAGCCCAAGGATGCAGTGTTTCAAGAACAACCTAAAGCTCCACCCAAGAAGCTTGTCTGGGTCCCAAAGCCTAAGCATCTCCACACTTCTCTTTACTCTCTACCTAGACCCTCTCACACCAAAGAGTCTACACCCAACACCACCAAGCCCAAAAACCCCAAGCCTCAACCACATCCCAAGAAGCCTACCTATCACTATGAGTTTTGTCAAAGAGACGGGCATCATGAGGAGTTTTGCTTCAGGAGGAAGCGGGTTGAGAGAGTAGAGAGAGCTCGAGGTGGGCAGGAGAAGTTCTACCAGCAGGGTGGTAGACAGAGAGTCCCTCGACATGGAGATAGGCTAGAGGCCTGGCCGCGTCGTGTAGGTGGTGATAGATGAGACGACTTTTTTCCCGTGCTCTGGAGGGTGGATTTCGCTCCGGCAGAGCTCAAGGTCATTCTGGATACGGATTTGGACCTCGTGGCCGAGACTTTAGGCAGAACAGAGGACCGTGCTTTGAGCCGCGTTTTGGTCCAGACTCTTATGATTCCTTCTGCTTTCCTTCTTTTGAGCTGATGGCTCAACACTGGTTTATCTCCTTTGCTAAACCTAGTGTCAAACCGTTTGCTCCCACTTATGACCATTGATCGTGCAGGATCGAGGACTGGAGGACGTGTGGATCATGGATTCAGGATGCTCTCGCCACATGACGGGACATCGCAGATGGTTCTCCAGCCTCACTTCCCCGAGCTCTAAGGAGTACATCACTTTTGGGAACAGTGGTCAAGGGAAGGTACATGGCATTGGCTCAACTCGAATTTTTGATCATTTCTCTTTGAAGAATGTTGGTTTGGTTGGAAATTTGAGTTTTAATTTGGTATCTGTTTCGTAACTTCTTGAGGATGGTTTAGAGGTTCGTTTTAAGAAGGGCATGTCTTCTGTTGTTGATTCTAGAGGATCTTTGGTTTGCCAGATCTTACCCTTCGGTAAGTTTTTTCGGATTGATTTCTCTAGTTCTTTTGGCCCTTCTCGCTGTTTGATTGTTGGATCCTCCTCTGAGCTCTAGAGGTGGCATAGGAGGTTAGGTCATTTGAGTTTTGATCTGCTAGTCAGATTGAGCTCTATGGACCTCATCCGAGGATTGCCCAAGCTTAAGATGGAGAAGGATCTAGTTTACCATCCCTATCGTTATGGGAAAATGGTTGCCGCTTCTCACGCACCTGTGACTCAGGTGATGACTTCGTACCCGAGAGAGATGTTACACATGGATACTGTTGGTCTAGCTCGGATACGATCAGTCGGTAGGAAGTGGTATGCGCTGGTAGTTGTTGATGACTTTTCTCAATTCTCGTGGGTTTTCTTTCTAGAGTCTAAGGATGAGGCTTTCCAGTTTGTTCATGACCTAATTTTGAAGCTGAAGAATGAGAACAATGGTCGGATGCGAGCAATTCTCTCTGACAATGGCTCTGTGTTCAAGAACTCTCAGTTCGTCAGCTTCTGTAGTGATCAGGGTCTTGAGCACCAGTTTTCTGCTCCTAACACTCCCCCACAGAACGACATTGTGGAACGAAAGAACCGCACGCTGGTCGAGATGGCCAGGACGATGCTCGATGACCATAGGACTCCTAGGCGTTTTGGGGCTGAAGCCATGAACACGGCTTGCTATCTGGCCAACCGCATTTTCCTTAGAGCTTACTTAGGTAAGACTTCATATGAGTTGCGGTTTGGCAGACAGCACAAGGTGAGTCACTTGCGAGCATTTGGCTGCAAGTGTTTTGTGCTTAAGAAGGGAGGGCATTTGGACAAGTTTGCGTCTTATTGCTGGGATGGAGTCTTTCTTGGTTATGATTTGCATTCTCGAGGCTTTCGTGTTTGGAACCTTGACTCCCAGCAGCTTGTCGAGACTTGCGAGGTTTCTTTTGATGAGTCCATGACTTCACTGAGTCCTTCTTTCGAGCTTTCTAGACATGATGAGCTTGGAGAGTCCATCTTCGAGGAAGATGATGACACTCCTGCTGTTGATGAGGGTGGGCCTTCTACATTGCCTGCATACCCCACACCTTCTGAGACTTCGACTGAGGACAAGGGCGGACCTCTGATCACTTCTTCCACTTCGATCGAGCCCCCTTAGTCGAGTCTAGAGGTGTCAGCTGCTGACTCCAGTGAGGTGACATCTGATCACCCAGGATCTCGAGCAGTTCAGCGTGATCATCCATCAAAGCTCATCATCGGAGATCTCACTTCGAGATCCTAGCGTTCTTCTGTTGGCTCACTCGCTGTTTTTGCTGAGTCTGCGTTTTTTGCCACTTTTGAGACCAGATATGTTTCTCATGCTCTTTCTGATGCAAATTGGATAAACGCCAAGCAAGAAGAGCTTGAGAATTTTGTTCGCAATCGGGTTTGGACACTAGTTGAGCTGCCACCTGGATGCAACCCCATAGGCACCAAGTGGGTGTTTAAGAACAAGCAAGGTGAAGATGGGGTTGTGGTGCGCAACAAAGCTTGATTAGTTGCCCAGGGTTTTTTCCAGAAAGAGGGTATTGATTTTGAGGAGACCTTCGCCCCTGTTGCCCATCTTGAGTCCATTCGCATACTTTTGGCATTCACTGCTTCTAAAGGTTTCAAGCTTTTTCAAATGGATGTCAAGAGTGCTTTTCTGAACGGGTACATAGAGGAGGAGGTCTATGTTATGAAGCCTCCTCCCCCGTTTTGAGAATCCTAAGTTTCCTCGACATGTTTTCAAGGTGCAGAAAGATTTATATGGTCTGAAGCAAGCCCCCAGGGCTCGGCATGATCGTCTAAAGCAATTTTTGTTGGGGAGTGGCTTTGTGATGGGTTCTGTGGACAAGACTCTTTTCTTGCTCAGAGTTGGCTCAGACTTCTTGATTGCTCAGATTTACGTGGACGATATTATTTTTGGTGGTTCTACTAATGAGCTTGTGTCCAAGTTTTCTGAGCAGATGCACAGCGAGTTTGAGATGAGCCTGATGGGTGAGCTCAAGTACTTTCTAGGGCTCCACATCAAGCAGACCAAGGACGACATCTTCATCCACCAGAGCAAGTACATGGGGGACATGCTGAAGAAGTTTAACTTTGGTGGAGAGCTGAAGCCTCAGATGACCCCAATGCGTACATCTGGGGGCCTGGAAAAGGACAAGAGCAGCATCAAGGTCAACAAAAGAGAGTATCGAGGGATGATCAGATCGCTGCTGTATCTGACGGCAATGAGACCGGACATTCAGTTTGTCGTGGGACTGTGCGCGCGCTTCTAGTCTTCACCACGCGCATCTAATCGGCAGGCTGTCAAGTGCTTTTTCAGGTACCTTACTTATGCGCCTGATCTAGGTCTTTACTATTCAGCATCATCGTCTCTTGAGTTATCTGGCTTTTCTGACGCTGATTTTGGTGGGTGTCGGCTGGATCACAAGTCGACTTCTGGTACTTGCCAGTTTCTCGGTTCTTCGCTTGTTTCTTGGTCTTCTCGAAAGCAATCTGGAGTTGCGCTTTCTACCACAGAGGCTGAGTATGTAGCTGCTGCTCACAGTTGGTTTGGATGATTTCCACTTTGAGAGATTTTGGGTTGTTCTTCCCTTCCAGAGTACCTTTATTTTGTGATAGCATCAGCGCGATTAGTGTAGGCAAAACCCATGTCTTCATTCAAAAACCAAACATATTGATGTGCGCTTTCACTTTCTGAGGGATCAATATGAGAAAGGTGTCATTGAACTTGTTACTGTTGATACCCATCATCAGTTGGCTGACATTTTCACCAAACCCTACATCAGTCTACTTTTGAGCGTTTGCGAGGGGATTTGGGATTTGTGTATCCTTTTTAGGATATTTTGAGTCAGTTTTTCTTTCTTTTTCACTCTTTTCTTGAGTCTTTTTGTGTGAGTTCATATCATGCATATTCACATATCACACTTTGAGCTTGCTTTTGTTATATGATTGATCTGCTTTACTTATTCTAGCTAGTGTATGCTTTTGAATACCTGTCGATGATCATGCTTTGCTTCAGTTCACATGATATGTCTGATATCTATCATATGCATGGCTTTTATGCTTTAAAATTGAAAAATGATCACCATTGCTTCTGGTAACTAGCATGTGTAGGTTGAATGCATTTGCTATCTTTTACATGCCTGGTAGCTAGTTCCTTACTTAGATGCAGATATGCAACTTGGACATCTATATGCTTTAAACATGGAAAATGTGCTATAAAAAATGATAAAATCAGAAAAATGAAAAATTCATGCCTTTTATGCTTAATTGAAAAGATCCAAGTGAGTTTGCTTTGTCGCATTGCATTATTCTGGACTGCTTACCATAGCACTTTGGTATGAACTAGGACAGTGCAATGTATGCCAAGATGTGTGATCAGAATGGCGACTAGAGGGGGGTGAATAGGCGCATCGACACTTTCTTTCCTATGTGATGGCCTAATCAAATCACCCAACGCACCTCTCAGGACTCAAAATCACATTTCAAACAAACCAGCACAATTTAAAGCTCAACTAGAGTCAAATGCCCAAAAACAGCTTTGATTCAAGCTACTCAAATAATAGCTATCAAAATACTCACTCTATAGATCAAATTTCAGATTGAATAGTAACTCAGATTGTTTCAATTCAATCACAAATGAAATTCAATTACTTCAGAAAGTTTTTGGATGGTGAATAGTATTGGTACCTTTAGTAACATGCATATATCACTTTTAGTTCAATTTGCAAGTTTCAACTTCAAAATTATTTCAGTTCAGCACATATATAATCAGAACTTGTCGAGGAGGCTAGATACTGAAACTTCACAATGCAGCACAATAGTTCCAGATTTGTCGGATGATGAATAGTAGTTAAAGTTTCAACACATTCAGCAATCAAACTTTGAAACAGTTGTATACTTCAAAATCAGTGAAAGTTTGATTTCAGCACTCACTCAACAAAACTTGTAACACTTGCTGAAAACAGAATGTTTTATATGATGTACAGCAATAACAGAAAACTTGTAGTGAACCTGGCAAAGTACTTACTATAGCAAAACTTACAAAAACCAGAACAACTGATTTCAGAATAGATAAATCACTTCACATCACCAAATACAATTCAAGCAATCAGACTGGATAGATTGATCAGGAACACATTTGATCCACAACTCAGATCTGAACCAAAAAAGAATCCATACACTGATTATAGCTAATTCAAGACAAACAGAAAACAGATTGCAATTCAGTTCAAATATTGAAAATAGTACTGAACTTCTGTTTCTATTCCAGAAACTCAAAACAGCTCTAATTTAGTTTCAAATATAACATCAATTCTGAAAATATTCAGGCCAATGAATAGTACAAATCAAAATGTTTTCAATTGATATTCATGAGCAGGATTTCAACACCTTTTTCTGCAAAAGCAACAATTAACACCTAGACAATGAAGTTCCTGTACTTGATCTGAAAACAAATGATAAATGATACTCAAATTTAGAATAATCTCTATATTAGATTGTTGAATTCTCCATTCTATCAAACTAAAAACAGTGTACACCAATTTCAGAATATACACATCAGAAAAGCACATATTTGTAACCTTTTCAGCAAAACTTAGAGTTCGGGTTAACTGATTGAATTACTGAAAAACAGGACTGAATTTCTAAACAAACTGAAAACTAGAATCAGTATTACTGTACCAAATCTGAAACTCTAGCATTTGAATCATCTATTTACTAGCAATAGTGAATATCTAAGGATAGATCAGGATGAACACTGAGAATTGATCAAACATTCAAGGTTAAACAACATTTGCACAGAACCAAAACAGTTTGAATGATCAGAACATTAAAACTGATTGAAACTGAAAATTTCCTGATTGAAAACAGTGTTGAATTGATTCAGATATGATTTGGATAGAATTAAATCAAAGAACCATCCATCTAATGAGATTAAATTTCTAACTCAAAAATAACCAGAACAGAAACTACACACAAAACAATTTTAGATCAGGTCAGAAAGTGTTCAAACACAAATCTGAATTCAGTTCTGAAACAGATAAGATAAACAGTCTCAACTCTGATGAACACAGCACTTAATTTTCACACTGATTCATATCTGAAGTTATCAACTCTACTCCACTTCAAATAACCTCAAAACTATCTCAGATTTGAAGCCACATTCAACTAAGCACATTACCCTTTGACTGAATCAGATTAAACTTAATATGTATTGGAATTTCCATAGAAGAACTTACTCTCCAAACAGAAACAGTTTTCAGTAATAAACCAGAGATTTCAGAAGAAAAATCTTGAAATAAATCTAAAAGGAGTTTCAACTAATGACCCTGTAGAGGAAATATGATCATCTATAGGAATCTAACCATGAAAAACTAACATGTATGAACAAGACCTTTGTTCAAACACCTTAGGGATGAAGTTCTTAACTGAGAAAAACAGTTCAACACTAAAACATATCCAGGTACAT
This sequence comes from Zizania palustris, assembly GCA_019279435.1. NCBI lineage: Eukaryota > Viridiplantae > Streptophyta > Magnoliopsida > Poales > Poaceae > Zizania > Zizania palustris. The sequence continues at coordinate 45,680,819 of JAAALK010000081.1, forward strand.
CACTTGGGATCAGCAAAAGAATTACTCAGACTCACAGAAACTTGATGCAAATTTCGAAAATGGAACATTCACAACTTGTACAACAGATCATGTATAAACATCCACATCATGTTCTGTAGAAGAATTGCAAGAAAACAGGATCTCAAAAACGCATTCAGAAGGAAATTACCTCCAGCACCAGAGCAATTCTGCACTATACCGAATCTTGCCGACAACTCTGTAGATGAACCGAAAAATCCTCTGATCACTGTTCACGATCTTGCACATTCAGTAGGATAAAAGTTCTCTCGGCAGAACAAGCTGGGCAAGCCAAAACCAATTTGATTTCTAATTTTTGATTCAAAGTTCTGGTTCCTTCGGCCAAGGGTAGGAGATATTTATCTCCTACCTGCCCACATTCTAGAAAGGCCACTTTTACAAACAGCCCCCAAGAAAGACACAATATTCAAAACTAAAAAACAAAAACTGAAACTACCCTATTACAATAGACCTCTTTTTAGACTATTTTCAGAATATGTATACTCCAAAAATACTCTAAAAAGTACACACTATGACACTAAAAATTTAAACCAAAACTTGACACAATTTTATTGAAATAGTAAAAACGATAAACGTTTCGACGGTTTTCAGCAAAAAACCGACAAATCCTTTTCAGCCCTTCGACACATGACACCGCTTCGCACCTCCGAGCGCCAGCAAGCCACTTCCTCTCTTGATCCCCTAGAGCCGCGTGAATGCTTGTCCTAGCCTCCCTCTTGTGAACATGGTCAACACGTCGTCGCAGTCAATCGTCCGTCCGAGTCTCGCTCCATCTCTTCGTGCACTCTTGAGATCTTCTCCAACTTCGCTCGGCCTCCCTCATCCTCTGGCATCAAGCTCCCCGCTCGACCCTTGATCACCTGCCGTCGACAGTCAGTCAACATCTCCTCCCTGCACAAACAAGACAAGCCAAAACAAGAACGCGACGCACCGATGAAACCCTCGGCAGCCAAACCTCCATCTCACATTGAAACCCTCGACGCACTCAACCCACTCTCAACCACTCATCCGCTCAGATGCTCATCCTTGTCAATCACTCATCATACAGACCGAAACCACCCTTGGTTTCTCACAAGACCAATGTCTTAAGCTTCTGATGGTCCAGTTCTGGCCTAGGCTTGACTTGGTCGGCTAGCATAAGGTTGACATGCAAATAACCCCTAGCAAAAATTGAAAAAGGAAAAGAAAAGCCTGAAAATTAAAAAGATAACAAGTTTGCTGAATCTCTTTGTTCTGGACAATGCTTATCTTGGTAGATATCAGCTAACCTTTGCATCTCATGCTTTACTTTACTTGTCAACTAGAAAATGTGGTGATGCTTTTGTTTGCAAAAATCTAAAAATGTGTGCTAATGACTTTTCTTTGTGTTGGCGTAAAAGATTACGCTAACAGGTTTCTGTAGAAAAGAAACTAACAAACGAAGTGTTTGCGAAGCAAACTGTTCTAAGCCTCCGAAAGGATAATAGCTTAGAATAGTTCGAAAGTGTGTATTGAATCAATTGTAATCGGTCCCTATTACAGGGTGAAATGGGGGGTATTTATAGGCCTAAACATTAAGGAAAAGACCTATTTACCCCTCTATTACAACCGACATTAAGGAAACTATTCGGTTTCCTTAATAGGGCTAAAATGGTAAAGACTAATCTAATAGGATAGAAGATAAGTCTTCCATCTTAGCTGGCAGAAAAGATCCTGAAGGGCTTTAGTTCGAAGACATACTTCGAACTAGTGCTTGTCTTCGGGCTTCGAACGAGGTTCTGGGCATCTTTGAAGATGGTCTTCGGACAATCTTCGAAATGGTTGACTGCCTTTATGCTGCTTCGGCAATAACCCCGAAGATGAGATATTTTCCCCCAACAGTAGCCCCTCGAATACGCTTCTCCGTTTGACCTGTAACGTTAGGAGAGCAGTATACGGAAAGAAAAGATAACCAATCATAGGGGTTATTGGTTTTTATTTTATCTTCGAAATGCATGAAGATATGAACTTCGAATCAGTCGTAAGGTAATTACTTTTCGAACTATCTTAGAACTGACTCAGGAAGTTCGAAAGTCTTTTTAGACTTAGAAAAAATAGCCGTTAGCTCCTGTTTCTAACGGAAGTTATATGATGCGTTATTTCCGAAGGAAAATAACGGGCGGGAATGCGAAAAGGCAGAGCCCAAACGGTAACCAACGGAACGATTAGGCTATAAATAAGGAGCCCAAAACTTACCCGATTACCTTTTCACCGCTTTCTCTCAGTTAAAAACTTTTGAGCCCTTTGAGTTCTTGAGCCCTAGCTTTGAGTTCTTGAGCCCTAGCCTCCGTTCCCTCAGATCAATCCAGCAATCGCGATGGTGAAGACCAAGGGATCTGCGCCTCCTTCGGCCTTGGCTCGGCAACAGGCGGCCGCAGCAGCAGCAGCAGCAACATTGGCGGCGACACCCTCGATGCAGGCGGCAACATCCATGGCGGCAGGGGGGAGAAATCCCCAAATCCCCGATGACCAAGGTCTGTGCCCACCATCGACTAAATACTTGGATCAATCTTTTGAATTGGGGCCGTCTACCTGCAAGAAAGAATCTTTGGCAATCACAGCAGGGGGAAAGATTAGTGATGGGGTTATGATTCGGAAGCCGGGCAAAGAATCGATTCCATCACCAAGACCCGGAGAGGTTGTAGTGTTCGAAGCTTTTTTCGAAGCGGGCTTGGGCCTCCCTGCTGTGGATTTCTTGGCCGAAGTACTTGACCTGTTTCATGTAACCCTCCCCCAGCTATCTCCGAATGCCGTAGCTAGATTAGCTATCTTCGAGTGGGCACTGAGAGCCGAAGGTTGTGAGGGGAGGGCTGAAATCTTCACTGCGCTTCATAGAGCAACTTGTCAGCCGAAGACCTTCGTAGGCTCCGGAGGCGAGAAAGTGGTGGTTTCCTTCGGAAGCATCAATTTTAGGCTTCGTGATGAATATGCCCTGCAATTCCCTGCTAAGGCCATCAATGCTAGATGGTACACCGATTGGGTCCTAAGGTGGTTTTATGCCGAAGTTGGAGTGAGCAGTCCTCTGGCCGGTCCCCTCAAAGAAATCCAGTTCCGGAAGGAAGCCTTAGTGCAACCTGACGAAGGCCAGCTCGAAGCTCGCCTCAACTTGCTTCAGAAAATCAGCAGAAGGTTGAGCATGCGGGACTTAGCCGAAGAGTTCCTCGGACTGCAAATTCCTCCGTTGATGGCCAACTGGCCTATCGTCTTCGAGGATGACTCAGAAGGCGGTCTTCGCAAGATTAACTATACTTCGAGCCCTGCAGTTAACTTCAAAACCAACATGCATAGTACATATTTACTTCGAAGAAAGACTAACTCGAATTATTTTTAGCTTCTTCAGCCCCTATTACTTCAGAGCAAATTGTAAGGGCTTCGGAGAAGATTCTGGGCGCCCCAACTCCGTCGGAAAAAGAATGGCGAATCAAATTGGTCGGAAGTTGGGAACGATTTAACAGAGTATGGGGAATGTTGGAGTTAACTCCGCCCCCTCTGATGGACTGGGTGCCTCAAGAGAAAGGCCCCAAGAAAAGAGTAGCTGAAGTCGGAGCTTCCAGCTCCGCAAGGACTCCGGTGAAGAAAGTGGCTCGGAAGCCGAAGAACCTCGCACCTTTAGATCCTGTACCTTCGAGCTCAAGAGCTTCAATTTCTAGTTCTAAAGAAGACGAAGGTATATTTTTAATGAAATTGATTGAGGAAGATGCAGCTCAACAAAGTATTCACATTGAAGATACTGCAGGTATACCGGAGCCCCAAGCCAACATCGAAGAAGTAAGAGCTCCGGATACCCAGGAGGAACAAATCGAAGCCCCTATGGGTGTAGATGAGGCCGAAGTACCTGCGAACGTACCGGAGTCTGGAATAATGCTGATCAACCAATGACTTCGGTAGTTCAAGAAGATACAACTCAGGACGGAGTTCCTGTGGATGAAGATGGGGTCGAAGTCACTATGACTTCGATTCCTGAAGAAGTAACGGGGACTCTCTAGGACGATGCTCCTGCAGTCCAAGATTTAGCGGCTGATTCGGATGAGGACTACACTTTTGATCCTCCGATCAGTCCAGTACTCGATCTTCCAGAGAATGTCGAAGGTAAATTTTGCATAATTCTTATCAATTTTTGCAAAGTTATACAATGTATAATATTTCTGTTTTTGCAGAGCCTCCTGTTGTCGAAGTATCCCTCGAAGATGCAATTCAAAGACCTTCGACAACTTCGGAGCCACAACCGGAGGTTATTCTACCGGGGCCTGGAAGAGGAAAAAGACACATAGAGCCTCTCCCTGCTCAAGGATCGACTTCATCTGAGTCAACAGATGAAAGTGAATCGACTGAGGGGGGGCCATCTTCGGAAGTTCCAAGGGCCTCGGAAGAAATCTCTGGACCTTCGCTAAGCAGAGCTGATCAGAAGGCTTCAGTAATGCTTCCTCTCATAACTCCTTTTTTGGAGGAGAAAACCGGACTTGGGACTTTGGTTAAACCTTTGGGTCAAGCCAGTCGCAAAGTCGGGGAAACAGAATTGGTAGCCCTTTTAAGCAGAGCGAAGGGTTCGGAGCTTAACCTTGCTGTGGAAAGAGCAGCTTATCAGGTATAAAGCATCTTCGAACCAAATAGCAAATTATATATGAATAATTTCTTATTCCAGTTTTTCTTTTTTCTTAGCAAGCAGTCTTAGCCCGCGCTGCGGCTTTGTCGAACGAAAACGAAATTGCTCAACTTCGGGAAGAGAACGAAACTCTTCAAAGAAATTTTAACTTTTCCGAAGGTCGAGTAGCTCAGATGGACAATGTAATACTAGCAGAGCGAAGGGCTAGGCAAAGCTTGGAGGCTGCGAAGAAAGAGCTCGAAGCAGAAAGAATTGTGCTTCGAGCGGAGATTGAAAGACTGCGGACGGAGGATGCTGCCAAAGGATCTGAACTTGTAAGGCTACAAGAAGAAGCTGGCCAACTCCGGACTCAGAAGAATGCTTTGACTACGGAGAATGCTAGAATCTCCGGAGTTTTAGCAGAAACGACTTCGGTCAAGGATGCACTTAATGCGGAAAAGCTCAAGTCTGAGAAGGTGGCTTCGGAGGTCATCGAACAGATGCTAGGTGTCTTGGAGTACTTCGGTACTACTGGATCACTACCTTCGGATGACAATGTAACTCTGCTGCGCCGGCTAAAGAGGATCCAAGGAGCAGCGAAGCAAATGAAGACGGTAGGCATGCGTTATGGAGAACTCTCCGGACAAGTGTCTGCCCTTGGAATACTTCGTTACTACAAGGATTTGGGCCGAACAATCACTCCGAGCGTAGAGGGCTCCATCATCTTCGACGACGCGAGACTTTTGACTCCTTCCGAAGGTGTAGCTACTGCTTGGCGAGCCTTCCAAACTTCGTGGAGAGCCGAAGGTCGATCTGCGATCAAGGCTTGGATTGATGAAGGCCAACGCCAAAAGCAAGTTCGGAGTCAAGCTTCGAGCAGTCAGCCTCCTCCGAACCCGCAGGTGTAGGATTATTTAGGATTTTTTGATTATGTAAAGCTGATGCTTGTAAATATTTATCAATGAAAGTCTTGTTTGTCATATTTTTAGGCTTTGCCTCTTATGGAAGATATCGAAGTGTTAGAGCTTAACAGCGAACTTCGCTCACTGTGGAACACCTTCGAACTTCTAAAGAGTTATAAGCGTCCTCGATTCCTTATCCCTCGAGATGACTCCAGCGTTATTGCGCCCGAAGTAATCAAAGACGTATTGTCTTATATTAAAGAGGAGAATAAAGAGATTGACGCAAACACCTCGTCTTCTGAAGACACTAATTGGTCCGAGGACGAAGGTGAAGCCCAAAATAAGAGATCTGAAGATCTTAGAAGCTGGGAGAGAAGCCCCGAGCGGCTTCGAACTTGGGCCGAGCTTCAACAAGAACAGAAGGATTTTAGAGCTTCGAAGGGGAGGAAGAGAGTTAAACGTAAAGTTCTTAGAACTTCCGATGTTGGAACTAGTCGTTCCACCCCTAGCTCTCGGGACCGAAGAGGTCTCCGATTCCTTCTTGGTATAGATACCAATTTTTCATAATGTAATCTGTAAACACATTTGTTTCAATAATGAATGCCGATTTAAAATTGTCTCCATATTTACTAGCCCCTCTTTGGGTATAAGCAACTTCGAACTGTATTCAAAGATGGTTATGCGCAAAGAAAAAACTTCGGAGTACAATTTTTTGGGGGTTCGGAGCCCCTCTGTCATTTTAAAGATCTTTTGAAATCTTATGAAATGTCTTCGACCTTTGTAGTCAGAAGAATGGTAACTTGGTACCTTTGTTTGCTTCACGAAAGAAATCAATTGAGATATCTTTCAGGACACTTTAGTGTCTTAAAAAATTTGTCACTTTGGACGCATATGAACAGACATTCGAAGCTCATGGCTTAAATGCTGTTTTGCTTTAGCCACCTTCGGCTATTTTTGCAGAAGTCTACCAGCCGGAGCTTGGACTTCGCAGAAACTGTAGCCACCTTCGGCTATTTTTGCAGAAGTCTACCAGCCGGAGCTTGGACTTCGCAGAATTTGGCCACCTTCGGCTCTTTTTTGCAGAAGTCTACCAGCCGGAGCTTGGACTTCGCAGAAACTGTAGCCACCTTCGGCTATTTTTGCAGAAGTCTACCAGCCGGAGCTTGGACTTCGCAGAATTTGGCCACCTTCGGCTCTTTTTACGGATGTCTGCAAGCTGCAGCTTGGACTCCGCATATTTTGGCCACCTTCGGCTCTTTTTACGGAAGTCTACCAGCCGAAGCTTGGACTCCGTAGAATGTGGTATTGGCTCTTTTACGGATGCCTACAAGGTATCAGCTTGGGCTCCGGATGGATTTCAGCCACCACACCGGAGGCTTCGACTTTATGGGTACGAAGTCCGGAAATACAGCCCAGCTTGATGACACTTCCCTCTCGATCGACTTCCGTCCCAGCGCGTCCGCTCGGGAAACTAGGAGTGTCAAGGGGAAGGCAAACAACAGGGTGTATGCTTTATTAATTTAGAGGTGATTACAAGCGGATTACAAGGAGCCCTTATGCGAAGTATCGCTTTAGGTGCTCCGCATGCCAAGTATGTGCTAACTCTTCACCTTCTAAATTAGCTAATTTGAATGAACCAGGGCACCCTGAGCGGACAATTAGATATGGACCTTCCCATTTATTGCCTAACTTCCCTGGTGCTATAATGCTTCGTAGAACAAGATGACCCGGCCTTAACTCGCTGAGCTTAACCTTCGGGTCATACCAAGTCTTCGTCTGCTGATGATACTTTGATAAATTAGCTACAGCTCGAAGTCTTGTTTCTTCTGACAAATCTAACGAAGCTTGTCTTTCTTCTTCGATGTCTGGTTCGGTGCTGCGAAATGATCCCCCTTTGAGCTCCGTTGGAGTCATTGCTTCATCTCCGAATAGTAGTCTGAACGGAGTAAAACCTGTGGACCTTGTTTGCGTAGTCCGAATGGACCACAGAATCTTCGGAAGCTCTTCGGTCCACAGTCCCTTTGATAATCCTACTATTCTTCGATTTAGGCCTGATAAAATGTTTCCATTGGCTCGCTCAACGGCTCCATTCGACTGAGGATGTCTCACTGCAGCAAAACATAGTTGAATGCCTAGGTCTTCGCAAAACTTCCTAAGGGTTCTGCGTCGAACTGTGTTCCATTATCAACTGTGAGATATCTAGGCACTCTGAACCGGCAAATAATGTTCTTCCAAAAGAATTTCTGTACATTATTCGAAGTGATAGCTGTTAAGGGCTCTGCTTCTACCCACTTAGAAAAATATTCAATGGCTACCACTGCGAACTTCAGATTTCCCTTTGCTAACGGAAAGGGACCAATTAGATCCATACCCCATCTGGCCATAGGCCAAACCGGAGCAATGACTTGAAGAGCTGTTGGTGGGCGACGACTCCGTCGACCCATCCACTGGCATCCTTGACAAGTGCGGACCAAGCTCTCCGCATCAGCTGTTATTGTGGGCCAATAAAGCCCCTGGCGAAGTGTTTTTCCTGCCAGAGCTCTAGGGGCTAAATGACTTCCACAAAGGCCTTCGTGAATTTCTCGAAGAATTTCTTGGCCTTCGGCTTGAGATATACATCGGAGTAGAGGGGAACATACTCCGGCCTTGTATAATATACCGTTGATTAACTGATAGTTTCTTGCTCTGAGCTTTAATCTTGACAATTGGGGCTCTTCGGGCAAATTTGTTCCTCCTTGCAAGAGTTCTATGATCGAATCTTTCCAATCTGCACTAGGAATGCAGAGAATCTCTGCAGAGGCAATTTGTGGCACCGACGGTACATTGAGCTCCTCATAGAAAGCTTCGTCAGGCACATCCACAGCTCCGGCAGCAGCCTTCGCTAAAATGTCCGCTTGCACATTTTCAGCTCTTGGTATACTCCGAATGGAAATACCCTTGAAATGTGCTTCGATCTTGCGGATTTCTTCCAAGTACTTTGCAAGCTGTGGATGTCGGACTTGAAAACTTTTGTCTACATGCCCTGCTACTATCTGAGAATCTGTTTTTATAATTATCCTTGTAGCCCCTAGAGCACGTGCTTTCCGGAGTCCCAATAAAATTCCTTCATACTCCGCTATATTATTGGTAGACTTAAAGTTGAGTCTTGCGGAGTACATTGCTCTTTGCCCTGACGGTGAAATCAATACTGCCCCAATGCCTTCTCCGGATGCTTGGAAAGCCCCATCGGAGTAAATAGTCCAAACTCCGTCATCTGATTTCTCTGGAGTCAGCTTCGCAGGTGGAGTCCACTCTGCTACGAAGTCTGCTAGGACTTGAGATTTGATAGCTGTCCTTGCCAGGAAAGATATGCCGAAGGGTGCTAGTTCTACTGCCCACTTTCCAATCCTTCCAGTGGAATCTTTGCTTCGAAGCATATCTCCTAAAGGATACGAAGTTGGTACAATTACATTATGAGCCAAAAAATAATGTCTTAGCTTCCTCGAAGCCATTATCAGAGCATAAACGAACTTTTCAAGTTCGGAGTATCTTGTCTTCGCTCCTGACAATGCTTCGGATACAAAATAGACAGGATTTTGGACCAACTTCCCACTGATATCCGCTTCTCTGACAAGGACTGCGCTGACAGCTGAGCCTGTAGCTGCAAGATACAGAAGTAGGGTTTCGTCCGCAATAGGCACCGTAAGTGTAGCAAGATTGCTGAGATAATCTTTAATATCTTCGAAGCTTTTCTGACACTCCGGTGTCCATGCAAAATCTTCGGACCGTTTCAAAGCTTTAAAGATTGGCAAGCTCCTCTCCGCAGACCTTGATAAAAACCTGCTAAGTGCGGCCAGACGTCCGGTCAGCTTTTGCACTTGCTTTAAATTCTCCGGAGGAGCCATCTTCTGCAGCGCAGTTATTTGAGTAGGGCTAGCTTCAATTCCCCTGCTTGAAACTAAGTACCCTAACAACTTTCCAGCCTTAGCTCCGAATATACATTTTTCGGGGTTAAGACGGATCCCACATGCCCGAAGGCTATTGAATGTTTCTGCTAAGTCTAGGCTATGTTGGTGCTTTAAAGCACTCTTTATTACAATATCATCCATATAGGCCTCCACATTGCGGCCTAATTGATGACCTAGAGCCTTAGCAACTAATCTTGAAAAAGTAGCCCCGGCATTTCTTAGGCCGAAGGGCATCCTTACATAGCAGAAGACTCCCGAAGGAGTTACAAAGCTCGTCTTGATTTCATCTTCGCGCTTCAACCATATTTGGTGATAACCGGAATACGCGTCGAGGAAGCTTAGTAACTCCGAACCTGCAGTGGAGTCAACTAGTTGATCAATTCGGGGCATGGGGTAGGGGTCACGTGGGCACGCTTTATTCAAAGATGTGAAATCAATGCACATGCGCCACTTTCCGGAGGACTTCTTCCTGACGAAGACTGGGTTGGCTAACCATTCTGTATGGGCCACTTCTCTGATAATCCCAGCCTTCAACAGTTTTTCAACTTCGTCCTTAGCTAGAGCAGCTCTCTCTGCGGACATCTTCCGGAGCCCTTGTCGAACAGGCCGGGCCTTCGGGTTTACAAGCAAGCTGTGCTCAATAATATCCCGATCGACTCCGGTGATATCTTCGTCAGACCAAGCGAAGACATCCAAATTTTCTTCTACGACCTTTTCCAAGGAAGTTGCAACTTCGGGAGGTAAATCTTTACCAAATTGAAAAGTGTATTCTTTACCATCTTTGACAATGACCTTCGTTGCAATCTCTCCTTCGGGACTTGGTCTTGGAAAGGACTTCCTCGAAGCTTCGGAGGAGGCTGAAAAAATTTCTCCATTATCTTGGACACTGTTTACTTGCCTCGGATCAAGAGGAGGACCATGACCATATTCTGCCCTCCGAGCCATGGCTTGATCTCCGAAGATTGTCAGGACTCCTGCTTGTGTGGGCATCTTCATGCACAAGTAGTTGTGATGCGCCACAGCTCCGAACTGATTCAACATGCCCCGTCCGAAGATGACATTATAAGCATACGGGGCATCTACCACATCAAAGATAACTTCTTCAGTTCGGGCTAGTAAACCTTCTCCGAAGGTTACTTCCAGGCCTATCTGTCCGAGTGCATCAAGCGGAGGTCCTGCGAAGCCTTGCAGAGGACGAGCCGCTGGGAGGAGATGCTTCCGGGAAATGCATAACTGATCGAAGGCTTGTACAAATATGATATCTGCCGAGCTACCTCCGTCAATTAGCACCCTTCGGACTTCAGTCCCTGCAATATCAGCAGTAATAACCAATGGATCTGCATGCGGGAACTTGATACCAGCTGCATCCTCCGCAGAGAAAGATATAGGAACATGAGACCACTCCGGCATTGCAGCTGCAGATGACGAAGTCCCAATATGGCCTACTTCTCGAACGTACTCTCTTCGCTGTCTCTTGGACATGCCTCCGAGGGTACCTCCTCCGGAGATAGGGAGAACTACTCTCTTTCCCCTATCTTGCCCTTCTTCTTGCTTCGGAGGTGGCATAACATTGGCCACCGGAGGATGCCTTGCAGCATCAAAATTTTCTATCCGCGCCACAGCCTGGACCGGGTCCGGGCGCACTGCTGCTGCTGGACTTCGGTCGGTACTACCTCGACCCGAAGTTCTCTCCAAGTATTCTCCCCGAAGGGTAAGAATAGCCTTGCAGGTGTCAGTTGCATGGCTTCGATTCTCTCCATGAATACAGCAAAAAAGGGTCTGGCCTTTGCCAGCCGTTTTCCCTGGCGGCCTCCAGCCGCTGGACTTGTTCCCCGCAGACTGTGGAGCTCTTGGTGCAAACTTCTGTGGGGGTGCAATGTTTAAGACTTCAGAGCGAGGGTGCTTTTGCCCTCTTCTTCTATCATGTTGCACTTCGAAGACTGGTTCTTGCGGCTGTGCCGAAGTCTTCACCTCTGCTTTAACTTCTGTCAATACTGTCGAAGTAGCAGTAGTCCTTCGAAGCCAACCTTCTTCTGACTTCGAGTACTCCTCGAAGTACGACATCAGCTGTGATACTGTGGTGATGCTCTTCCGATGCAGTTTATCCAGAAGGCCTTTATGACTGACGCCTTCCCGAGCCGCATCAACCACTGAGGATGTAGACAGCCCCCGGATTTGCGACTTCGTGTGAGCGAAGCGCTTGAAGTACTGTCTCAATGTTTCTCCGGGGAGCTGCTTCACTTGGAAAAGGCTTCCTGTTGACATGGGGGGCACGAAGGTGCCCTGAAAGTTACTTATGAACTTCCTCTTCAACTGTGACCAGGAAATGATTGATCCTGGCTTTAAAGACCAGAACCATCTCAACGCCACTCCTTGAAGAGCTAATGGGAAGCACTTCGCCATAGTCTCTCTGTCTCCGCCGCTAGCCTCAATCGCTAGGGCATAAGAACGCGCAAACTCACTGGGATCTTCGTCTCCGGCATACTTGCAAAGCTTCGAAGTTTTGAACTTCGGATTGAAGCGGACCTTCTGAAGCTCAGGATGCAACGGAGATTCATTGTCGTAAGAGGCATTCTCCGGAGCTTCGGGATAATCAAGATCGTCGTCTTCGGGCACTTCGGGGATAGCTGGGGTGGCTTGAGAGCGAAGTCTGTTTGCAGCCTCTTATCGCCACCTCGCTACCTCCGCCTGAAGATTGGCCATTTGAGTGGCCATGTCTCCAAGGCTATCTTCATCTCCTCCGGAAGGACCTTCCGGGTCTTGAGAACTGGTATGATCAGTTCGAATCGGAATAGAGGGTGGCGGAGTGGCTCCGGGCGGTCGGAGTATGGAAGGGGTTGGCGGAGAGGTTTCGTATCCTCGAGGGATAGAAGCCCCTTGCGGAGTTTGAGGTGGAGGGATAGTCGAAGACCCTCCGACTTCAACCGTGTCGAAAGGTATCTCTCCGGAGATCCGAGAGGACCTCCGAGTGGGATTGCGAGGTGCGCTCCGCTTAGGAGGCATGATGTAAGAAGTTGGTAGAGAACGAAGTTTTTTGGACTAGGTTCCCCACGGACGGCGCCAACTGTTGGCGTAAAAGATTACGCTAACAGGTTTCTGTAGAAAAGAAACTAACAAACGAAGTGTTTGCGAAGCAAACTGTTCTAAGCCTCCGAAAGGATAATAGCTTAGAATAGTTCGAAAGTGTGTATTGAATCAATTGTAATCGGTCCCTATTACAGGGTGAAATGGGGGGTATTTATAGGCCTAAACATTAAGGAAAAGACCTATTTACCCCTCTATTACAACCGACATTAAGGAAACTATTCGGTTTCCTTAATAGGGCTAAAATGGTAAAGACTAATCTAATAGGATAGAAGATAAGTCTTCCATCTTAGCTCGCAGAAAAGATCCTGAAGGGCTTTAGTTCGAAGACATACTTCGAACTAGTGCTTGTCTTCGGGCTTCGAACGAGGTTCTGGGCATCTTCGAAGATGGTCTTCGGACAATCTTCGAAATGGTTGACTGCCTTTATGCTGCTTCGGCAATAACCCCGAAGATGAGATATTTTCCCCCAACACTTTGGATATCATCTGTTGCACTGATCATGCCATGTATTTTAGACAGTATTTCTTTTGCTATACTTGCTAGATGGTGTAATTGCAGTCAATCATATCTGAGAAGCATGCTTTTACACTCTACCTGCACCTCAGTTGCATTCATTGCATATTTTGAGGGGGGCTGCATTTTAGGGGGAGTTTGAGTCTGTCTCTTTTGAGTGCATTTAGTCTCACTTGATGAGTCCAATTGTCAACAAGGGGGAGAAATTTGGGTTACTTGATCTTTTAGAAGAGTTTAGGGGGAGTTTTGGCTTTCTCTAGGATTTGTTTCGGGGGGAGTTTTAGTCTCTTTGCCCTTACTCTTTGGATATCCTTATTGATAGTTCTGAGATTGCACTCGTTTGAGTTTTTTATTTTTGTTTAACCATAATGAATATTTTCTAGTTTTTGTTCGGCTTTTGGTCATTAGGGTTAAACCTTTTACTTTATCTTCTTCTTTCTGTCTTCTTGTGTTTTGTTTTCGTGTTTCCACATGTGTTTGCGGGTTCTAAAGAGCTGATGAAGAGGATGTTGACAATGCACTCATCAAGGGGGAGATTGAGGAGCCATTGTGAGGATCATGGGCCTCATGGCTCTAGATGTGATGAGTGATTGTCAACGAAAGTCAAAGAGAAGACAAAGAGAAGATGAGACCTGTCGTGTTTGGGCCGCGTGTGTCTCAGGTACACGGGCGGCGAGCGACTGCCGGGCAGAGGGGCCGTGGAGTCAGACTGGCCCAATCCGAGTACATGGGCTAAGAGTGGTAGGAGATCTACTGGTCTGTTGACCGGTATTGACTCATGTACATGGGCGGCGAGCGATTGCCGGGCTGAGGGAGCCGAGGAATCGGGCTAGCCCAATCCGGGTACCCGGTGTGAAGACGGTGGACGCTTTGTCGGTTTTGGTGCAAAACTGATGACCGCTGATCTTGGATCGTACCGTTCTGAGGCGAAGTCGTAGCTGCTACGAAAGCTCCACATCAGGACAAGTTATCTTTATTTAGGATTTTACTATTTTGCCTTTTAGCCCCACAGTCTGTATTAGTCGAGTCTGTAAAAATCCTAAGGGCACGCTTGTCTTTTCAGTTTATTTTTGCGTCTGTGTAATTTAACCTAGGGGTAAATCTATCTTTTCCATTCCTATTGGGCTGCCTATAAATAGGCCCCAATCCCCTAGGGTTAGGGTTAACTCACCTAATGCAAATCTGAGTTCATTTTTCCCACTGTTTTTTCACCGCCGCAATCCTCTATCTCCGGCCAAACTTCTATCGTGCCGCCAATGATTTTTCCCGTGCGTTGCTTCGCTGGCAAGAGCACGCAGGCGCACGGCAGGATCTAGCGATGGAGACTTCATGGTGTGTGGCAGCAAGCCGCTGCAGCCAGGCGGTGTGGGACTCAAGGCGCTAGGTGTGTGCGAGTGTCAGAGCAGGCATGCTCAGCGCATGGCTTGTGAGGCAGTGAAGGCAATGCTTCCAGCTTCCCTAAAGCAGCTGCAGCATCTGGTCTTCTCAGCTACAGGCACGTGATGCAGGCAGGGGAACCAAAGTCGTGCGGTGCGAGCGGTGTGCTGAGCACCAAGAGCGGACCGGCTGAGGCGAGCACTGTGCTCGGCACGTGGAGGCAGGATCTCTGGCGGGGCACTCGGCGGCTGGAGGAAGCAGCACAACACGCAACCATACTATTCAACGAAACGCACACAGGATACAACCATTCTACAGTAAACTTTTATGTTCCTCGTTTTGCGTGTTTTTGCTTTGATTTTCTAGATAGATAATTTTACTGCCAGTACTTCACTTCCGGACTGTGCACACCATTTTGGTTCACTGCTATTAGATGATTTAAATAGTGTGCTTGGTCATATTCATGAACTGTCTGTAATTCAGAAATCATATGTATGCACTTGATTGATAATCACTAATGTTGTGAGACATTTGTGGACTGCCTGTGTATTGTGAATGATTTGGACATGCTTGATGGATTATCAGTATTTTTGATAAATTATTTGTAGAACTATCATTTGTCCTATGATTTAACTTGATCTACCTTTAAGCATTGTGTTGGTGTCTTTTCGACTAGGGCACCGGTCGTTTTTAGGCTAGATTATTTTTAGTACCTATGATCTGTTTTGCTTCTACTGATTGTTTGTTGAGGTGCGTTGGGTGTTGGGAGAAGGCCATTGATTCAAAAGAATTTTTTTAGGTGCCCATTCACCCCCCCTCTGGTCGCTGCTTTCGGTCCTACAGTTGGCCGATGAGTCTATATCAAGGCAGGTCGTGAAGAAAATGTCAAGCAAGGAAAGACTCATTGAACCATGACAAAGGAGAAAAGAATTTAAGGCATCAGACCAAAAATAACAAGTGGCGGCCAGCATTGGCTATTTTTTGGTATGGCTCGGCAAGGGAAAGGCCGATACAATGGCCGATGTCAATTTCCTCCCAGTTTGGAAGGTAGGGTGGGAAAAAAACCGAGACCGAAAACCAAACCCGAAAAACCCGAGACCAAATCCGAAAAAAACAAAACTGAATTATTTAGGCCCGGTTTTGGTTTTAGGAACCATAAAACTGAATTATTTTCGGGTATTTTGGGTATTAATTGTAGAAAACCGATTTGGCGCGAAGACCAAATAGTGCCAATAAAAACTTATTGCATTTGTACTTTGGAGCATGGAGGGTTGGAGCCTAGAGGTTGGGTGTTGTTTGTTGCCTGTTGGGAGTCTTGGGACCGAACTGAAGTGCCCTGCCTGATTAGGTTTCCCTGTGTGCCTCCGAGCTCTGAAGCCCCAACAATTCCCCAAACGGTACAAATGCCCGAAGGCTGAAGCGGCGGAGCCCCGAATCCCCAATTGTGACTCCGCATCTCCACCCTCCTAGTCCCCAAACCAATCTCCCCTCTCACTGGAGTGCTAGACAAAGTAACCAACAGCGGCGGTGATGGGTCGGCAGCAGGAGTAGCAACTTGCTAGTGAGTAGCATTCTTCATTGTTTCGTTGTACGCATATGAAATTTGACATGGAAGCATTCCAGTATCTTTTGGCCATTAAAGTTCCCGAATGACTAGTGTTTGTATTTTGTAATCACGGTATGTGAAATGATGCATTGTGTTTCCTAACATCTTACTTTGTTGTGCAGAACGTCCATTTTGAAACGTTGTTCTGAATTTTGGTCTGAATTTTTCTCTGGACCGAAATAACCGAACCGAATATTTTTTGGGTAATTCGGTTCTTGACATTGAAAAACAGAAATTTTAGAAGACCGAAAAAACCGAACCAAAATTGCGGTCTAGACCAAATGTCCACCCCTATTGGTAGGAGGTAGATACCCTAATGTACCAATCATGCTAGCCGGGGAGAGGAGGAAAGGGTTCAAAACTGGATTGCCAGACTGAAGATAGCATAGAAGAGAACTTAAAAGGGATTCGGCAGGATTCGGCATTGATAAAGTCTGTAGGATTCTTCTGTGCCATTACAATTTTTATGGTTTGCCAATATGCCATTGGTGTGTCAATGACAAATAGGGGCCACCACAGTCACTGACAGTGACACGTAGGCAATTCTTGAAAATTATAATGGCATGTGAGTAATTTTCCCCTGTAGGATCGGGATTACCTATAGGGCCTAAGAATAAGCAAGATGGATGAGTGCCAATGGGAATCAAAACCTGGTTCTGCAGATTCTACAAAAAAAGTAAAAGAAGCAAATAAATGAAAATGGCGAATAGTGATCAAAAGCGGTGGACAAATCAAGGGTCGAAGAACAATGAAGAGAGAAGGATGTTGAAGACTGACCTCAGGGATTGTGTCGATCGTGGACATCTCTGGTGTTGTCGGCATGCGGGTCACCGGTTTATCTCCGTGTATTAGCAAGGTCTAAGGCTGCATCAGCTTGATCTTAGATTGACGTGATTTAGGTGTGGTAGTTTGAGGCTTCATCGGTTGAGTACGACATCTCTTTCTATTTTACTTCTTTCATGTTGTATACTGTTCATATAAATAAAGCATGCCTAATACTTTGAAGTATTATTAAGTTCATCATGGCTAACTACTATCTTGGTTAGGTTCAATCTTGTTATTGTGATGATTTTGATACTGTAGACATGTTATCTGGCATGTTTTATTTATTTCTATTGGAGTACAAGCCGATAGGTTATCTTCAATTCAGGGTCATATTTTATCCACTATCGAGGGATGCTCATCGGCCGATACACGTAAATTACCTATCCCATCTGCCAATGGCGCATTGAATCCAATCACTCTGCCTTGATAATCAGCCTTGTAGCCGATCGGAGTTATTCGTTCATGATCATTATATCCTTACCACAGTCATCGGCTTGGTAGCCGATAGGCTTTGCTACTAATGATATTTCCTCTGTTTCCTTATCAGTTGCAGGGTCAAACTGATTGACACGTCTTGAAACTTTTTTCTAAGATTATAGGACTTGCACTGGAGTTGGCGTAGAGCTTTGGATGCTTCTCCAACGACAAGAGTCTCATACGATGTGATTAGCAAAGCGTTGCTTACCTATGTCACCTAGCTTCTAGCAGTGATGCCAAAGCTCACTAGGAGTTGGAATGAATACGGATCTTGTGCCACTATTAGTCATTAGAGGGAAAATGTCTAGTTTTAAAATAGTGGAACATCTTTTATTGGATAGAAGATAAACATTGCATAGTGCTAAACCTTGCATTTAATCTTTTGTAGATCATGGCACCAACTGTTAAGAACAATGTACTCTTTATTTTGCGATCTATTCTTTTTGGAAAAATTATTATTGATTGGTTTAGAAACTTAAGAAGTGTTCTCGAGCAAAAGGAAAAGGAAAATGTGCTAGAGGAGTCCAATCATGATGAACTAATTGATCGGAGGGCTTGTGAGAAGCACTCGAATGAGTCACTTAATGTAAGTTGTCTCATACTTACCTGTTTGTCCTTTGAGCTTTGGAAGCAAGATGAGAACAAGGATGTCCTGTTGACGCCGAGATTTGGTAAAAGCCTAGGGCCACAAAAGATGTCGCACGGTAAATAGAAGTCAAAGAGGTCCGGTCAAAGAAGTCCATCCATGACGTGTAACATGACCTTATATGAAGAAGCCGATGGAGTTAAAAGTGAGAAGATAAAGATTATCTACAATCGGTTAGGATAGATTACTTCAACGGCAAGTCGCTGGTATATAAATATGTATCCCTTAGTTAGGTCAAAACACACACAACCCTGTCAAACAACTCTTCGGCGCAGCGCCACCATTTTCTTTTCAAGGTTAATCCCGGTGGGATTTGGCACTCGGAGTTGGGCTGCATCGTGCCGATCTCCGGTGAAGAGGTGAGTCCCGCCACCCCGACGATCGTATCGACTAGGTCAGTGTCCTCACGGCTGCATAAATTTGATATCTTGAGGCATCGACTGGAATAGTATGATTGTCTAGGTCTAAGGCTACATCAGTTTGATCTCTTAGATTGATGTGATTTAGGCGTGGTAGTCTGAGGCTTCATCGGTTAGGTCTGACCTATCTTTCTATTGTATCTTCTTCATATTGTATACCGTTCATCTATATAAAGTGTGTCCAATAGTTTGAAGTATTGTTAAGTTCATCGTGAGTAGCTACTCTCTTGGTTAGGTCCAATCTTGTATTATGATGATTTTCATGATATAGACATGTTATCTGGCATGTTTTATTTATTTATGTCAGAGTACAAGCCGATAGGTTAGGTAGCAGATGGTGATAGGCCCGGAAGGCTAGAAGGATGAAAGAAGCACTGTGCGCAGAGGGCGTAAAAGAGAGAAAAGGTGGTCAGTGGCTCCTTATAGGGAGAAAAGAGACCCCTCGACATCCGAGTCGAGCCGATCCTAGTAGATCTGGTGGGACTGCTTCTAATGTTCAGCGAAAGATAATATTCGGTTTAAAGAGTACCGATACAAAACTATGTGGGATGAAGCCTAGTCCAACGCCACCATAAAGAGAAGTAAATATGTCGGTCCAAGCAACATCCATCACAGGTGTGAATGGCTGAAGAAGAGGAGGAGGCAGGAAGGAAGGAAAAGTTATATGGTGCCGAGACCTAGTGTGAATTTATAAAGTATTAGACGTTAAAGGGTTTCGACTGCAATTAATAAATGTGAAAAGAAGAGGCAAAAAAGAAGATGATGAAGTGAAGCCTATTCCTTGCGTTTTATAGTATTAGAAGATGAAGGCTTTTGGCTACTAGCAGTAAATTTGAGAAGTCGTTACAGAAAAAATTTGAAAGGATGTGATGGCATATGGGTGATCATGACCGATAATTTCAAAGAATTGGTTACCCCTTAATGCTGCAAAAATAGGGGGCATGTGTTGACGCCAAGATTTGGTAAAAGTCCAGGACCCACTAGGGATGTCGTATGGTTAACGGAACTCAAAGAGGTCTGGTCAAAGATGGTCAAAGAAGTTCATCCATGCTGTTACAACGTGACCAGATGTAGAGAAGCTGATGGAGATAAAAGTGAGAAGATAAAGGTGATCTAGAATCAGTTAAGATAGATTACTTGGATGAAAAGTCTCTGGACTATAAATATGTATCCCTTAGTTAGATTAAACACACAACTTTGTCAAACAACTCTTCGGCGCATCGCCACCCTTGTCTTCCTAAGGTTAATCCCGGTGGGATTCAGCACTCAGAGTCGGGCTGCTTCGTTCCAATCTCCTACGAAGAGGTGAGTCCCGCCACCCCCGACAATCGTATTGACTAGGTCAGTGTCCTCATGGTTGCATCAAGTTGATCTCCGGAGGCATCGGCTGAAACAATACGATCGCCAGTTTATCTCGATGTATTGGCTAGGTCTAAGGCTGCATCAGTTTGATCTCTCAGATTGATGTGATTTGGGTGTGGTAGTATGAGGCTTCATCGGTTAGGTCTGACATCTCTTTCTATTGTATCTTCTTCATGTTGTATATCATTCATCTAAATAAAGTGTGTCTGATACTTTGAAGTATTGTTAAGTTCATCGTGACTAGATACTATCTTGGTTAAGTCCAATCTTGTTATTGTAATGATTTTAATGATATCGACATGTTATCTGGCATGTTTTAGTTATTTCTATCGGAGTACAAGTCGATAGATTATTGTTGACACAAAAACATGCCCCCGCACTTGGGTCAGTTTAATGATCCAAAAGTGCACGGATACTTAGGGACAATCCTAAGCGTGACATGGCACCGACGTCGCGTTCCGACTACCCTTAATAGTGATAAGGGGGGTGGAGTCGCCAGGCAACCAGATTACACAAAATAATCCAATTAGCCAAAAGAAATAGATTAAACATAGTAAAATCAACAAACCAGTCGGAGCCTCGCCTGGTTCGAAGTCTGATGCGAAGGGGTCACCGAAGTGTACCTTTAGCGTCTGGTGCAAAGTGCTCCACCGAAGGGTGCTTCGGCGTTTGGACTGATCCGGCCGAAGATAGACTCCGAACGGATCTGGACGCGATGATCGCCTCCGAACAGCAGGGTTCGGCG
This sequence comes from Zizania palustris, assembly GCA_019279435.1. NCBI lineage: Eukaryota > Viridiplantae > Streptophyta > Magnoliopsida > Poales > Poaceae > Zizania > Zizania palustris. The sequence goes on from JAAALK010000081.1 coordinate 45,701,364, forward strand.
TGAGATCTCCGATACAGCAAACTACGGAATAATGACGCGAGGGCCACACGCGAGTGCAACTTCGTCCGGTGCGGAGTATGGTCATGGCGAAGCCTGTTGCGACGAAGTATGCTGGCGAAGCCTGCTGTCGGAGCCTGCAGTCCCGCCGAAGGGTGTCCTGGGGACCTCTGAAACCGATCTCTCAGCTCGGGACACCTCCGACGAAGTGGCTCCGAACGTGCGAACCTGCAACAAAAGAGTGCGAAGTACCAATTCGGCCTGAGTACCGAATTTTGCTAAGTGTTGCACTAGTAGCGAAGGTAGCAATCTATTACGCAAATTAGCGGATACTTCACAGGTGAAGTAACAAGGCGATAGCAATCTATTACGTAGATTAACATATACTTCACAGGCGAAGTAACAAGGGTTACCACTATTTCGTAGCGGCCGACAGAGGGCTTCTAGGCAAACCCACAAAGAGGTACAGGAAAATAAAGGTAAAGTAAATATGATCAAAGCATTGGCTTTGGTTTGGTTTGAGTTGGGGGGTTCTCCACGTCGGCCATGCCTCTCTATTTATAGGTGGTTAACTCCTAATCTAATCTGCTATTAATCTGGCCAGATAGATATAGAGATTGAGCCGGTGAGGCAAACAACTCTATCTCTGCCGAGGTGGGCTTCGGCCAGGCCCGTCGAGGCCTGCTCCTTGGGCCGAAGCTTTGGTAGCGTGGGCCTCCGAAGGCTTCCAAAGCTTCGGCATCATGGGCCTCCGAAGGCTTCCTGGCCAAAGCCCATGGGCTGGCTAGAGGCTTTCGGAGACCATAGCTCAATGGACTTCGGCCCTATAGGGCTTCGGACAGACCCTGGACATGTGTACTTTTGGCCCAAATCACCAAAACTTGATATTTTGACAATCTAGCCATTAATGCCATTTTTTTCAATCAACACATGCCCCCTGCCTTTTAGTGAACTAGTGAACTAAAAGCACAATGAGCTGAAGACGATACCATCCATATCGGCTTTTTGACACTTTTTTGATGTTTGCCACACACTTGGGAAATACCTTTTCAAGTATCTACCATTCAAAGCTCTTCGAAACCGCTCTCCCTGCAGGGATTCCAACATGTATGCATTGCAGGGAGCGATTTCTGCTATCTTAAAAGGACCTTCCCAACTAGGTGACCATTTGCCAAATTTGGGACTCTTCGTGCCTAAAGGCAAAATCGTTTTCCATACCAAGTCTCCTATTTGAAACGATTTTGGTTTAACCTTCTTATTATAGGCTTTAGCTACTCTCTTCTTGTCTACTTCTATGGTTTCTAAAGCCCTTATTCTCTTGTCGGTCACTTCCTCTAGATTATCTTTCAGAAGAGCCTCATACTCCTTGACTGATAAGCCGTCTTGCTTTAACACTCTTAAGGAGCCAAGATCTACTTCTACAGGCAGAACGGCCTCTTGTCCATATACCAACTCATATGGACTGACCTGGGTGGCACCGTGCTTTGCAATCCTACAAGCCCATAACGCCTCGGAAAGCACTTCATGCCACCTTTTAGGAAACTCTACAATTTTCTTCTTAATAAGCTTAATCACGGTTTTATTACTAGACTCAGCCTGACCATTGGCCTGAGCATAGTAAGGTGAAGAGTTTATCAACTTAATACCATAGTATTCGGTGAAGTCCCTTACTTCTCTAGAAACAAATGAACTACCTTGATCTGTAGTAAGAGTTTGGGGAATGCCGAATCTATGTACGATGTGCTTTAAAATAAAATCATGTACCTCGTTGTGAGTCAAGTTCTTGAGAGGCACGGCCTCGGTCCATTTGGTGAAGTAATCAGTCGCCATCAACATGAACCGATGCCCCTTTGAGGAAGGAGGGGCCGATGAAGTCTTAACCCCAACCTCGAAACGGCCATGGCTTGACAATAGGATTGAGCAATGAGGCAGGAGCTAACTGGATGTTGCCAAACCTCTGACATGCATCACACCCTCTGTAGTACTAGAAACAATCTTCAGTCATAGTCGGCCAATAAAAACCCGCTCTTTTGAGCATCCAACTCATCTTTTGGGCCGACTGATGAGTGCCGCAAAGCCCCTCATGGACTTCTCCTGTAGCCACCTGGGACTGCTCATGGTCTAAACTCTTCAATAGCACTCCGTCGATGGTTCGGCGATCAATGTGTCGTTTACCAACACGAATTTAAACGCTTGTCGCCGAACCTTCCGATCAACCCTTCGGCTAGGGTCTCTCAAATACTGGACAATTGGGACTCTCCAATCACCCTTACAGGTTTCAGAGGGCCTTGCTGGTCCACCTTCTGAAAAAACCTCTAAAACACTGACTCCGGGGTGCTCCCGAGCCATTCCAGCTCCTGCCGAAGCCTAGCCAAAGTGGCCATTCGGAGTGTGCTGGGCCGAAGCTCTTCGGAGGGTTCGGACTCCGGGGAGTCTTCTCCGCCCAGGAGGCTTCGCACTATGGGCTCCGGCGTACCAGATCCTTTGATCGGCAGAGCACTCCGATCTAGGGGCTTCGGCGTGCGGTGGCCTTCGGCGACCCGAGGGGTTCGACCCGAGGAGTGCGCTTGCCCACCTTTACTAGCTTCAGCAGTTGAACTAAACACCGACTTCTCCAATACATAAAATTTCCCTCTCCTAACTTGGTAGCAAGATGCTTGCTGAGCCAAATCATTGGCGACTGAATTGGCTTCTCTTGGCACGTGAGATATTTTGAAATCATCAAAAGTAGCAACTATGTCTAGACATTTGTCCAAGTAGCTATTCAGCAAGCCATTAAAGCATTGAGCATTCTTAGCTACTTGTTGTACTACTAATAACGAATCACCATACGCGTGAACATGTTTAGCGCCTACAGACTCTAGTAGTTCAAGACCTAGCAACAAAGCCTCGTATTCGGCTTGGTTATTAGTGGAAGAGAACTCTAGTCGGGCCGAGGTTTCAAAACGCATACCATTAGGTGATACGAGAACCACACCAATACCTTGGCCACTCTTGCAAGCCGAATCATCAAAATAGATTTTCCATGGTACCACCTCAACTAGAGCAATAGCATCACTCCAGCTAACATCTATGGGATGATCAACTATAAAGTTGGCTACGACTTGGCCTTTCATCGCTCTTAGGGGCTCGTAGGCCAAATCGTACTCAATGAACGCGTAAGCCCATTTTCCGATTCTTCCACTTAGAATCGACTTTTGTAACATGTGTTTTATAACATCGGTTTGGCAAACGACAACACATGTAGTGGGGATAAGATAGTGGCGTAACTTAGTGCACGTGTAATAAAGTGATAAACACAATCGTTCCACATACGCGTACCAGGTTTCGGCGTCCAGCAGGCAGCGACTCAAGAATGTGATGATGTACTCCTTCCCTTCTACCTCCTGGGTTAGCATGGCCCCAATCACGCCATCTTCGGCAGCGATGTATAGCCGAAACGGAATCTCGGCCTTGGGTGCTCTCACCACAGGCGGTGATGACAAGCACTCCTTGATATTTTTTAAAGCACTTTGTTGGCTTGCCCCCCAAGTGAACTCAGCTTCGTTTTTTAGCCGGAGTATGGGGACAAAGGCATCAATCTTGCCGGACAAGTTGGATATAAAGCGACGCAAATAGTTCAACTTTCCTAGCAACTTTTGTACATCCCTTTTGCATGTCGGCGCTGCAATGTTTCTAATCTTTTCAAGTCTTTTGGGATCGATTTCGATGCCTCTCTCCTGAATCATGAAACCTAAGAACTTACCTGCCGACACGCCAAAAGCACACTTAAGCGGGTTCATTTTCAACCCATACTGTCACATCGTATCGAAAGCAACCTTCAAATCGGCTAAATGGTTTCCCATAGCGTCCGATTTGACCACAACATCATCGATGTAAACTTCTAACATGACTCCTAACAAGTCATGAAAGATCAAATTCATAGCGCGCTGATATGTGGCGCCGGCATTTTTCAAACCAAAAGTCATGACAACCCATTCGAACAAATCGACAAAACTAGGGCATTGAAAGGCAGTCTTGTAGACGTCCTCTTTGGCCATAAAGATTTGATTATAACCAGCATTGCCATCAAGAAAACTTAGTACCTTGTGTCCTGAAGCATCGTTGATCAGCATGTCGGCTATCGGCATTGGATACTCATCCTTCTGAGTGGCTCTATTTAGATCCCGGAAATCAATGCATACCCGTATCTTGCCGCTCCCTTTCTTCTCTACAGGCACAATGTTAGCAACCCATTCCGCGTACCTGCATGGCCTAATAAATTCAGCCTTGAGTAGTCGTTCCACTTCTTCCTTAACTCAGTCATAGACAGCCGAATTAGAGCGACGGGGAGGATGCTTATAAGGCCTAAATCTGGACTTGATGGGCAGCTGATGCTCCACGAGCTCGCGGCTTAGTCCTGGCATCTCGCTATATTCCCATGTGAAACAATCGACATACGACCGAAGTAACTTTATTACTTCAGCCTTTTCATTGGGCTGTAAATGTTGGTTTACAAAAGTCGGCCTTGGGATTCTGCCATTACCTATATCAACTTCCTCCAAGGGATCGGCCGACGCAAAACCTTGCCCTAATTTCTCTACTTCGCTAAAGTACTTGATGGCTTCGGCAATACCGTCTTTATTAGACCGATACTGCTCCACACGAGACTTTAGCCAATCTAGATTATTCTTGCAAGACATGACTACTAATACAAAAATAGTCGTGCTACTCTAGCCGGCTTTACAGACACTAGTACAAACCATCCTCCGGATACACTAACAAAGTCATAATCTGAAAGATCTCTACCTGATAGACACTCTACTTTGTTATGGACGGCATTGACTGATACATCGACCAATGATACTTGGGCCGAAGTATCCGCGGGGATGACTTCTATCTCATCGCCGTCCCACTGTATCAGGCACTGGTGTAGAGTAGAAGGGATGCAACAGTTTGCGTGAATCCAGTCATGCCCGAGTAACACGCTATAGTTACCTTGTATGTCGACGATGAAGAACGCTGTTGCCAAAGTCTTGTTGCCCACCGTCAACTCCATAGAGAGTACTCCCTTGGCCTCGAAGCTCTCACCGTTGAAGTCGTTGAGCATCAAGTTAGTCTTCTTCAGGTCATCTTCATCCCTGCAAAGTTTTTTCAACAATGAATAAGGCATTAGGTTAACAGTGGCACCGCCATCGACGAGCATCCGGGAAATCGGCTTCCCATCGATGTGACCTCTGACATAGAGGGGCTTTAGATGGCGAGCCGAGTCCTCGGGCTTCTCGAAGATGGCGTTGCATAGACCGAGGTTCAATTGAGCGACCTCGGCCTCGTCCCGTGGTAGGGCGAACTCGGCAGGGAGTGTGACGATGTTGATGTCCATCACCTGGGGTGTGGGTCCCTCAGAGACGGGCGAGTAATCATCGTCGAGCATGTCATCATCGTCGTCGCTTGGACTAGGAGCTAGGTTGGTTATCTCAACCGGCTTCTCCCTCCATACTTGCTTCGTAGCTGGCCGAGGGTGGATTTCCTCGAAGATAGCGTCGCGCTCGGACTCAGCTTTCCTTTCGCGCATCTCCTGTGCCCGTAGCCTTTGTAGGCGTCTCTTCTGTGATTTGGACATGCCTGGAGGTGCCCAAGATGGCTGAGGCTTGGTGCCAGGCGCTACTGTTCGACTTCCATTAATTCTCGTCGAAGTGGCACTGCGCCCTTCGGCCTTGTGCACTTTGCGTTCGGAGGGGGCTTCGCTGCGAACCCCGTCGGATGGACTGGCCTCGTTCGGCCGATCGAACCAAGCTTCGGTGCAGGGCTCGGCCGAAGCATGGACTTACCTCCATCAGACCTCGGTGATAGAGTCTTCGAGATTGGGACTTCCTGAGACCCAACTCTGATGGTTATGGCTTCGAACTCCCTGACATCGGCCTCCGCGTGCTCGCACCCTTCGTCTTCGCTCTGCATGGTCCGATTTGGAGGCACCATGGATAGTCTGTGGACGATGCCCCCCTCCACTGCGTCTGTTTGCCCCTGCCATCCACAATACTCCGAAGGAAAATAAGGCATAGTGTTAGGCTGTGGAGGGTATCCTGTCCCGGATACGTATGGGGCCCACGGGGACCCCGCCCACTCATACGGCGGAGGCATTGGCGGCTCTAGTGGCCTCGCCCACTGTGAGCCGAACCCGTTACCTAGAGGGGGGTTCGGCCAAGTCGAAGGTATCTCGGACCACACCAGCGAAGGGTCATACCAGGCTGGGGGTATGTTCGGCCAGTGCGGGCCGAAGCCTCCCATCGGAGAAGTCCAACACAGTGCGGGGTTCGCCCATTGGGGGCCGAAGTTATTGCATGGGGGACCCGACCACTGGGGTTCGAAGTTGCCGTACGGGGGGTTCGGCCATTGTGGCTCAGAACCACCGTGCGGAGCATCAGGCCACCGTGGCCTGAAGCCTTCGTGCGGAGTGTTCTCCTGCTTTGGTCCGAAGCCACCCTTCGAGGGTCTTAGACCCTTCGGCTTTTTTAACTTAGCGTGTGGACCTGCTTCCTTGGTCCTCCTATGATGTTTGTTCAACAGCATGTCATATGTTATCTTCGGCCTCTTGCGAGCCTTAGCCGAAGGGGTATCAGTGTTCTGTTTCCACACTCCTACCTCGAGGTTCTTTGGTACGAGTGTGCGAGTGCGTGGTTCTCCAACAATTACATCCTTCCCTTTAGCTGACTCGGCCTGTTCTGGCCAAATCAACACCTTCTTTTCACCGAGGTCGATGGCGTTGACTGGAAAAGGATCTTTATCTAGCTTCATATTCGGATCATGGTCTATCTTCAATCGTCCTTCTTCTATGGCCGATTGTATCTGTCATCGAAAAACATTGCAATCATTAGTATTATGCGAATGTGAGTCATGCCACTTACTGTATGGATGCTTCTTTAATTCATCAGCAGGTGGGATGACTTGACCCTTAGGTAACCTGAGAAGCTGACTTTTTAAGAGAAAATCAAATATTTTATCACACTTAGTTATATCGAACGAGTACTTGACCTCACTAAGTCTATTCTTTGTGGGGGATGGTCGTAACTCGGAGCAAGTGGCAGGTTTATTTTTAGTGTTCCAAACCCATTCGGCCACGTACATGTCGGTCGAATCCTCCTCCTCTGACTCTTCCTCATCAGAGCGTTCCATGATGTGGATTTCAGCTTTAGGCTTGCTAAACGTCTTAATAAACTTTTTATCTTTGGCTCGGCCTTCCTGGACCAGAGCCTGCTGTAAAACTTGGCTAACTTCTAAAAAGTTTTGGTTATCTAACCTCTCTTTAATTTTGGAACGCAACCTGTTAAAAGCTAATTCCACCAAGTCCCGTTCTGAGATATTAAGGCTAAAACATCGGTTTCTAGTATCCCTAAAACGCTTGATGTATTCAGAGACGCTCTCACTAGATTTTTGCTTAACCGATGTCAAATGTGAAAGCCTAAGTTCTGTTTCACCTGTGTATAAATAATCATGGAATTTCCACTCTAAATCGTCCCACGTGTGGATGGAGTTCGGCGGGAGCGCCGAAAACCAAGTGAAAGCGGTGCCGGATAGCGAGAGAGAAAATAGTCTAACCTTTAGAGCATCTATCCCACTAACTTCTCCACATTGCGCCAAAAATTGACTAACGTGCTCTAGTGTAGTCTTGCTACCCTCGCCATCAAATTTAGTGAACTCAGGCATTCTATAGCCGCGGGGGTAGGGTATTGTATCAAGATGGTCGGGGTATGGTTTACGGTAAACCCTAACCCGTCCCTTGGGCATGAAGCCGGCACACTCCCTAAATAGTGCGCGGACCCGCTCCTCTATATCATCTTGGTATGTTGCTTGCATGCGCCTCTCATGCGGGGGTGCGACACGCGGTGGGATGTCGGCTTGTCTGCCATGTGCTTCTTCCCTACGTGCTATTTGTACAACGTGCTCGTGTTCGGGCGTCTGCGCGTGTGGTGCGGGTAGCGCGGGTATTGGCGCAGGTGGCGGTGGATGGTATGTAGTATTACTTTAACCGTAGGTGTAATGATTGGTCTCGGCCATAAGTGGCAAGGCTGGAGATATGATTGTGCCAGTGCTGTCGTTAGTCCTACTGTATACGTGGTTTGTCGGAGGTGCGCTAGCAATAGGAACTAGGGGTACGGCCTCAATGAAGCCGAACCTTCTAAGAGTTGCCTCTACTTGGGAGCTGACTGCCGAATCTAAACGGTTGGCCAGCGAAGCGCTCACGGCTTGATCTACTGACGCGGCTATTTTTTGCTCAATTTCTAAAGAAGATAAGCGAGGCGATACAGGCGTTACCTGGACCTAAGCGAGGTCGGGGGTGACGATGTCGCGCTTGACGAAGCCTGCGCGTGTCTTGATGTAGCCCCCAAGCATCATGTCTTGGAGTGCCTTTAACTTCACCTCGGTCTCTGCTCGGTCTTCTACGGGGATATCTTCAAGTGTAGGTGACAATATGTTGCGGTTGTCGATATCCGCGCCTCCTATTGCGTCCATCGGTGGTGTAGACGTAGTAGTCGATGTAGATGTACCGGTGGCTGATGTAGATGTACTCATCATGTTGGCGTAGCCTTCCCCAGCAGAGTCGCCAAAAAGTGTGTTGACACAAAAACGTGCCCCCGCACTTGGGTCAGTTCGACGATCCAAAAGTGCACGAATACTTAGGGACAAGCCTAAGCGTGACGTGGCACCGACGTCGCGTTCCGACTACCCTTAATAGTGATAAGGGGGTGGAGTCGCTAGGCAACCATATTACACAAAATAATCCAATTAGCCGAAAGAAATAGATTAAATAGAATAAAATCAACAAGCCAGTCGGAGCCCCGCCTAGTTCGAAGTCTGATGCGAAGGGGTCACCGAAGTGTACCTTCAGCGTCTGGTGCGAAGTGCTCCACCGAAGGGTGCTTCGGCGTTCGGACTGATCCGGCCGAAGATAGACTCCGAACGGATCTGGACGCAATGATCGCCTCCGAACAGCAGGGTTCGGCGTGAGATCTCCGATACAACAAACTATGAAATAATGACGTGAGGGCCACACGCGAGTGCAACTTCATCCAGTGTGGAGTATGGTCGTGGCAAAGCCTATTGCGATGAAGTATGCTGGTGAAGCCTACTGTCGGAGCCTGCAGTCCCGCAGAAGGGTGTCCTAGGGACCTCCGAAACCGATCTCTCAGCTCCGGACACCTCCGATGAAGTGGCTCCAAATGTGCGAACCTGCAACAGAAGAGTGTGAAGTACCAATTCGGCCTGAGGACTGAATTTTGCTAAGTGTTGCACTAGTAGCGAAGGTAGCAATCTATTACGCAGATTAGCGGATACTTCACAGGCGAAGTAACAAGGCGATAGCAATCTATTACGTAGATTAACGGATACTTCACAAGCGAAGTAACAAGGGTTACCACTGTTCCGTAGCGGCCGATGGAGGGCTTCCAAGCAAACCCACGAAGAGGTACGGGAAAATAAAGGTAAAGTAAATACGATCAAAGCATTGGCTTTGGTTTGGTTTGAGTTGGGGGGGTTCTCCATGCCGTCCATGCCTCTCTATTTATAGGGGGTTAACTTCTAATCTAATCTGCTATTAATCCGGCCAGATAGAGATAGAGATTGAGCCAGTGACGCAAACAACTCTATCTCTGCTGAGGTGGGCTTCGGCCAGGCCCGTCGAGGCCTGCTCCTCGGGCCAAAGCTTCGGCAGCGTCGGCCTCCGAAGGCTTCCGAAGCTTCAGCATCGTGGGCCTCCGAAGGCTTCCTAGCCGAAGCCCATGGGCTGGCTAGAGGCTTTCGGAGCCCACAGCTCAATGGACTTCGGCCCTGTAGGGCTTCGGACAGACCCTGGACATGTGTACTTTCGGCCCAAATCTCCAAAACTTGATATTTTGACAATCTAGCCATTAATGCCATTTTTTTGCTATCAACAGTTATATTCAATTCAACGTCATATATTATATGCTATTAGGGAATGCTCATCGGCCCATATGCATGAACTGCTTATCTCATCGGCCGATGGCGCATTCGTTCTAATCGCTCTGCCTTGGTCATCAGCCTTGTGGTGGATCAGTGTTATCCACTCAAGACTATTCTGTCCTCACTCTAGTCATAGGCTTGGCAGCCAATCGGCTTTGCTACTAATAATATTTTATCTGTTTTCTTATCAGTTGTAGGCTCAAACTGATTGGCATGTCTTGAACCTTTTTTCTAAGATTATAGGACCTACACTAGAGTTAAGCAGATCTCCTAGGCCACGTGTGTGTCAAAGTGTGACCAAAAAAGACACTAACAGACACCAAGGCATTTTTGAAAGCCAAGCTCGAGCTAAGAGGTATGGTACCTCAGTGTCCTTGTTTGCCTACAAAACTGGTCATTGGTTCAGGAATTGCAAATTGAACTTGGAAGAAGTTTGGAAGAAAAATGTGTTGACACGGAAACGTGCCCCCGCACTTGGGTCAGTTCGACGATCCAAAAGTGCATGGATACTTAGGGACAGGCCTAAGCATGACGTGGCACCGACGTCGCGTTCCGACTACACTTAATAGTGATAAGGGGGTGGAGTCGCCAGGCAACTAGATTACACAAAATAATCCAATTAGCCGAAAAGATAGATTAAATAGAATAAAATCAACAAACCAGTCGGAGACCCGCTTGGTTCGAAGTCTAATGCGAAGGGTTCACCGAAGTGTACCTTCGGCGTCTGGTGTGAAGAGCTCCGCCGAAGGGTGCTTCGGCGTTCGGACTGACCCGGCCGAAGATAGACTCCGAACGGATCTGGACGCGATGATCACCTCCGAACAGCAGGGTTCGGCGTGAGATCTCCGATACAGCAAACTACGGAATAATGACGCGAGGGTCACGCGTGAGTGCAACTTCGTTCGGTGCGGAGTATGGTCGTGGTGAAGCCTGTTGCGATGAAGTATGCTGGCGAAGCCTGTTGTCAGAGCCTGCAGTCCCGCCGAAGGGTGTCCTGGGGACCTCCGAAACCGATCTCTCAGCTCCGAACACCTCCGACGAAGTGGCTCCGAACGTGCGAACCTGCAACAGAAGAGTGTGAAGTACCAATTCGGCCTGAGGACCAAATTTTGCTAAGTGTTGCACTAGTAGCGAAGGTAGCAATCTATTACGTAGATTAGCGGATACTTCACAAGCGAAGTAACAAGGCGATACCAATCTATTACGTAGATTAATGGATACTTCACAGGCGAAGTAACAAGGCGATAGCAATCTATTACGTAGATTAATGGATACTTCACAGGCAAAGTAACAAGGGTTACCACTATTTCGGAGTGGCCGGCGGAGGGCTTCCAGGCAAACCCACGAAGAGGTACAGGAAAATAAAGTTAAGGTAAATATGATTAAAGCATTGGCTTTTGTTTGGTTTGAGTTGGGGGGGTTCTCACGCCGGCCTTGCCTCTCTATTTATAGGGGTCTAATTCCTAATCTTATCTGCTATTAATCCGGCCAGATAGAGATAAAGATTGAGCTGGAAACGCATCCAATTCTATCTCTGCTGACGTGGGCTTCGGCCAGGCCCATCGAGGCCTGCTCCTCAGGCCGAAGCTTCGGTAGCGTGGGCTTTGGCCAGGCCCGTCAAGGCCTGCTCCTCGGGCCGAAGCTTCGGTAGCATGGGCTTCGGCCAGGCCCATCGAGGCTTGCTCCTTGGGCTGTAGCTTCGGTAGCGTGGGCTTCGGCCAGGCCCGTCGAGGCCTGCTCCTCGGGCCGAAGCTCCAGTAGCGTGGGCTTCGGCCAGGCCCGTCGAGGCTTGCTCCTCGGGCCAAAGCTTCGGTAGCGTGGGCCTCCGAAGGCTTCCGAAGCTTCGGCAGCGTGGGCCTCCGAAGGTTTCCTGGCCGAAGCCCATGGGCTGGCTAGAGGCTTTCGGAGCCCATAGCTCAATGGACTTTGGACCTGTAGGGCTTCGGACAGACCCTGGACATGTGTACTTTCGGCCCAAAGCACCAAAAATGGATATTTTGACAATCTAGCCATTAATGCCATTTTTTGCTATCAACACATGCCCCTTGCCTTTTAGTGAACTAGTGAACTAAAAGCACAACGAGCTGATGAAGACGATACCATCCATATTGGCTTTCCGACACTTTTGTGATGTTTGCCACAAACTTTTCATGTCGGCCTTGGGATGCTACCATCACCCATATCGATTTCCTTCAAGGGATCGGTCGACGCAAAACCTTGTCCTAATTTCTCTACTTCGCTAAAGTCCCCGATGGCCTCGTCAATACCGTCTTTACTAGACCGATATTGCTCCACACGAGACTTTAGCCAATCTAGATTGTTCTTGCTAGACATGACTATTAATACAAAAATAGTCGTGCTACTCCAGTCGGCTTTACATACACTGGTACAAACCGTCATCCGGATACACTAACAAAATAGTAATCCGAAAGATCTCTACCTGATAGACACTCTACTTTGTTATGGATGGCGTCAACCGACATATCGGCCAAGGCTACATGGGCCGAAGTATCCGCGGGGATGACCTCCACCTCATCGTCGTCCCACTGTATCAAGCACTGGTGTAGAGTAGAGGGAATGCAACAGTTTGTGTGAATCTAGTCATGTCCGAGTAATACGCTATAGTTACCTTGTACGTCGACGACGAAAATGTTGTTGGCAATGTCTTGCTGCACACCGTCAACTCCATAGAGAGTACTCCCTTGGCCGAGGAGCTCTCGCTGTTGAAGCCGTTGAGCATCAAATTGGTCTTCTTTAGGTCATCCTCATCCCTGCCAAGTTTCTTCAACAATGAATAAGGCATTAAGTTAACAGTGGTTCCGCCGTCGATGAGCATTCGGGAAATCGGCTTCCCGTCGATGTGACCTCTGACATAGAGGGGTTTTAGATGGCGAGCCGAGTCCTCGGGCTTCTCGAAGATGGCATTGTGTGGGCCGAGGTTCAATTGAGCAACCTCGGCCTCGTCCTGCGGTAGGGCAAACTCGACAGGTAACGTGACAATGTTGATATCCATCACCTCGGGTGTGGGCCCTTCAGATATGGGCGAGTAATCGTCGTCGAGCATGTCATCGTAGTCGCTCGGACTAGGATCCGAGTTGTTTATCTCAACCGGCTTCTCCCTCCATACCTGCTTCGTAGCTGGCCGAGGGAGGATTTCCTCAAAGATAGCGTCGCGCTCGGCCTCAGCTTTCTTCTCAAGTATCTCCTATGCCCATAGTCTTTGCAGGCATCTCTTCTGCGATTTGGACATGCCTGGAGGGGCCCAAGATGGTTGAGGTTTGGTACCGGGTGCTACTGTTTGACTTCTATTAATTCTGGCCGAAGTGGTACTGTGCCCTTCGGCCTTGGGCACCCTGTGTTCGAAGGGGGCTTCGCTGCGAATCCCATCAGATGGACCGGCCTCATTCGGCCGATCGAACCAAGCTTCCGCGCAGAGATCGGCCGAAGCATGAGACTTACCTCTGTCAGTCTTCGGTGATAAGGTCTTCGGGATTGGGACTTCCTAAGACCCAACTCTGATGGTTATGGCTTCGGACTCCCTGACTTTGGCCTCCGCGTACTCGCACCCTTCGGCTTTTCTCTGCATGGTCCGATTCGTAGGCACCACAGATAGTCTATGGACGATGCCCCCTCCACTGTGTTTGTTTGAACCTGCCATCCATAACACTCCGAAGGAAAATAAGGCATGGTGTTAGGCTGCGGAGGGTACCCTGACCCAGATACGTACGGAGCCCATGGGGTTCCCACCCAGTCATACGGCGGAGGCATTGGCTGCTCTAGTGGCCTCACCCACTGCGAGCCGAACTCGTTACCCGGAGGGGGTTCATCCAAGTCGAAGGCATCTCGGAGCACACCAGCGAAGGGTCCTGCCAGGCCGGAGGTACGTTCGGCCAGTGCGGGCCGAAGTCTCTCATCGGAGACGTCCAACACGGTGCGGGGTTTGGCCATTGGGGGCCGAAGTTGTTGCATGGGGGACCCGACCACTGGGGTTCGAAACTGCCGTACGGGGGGTTCGGCCATTGTGGCTCGCAACCATCGTGCGAAGCATCAGGCCACCGTGGCCTGAAGCTTTCATGTGGAGGGTTCGCCTTCTTCGGTCCGAAGCCACCCTTCGAGGGTATTGGCCCCTTCGGCTCTTTTAGCTTAGCATGTGGACCTGCTTCCTTGGCCCTTCTCTGATGCTTGTTCAACAGCATATCATATGTCACCTTCGGCCTCTTGCGAGCCTTAGTCGAAGGGGAATTAACGTTTTGTTTCCACACTCCTACCTCGAGGTTCTTTGGCACGAGTGTGCGAGTGCACGGTTCTCCAACAATCACATCCTTCCCTTTTGTTGACTCGGCCTGTTCTGGCCGAATCAACACCTTCTTTTCACCGAGGTCGACGGCGTTGACTGGAAAAGGATCTTTATCTAGCTTCATCTTTGGATCATGGTCTATCTTCAATCGTCCTTCTTCTATGTCCGATTGTATCTGCCGTTGAAAAACATTGCAATTATTAGTTTTATGCAAATGTGAATCATGCCACTTACAGTATGGATGCTTCTTTAACTCATCGGTAGGTGGAATGACTTGATCCTTAGGTAACCTGAGAAGCTGACTTCTTAAGAGAAAATCAAATATTTTATCACACTTAATTATATCAAACGAGTACTTGACCTCACTAAGTTGATTCTTTGTGGGGGATGGTCGTAACTCGGAGCAGGTGACAGGTTTATTTTTAGTGTTCCAAACCCATTCGGCCGCGTACATGTCGGCCGAATCCTCCTCTTCCGATTCTTCCTTGTAAGAACGTTCCATGATGTGGATTTCAGCCCTAGGCTTGCTAAACGTCTTGATAAATTTTTTATCTTTGTCTCAGCCTTCTTGGACCTGAGCCTGCTGTAGAACTTGGCTAACTTCTAAGAAGTTTTGGTTATCTAACCTCTCTTTAATTTCGGAACGCAACCCGTTAAAAGCTAATTCCGCCAAGTCCTTTTCTGAAATATTAAGGCTAAAACATCGGTTTCTAGTATCCCTAAAACGCTTGATATATTCAGAGGCGCTCTCGCTGGATTTCTGCTTAACCGATGTCAAATGCGAAAGCCTGAGTTCTGTCTCACCTGTGTAGAAATAATCATGGAATTTTCGCTCTAAATCATCCCACGTTTGGATGGAGTTCGGCGGGAGCGCCGAAAACCAAGTGAAAGCTGTGCCGGATAGCGAGAGAGAAAATAGTATGACCTTTAGAGCATCTATTCCGCTAACTTCTCCACACTGCACCAAAAATTGACTAACGTGCTCTAGTGTAGTCTTGCTACCCTCACCATCGAACTTAGTGAATTCAGGGATTCTATAGCCGTGGGGGTAGGGCACTATATCAAGATGGTCGGGGTATGGCTTACGGTAAACCCTAACTCGTCCCTTGGGCACGAAGCTGGCACACTCTCTAAATAGTGCGCGGACCCGCTCCTCTATGTCATCTTGGTACGTTATTTGCGTGCGCCTCTCGTGCGGGGGCGCGACACGCGGTGGGGTATCGGCGTGTCGGCCATGGACCTCTTCCCTACGTGTTATTTGTATGACGTGTTCGTGCCCGGGCGCCTGCGCATGTGGTGCGGGCAGCGTGGGTACCGGCGCAGGTGGTGGTGTGTGGTATGCAGTGTTAGTTTGACCGTAGGTATAATGATTGGTCTCAGTCATAAGTGATGAGGCCAGAGACATGATTGTGCCGGTGCTGTCGTTAGTCCTACCGTATACGTGGTTTGTCGGAGGTGCGCTAGCAATAGGAACTGGGGGTACAGCCTCAGTGAAGCCAAACCTTCTAAGAGTTGCCTCTACTTGGGAGCTGACTGCCGAATCTAAACGGTTGGCCAGCGAAGCGCTCACGGCTTGATCTACTGACGCAGCTATTTTTTGCTCAATTTCTAAAGAAGATAAGCAAGGCGATACAGGTGTTACCTGGATCTAAGCGAGGTCGGGGGTGACGATGTCGCGCTTGACGAAGCCTGCGCGTGTCTTGATGTAGCCCCAAAGCATCATGTCTTGGACTGCCTTTAACTTCGCCTCGATCTCTGCTCAGTCTTCTGCGGGGATATCTTCAAGTGTAGGCGACAATATGTTGCGGTTGTCGATATCCGCACCTCCTATTGCATCCATCGGCGGTGTAGACGTAGTAGTCGATGTAGATGTACCGGTGGCCGATGTAGAAGTACTCATTATGTTGGAGTAGCCTTCCCCGGTGGAGTCGCCAAAAAGTGTGTTGACACGGAAACGTGCCCCGCACTTGGGTCAGTTCGACGATCCAAAAGTGCACGGATACTTAGTTACAGGCCTAAGCGTGACGTGGCACCGACGTCACGTTCCGACTACCCTTAATAGTGATAAGGGGGTGGAGTCGCTAGGCAACCAGATTACACAAAATAATCCAATTAGCCGAAAAAATAGATTAAACAGAATAAAATCAACAAACCAGTCGCAGCCCCACCTGGTTCGAAGTCTAATGCGAAGAGGTCACCGAAGTGTACATTCGGCGTCTGGTGCGAAGTGCTCCTCCGAAGGGTGCTTCGGCGTTCGGACTAACCCGGCAGAAGATAGACTCCGAATGGATCTAGACGCGATGATCACCTCCGAACAGCAGGGTTCGACGTGAGATCTCTGATACAGCAAACTACGGAATAATGACGCGAGGGCCACGCGTGAGTGCAACTTCGTCCGGTGCGGAGTATGGTCGTGGCAAAGCCTGTTGCGATGAAGTATGCTGGCGAAGCCTGTTGTCAGACCCTGTAGTCCCCCCGAAGGGTGTCCTCGGGACCTCCGGAACCGATCTCTCAGCTCCGTACACCTCCGATGAACTGGCTCCGAACGTGTGAACCTGCAACAGAAGAGTGTGAAGTACCAATTCGGCCTGAGGACCGAATTTTGCTAAGTGTTGCACTAGTAGCGAAGGTAGCAATCTATTACGCAGATTAGTGGATACTTCACCGGCGAAGTAACAAGGCGATATCAATCTATTACGTAGATTAACGGATACTTCATAGGCGAAGTAACAAGGCGATAGAAATCTATTACGTAGATTAACGGATACTTTACAGGCGAAGTAACAAGGGTTACCACTGTTCCGTAGTGGCCGGCGGAGGGCTTCCAGGCAAACCCACGAAGAGGTACAGGAAAATAATGGTAAGGTAAATACGATCAAAGCATTGGCTTTGGTTTGGTTTGAGTTGGGGGGGTTCTCACACCGGCCTTCCCTCTCTATTTATAGGGGTCTAATTCCTAATCTAATCTGCTATTTATCCGGCCAGATAGAGATAAAGATTGAGCTAGAAACGCATCCAATTCTATCTCTGCCGACGTGGGCTTCGGCTAGGCCCGTCGAGGCCTGCTCCTTGGGCCGAATCTTCGGTAGCGTGGGCTTCGGCCAGGCCCGTCGAGGCCTGCTCCTCGGGCAGAAGCTTCGGTAGCGTGGGCTTCAACCAGGCCCGTTGAGGCATGCTCCTCGGGCCGAAGCTTCGGTAGTGTGGGCTTCATCCAGGCCCATCGAGGCCTGCTCCTCGGGTCGAAGCTTCGGTAGCGTGGGATTCGGCCTGGCCCATCGAGGCTTGCTCCTCGGGCCAAAGCTTCAGTAGCGTGGGCCTCCGAAGGTTTCCTGGCCGAAGCCCATGGGCTGGCTAGAGGCTTTCAGAGCCCATAGCTCAATGGACTTCAGCCCTATAGGGCTTTTGACAGACCCTAGACATGTGTACTTTCGGCCCAAATCACCAAAAATTGATATTTTGACAATCTAGCCATTAATGCCATTTTTTGCTATCAACAAAAGGGAAGTAGGACTTCTTATTCTACTTCAAGTATAAATGTTATTGAAATTAATCTTGCTACTCGACCAGATGATTCATGGGTATTTGATACCGGGTCGATGATTCATACTTGCAAATCATTGCAAGGACTGAGTAGGTCAAGAAAGTGTGCAGTAAGTGAACTAGATATTCACATCGGCAATGGTGCAATGGTTGTAGCATTGGCCGTCGGCATTTATTCTTTGTCACTACCCTTAGGATTAGTTCTGGAATTGAATAATTGTTATTATGTTCCAACATTGGGCAGAAACATTATCTCTTCTTCATGTTTGGAGGAAGAAGGTTATGAGTTCATGTTAAAGAACAAATGTTTTGTTCAATATTTTTGAATGACTTGCTCTATGGTGTTTGTCATTAGTGAATGGATTATATATTCTGAGTCTTGAAGATGCACACGTTTATAACATTAGCACTAAGAAACAACGACTCAATGATTTGAATCCTACATACGTCTAGCATTATTGTTTGGGTCATATAAATGAGAAGCGTGTGCAGAATCTCCACAATGATGGACTTTTGGAGTAATTTGATTTTGAATCATATGACACATGCGAGTCTTGCTTACTTGGAAAAATGACAAAGACACCTTTTAATGGATAGAGTGATAGGGCGAGTGAGCTATTGGCCATAGTACATAATGATGTATGTGGACCGATGAGACATATCTCAAGAGGTGGTTATCAGTACTTCATCACTTTTACTGACGATTTTAGTAAATATGGTTATGGATGAGGCATAAGTGGGAGTCCTTTGAAAAGTTCAAGGATTTCCAAAATGAAGTACAAAATCATATGGCAAGACAATTAAATTTCTACAATCTGGTCGTAGAGGTGAATATTTGAGCCATGAGTTTAGTGATCATCAGAAGTAGTGTGGAATTGTTCCACAGCTGACTCCACCCAGCACGCCCCAATGGAATGGAGTGTCTGAGCAAAGAAATTGCACCTTGTTGGACATGGTTTGGTCGATGTTGAGTCATGCTGATTTTCCACTATCCTTTTGGGGACTCACTCTAGAAACTTTCGCTTTCACGATAAATAGAGTTCCATCTAATTCAGTAGAGAAGATGCCATATGAGATGTGGTTTAGGAGGCATCCTAGTTTGTTTTTTCTAAAGATTTGGGGTTGTGAGGCGTATGTTAAACTTTTGACGTCTGCCAATCTCACTCCTAAATCTGACTAGTGCTTCTTTGTGGGGTATCCTAGAGAAACCAAAGGATACTATTTCTATAATATAAAAGAGGACAAAGTGTTTGTCGCTCAGAATGATGTATTCCTTGAGAAATAGTTTCTCTCAGAAGGAGTTAGTGGTAAGATGGTGCATCTCGAAGAGGTTCAAGAACCACCAGAAGGTGTTTTGGATCCCACTGAACCACTACAAGATATGCAAGATGTTGCACAGCCCATTGTAGAGACACTAGCTCCACGAAGGTCCAGGAAGGTGTGTCACGCGCCAGAGCGATACATGTTTTTTACCACTAGGCGGCGCTACGTGTTGTTGTTGGACAACGACGAGCCCAAGACATGTGTGAAAGCAAAGATGGGACTAGACTATGAGAAATGGCTTGGAGCCATTAGAAAAACCAAGTTTGGAACTTGGTTGATCCACCCGATGGTGTAAAAACTATTGATTGTAAATGGATCTTCAGGAAAAATATAGACGTTGATGGAAATGTTCACATCTATAAGGAACGATTGGTGGCAAAAGGTTTTAGACAGATTCAAGGTGTTGATTATGATGAAACATTTTTGCCCATCACTATGCTAAAGTCTATTCGGATCATTGCTGCATTTTATGATTATGAGATATGGCAAATGGATGTCAAGACGACTTTCCTAAATGGAAACTTAAGTGAGGATGCGTACATGACACAGCCTGAAGGTCTTGACGATCCGGAAAATGCTGGGAAAGTTTGTAAGTTGTAGAAGTTCATTTATGAGCTGAAGCAAGCTTCTCGGAGTTGGAACCTTCATTTCATGAGGTAGTCAAAGGGTTTGGCTTCATCAAGAATGAAGAAGAGCCTTGTGTTTACAAAAAGTCTAGTGGGAGCTCACTTGTGTTTCTGGTCTTATATGTGGATGACATAATATTGATCGGAAATGATATTCCTTTGTTGAATGCCATCAAGACTTCATTGAAAAACAATTTTTCCATGAAAGATCTTGGAGAGGGAGCATACATTTTTGGCATAAAGATCTATATAGATAGATCAAAATGGCTAGTTGGATTAAGTCAGAGTATGTTCATTGATAAGGTTTTGAAATGGTTCAAAATGGAGAATTCTAGGAAAGGATTTCTGCCAATGTCACATGGTATATCTCTCAGTAAGACTGAGAAACCAAGTTGAAATGTGCCTTGGTTTCAAGTTTGTGATGAGTGATTGACAAGTTCTCTTCTGGGCAAAGGGGTCCCTCCAAAGGGGTTCGGAGGTGTTTACCGAAGGGTTCGGTGGTTGCTGGTTGTAGCTGTTGTAGCGGAGTATGTCTGTCGGAGGGGTCTGACATCATACGATGAAAAATCTGTACTGAAGGGTTCGGTACTTTGGGTGGTACACCGAAGTGTGTATCGGAGGTTGTTTACAGGAGAGGTCTCCGGGGTACTAGAAAATCTTGTCTGCTTGTCGGTGGTGCGCATGTGACTTCGGAGGCGATGGGACAGTTCACAACGAGTGAACCTAGGTCAAGCGGGAAGCTTGATGTCAGGCGAGCGGGGAGCTTAGTCACGAAGACTGTGTGGGGTTGAGGTCGGTCCTCAGGTCAAGGTGCGCCAGGTGAAGGCAGAAAGTGCGGAGTTCAAAGTGCGGAGGCGAGGCAAAGTTCTCAGAGGTAAGGCACTCCGAAGAGTGCTCCGGAAGGAGTGACTTCGGAGTATGGTGGACAAAGTCCTCAGGATTGAGGCAAGGCTTTTGAAGTGAGCTCCGGAGGAAGGCACTCGAAGGGACACCTGACGAAGCTCTTGGAAGTTAAGGTGCATCGAAGGCATGGTCTGGATAAGGGTCTTCGTGAAGTGTGCTCGGGGCTGAGACACTGCGAAGGGGTGCTTGTGGATATGCTTCATGCGGAGGCCTTGGACGGAGGGACTTCGAAAGGTGGCGAAGATACTTTGAAGGTGGGGCTTCAGAGTGTGGCTGACTTGAGGCACTTTGGCTATGCATGGCTACGGTACATGGACTGACGGAGTTCGAGCTAGGAGTAGCTGCGAAGCTGTGGTGGTCCACTCCGGAGGTGATGGTGCGAAGGCTCAAGAGATTTGACGGTTTCAGCTCACAATCGTCAGTGTATCGAAGACTGTCTTCGATGAAGCAAAGGGCTTCGGGTTGGAAGCATGTCACCGAAGCTTCTACACACTTCGTGTGCGAAGGGGGCTTCAGAAAATTCCACTTTGCAAAAGTTGATCGTGTCTGCTCTGCAAAAGCTGATGTTGTCTCTTCTGTGAAGCTGACAAAAGAAGCCTCCTATAAAAGTAGACTACCATCTGTACCCCCATGTCCGGTAGAGACAAAATCACTGTAAACCCTAGGGGTAAAGTAGTCTATTCTCATAGCTGAGTTCTGCCTATAAATAGTGAGGCTGGCTAGGTCTAGGCTAACACTTTGAGAATCCATTTTCAGAACTCCCAGAGCTAGCCGCCATTATCATGTACTTAGTACTGTGAGTCTTTTTGTGTTCCCTGTTCATGCAATGAAAGTTTCATTATGTTTTCTGTCTATTGCTTGAACTTGTAGTCCTGTTTTGCACTGAGTGCATTGAGTTCTTTGTGCAACACTTCGTTTTGTGCCATCCAGAGTTTTTGCTCTGTTTTCTTTCAAAGGAAGTGTGTTTGATTCCTGTTCTTGCGATTTTCTGAATCTTTCAGTATGAGTTCACTCTGTGTAAACTAGAGACAAGACCTCTCTGTTTACTAGCGAAGCACTGAGTGTAGCGACAGCTCGAAGCATGTTTTCTTCTCTTAAGTGAAGTCCTCGGTGCAGTTTGTTCTGTCTGCTTTCTGCCCTCCAAAGAGCAAAGCCTAGTACCAGTTACTAGTGCAGAGTATTTGTTCGGAGTTCTCGGGGGGAAACACTTGTGTGTGAAGCATAGCTGTGCGAAGTCTGCTCAGAGCACCTTCGTGTGCGGAGCCTGCACATGTAGTATTGAGCTAAGTGTGTTTTCAGAGTTTGGGTGTGAACGAAGTCTTCCTGGTTTCGGACTTTTACCCCTTCTGAAGCCTGGGTTCAAAGCTATAAAATACCTCCGAACTAGACCTCTAAATGGTGTGTTCGAAGTCTGTTCTGCAGGAGACTAAAATTAAAACAAAAGGCTAGTTTTAGCCTGAGATTTTAAAAGCTCCCATTCACCCTCCTGGTCGCCCATTTCGGTCCAACAATTGGTATCAGAGCTTGGTTAAGATCACCAGTTGACCTTAACTAGTTTTGTGATCTCTTGGCGACATGGATAGAAGTAGTAAATACCTCTGTTCGATGGAACTAACTTTGCCTACTGGAAGGTGCGCATGCAGGCTTACTTATTAAGCCAAGGAAATGCATTTTGGGAGATTGTGGACTCACAATACTCCATCCTAGAGACTCGGACTACTCAAGCCGAAAAAGATCAGTATAACGCTAACCCCAAAGCAAGAAATATATTGTTCATTGGCTTGAGTAGGAATGAGTTTGATACGGTTCAGCACCTAAGGATAGCTAGGGAAATTTGGATTACACTCACTATTTTTCATGAGGTCTCTACATAGATCAAGGCTAGGCGACAAAGCACACACAATCAACAGTATCAGCTATTTGTGCAAGCACCTGGTGAATCTATAGATGTCATGTTTTCTCGCTTTGACACAATAGTGAGTAACTTGTGGTCCAATGGGACGCTTGCTTACAATGACCATGATAGGGCTATCAAGCTTCTCTATGCTCTTGATCGTAGCATATGGGAAGTGAATATATCTAGCATTGAGGAGTCCACAGGTTATGACACATTGACACGTGATGAGCTCTTCAGCAAGCTAAAGTCCACAAAGATAGCCAAGGCATCTCTTGCAGTGCACAAAAACTCTTTGCCTCAGCCTTTGGCACTGGTTTCTGGCTCTAGCTGTGGCACCACTGCAGAACCAAGCTCATCTGACACTTGTGTTCTAGTAAGTGGTTTTTCTTTGTCCTCCCTGGTCTCTGTTACTAAGGAGTAGGTGGATACTCTGGATGATGAAGAGATTAATGTCATTGCCAGAAGATTCACCCGTTTTCACAATGAGAAATGGGATCAGAGGAGAAGTGACTTTAGTGGTTGTTTTGAGTGTGGTGACACTTCTCACATCAAGGCCAATTGTCCTAAGATCAAGAGGAGAGACGAGAGTGAGCGCCCAAACACCACAAGAAGGAGAGGAAACCCTATGTGAAGGGTAAGCGCGACAAGATGGCTAAGAGGGTAGCCAAGGCCGCTTCCAGGGCTTTTGTTGCGGCTCTCAACGACATCGACACATCCTCAATTGAGGAGTCAAGCTCTAATGAGGAGGAAGAATCTCCAAGGAAGGAAGAGAAGAAGGAGAAGAAGGCAAGGGATTTCACCGGCCTTTGCTTCATGGCCGACAACAGCCACAGCGATTATGAGCTTGACTCATCTGATGTACCACTATCCTATGACTAGCTTTCCATTAAAGTAGATGAACTGAATGAGGTAGTTCTTGGTCAGGATAGATTACTTGTTCAGGCTGCTAGAGATAGAAAAGACCTTAGACTTAGGCTAGAATCTGTTTCTACTTATTATTCCATGCTTGAGTCTAAAATTGATGATGCTGAATGTGAATCCTGCAATGTTGTCATGAGTGAACTTGCTTAGTTGTGTTATGTGCATGCTTAAACTATTGATGAGCTTAAGACTGCACAGAAGCAGCTTTTGGTGGTGGAGTCTAGACCTATTTCTTCTGATGCTTGTTCTAATTGTCCCTTACTAATTGATAGCATTAATTTGAGAGACAAGCATGTTAAGGAGTTAGAGGCTAGATTGGAGAGTGATGAGTGTTCTAAGGATGTGCAACCTGCTTGTTCTACATGCATTACCCTTAAGGACCAACTCAGTTTTGCTAGAGGGCAAGCTGAAAATCTTGTGACTGAAAATGAATACCTTCTTTCTGTGGTTAACAAATGCACTAAGGGAAAGGGTAGGATAGACTTGCTCTTGGTCAAGACCAAGATGTGTGCAGACATGGCGGGGTTAGCTCTTGGTTTGGTTTTTGAGAAAACTCCTTCAAACAGTAAAAACAAAATTGTTTTTATCTCACCCATTACCTTAGAGAAAGAAAGAGCCTAGTTAGACACTCCATCAGCCAAAAAAGTTGAGTATATCATCGCTTCAGAAGCTACGAAGGAGGTCATTTGGATTAGAAAGTTTGTTTATGAGCTGGGTGTTGTTCCTAACGCGTCCAGTCTAGTGGACCTCTATTGTGATAATAGTGGTGTCATTGCGCAAGCCAAGGAGCAAAGGTCACACCAGAAATCCAAACAAATACTTCGGCAATATCACCCTATTCACGAGATCATAGAGAGAGCTGATGTGAATATTTGCAAGGTGCACATGGATTTGAACATAGTAGATCTGTTGACAAAACCTCTTCCACAACCCAAGCATGAGGCGCACCTAAGCTCCATAGGTATTAGATACTTACGTGAGTGAGTCATGTGTTTTGTGGAAGATGTTAGTTGTGTCTATGCTAATGTAAGATGATAATTGTTATCTTGTTCTTGAATAAATGTCCTTTACATTTAATTAATGAGTTGATGACTTGTTATGTGAAACTATTTATTTTATAATGATATTGTTCAAAATGGATCCCTAATCTTATCATCATGTAGGACATTGATGATACATAGATTAGCACATCTGACTGATTGATGATCATGTTTCATAGATCATAGACATAGAGATGTCAAATTAGTGATGTGGACACATGTTAGTGAACATGGTGTTAGATAGACCCACTTGAGATACCGCTGGTGAGGAGCCATGCTGAATAGCGTGGGCCTCATGGCTCCAGATGTGATGAGTCATTGTCAACGATAGTCAAATAGGACAGAAGAAGAGAGGAGATCTGCTGTTTCATGGGCCGCGTGTGACTCAGGTACATGGGCAGCAAGCGACTGTCGGGCAGAGGAGGCTGCGAAGTTGGGCTGGCCCAATCCGGGTACATAGGCCAGAAGCAGCAGAAGACCAACTGGGCTGTTGACCAGGATTGACTCAGGTACACGGGTGGTGAGTGATTGCCGGGCTGAGAGAGCTGCGGAATCAGGCCGGCCCAATCCGGGTACCTGGTGCAAAGTCGGTGGAGGCTTTGTCAGTTTCGGCGCAAAACTGATGAATCGTTGATCTTGTATCGGACTGTCCAGAAGAGAAGCCATAGTCGCTACGAAAGCTTAGCTTCCGGATAAGTCATCTGTATCTCTAGGCCCATAGTCAGTTAGTCGAGTCTATAAAAATTCCTAAGGGCAGTTGAGTCTTTTCCTTTATTTTAGCGTCTGTAAAAAACCCTAAGGGGCTGGTGGAATATTCCTAAGTGTTGGGCAGCCTATAAATAGGGCCCCAATCCCTAGGGTTAGGTTACCCCTTCTAGAATTCACTTTTTAATCTATTGGGTCATTTTGTCTCTGCGTTCTCTCTCCTGTTGTGCGCCGCCAGGCTCTTGCTCCCTGTGATTTAATTCCTGCATTCCGTTTATTCTTCTTGAATCTATGAGATTCTCTTCCCTCCTCTTGTCATTCGGTTTGTAGTGTTTTTATGGTCTGTATTAATGCGCAACAACTTCTATTCCTGAGAACTGAGTCTCTGTTGCTTCGGTTCTTCACTGAGTAGTACTAGTTCTTGCTGTTTGGAAGTTGTACTACTTCTCTATAGCAACAGTACACTAGTACTCAGGCTTGCTTTTTCCTACGTAGCTTTTTGATCGAGTTGACAGGGCTAAAGTTCCTTTTCTGGCTGTTTCTGGCGAAGCCCCTTCTCTCTATTTGAAGTCCCTCAGCTCTGTGTGTGTCGAAGGTTTTCACTTCAGCGATCCTTCTTCGATCTTGCTAGCTCTAAATGTAGAGTGTAGGCTTCGATTTTGTTTCTCTGTCGTGTGTCAAGCTTCGCTACTCTTTCGAAGGTTGTCTTTCTGTGAGCTTGTTCGAAGCTTTCTGTTCGAAGTCTAGCCTTCGAAGTACACTGTTCGAAGCAAGCTTCGACACTGTCATACTTAGCTTCGAAGCATACTTCGCTCTCTACCGTACTCGAACTAGGATAGACAACAAACCTTCGGCACTTTCACAACAGCCTTCGGCAGACTCCGCCACTAACCTCCGAAGCAGGCTTCGACCAGCGAAGCAGGCTTCGCCAAGTTTCGAATAGGAGACAAATTTCAAATAGTAACTTCTCATTCCACTCTTTGTGCACTTAGATTGCTGTACTGAGAAGTTCGATTTGCTCTACCTTGTGTATACTGTTTATCTGTCTATTAGCATTGTATTGGTGTCTCTCTGTTTTTAACATCAGTTGCTTCTAGGCTAGATACCTTTAGACTTAGGCAATCTGTTCATGCTTTGCTGCTTAGTCTTTTGAGGTGCGTTGGGTATTGGGAGCAGGCCATTGATTCGAAAGAATTTTTAAGGCGCCCATTCACCCCCCCCCCCTCTGGTCGCTACTTTTGGTCCTACAAGTGGTATCAGAGCTTGGTTAGGGTTTTTCCATACCTTAACCGGTTCTAAACCCCAGTAGTGATCATGACTTCCCCTGGCAAGGTCCCGTCCTTGGAAGCCTATGGCTATAACTATTGGAAGACTCGCATGCGAGCCTATCTTATGAGCCAAGGCTCAGACATCTGGGACATTTGTGTTCACGATACATTTGTCATATTGCCAGTTGCTAAGCATGGTACTCCTGGTATCATTGCCCAACATCTGAGCAATAGTAAAGCTGTGAACATTCTCTTTTCTGGTTTAGGTCCCACTGAGTTTGAGCGTGTGAGCCATCTCTCCACTGCGAGAGAGATCTGGGCTACCCTCAAGGCACACCATGAGGGAACAGCCCAGGTCAAGGCTCGGCTCTATCAGACCTACCGGCGTGAATATGAGAACTTCACACAAAAGCCGGGTGAATCTGTTGAAGCTTTGTTTGGTCGTTTTCAATCGATCATTAACAAGCTTCGGGACAACAAGGCTGAGGGTGCTCAGTTAGTCTCAGATCACGAGCAGGCGCTCAAGGTTCTTCATACCTTGGACCCAAAGATCTGGGAGATCAATATCGTTGAGAGCACTTCTTACGATACCTTGACCATTTTTGAGTTGTTTAGCAAGCTAAAGGCCACTGAGGTTGATATCCAGCTGAGATCAAATCTCACTGGTTCAGGATCAAAGTCTCTGGCCCTTTCTACACCTTCTGTTGATCCTTCGTCTTTGAGTTGTGTTGGGTTCTCTATGATGTCTATCACTGAGGACCAGCTTGAGTCTTTAGGACATGATGATTTTTGTCTTTTTAACAACCGGGTGCGTCGTGTTTATGACAAGAGAATGTTCAAAAGACACGGCACAAAATCTGGGTGCTTTGAGTGTGGTGATCCAGGACACTTCATCGCCGACTGCCCCAAGCGCAATGGCCACAAGAAGGGCACCGGTGGTGGCTTCCACGACTCCGACAAGCACGAGAGCTCCTCCTTCAACAAGGGCAAGCCGAAGACCAGATTCTTCAAAAAGGCCCTAAAGGACTACCGGCGAGAGAACAAGAAGTGCGACAAGGCCTTCTTCGCCGAGATGGAGAAGAGCTACTCAAATCAATCCACGTCTTCTTCCTCTTCATCGAGCTCAAGCGACGAGGAGATCGTCATCAGGAAGCGAAAGGACAAGGACGATCCGACGGGCCTCTGCTTCATGGCTTTCGGGGACAGACCGAAGAGCCACTCACATCAGCGCCGAAGATCCCGCAAGAGCTTCTGCTCAATGGCTCTTGGGGATAAGGAAGAAAAGAGCTCCTCTGATGACTCCGACGACGACAACGAAAAGGTATCATCTTATGAGCGTGAAATTGTTGATTTACTTGAGAGCAATCATCAGGAGTTAAAGTATCGGGAAAAACTGCTTAGGGGGGCCAAGAAGAGGATAGACGAGTTAGAGAGTGAGCTTGTCGTAGCCAATGGTAGAATTGAGAGTCTATCTTCTTCCCCTTGCTTGGGTGATAGCAGTGAGTGCCCGAAGTGTGAGGTGCTTCTGTGTGACCTGTCGACTCTGAAGTCCAGGTACACAGAAAGGGTTGATGAGAGGGACGCTTTGGCCACTGAGCTTGAAAGCGCTCAGCTGGAGCTGAAAGATGCTCAAGCCACTATCGCCGCACCCTGTGTTGATTGCCCATCTCATCTAGCTGCCTTAGCTGAGCTGAAATCCAAGGGCGATGAGAATTTGGGTGATTTGGAGAGAGTGAGAGTTGAGCTGGCGCAGACTAGGCTAGAGCTTGAGACACTGTCAGTTCCACCCACTGTCTGTGAGAACTGTTTGTCCCTTAGAATGGAGTTGATCAAGCTAAAAGCCGAAAAGTCTGTCCAAGTAGAGAGTGAGTGTGAGACCTGCATGTCTCAGGTGGAGGTTCTAGCTTCCTTGAGAGAGGAGCTAGCTGATTCTCAGAATGAGAACTTTTACCTCCGATCTATCCTGAGTTGGATCAGTGCCCGAGAGCCACAGCTCGGCATGATGATCCAGCAGTTCAAGAGGCGGGATGGGTTTGGGGTAGGTTACACCTACACCAAGGCTGACTTTGAGAGTGCCATTAGCCGGACAGTAGAGTGGAATAAAATGACTCCTGAGAAGAGATATCCCAACACTCACTCTACTGAGACTTCCCTAGCTAGTCAGCCCTAGGATGGAGTGATCCATGAACTGCCCAAAGCTCCACCCAAGAAGCCCATCTGGGTTCCGAAGCCCAAACACCTCCACACTTCTCTTGACTCTCTTCCTGGACCCTCTCAACCCAAGAAGACTACACCGAACACCACTAAGCCCAAGAACCCCAAGCCTTAACCACATCCCAAGAAGCCCACCAATCATTGTGAGTATTGTCAGAGAGACGGGCATCTTGCGGAGTTTTGCTTCAGGAGGAAGCGGGTTGAGAGAGCAGAGAGAGTTCGTGGTGGTCAGGAGCAGTTCTACCAGCAGGGTGGTAGACTGCATGTTCCTCGACGCGGGGAGAGGCTGGAGGCCAGGCTACGTCGTGTAGGTGGTGGTAGAGGAGACGGCTTTCTTGCTCGTACTCCAGTTGGTGGTGGTCGTTCCGGCAGAGCTCTAGGTCGTTTGGCTACGGTCCTGGACCTCGTGGCCAAGGCTTTAGGTAGAACCAAGGACCGCGCTTTGAGCCGCGTTTTGGTCCGGTCTCTCATAATGATTTCTGCTTTCCATCTTTTGAGCAGATGGCTCGACACTGGTTTAGCTCTTTCGCTAAACCTGGTGCCGGACCATTTGCTCCCACTTACAGCCACTGATTGTGCAGGATCGAGGACTGGAGGACGTTTGGATCATGGACTCAGGATGCTCTCGCCACATGACGGGACATCGCAGATGGTTCTCCAGTCTCACTCCCCCGAGCTCCAAAGAGTACATCACTTTCAGGAACAGTTGTCAAGGGAAAGTAAGTGGCCAAGGGAAAGTAAGTGGCATTGGCTCAATTCGCATTTCAGATCATTTCTCTTTGAAGAATGTTGTCTTGGTTAAAAATTTGAACTTCAATTTGATTTATGTTTCGCAACTTCTTGAGGATGGTCTGGAAGTGCATTTTAAGAAGGGCAATTCTTCTGTGTTTGATTCTAGAGGGTCTTTGATTTGCCAGATTTTACCATTCAGTAAAGTTTTTCGAATTGACTTCTCTAGTTCTTTTGGCCCTTCTCGCTGCTTGATTGCTGGATCTTCTTCTGAGCTCTGGAAGTGGCATAGGAGGTTAGGTCATTTGAGTTTTGATCTGCTAGTCAGGTTAAGCTCTATGGACCTAATCCGAGGATTGCCCAAGCTTAAAATGGAGAAAGATCTAGTTTGCCATCCCTGTCGTCATGGGAAAATGGTTGTCGCTTCTCACTCACCTGTGACTCAGGTGATGACTTCGTATCCAGGCGAGCTTTTACACTTGGACACTATTGGTCCAGCTCGGGTACGTTCAGTCGGTGGGAAGTGGTATGCACTTGTCATTGTTGACGACTTTTCTCGATTCTCGTGGGTTTTCTTTTTGGAGTCTAAGGATTAAACTTTTCAGTTTGTTCATGACCTGATTTTGAGGCTGAAGAATGAGAACAATGGTCGGATGCGAGCAATTCGCTCCGACAACGGCTCTGAGTTCAAAAATTCTCAGTTCGTCAGCTTCTGTAGTGATCAAAAATTCTTGCTCAGAGATGCCTCAGATTTCTTAGTTGCTCAGATTTACGTGGACGATATTATTTTTGGCGGTACTACTGATTCTCTTGTGTCCACGTTTTCTGAGCAGATGCACAACGAGTTTGAGATGAGCCTCATGGGTGAGCTCAAGTACTTCTTAGGGCTCCAGATCAAGAAGACCAAGGACGGTACCTTCATCCACCAGGGTAAGTATACTAGAGACATGCTGAAGAAGTTCAACTTTGTTGGAGAGCTGAAGCCTCAGATGACCCCAATGGGTACGTCTGGGGGCCTGGACAAGGACGAGAGCGGCATCAAGGTCAACGAGAGAGAGTTTCGAGGGATGATTGGTTCGCTATTGTACTTAACGGCGACAAGGCCGGATATTCAGTTCACCGTGGGACTTTGCGCGCGTTTTCAGTCTTCACCACGCGCGTCTCATCGGCAGGCTATCAAGCGCATCTTCAGGTATCTCACTTATGTGCCTGATCTCGGTCTTTACTATTCAGCATCATCATCTCTTGATTTATCTGGTTTTTCGGACGCCGACTTTGGTGGGTGCCGGTTGGATCGCAAGTCGACTTCCGGTACTTGCCAATTTCTTGGTTTTTCCCTTGTCTCTTGGTCTTCTCGAAAGCAATCTGGAGTTGCTCTTTCGACCACTGAGGCTGAGTATGTAGCTGCTGCTAGCTGCTGCTCACAGTTAGTTTGGATGATTTCCACTCTGCAGATTTTGGTTGTTCTTTCCTACCAGGGTTCCATTGTTTTGCGACAACACCAGTGCTATTAGTGTAGGGAAAAACCCTTGTCTCCATTCAAAAACCAAACATATTGATGTGCGCTTTCATTTTCTGCGGGATCAATATGAGAAAGGCGTCATTGACCTTGTTCATGTTGATACCCATCATCAGTTGGCTGACATTTTCACCAAACCCCTAGATCAGTCTACCTTTGAGCGTTTGCGAGGGGATTTGGGTGTTGTGTATCCTTTCTAGGATATTTTGCGTCAGTTTTCTTTCTTCTTTACTCTTTTCTTGAGTCTTTTTGTGTGTTTCATATTTTGCATATTCACATATCACAATTTGAGCCTGCTTCTGTTATATGATTGCACTGCTTTACTTATTCTAGCTGGTACATGCTTGTGAATACTTGTCAATGATCATGCTTTGATTCAGTTCACTTGATATGTCTGATATCTGTCATATGCATGGCTTTTATGATTTAAAACTTTAAAAATGATCACCATTGCTTCTGGTAACTAGCATGCGTAGGCTGAATATTCTTGTTATCTGTTACATGCCTTGTAGCTAGTTTCTGACTTAGATGCAAACATGCAACTTGGACATCCTTCTGTTTTAAAACATGAAAATGTGCATTAAAAATGATGAAAAATCAAGAAAAATGAAAATTCCATGCCTTTTTATGCCTAAACTGAAAAGATCCAGGTGGGTTTGTTTTGTCGCATTACATTGTTCTAGACTGCGTACCATAGCACTTTGGTATGAACTAGGACAGTGTAGTGTATGCCAAGACCAATGTCTTAAGCTTCTGATGGTCCAATTCTGGCCTAGGCTTGACTTGGTCGGTCATTATAAGGTTTGACATGCAAATAACCCCTGGCAAAAATGAAAAAGGAAAAGAAAAAGGCTGAAAATTGAAATGATAACAAGTTTGCTGAAGCACTCTGTTTTGGACAATGCTTATCTTGGTAGATATCAGTTAGCTTTTGCATCTCATGCTTTACCTTGCTTGTCAACTGGAAAATGTGGTGCTGCTTTTGTTTGCAAAAATTGAAAAAGCGTGCTAATGATTTTCTTTAGATATCATCTGTTGCACTGATCATGCCATGTATCTTAGACAGTATGTCTTTTGCTGTATCTGTTAAATGTTGTAATTGCAGTCAATCATATCTGAGAAGCATGTCTTATTCAATCCACCTGCACTCCAGTTACATTCATTGCATATTTTGAGGGAGAGTTGCATTTCAGGGGGAGTCTGTGTCTCTTTTGAGTGCTTGATGAGTTCACTTGTCAACAAGGGGGAGAGATTTTGGGATAAGAGTTTCGAGGGGGAGTTTTTGTCTCGCTTACTCTTTTGATATCCTTGTTGTTGTTTCTGAGATCGCACTCATTCTGAGCTTTTATCTTTGGTTAACCATAATGACCGCTTCTTGCTTTTGTTCGGCTTTTGGTCATTAGGGTTAATCTTTTACTTTATTTTTCTTCTTTGTTTTTCTTGTGCTTTGTTTTCGTGTTTCCACAGTTGTTCGCAGGTACTGAAGAGCTGAAGAAGTGAAGTGTTGACAATGCACTCATCAAGGGGGAGATTGAGGAGCCATGCTGAATAGCGTGGGCCTCATGGCTCCAGATGTGATGAGTCATTGTCAATGATAGTCAAATAGGACAGAAGAAGAGAGGAGATCTGCTGTTTCATGGGCCGCGTGTGACTCAGGTACACGGGCAGCAAGCGACTGTCGGGCAGAGGAGGCAGTGAAGTCGGGCTGGCCCAATCCGGGTACATGGGCCAGAAGCAGCAAAAGACCCACTGGGCTGTTGACCAGGATTGACTCAGGTACACGGGCGGTGAGTGATTGTCGGGCTTAGA
The DNA here is from genome assembly GCA_019279435.1 of Zizania palustris. Classification (NCBI taxonomy): domain Eukaryota; kingdom Viridiplantae; phylum Streptophyta; class Magnoliopsida; order Poales; family Poaceae; genus Zizania; species Zizania palustris. The sequence continues at coordinate 45,734,109 of JAAALK010000081.1, forward strand.
GAGCTGCGGAATCAGGCCGGCCCAATCCGGGTACCTGGTGCAAAGTCGGTGGAGGCTTTGTCAGTTTCGGCGCAAAACTGACGAATCGTTGATCTTGTATCGGACTGTCCAGAAGAGAAGCCGTAGTCGCTACGAAAGCTTAGCTTCTGGATAAGTCATCTGTATCTCTAGGCCCACAGTCAGTCAGTCGAGTCTGTAAAAATTCCTAAGGGCAGTTGAGTCTTTTCCTTTATTTTAGCGTCTGTAAAAAAACCTAAGGGGTTGGTGGAATATTCCTAAGTGTTTGGCAGCCTATAAATAGGGCCCCAATCTCTTGGGTTAGGTTACCCCTTCTAGAATTCACTTTTTAATCTATTGGGTCATTTTGTCTCCTGCGTTCTCTCTCCTGTTGTGCACCGCCAGGCTCTTGCTCCCTGTGATTTAATTCCTGCATTCCGTTTGTTCTTCTTGAATCTATGAGATTCTCTTCCCTCCTCTTGTCATTCGGTTTGTAGTGTTTTTATGGTCTGTATTGATGCGCAACAACTTCTATTCCTGAGAACTGAGTCTCTGTTGCTTCGGTTCTTCACTGAGTAGTACTAGTTCTTGTTGTTTGCAAGTAGTACTACTTCTCTGTAGCAACAGTACACTAGTACTCAGACTTGCTTTTTCCTGCGTAGCTTTTTGATCGAGTTGACAGGGCTAAAGTTCCTTTTCTGGCAGTTTCTGGCGAAGCCCCTTCTCTCTATTCGAAGTCCCTCAGCTCCGTGAGGCAGGCTTCATTCTAACACCCTCGAGGGTTTCGCTTGAACTTCGACTTCACGATTGTGTCATGTGTTGCTAGTTTCGAAGTTCGTTTTGTGCACTGTCAGCTTGACATACTTCGACCGTTTGTGTGAAGGTATACTCCGACAGGCTTCGAAGTTGACTTCGAAGCTAGTCTCTCTGATATACTTCGTTCGACGTGAAGTCTCTGAGATCTTTCTGCTGCTGTCATTTTCGAGAGTTGCAGCTAGTGAGTTCGAAGCTTGTCGTTCGAAGTGTGTTTGTCACCTTCGATTTCTTGTGTGATAACTCTTGCAAACTTCATTTCAAAGTTGATCTGTGTGTGTCGAAGGTTTTCACTTCAGCGATCCTTCTTCGATCTTGCTAGCTCCGAAGGTAGAGTGTAGGCTTCGATTTTGTTTCTCTGTCGTGTGTCGAGCTTCGCTACTCTTTCGAAGGTTGTCTTTCTGTGAGCTTGTTCGAAGCTTTCTATTCGAAGTCTAGCCTTCGAAGTACACTGTTCGAAGCAAGCTTCGACACTGTCATACTTAGCTTCGAGTGTGATCCGGAGGGAGACACTCGAAGGTATACCCGACGAAGGTCTCAGAAGTCGAGGTGCATCGAAGGCATGGTCTGGGTGAGGATCGTCGAGGAGTGTGCTCGGGGAGAGACACTGCGACGAAGTGCTCATGGAATGCTTCATGCGGAGGCATTGGACGAAGGAGGGACTTCGAAGGGTGGTACTCCGAAGGTGGGGCTTCGGAGTGAGGCTGGCTTTGGAGTGAAGCTGGCTTCGGAAGTGAGGCTGGCTCCGGAGTGAGGCTGGCTCCGGAGTGAGGCTGACTTGAGGTACTTCGGCCATGCATGGCTTCGGTACACGGACTTCGGTACACGGAGAAGCTGCGAAGCCGTGGTGGTCCACTCCGAAGGTGTTGGTGCGAAGGCCCAAGGGCTTTGATGGCTTCAGCTCAAAACCGTCACTGTATCAAAGGCTGACTTCGGTAAAGCGAAGGCCGTCAGGCTCAAGGCCTCTCACCGAAGCTACCGCACCCCTCGTGTGCGAAGGGGGGCTTCAAAAGAATCCAAGAATGCAAAGGCTGACAGTGTCTGCTCTGCAAAAGCTGGTGTTGTCTCCTCTGCGAAGCTGACAAAAGAAGCCTCCAAATAAAGTAGACTACCAACTGTACCCCCTGTTCTGATGAGACAAAACCGGTGTAAACCCTAGGGGTAAAGTAGTCTATTCACAGGGCTGAATAGTGCCTATAAATAGTGGTAGCTAGCTAGGTCACATCAACACTTTGAGCAGCCATTTTTGAGCTCCTGTGCTAGCCGCCACATACTTTGTATTCAGATATATGAGTTCATTTTTGTGTTCCCTGTTCAAGCAATGAAGCTTTGATTCTGTTTTTCATTTACTGCTTGAACTTGTATGCGTACTTCACTGCATGCTTTGATCTCTCCGTGTCTCACTTCTTTTGAGTTGAGTTTGTGTACTGAATCTTTTTTGGAGAAGTGTGTGAGAAGCCTGTTCGAGTGAAGTGTGTGCTTTTCAGTATTTGTTCGCTCTGTGTAAACTGGAGGCAGGACCTCTCTGATTACTAGCGAAGCACTGTTCTTGGCTTAGATCGAAGCTCGTTTTCTTCCCTTGTCGAAGTCCTCGATGAAGTGTGTTCAGTGTGCGTTTAGACCTCTGAAGTGCGAAGCCTAGTACCAGTTGCTAGCGCTGAGTATTTGGTCGAAGTCCTCAGAGGGAAGTCTGCTCTTGCGAAGGGTGAAGTGCGAAGCCTGCTCGAAGGCACCCTGTGTGCGGAGCCTGCACTGACTTAGCAGAGCTGAATCTTCAGGGTTGTGGGTGGAGCGAAGTCTTCTTGGCTTCGAACTTTTGCTCCTTGCGAAGCCTGTTTTCGGAGCTGTAAAATACCTCCGAACCAGAACTTCGAAGGGTGTGTTCGAAGCCTGTTCTGCAGAAGACAGAATTAAAACAGAAGGCTATTTTTAGTCTAAAGCTTTAAAAGCTCCCATTCACCCCCCCTCTGGTCACCGTTTTCGGTCCAACAATTGGTATCAGAGCAGGTTAAGATCACCAGTTGACCTTAACCGGTTTTGTGATCTGTTGGCGACATGGACAGAGTTAGTAAAATACCTCTGTTCGATGGGACAGATTTTGCATACTGGAAGGTGCGCATGGAGGCTTATTTGTTAAGCCAAGGAAATGAAATTTGGGAGATTGTGGACTCACAATACTCCATCCCTGAAACTCGCACCTCTCAAACAGAGAAGGATCAGTATAATGCCAACTCCAAGGAAAGAAATATACTGTTCATTGGTTTGAGTAGAAGTGAGTTTGATAGGGTGCAACACCTTAGGACAGCTAGGGAAATTTGGACTACACTCACTATTTTTCATGAGGGCTCTACACAGATTAAGGCCAGGCGCTAAAGCACATACAATCAATAGTATCAGCTGTTTGTGCAGGCACCTAGTGAATCTATAGATGTCATGTTTTCTCGCTTTGATGCGATAGTGAATAACTTGCGGTCCAACGGAATGCTTTCTTACAATGATCATGATAGGGCTATCAATCTTCTCTATGCTCTTGATCGTAGCATATGGGAAGTGAAGATATCCAGCATTGAGGAGTCCGCAGGTTATGACACATTAACCTGTGATGAGCTCTTCAGCAAGCTGAAGTCCACAGAGATTGCCAAGGCATCTCTTGCAGTGCACAAAAACTCTTTGCCACAACCATTGGCATTGATTTCTAGCACTAGCCGTGGCACCACTGCAGAACCAAGCACATCTGGCACTTATGTTCTTGCAGATGGTTTTGCTTTGTCCTCCCTGGTCTCCGTCACTAAGGAGCAGGTGGATACTCTGGATGATGATGAGCTTGCTCTCATTGCCAGAAGGTTCACCCGTTTTCACCATGAGAGCGGGATCAGCGGAGAAGTGGTTTTAGTGGTTGTTTTGAGTGTGGCGACACCTCTCACATCAAGGCAAATTGTCCTAAACTCAAGAAGAGAGATGAGAGTGAGCGCCCAAAATACCACAAGAAGAAGAGGAAACCCTTTGTGAAGGGCAAGCGCGGCAAGGTGGATAAGAGAGTAGCCAAAGCCGCTTCCAGAGCTTTCGTTGCTACTCTTAGCGACATCGACACTTCCTCAACTGAGGAGTCGAGCTCTGAGGAGGAGGAGTCTCCAAGTAAGGAGGAGAAGAAGGACAAGAAGGGAAGAGATTTCACCGGCCTTTACTTCATGGCCGACAGCGATCACAGCGGCGATGAGCTTGACTCATCTGAGGTACCTCTATCCTATGACTAGCTTTCAATTAAACTAGATGAACTGAATGAAGTAGTTCTTGGTTAGGATAGGTTACTTGTGCAAGCCGCTAGAGATAGAAAGGACCTTAGACTTAGGCTAGAATCTGTGTCTACTGATTATGCCATGCTTAAGTCTAGGGTTAATGATGCTGAATGTGAATCTTGCACTGTTGTCATGGGTGAGCTTGCTCAGTTGCATTCTGTACATGCTCAAACTCTATTTGAGCTTGAGACTACACAAAAGCAGCTTTTGATGGTTGATTCTAGTACTCATGATATAAATGAATGCATGAACTATTCTTTATTACGTGAGAGCATTGATTTACGTGATAAGCATGTTCAGGATTTAGAGGCTAGATTGAAAAAGGCCGGTAGTTCTAAGGATGTGCAACCTGTGTGTGACACTTGCATTACCCTTAAGGACCAGCTAGGCACTGTTAGAGAGCGAGCTGAAAACCTCATGACTGAAAATGAATACCTTCTTTCTGTGGTTAACAAATGCACTGAGGGAAAGGGTAGGATGGACTTGCTCTTGGCCAAGACCAAGATGTGTGCTGACAGAGAAGGGTTAGCTCTAGGGTTGGGTTTTGAGAGGATTCCTTCAGATAGTGAAAACAAAACTGTTTTTACCTCACCCACTACCTTAGAGAAAGAAAGAGCTCTGTTAGACACTCCATCAACCAAAAAGCCTACCCAAACTCCAAAGAGAACCACTCCTCATGCCAAGAAAATTCCTCCCAAGAAAACCACTCAGCAGAAGCCCAAGGAGCCTGTGAGAGTTGCTCCTATGACCCATGAGAGTGCCCCTAGGAGAGTTTTTCATTGTTCCTATTGTCAACGGGCAGGTCATCTGGTTGGGTTCTATTTTCGTCGCATCAAGGATGCGCGACGCTCTCAGGCGATGAGGTTTCAGAACATGCACTACCCATCTTTAGGTATGCATGAGTCTGAGTTTTACTCTCGTCCTGTTTTTGAGGCTCCTCGTACTTCTCGGAGAGGTTTTGCTCCTCGAGGTGTTCACCATGTTCCATATGGTGGTAGACCCTGGGCGAGTAGCTTTGTACCTCATCAAAGTAGGAGACCTCGTCATGCTTTTGGATCACTACATGTAGGGAGACCTCGCACTTTGCATCATTCTGATTATCCTGTGCGTAGACAGTCTACTTTTACTGTGCCTACTACTCGTATCACTCAGTGCTGGATGCCTCGTCATGTATTCACTCACCCCAGCACTGAGCGATCGAGATTTTCTTATCATGTGTAGGCACCAGACCGAGGCTTGGAGGGCACGTGGATCATGGACTCCGATTGTTCGCGCCATATGACCGGAGATGCAGCATGGTTCTCCAGCCCCACAACAACCAAGCAAAAGGAACATATCACCTTCGGCGACAATCGAAGGAGTAGAGTGAAAGGTAAAGGTGTGGTAAGAATCAACTCGAATTTCACTCACAAAGATGTTGCATTGGTTGAAAACTTGGGATACAATTTGGTTTCTGTATCTCAATTGCTTGATGAGGGCTTCGAAGTGTGATTCCATCGTGATACTTCGCAAGTACTCAATTCTGATGGCGTTGTGGTCTGTAAGATCTTTAGAGTTGGGAGAGTTTTTGGAGCTTATTTTTCTGAGTCATCTAGTTTTTCTCATTGTCTTGTTGCACATTCGACTTCTGAGCTTTGGAAGTGGCATAGGAGACTAGGGCATATGAGCTTTGAGTTGCTTGCTCGTCTGAGTGCCCTAGGCCTGATCCGAGGATTGCCCAAGCTCAAGTTTGAGAAGAATTTAGTTTGCGCTCCATGTCGACATGGAAAAATGTTTGCCGCTTCGTACTCGCCAGTCACCATGGTGATGACTGAACAACCCGGAGAACTTCTCCACATGGACACTGTAGGTCCTTCTCAGGTTAGTTCTTTAGGCGGCAAGTGGTATGTGTTAGTCATTGTCGACGATTTCTCTCGCTACTCTTGGGTCTTCTTTCTTGCCAGCAAGGATGAAGTGTTTTTACACTTTCGGAGCTTGGCTTTGAGACTTTTCATAGAACTCCCTGGTGCATTGAAATTCATTCGAAGTGATAATGGCACTGAGTTCAAGAACAGTCTCTTTGTTGACTTTTGCATGGAGCATGGCATAGAACATCAATTCTCTGCTCCGCGGGTTCCTCAACAGAACGGTGTTATTGAGAGAAAGAACCGCACTTTGGTTGAGATGGCTAGGACGATGCTCGATGAGCACAGGGCTCCTAGAAAATTCTGGGTTGAGGCCATGAACACTGCTTGTTACATATCAAACCGAATCTTCTTGCGCTCAATTTTGAACTTGACATCTTATGAGCTATGTTTTGGGAGACAACCCAAAGTTACTCATCTTCGAGTCGTTGGTTGTCGTTGATTTATCCTAAAACGTGGAAATTTGGATAAATTTTAGTCGCGCTCTTCTGATGGGATCTTCTTGGGGTACCCTACTCATGGTCATTCTTATCGTGTTTATAATTTGGAGACTAACACTGTCATCGAGTCATGTGATGTGACTTTTGATGAATCAACCCCCTCTGTTAGTTCTACCTTTGAACAGGCAAATGAACACGACATGGAGCATACCATCTTCGAAGACGAAGATCCTGGAGATTTCGAGGATGAACCCCTACTACCCTCGAAATCAACCCCCGAAGCCGATCCCGCTTCAACCACTTCGACACAAGGTCCCGAAGCAACTACCTCGACATCGGTCATCTTGGACCACTCCAACGCACAAGTTGAGGGGGAGACTGCATCCCGCCGTGAGGCTCCTCACCATGTTCAAAGGATGCATCCTCCCGAGCAGATCATTGGTGAGCTTGATCAAAGGGTAACACGTTCTCATGCTCATTTCATTGATTCCACTTTTGTTGCTTCTTTCGAGCCCTTAGATGTTAGTCATGCCCTTTCTGATTCTAGTTGGATCAATGCCATGCATGAAGAACTTGAAAATTTTGAGAGAAACCAAGTCTGGACTTTAGTTGATCCACCACCAAATGTTCATTTCATTGGAACAAAATGGATTTTCAAAAACAAACAAGGGGAGGATGGGACTGTAGTTAGAAACAAGGCTAGACTTGTAGCTCAAGGTTATTCTCAATTAGAAGGGATTGATTTTACTGAAACTTTTGCACCTGTTGCTCGTCTTGAGGCTATTAGGATTTTGCTTGCCTTTGCGACATCCCGGGGATTCAAACTCTATCAAATGGATGTCAAAAGTGCATTTCTAAATGGCTTCATAGGCGAAGATGTTTATGTAAAACAACCACCTGGATTTGAAAACCCCAAATACCCACATAAAGTCCTTAAACTTCATAAGGCTCTTTATGGACTCAAGCAGGCCCCTCGGGCATTGTTGGGGGAAAATATCTCATCTTCGGGGTTATTGCCAAAGCAGCATGAAGACAGCCAACCAGTTCGAAGATTGTCCGAAGGCCATCTTCGAAGGTGCTTGGAGCCTGGTTCGAAGCCCGAAGGCAGGCATTGGTTCGAAGTATGTCTTCGAACCAAAGCCCTTCAGGATCTTTTCTGCCAGCTAAGATGGAAGACTTATCTTCTATCCTATTAGATTAGTCTTTTACCATTTTAGCCCTATTAAGGAAACCGAATAGTTTCCTTAATGTCGGTTGTAATAAAGGGGTAAATAGGTCTTTTCCTTAATGTTCAGGCCTATAAATACCCCCCATTTCATCCTGTAATAAGGACCGATCACAAGTGATTCAATACACACTTTCGAACTATTCTAAGCTATTATCCTTTCGGAGGCTTAGAACAGTTTGCTTCGCAAACACTTCGTTTGTTAGTTTCTTTTCTACAGAAACCTGTTAGCGTAATCTTTTACGCCAACAGTTGGCGCCGTCCGTGGGGAACCTAGTCCAAAAAACTTCGTTCTCTACCAACCTCTTGCATCATGCCTCCTAAGCGGAGCGCACCTCGCAATCCCACTCGGAGGTCCTCTCGGATCTCCGGAGAGATACCCTTCGACACAGTCAAAGTCGGAGGGTCTTCGACTATCCCTCCACCTCAAACTCCGCAAGGGGCTTCTATCCCTCGAGGATACGAAACCTCTCCACCAACTCCTTCTACACTCCGACCGCCCGGAGTCACTCTGCCGCCCTCCATTCCGATTCGAACTGATCATACCAGTTCTCAAGACCCGGAAGGTCCTTCCGGAGGAGATGAAGATAGCCTTGGAGACATGGCCACTCAAATGGCCAATCTTCAAGCCGAGGTAGCAAGGTGGCGACAGGAGGCTGCGAACAGGCTTCGCCCTCAAGCCACCCTAGCTATCCCTGAAGTGCACGAAGACGACGATCTTGATTATCCTGAAGCCCCGGAGAATGCTTCTTACGACAATGAATCTCCGTTGCATCCCGAGCTTCAGAAGGTTCGCTTCGATCCGAAGTTCAAAGCTTCGAAGCTTTGCAAGTATACCGAAGACGAAGATCCCAGTGAGTTTGCACGTTCTTATGCCCTAGCAATCGAGGCTAGTGGCGGAGACAGAGAAACTATGGCAAAGTGCTTCCCGTTAGCCCTTCAAGGAGTGGCGTTGAGATGGTTCTGGTCTTTAAAACCAGGATCAATCACGTCATGGTTACAGTTGAAGAAGAAGTTCATAAGTAACTTTCAGGGCACCTTCGTGCCCCCCATGTCGACAGGAAGCCTTTTCCAAGTGAAACAGCTCCCCGGAGAAACATTGAGGCAGTACTTCAAGCGCTTCGCTCACACGAAGTCGCAAATTCGGGGGCTGTCCACATCCTCGGTGGTTGATGCGGCTCGGGAAGGCGTCAGTCATAAAGGCCTTCTGGATAAATTGCATCGGAAGAGCATCACCACAGTATCACAGTTGATGTCGTACTTCGAGGAGTACTCGAAGTCGGAAGAAGGTTGGCTTCGGAGGACTACTGCTACTTCGACAGTGTTGACAGAAGTTAAAGCAGAGGTGAAGACTTCGGCTCAGCCGCAAGAACCAGTCTCCGAAGTGCAACATGATAGAAGAAGAGGGCAAAAGCACCCTCGCTCTGAAGTCTTAAACATTGCACCCCCACAGAAGTTTGCACCAAGAGCTCCACAGTCTGCGGGGAACAAGTCCAGCGGCTGGAGGCCGCCAGGGAAAACGGCTGGCAAGGGCCAGACCCTTTTTTGCTGTATTCATGGAGAGAATTGAAGCCATGCAACTGACACCTGCAAGGATATTCTTACCCTTCGTGGAGAATACTTGGAGAGAACTTCGGGTCGAGGTAGTACCGACCGAAGTCCAGCAGCAGCAGTGCGCTCGGAGCCGGTCCAGGCTGTGGCGCGGATAGAAAATTTTGATGCTGCAAGGCATCCTCCGGTGGCCAATGTTATGCCACCTCCGAAGCAAGAAGAAGGGCAAGATAGAGGGAAGAGAGTAGTTCTCCCTATCTCCGGAGGAGGTACCCTCGGAAGCATGTCCAAGAGACAGCGAAGAGAGTACGTTCGAGAAGTAGGCCACATTGGGACTTCGTCATCTGCAGCTGCAATGCCGGAGTGGTCTCACGTTCCAATATCTTTCTCTGCGGAGGATGCAGCTGGTATCAAGTTCCCGCATGCAGATCCATTGGTTATTACTGCTGATATTGCAGGAACAGAAGTCCGAAGGGTGCTAATTGACGGAGGTAGCTCGGCAGATATCATATTTGTGCAAGCCTTCGATCAGTTATGCATTTCCCGGAAGCATCTCCTCCCAGCGGCTCGTCCTCTGCAAGGCTTCGCAGGACCTCCGCTAGATGCACTTGGCCAGATAGGCCTGGAAGTAACCTTCGGAGAAGGTTTACTAGCCCGAACTGAAGAAGTTATCTTTGATGTAGTGGATGCCCCGTATGCTTATAATGTTATCTTCGGGCGAGGCATGTTGAATCAGTTCGGAGCTGTGGCGCATCACAACTACTTGTGCATAAAGATGCCCACACAATCAGGAGTTTTGACAATCTTCGGAGATCAAGCCATAGCTCGGAGGGCAGAATATGGTCATGGTCCTCCTCTTGATCCGAGGCAGGTAAACAGTGTCCAAGATAATGAAGAAATTTTTTCAGCCTCCTCCGAAGCTTCGAAGAAGTCATTTCCAAGACCAAGTCCCGAAGGAGAGATTGCAACGAAAGTTATTGTCAAAGATGGTAAAGAATACACCTTTCAATTTGGTAAAGATTTACCTCCCGAAGTTGCAACTTCTTTGGAAAAGGTCGTGGAAGAAAATTTGGATGTCTTCGCTTGGTCTGACGAAGATATCACCGGAGTTGATCGGGATATTATTGAGCACAGCTTGCTTGTAAACCCGAAGGCCCGGCCTGTTCGACAAGGGCTCCGGAAGATGTCCGCAGAGAGAGCTGCTCTAGCTAAGGACGAAGTTGAGAAACTGTTGAAGGCTGGGATTATCAGAGAAGTGGCCCATACAGAATGGTTAGCCAACCCAGTCTTCGTCAGGAAGAAGTCCTCCGGAAAGTGGCGCATGTGCATTGATTTCACATCTTTGAATAAAGCGTGCCCACGTGACCCCTACCCCATGCCCCGAATTGATCAACTAGTTGACTCCACTGCAGGTTCGGAGTTACTAAGCTTCCTTGACGCATATTCCGGCTATCATCAAATATGGTTGAAGCGCGAAGATGAAATCAAGACGAGCTTTGTAACTCCTTCGGGAGTCTTCTGCTATGTAAGAATGCCCTTCGGCCTAAGAAATGCCGGGGCTACTTTTTCAAGATTAGTTGCTAAGGCTCTAGGTCATCAACTAGGTCGCAATGTGGAGGCCTATATGGATGATATTGTAATAAAGAGTGCTTTAAAGCACCAACATAGCCTAGACTTAGCAGAAACATTCAATAGCCTTCGGGCATGTGGGATCCGCCTTAACCCCGAAAAATGTATATTCGGAGCTAAGGCTGGAAAGTTGTTAGGGTACTTAGTTTCAAGCAGGGGAATTGAAGCTAGCCCTACTCAAATAACTGCGCTGCAGAAGATGGCTCCTCCCGAGAATTTAAAGCAAGTGCAAAAGCTGACTGGACGTCTGGCCGCACTTAGCAGGTTTTTATCAAGGTCTGCAGAGAGGAGTTTGCCAATTTTTAAAGCTTTGAAAGGGTCCGAAGATTTTGCATGGACACCGGAGTGTCAGAAAAGCTTCGAAGATATTAAAGATTATCTCAGCAATCTTGCTACACTTACGGTGCCTATTGCGGACGAAACCCTACTTCTGTATCTTGCAGCCACAGGCTCAGCAGTCAGCGCAGTCCTTGTCAGAGAAGCTGATATCAATGGGAAGTTGGTCCAAAATCCTGTCTATTTTGTATCCGAAGCATTGTCAGGAGCGAAGACAAGATACTCCGAACTTGAGAAGTTCGTTTATGCCCTGATAATGGCTTCGAGGAAGCTAAGACATTATTTTTTGGCTCACAATGTAATTGTACCAACTTCGTATCCTTTAGGAGATATGCTCCGAAGCAAAGATTCCACTGGAAGAATTGGAAAGTGGGCAGTAGAACTAGCACCCTTCGGCATATCTTTCCTGGCAAGGACAGCTATCAAATCTCAAGTCCTAGCAGACTTCGTAGCAGAGTGGACTCCACCTGCGAAGTTGACTCCGGAGAAATCAGATGACGGAGTTTGGACTATTTACTCCGATGGGGCTTTCCAAGCATCCGGAGCAGGCATTGGGGCAGTATTAATTTCACCATCAGGACAAAGAGCAATGTACTCCGCAAGACTCAACTTTAAGTCTACCAATAATATAGCGGAGTACGAGGGAATTTTATTGGGACTCCGGAAAGCACGTGCTCTAGGGGCTACAAGGATAATTATAAAAACAGATTCTCAGATAGTAGCAGGGCACGTAGATAAGAGTTTTCAAGTCCGACATCCACAGCTTGCAAAGTACTTGGAAGAAATTCGCAAGATCGAAGCACATTTCAAGGGTATTTCCATTCGGAGTATACCAAGAGCTGAAAACGTGCAAGCGGACATTTTAGCGAAGGCTGCTGCCGGAGCTGTGGATGTACCTGACGAAGCTTTCTATGAGGAGCTCAATATACCTTCGGTGCCACAAGTTGCTTCTGCAGAGATTCTCTGCATTCCTAGTGCAGATTGGAAAGATTCAATCATAGAACTCTTGCAAGGAGGAACGAATTTGCCCGAAGAGCCCCAATTGTCAAGGTTAAAGCTCAGAGCAAGAAACTATCAGTTAATCAACGGTATATTATACAAGGCCGGAGTATGTTCCCCTCTACTCCGATGTATATCTCAAGCCGAAGGCCAAGAAATTCTTCGAGAAATTCACGAAGGCCTTTGTGGAAGTCATTTAGCCCCTAGAGCTCTGGCAGGAAAAACACTTCGCCAGGGGCTTTATTGGCCCACAATAACAACTGATGCGGAGAGCTTGGTCCGCACTTGTCAAGGATGCCAGTGGATGGGTCGACGGAGTCATCGCCCACCAACAGCTCTTCAAGTCATTGCTCCGGTATGGCCTATGGCCAGATGGGGTATGGATCTAATTGGTCCCTTTCCGTTAGCAAAGGGAAATCTGAAGTTCGCAGTGGTAGCTATCGAATATTTTTCTAAGTGGGTCGAAGCAGAGCCCTTAACAGCTATCACTTCGAATAATGTACAGAAATTCTTCTGGAAGAACATTATTTGCCGGTTCGGAGTGCCTAAATATCTCACAGTTGATAATGGAACACAGTTCGACGCAGAACCCTTCCGGAAGTTTTGCGAAGACCTAGGCATTCAACTATGTTTTGCTGCAGTGAGACATCCTCAGTCGAATGGAGCCGTTGAGCGAGCCAATGGAAATATTTTATCAGGGCTAAATCGAAGAATAGTAGGATTGTCAAAAGGACTGTGGACCGAAGAGCTTCCGAAGATTCTGTGGTCCATTCGGACTACGCAAACAAGGTCCACAGGGTTTACTCCGTTCAGACTGCTATTCGGAGATGAAGCTATGACTCCAACGGAGCTCAAAGGAGGATCACTTCGCAGCACCGAACCAGATATCGAAGAAGAAAGACAAGCTTCGTTAGATTTGTCAGAAGAGACAAGGCTTCGAGCTGTAGCCAATTTATCAAAGTATCATCAACAGACGAAGACTTGGTATGACCCGAAGGTTAAGCTCAACGAGTTAAGGCCGGGTCATCTTGTTCTACGAAGCATTATAGCACCAGGGAAGCTAGGCAATAAATGGGAAGGTCCATATTTAATCGTCCGCTCGGGGCGCCCTGGTTCATTTAAATTAGCTAATTTAGAAGGTGAAGAGTTAGCACACACTTGGCATGCGGAGCACCTAAAGCGATACTTCGCATAAGGGCTCCTTGTAATTCGCTTGTAATCACCTCTAAATTAATAAAGCATACACCCTGTGGCTTGCCTTCCCCTTGACACTCCTAGTCTCCCGAGCGGACGCGCTGGGACGGAAGTCGTTCGAGAGGGAAGTGTTATCAAGCAGGGCTGTATTTCCGGACTTCGTACCCTTAAAGTCGAAGCCTCCGGTGTGGTGGCTGAAATCCATCCGGAGCCCAAGCTGATACCTTGTAGGCATCCGTAAAAGAGCCAATACCACATTCTACGGAGTCCAAGCTTCGGCTGGTAGACTTCCGTAAAAAGAGCCGAAGGTGGCCAAAATCTGCGGAGTCCAAGCTGCAGCTTGTCAGACTTCCGTAAAAAGAGCCGAAGGTGGCCAAATTCTGCGAAGTCCAAGCTCCGGCTGGTAGACTTCTGCAAAAAAAGAGCCCAAGTGGCCAAATTCTGCGAAGTCCAAGCTCCGGCTGGTAGACTTCTGCAAAAAAGAGCCCAAGTGGCCAAATTCTGCGAAGTCCAAGCTCCGGCTGGTAGACTTCTGCAAAAAAGAGCCCAAGTGGCCAAATTCTGCGAAGTCCAAGCTCCGGCTGGTAGACTTCTGCAAAAAATAGCCGAAGGTGGCTACAATTTCTGCGAAATCCAAGCTCCGGCTGGTAGATTTCTGCAAAAAACAGCCGAAGGTGGCTAAAGCAAAACAGCATTTAAGCCATGAGCTTCGAATGTCTGTTCTTATAAGTCCAAAGTGACAAATTTTTTAAGACACTAAAGTGTCATCGAAGTTATCTTAATTGATTTCTTTCGTAAAGCAAACAAAGGTACCAAGTTACCATTCTTCTGATTACAAAGGTCGAAGACATTTCATAAGATTTCAAAAGATCTTTAAAAATGACAGAGGGGCTCCGAACCCCCAAGAAAAAATTGTACTCCGATGTTTTTTCTTTGCGCATAACCATCTTTGAATACAGTTCGAAGTTGCTTATACCCAAAGAGGGGCTAGTAATATGGAGACAATTTTAAATCGGCATTCATTATTGAAACAAATGTGTTTACAGACTACATTATGAAAAATTGGTATCTATACCAAGAAGGAATCGGAGACCTCTTCGGTCCCGAGAGCTAGGGGTGGAACGACTAGTTCCAACATCGGAAGTTCTAAGAACTTTACGTTTAACTCTCTTCCTCCCCTTCGAAGCTCTAAAATCCTTCTGCTCTTGTTGAAGCTCGGCCCATGTTCGAAGCCGCTCGGGACTTCTCTCCCAGCTTCTAAGATCTTCAGATCTTTTATTTTGGGCTTCACCTTCGTCTTCGGACCAATTAGTGTCTTCAGAAGACGAGGTGTTTGCGTCGCTCTCTTTATTTTCCTCTTTAATATAAGACAATATGTCTTTGATTACTTCGGGCGCAATAACGCCGGAGTCATCTCGAGGGATAAGGAATCGAGGACGTTTATAACTCTTTAGAAGTTCGAAGGTGTTCCACAGTGAGCGAAGTTCGCTGTTAAGCTCTAACACTTCGATATCTTCCATAAGAGGCAAAGCCTAAAAATATGACAAACAAGATTTTCATTGATAAATATTTACAAGCATCAGCTTTACATAATCAAAAAATCCTAAATAATCCTAAACCTGCGGGTTCGGAGGAGGTTGACTGCTCGAAGCTTGGCTCCGAACTTGCTTTTGGCGTTGGCCTTCATCAATCCAAGCCTTGATCGCAGATCGACCTTCGGCTCTCCATGAAGTTTGGAAGGCTCGCCAAGCAGCAGCTACACCTTCGGAAGGTTTTAGAAGTCGGTCGTCGTCGAAGATGATAGAGCCCTCTGCGCTCGGAGTGATTGTTCGGCCCAAATCCTCGTAGTAGCGAAGTATTCCAAGGGCAGACACTTGTCCGGAGAGTTCTCCATAACGTATGCCTGCCGTTTTCATTTGCTTCGCTGCTCCTTGGATCCTTTTTAGCCGGCGCAGCAGAGTTACATTGTCATCCGAAGGTAGTGATCCAGTAGTACCGAAGTACTCCAAGACACCTAACATTTGTTCGATGACCTCCGAAGCCACCTTCTCAGACTTAACCTTTTCTTCAATAAGCACATCCTTAGCCGAAGTTGTTTCAGTCAAAACTCCGGAGATTCTAGCGTTCTCCGTAGTCAAAATATTCTTTTGAGTCCGGAGTTGGCCAGCTTCTTCTTGTAGCCTTACAAGTGCGGAGCCCTTCGCAGCATCCTCCGTCCGCAGTCTTTCAATCTCCGCTCGAAGCACAATTCTTTCTGCTTCGAGCTCTTTCTTTGCAGCCTCCAAGCTTTGCCTAGCCCTTCGCTCTGCTAAGATTACATTGTCCATTTGAGCTACTCGACCTTCGGAGAAGTTAAAATTCCTTTGAAGAGTTTCGTTCTCTTCCCGAAGTTGAGCAATTTCGTTTTCGCTCGATAAAGCTGCAGCGCGGGCTAAGACTGCTTGCTAAGAAAAAAGAAAAAATGAAATAAGAAATTATTCATATGTAATTCACTATTTGGTTCGAAGATGCTTTATACCTGATAAGCTGCTCTTTCCACAGCAAGGTTAAGCTCCGAACCCTTCACTCTGCTTAAGCGGGCTACCAGTTCAGTTTCCCCGACTTGGCGACTGGCTTCACCCAAAGGTTTAACCAAAGTCCCAAGCCCGGTTTTCTCCTCCAAAAAAGGAGTTATGAGAGGAAGCAGTTTTGAAGCTTTTTGGTCAGCCCTGCTTAGCGAAGGTCCGGAGGGCTCTTCCGAGGCCCTTGGAACTTCTGAAGATGGCCTCCCCTCAGTCGATTCACTTTCATCTGTCGACTCAGATAAAGTCGATCCTTGAGCAGGGAGAGGCTCGATTTGTCTTTTTCCTCTTCCAGGCCCCGGTAGAGCAACTCCCGGTTGCGGCCCTGAAGTTGTCGAAGGTCTTTGAATTGTATCTTCGAGGGATACTTCGACAACAGGAGGCTCTGCGAAAACAGAAATATTATACATTGTATAATTTTGCAAAAAATCGATAAAAATTATGCAGAATTTACCTTCGACATTCTCTGGAATATCGAGTACAGGACTGATCGGAGGATCAAAAGTATAGTCCTCATCCGAATCAGCCGCTAAATCTTGGACTACAGGAGCATCGTCCTGAAGAGTCCTCGTTACTTCTTCGAGAATCGAAGCCATAGTGACTTCGACTCCACCTTCATCCCCAGGAACTCTGGCCTGAGTTGTGTCTTCCTGAACTACCGAAGTCATTGGTTGATCAGCATTATCTCCAGACTCCGGTATGGTCGCAGGCACTTCGGCCTCATTTACACCCATAGGGGCTTCGAATTGTTCTTCTTGGGTATCCGGAGCTCTTACTTCTTCGATGTTAGCTTGAGGCTCCGGAATACCTGCAGTATCTTCAATGAGAATACTTCGTTGAGTTGCATCTTCATCAATTAATTTTACTAGTAAAATACCTTCATCCTCTTTAGAACCAGAAAGTGAGGTTCTTGAGCTTGAAGGAGCAGGATCCGAAGGTGCGAGATTTTTTGGCTTCCGAGCCACCTTCTTCACCGGAGTCTTTGCTGAACCTGAAGCTCCGGCTTCGGCTACTCTTTTCTTGGGGCCTTTCTCCTGAGGCACCCAGTCTGTCAGAGGGGGTGGAGTCAACTCCAACATTCCCCATACTCTGTTAAAACGCTCCCAACTTCCGACTAATTTGATTCGCCATTCTTTTTCTGACGGAGTTGGAGCACCCAAAATCTTCTCCGAAGCCCTTACAATTTGCTCTGAAGTAATAGGGGCTGAAGAAGCTAAAAAATAATTCAAGTTAATCTTTCTTCGAAGTAAATATGTACTATGCATGTTGGTTTCGAAGTTACCTGCAGGGCTTGAAGTATAGTTTATCTTGCGAAGACCGCCTTCCGAGTCATCTTCGAAGGCGATAGGCCAGTTGGCCATCAGCGGAGGAATTTGAAGTCCGATGAACTCTTCGGCTAAGTCCCGCATGCTCAACCTTTTGCTGATTTTCTGAAGCAAGTTGAGGCGAGCTTCGAGTTGGCCTTCGTCGGGTTGCACTAAGGCTTCTTTCCGGAATTGGATTTCCTTGAGGGGACCGGCCAGAGGACTACCCACTCCAACTTCGGCATAAAACCACCTCAGAACCCAATCGGTGTACCATCTAGCATTGATGGCCTTGGCGGGGAATTGCAGGGCATATTCATCACGAAGCCTAAAATTGATGCTTCCGAAGGAAACTACCACTTTCTCACCTCCGGAGCCTACGAAGGTCTTTGGCTGACAAGTCGCTCTATGCAGCGCAGCAAAGATTTCAGCCCTCCCCTCACAACCTTCGGCTCTCAGTGCCCACTCGAAGATAGCTAGCCTGGCTACAGCATTCGGAGACAGCTGGGGGAGGGTTACGTGAAACAAGTCAAGTACTTCGGCTAAAAAATCCACAGCCGGAAGGCCCAAGCCCGCTTCAAAAAAAGCTTCGAACACTACAACTTCTCCGGGTCTCGGTGATGGAATTGATTCTTTGCCCGGCTTCCGAATCATAACCCCATTACTAATATTTCCCCCCGCTGTGATTGCCAAAGATTCTTTCTTGCAGGTAGACCGCCCCAACTCAAAAGATTGATCCAAGTACTTGGTTGAGGGTGGGCACAGACCTTGGACATCGGGGATTTGGGGATTTTTTTCCCTTTGCCGCCATGGAAGTTGTCGCCTGCATCGAAGGCGTCGCCGCCACTGTTGCCGCTGCCGCCGCCGCAGCCGCTTGTTGACGAGCCAAGGTCGAAGGAGGTGCAGAGCCTTTGGTCTTCGCCATCACAATTGCTGGATCGATCTGAGAGAGTGGAGATTAGGGTTTAAGAACTCGAAAGCTAGGGCTCAAGAACTCAAAGGGCTAAAAAGCTTTTGACTAAGAAGAAGCAGTGAAAAGGTAATCGGTAAAGTTTTGAGGTTCTTTATTTATAGCCTAAACTTTCCGTTTGTTACCGTTTGGGCTCTGCCCTTTCGCATTCCCGCCTGTTATTTTCCTCCGAAAATAACGCCTCGTATAACTCCGTTAGAAACAGAAACTAACGGCTATATTTTCTAAGTCTAAAAAGACTTTCGAACTTCCTGAGTCAGTTCTAAGATAGTTCGAAAAGTAATTACCTTATGACTGATTCGAAGTTCATGTCTTCATGTATTTCGAAGATAAAACAAAAATCAATAACCCCTATGATTGGTTATCTTTTCTTTCCGTATACTGCTCTCCTAACGTTACAGGTCGAACGGAGAAGCGTATTCGAGGGGCTACTGTTGGGGGAAAATATCTCATCTTCGGGGTTATTGCCAAAGCAGCATGAAGACAGCCAACCAGTTCGAAGATTGTCCGAAGGCCATCTTCGAAGGTGCTTGGAGCCTGGTTCGAAGCCCGAAGGCAGGCATTGGTTCGAAGTATGTCTTCGAACCAAAGCCCTTCAGGATCTTTTCTGCCAGCTAAGATGGAAGACTTATCTTCTATCCTATTAGATTAGTCTTTTACCATTTTAGCCCTATTAAGGAAACCGAATAGTTTCCTTAATGTCGGTTGTAATAAAGGGGTAAATAGGTCTTTTCCTTAATGTTCAGGCCTATAAATACCCCCCATTTCATCCTGTAATAAGGACCGATCACAAGTGATTCAATACACACTTTCGAACTATTCTAAGCTATTATCCTTTCGGAGGCTTAGAACAGTTTGCTTCGCAAACACTTCGTTTGTTAGTTTCTTTTCTACAGAAACCTGTTAGCGTAATCTTTTACGCCAACAGGCATGGTATGATAGACTTAAGTCTTTTCTACTTGAGCGGGGGTATTTGATGGAATCTGTTGATAAAACCATGTTCACTCTCAAGCATGACAAAGATTTTCTCCTAGTCCAGATTTATGTGGATGATATCATCTTTGGTGGCTCTTTTCATGCTTTGGTTGCCGAGTTTGCAGATGCCATGAGTAGGGAGTTCGAAATGTCCATGATGGGTGAACTCACATTTTTCCTTGGTTTGCAAATCAAGCAAAGCAAACAAGGTACCTTCGTCCACCAAACGAAGTACACCAAGGACCTGCTCAAGAAGTTCGACATGGCTGATGCGAAGCCCCTCGCCACTCCAATGGCTACATCTGTAGCATTGGATCCTGATGAAGATGGAGAAGTCGTAGATCAGAAGGAGTTCCGAAGCATGATCGGCTCCCTCCTCTACTTGACTGCTACGAGGCCGGACATACACTTCATAGTGTGTCTATGCCCTCATTTTCAGGCTTCACCACGAGCTTCGCACAGCCAAGCGGTAAAGCGCATTCTCAAGTATCTCAAACATAACTTAGAATTTGGCATTTGGTATTTTGCATCTTCCTCTTAGTGTCTTCGAGGTTATTCCGATGCGGATTTTGCTGGGTGTAGGATTGATAGGAAAAGTACCTCTGGTACTTGTCATTTTCTGGGTACTTCACTGGTTTGCTGGTCTTCCCGCAAATAGTCTAGTGTTGCACAATCGATGGCTGAGGCTGAATATGTTGTTGCAGCTAGCTGTTGCTCTCAGATTTTGTGGATGGTTTCCACTTTGCGGGATTTTGGGTTAGATTATAAGAGTGTTCCACTTTTCTGTGATAACACTAGTGCTATTTGTATTGCAAACAACCTGGTTCAGCATTCCAGAACCAAACACATTGATGTGCGATATCATTTTCTCAGAGATCATAATGAGAAGGGTGATATTGATCTTCAATATGTTGATACCCAACACCAGCTAGCCGATATTTTCACAAAACCCCTCGATGCTTCTCGTTTTGCCTACTTGCGTGGGGGACTTGGTGTTTGTCACCCTTACGGCATTTTGTGAGGGGGAGCATACTTTGATTGTCTTGCATATGCTCATTGTGTGTGAAATGGCATTTACATCTTTTGCACTTATATGCCTGATTTTAATTCATGAAATCATGTCAGCTCGGCTCTATTTAATATATCTGAAACATTTTGTGCATGATTTTTCTTTCCAAAATCAAATCATGATCACTGCTTAGTCTTGAATCTAGCATGTTTAGGCAGGACTGCTTTAGCTATCTTTTATCTACTTGATAGCAAGACTTCTTTTCCCTAGATGCTAATTGTTGCAACTTGAAAAATTGTATTCATGGATATTCATCAAAGTGCTAAAAATTTGTTCACTTAATTAAAAATTCAAAAATTCATGATTTGCATGATACAAGCGAAAAAGATCCACGTGGGTTTGTTTATCGCACTACTCTATTTTAGACTGCTTACCATTGCACATTGGTCTGAACTGAGATAGTGTAGTGTATGCCAAAATCACCGCCTTAAGCTTCTGATGGCTTTCATGCTTAGGCTTGGCTTGATTGGAAAGTATAATGTAGACAAACAAATAACCCCTGGCATTATGAAAAGAACAGCGAATTCATTGATCATCAAGTTTGCTTTTAATGCTCCACTTGAACTGGACTTATCAGTCTGGAGTAGAAACTGACTAGCTTTGTGCAGTCCCTGCTTTTACTTGTCTAGTTACCTTGATTGAGTGGTGATACTTTTATTCTAATATGATAAAATCACATGCTATCATCATGTTTTTAGAGAATGTTAAATTGAGCTGAGCACATGGAAATTGGTATTAATGTTGGCATATCTTTGCTTTATATGTCTTTGCAATTCTGTCCATTTTGAAGCTTTGTATCTTTTGAATGCTCCTTGATGCTTGCATTGCCAAAGGGGGAGAAATTTTTGAGTTCTCTGCAGTAAGGAGTAAAATAACTTAGGGGGAGTTTTTATCTTGCAAAGGGAAGATTTGCCGAAGGGGCTTTTACTCTTTTGAAAAGGGGGAGGAAAATTATTTTGTTAAGTGACTTGATTTGGCTCGTTTCTGAGTTTTTATGGTCACTTGTGTGCTGAAATTTTTTCAAATTTTCTTGAACTTGAATTTGGTTGTCAATGCACTCATCAAGGGGGAGATTGAGAAACCAAGGTGTTGGACCGGAAACGGCGACCAGAGGGGGGTGAATGGGAGCTTTTAAAATTTTAGACTAAAAATAGCCTTATGTTTTAATTCTGTCTTCTGCGGAACAGGCTTCGAACACACCCTTCGAAGTTCTGGTTCGGAGGTATTTTACAGCTCCGAACACAGGCTTCGCAAGGAGAAAAAGTTCGAAGCCAAGAAGACTTCGCTCCACCCACAACCCCGAAAATTCATCTCTACTAAGTCAGTGCAGGCTCCGCACACAGGGTGCCTTCGAGCAGGCTTCGCACTTCACCCTTCGCAAGAGCGGACTTCCCTCTGAGGACTTCAATCATCTTTGCTAAGTCAGTGCAGGCTCAGCACACTGGGTGCCTTCGAGCAGGCTTCGCACTTCACCCTTCGCAAGAGCAGACTTCCCTCTGCAGACTTCGACCAAATACTCAGCAACAGCAACTGGTGCTGGGCTTCATACTTCGAAGGTCTAAACGCACAACGAACAGACTTCGCCGAGGACTTCGACAATGGAAGAAAAACAGGCTTCGATCTGAGCCAAGACCAGTGCTTCGCTAGTAATCAGAGAGGTCTAGCCTCCAGTTTACACAGAGCGAACATACACTGAAAAACAGACTTCTCTCGAACACACTTCGCTCGAACAGGTTTCTCACACACTTCTCCAGAAAAGATTCAGTGCACAAACTCAACTCAAAAGAAGTGAGACACAGAGAGATCTAAGCATGCAGAGAAGTACGCATACAAGTTCAAGTAGTAAATGAAAACAGAATTAAAGCTTCAATGCTTGAACAGGGAACACAAAATGAACTCACAGATCTGAATACAAGGTATGTGGCGGCTAGCACAGGAGCTCAAAAATGACTACTCAAAGTGTTGATGTGACCTAGCTAGCCTCCACTATTTATAGGCACTATTCAGCCCTATGAATAGACTACTTTACCTCTAGGGTTTACACTGTTTTTGTCTCATCAGAACAGGGGGGTACAACTGGTAGTCTACTTTATTTGGAGGCTTCTTTTGTTAGCTTCGCAGAGGGGACAACACCATCTTTTGCAGAGCAGACGCTGTCAGCCTTTGCAGTTTTGGACCCTTCTGAAGCCCCCCTTCGCACGCGAGGGGTGCGGTAGCTTCGGTGAGAAGCCTTGAGCCTGATGACCTTCGCTTCACCAAAGTCAGCCTTCGATACAGTGACGGTTTTGAGCCGAAGCCGTCAAAGCCCTTGGGCCTTCGCACCAACACCTTCGGAGTGGATCACCACGGCTTCGCAGCTTCTCCCAGCTCGAACTCCGTCAGTCCGTGTACCGAAGCTGATGAGGACATCACTTCACATGATACACACATGGAGCCTCCACCTACAATTCAACTACAAGGACCAATCACACGCGCCCGTGCCCGTCGCTTGAACCATGAGGTTAATTCGTTCCTTAGCAACTTTGATTATATTTGTTTGGATGGGATGCTACTGAATACTAGTGATATTTTGTTGCTTAGGAACATGGGAGATGGAATAGGAGAGTTGGAGTTGAAGACGGAGCCGCACGGATGATTTGAAGTCAAGAATTCGCTGGTTCGGACTACATCGACCACCATTCACCAAAATGGGCATAACTTCCTCATACGAAGTCCGATTGGCGCGTTCTTGGACTTTTTGGAAAGCTGAGGAGAAGACGGATCTTTTGCCGTTGGTTTCACATCATTTGGAGTCTCAAGTCGACCTATGTATTTAAAACAGTCCTGCGTGACAGAACTGGGCCATGTTGGCCATAATCTGAGTCTGTACATCTTCTAGCTCACAGCCCAAGTCTGTTCCCCTTCCACAGACCGCCGCCCTATATATTCTCACGCCAGCCACTTCTAGGGTTAGGTTTTGCTTTGTTGCATCTACACTGTTGTGTTTAGATCCCGCCTCTTGCACCGGACCGATTGGCTGCTGCATTGGCGTTTGTGAAACCTCACCTTATCTTCGTTTGTCTGTGATTTTGGCATTCGATTTGTATCCTTCCTGTTCTTGCTTGTGTTCTTGGGTTCGCTTGCAGGAATTAGCCTTCGTGGCGAGGTCAATCGCGTTCTGCGTGGTTGATAACCAACGGAGACAGTGGTGTAACGATTGCAAGGTTTTGATCCGCCGGACCGGAGCCTTGGATCGCCAACGTCGAGATTCTCCACCAACCCAAGTTTATCCCTTACCTAGCGGAAGATCGGGACCACTCCCCCATCAGCTGGTATCAGAGCTCAGATTTCCCGTTAGGTAATCTCGATCTGCTTTTGTTTTACCCAGAGTCCAGAAAACCGCACCAAAAAAAATTCCCCACCGAGAACCCCTTTGTGCCTTGCGATTTTAATTTCAGTTTAACCTTGTTGAGTTTGTGTTCTTGGTCGAGTCTTGTTGCTGGTTTAGTCATCCCTCCGTGTCGTTTGAGTAGTAGTTGTTCTTGTGTCTCAGATAAAATTCTCCACCGAAAAACCCCCCCTTCCGCAACCCTATTTTGTTTTCCACATCCAGTCTCTTGTGACCCCCCTTCAGTAAAACAGGCATAACTTTTCGCTCGTTTGGCAGAAAAATCTGAAATTTTTTGAGCGTGTTCCTGACCCAATTTGGAGGGTACCCTAACCGAAAAGTCGGTTAGCCCTCACCAAAATCGCCAAAAAAAATCGGGAAGATAAAGAAAAAAATTGGACAATGTTTTTGCTCGCCGGACAGCGAACTTGTTTGAATTTTTGCAAGCCACATCCCACCTCAGTTGTAGGTGCCAATTTTTGTGGTTGCATCTCTGGTCATCCTTGTTTCAAAAAAAAAATAGAGTGAAAAAAAAGAAGAAAAAAAATTAAAAAAAAAAGAGAAACAGTCCTGTTAGTTGCTTGTCCGAACTCTTGTCCGAACTCCTGTCCGAACTCTTGTCCAATCTGAGGCAGTCTTTGATTGTTTGTTGCTTGTCCGATCTCTTGTCTGAACCTTTGTCCGAACTCTTGTCCGATCCGAACAGCAGCAGAAAAAAAAATTGCACACACCCTTGTCCGATCACTTGTCCGATCTCTTGTCCGATCCCTTGTCCGATCTATAGAGAGCTGATTTGACCTGTTTTTGCTTCCTTTTTGATTTTTGGGCACATAGGTTCCCTCTATTACTTGAACCTTCACTTTGGGAGCACTAAGGTCAGCAACTTTGACGAGTACTTGGGAATACTTATTGAACTTGGTTTAACTGTTATTATTATCGCTAATCCTTGCTACTCACTTTGCCTTCCAAGCTACACCTTTCTCTTGGTCAGGACAGGATCATTTCTTGCAATTGTACACCACCCTCCACTTGGTTCATCACCTGTAGGCCGGTGACCTCCCTGCGGCGTGGTAAGAACACTTGCAAGCGTGGGTAAGGTGCTTGACGGATTGCTTCCACCCCACACACACCACCACACCTAGCTGTTTTCCATCAGGATTATTCTTTGTTGTTTTTGTATTTCACTAACATGGCAGATAACAGTGGTACCTCTCCATCTGATTTTAATGAATGTGTCTCACGACGTGCCCTACTAGAGTCTCAGCGGCAGACCCAACATTCCATTGAACGTCTCGCACGTACTTTGGCTGACCTAGTAGACCGGATGACTGCGTTGGAAACACGCTTGCCTGCTGCACGAGCCAACAATGACCATGTTGAAGAGGAAGACGACCATATTGAAGAGGAAGACGACCTATCCTATGCTGGGAACAATGGCATTGGACCTGATGAGGCTGCACATCATCGCTTTCAGTTCAACCGTCAAGGTATGGGCGGCCACCGCAACCGCCCTCCACGAGGTAACAATGACAACCACAGGAACAATGATCCCTACTCTAAGGTAAAATTTTCAGTACCTCCTTTTGCTGGCACCTATGATCCAGATGCATATTTAGATTGGGAGATGTCAGTCGAACAAAAATTTAATGCTCATATGGTTCCTGCTATCCACCGCGTGCGTTTAGCTACTAGTGATTTCGCTGGATATGCTCTTCTTTGGTGGACTGAAATAGTTCAGGTTGGAAATGAACCACAAACTTGGGATATGTTAAAACGGCAAATGCGTGGTAGATGGGTTCCCCCTTCATATAAACGTGATTTGAGAAAAAAATTGCAGCGCCTAAACCAAGGAAATAAATCGGTAGAGGAGTATTATCAGGAGTTGCAAATAGGTTGCATGCGTGCTGAAATTGAGGAGGACAATGAGGATAAAATGGCCCGTTTTTATGGTGGTTTAAGACGTGAAATTCAGGATATCATTGATTATAAAGAATACAATACTATCACTCGTCTTTTCCACCTTGCTATGCTTGCAGAAAAAGAATTGCAGGGTCGCCAACAACCACAACGCAGCATGAGGACCAACATTGGTGGTGCTACTTCACGCTCAAGTGGGCAGCAGCAACGACCACCCGCACCCCCTTCTCGACCGGCGGCTACATCAGCACCTTCTACATCTACAGCCCAGGTTGAGAGTTCCAAGACTGTAGCATCCAAGGCGCCAGCCAAGCCCACCTCCTCGGCAGCCTCTACTGCACGTTCTGCAGCGATCCAGTGTCACAGATGCAAAGGACTTGGCCATGTGATGAAAGACTGCCCTAGTCAGCGGGCTTATATTGCTACGGAAGACGGTGGCTATGTAAGTGCTAGTGATGTTGAAGATGAATATGCACTTGCTGCTAACATTGCAGGCGATGATGATACATCCAATGATGACGCTGTTTTTACATCGGATACCTATGCCGACCATGAAGCACTTATTGTACAACGTGTTTTAAGCACTCACATGGAGCAGGACGACCGGGCACAACGGAACAATCTGTTTCAGACCTTCTTCCTCGTCAATGACCGCCGTGTACGTGTCATCATCGACAGTGGTAGTTGCAACAATTTGGTGAGCCTCGACATGGTAACGAAGCTTCAACTTCCCACACGTGCGCATCCACACCCTTACCATGTGCAGTGGTTCAACAATAGCGGTAAGGTCAAGGTAACACAAACTGCTCACATCAAATTTGCCATTGGTACATACTTAGGAGTTGCTGATTTTGATGTAGTACCAATGCAAGCATGCTCTCTGTTACTTGGTAGACCTTGGGAGTATGATACTGATGCTACACACCATGGTAGGAGCAATAAGTATACGTTTATGAACAAAGGAAAGAAAGTTACATTGCTCCCTATGACTCCTGCTGAAATTGTAAAATTTGAACAAGAAAAACATGCTAGGGATGCACAAAAGGGCAAACAACCTTCTGAAAATCAGCAAGTAGCTAAGACGCTTTTAAGGCAACAGAAAGATAAAATTGCTTCTCCTTCTTCATCACAAGTTATTAATCTGAAAGGACATGTCATGCTTGCAACTAAAACTGACCTTGCTGAAATTTGTGATGATACTCCTTTGCTATACGGCTTGATTTGCACAAACGTGTTGTTTTCACTTGCGAACATTCCTAGCACTGTTCCTGTTGCAGTCACTGACCTTTTGCAGGAGTTTAATGATGTTTTTCCTGCTAAGATACCACCCGGGCTGCCACCGATACGCGGCATCGAGCACCAAATTGATTTGGTCCCGGGAGCGTCTCTTCCTAATCGTGCAGCGTACCGTACCAATCCGGAGGAGACAAAAGAAATTGAGCGCCAAGTACAGGACCTTCTTGATCGTGGGTACGTCCGTGAAAGCCTTAGTCCTTGTGCAGTACCCGTTCTTTTGGTACCTAAGAAAGATGGTAGTTGGCGCATGTGTGTTGATTGTCGTGCTATTAATAATATCACCATTCGATATCGACACCCTATTCCTAGATTGGATGACATGCTTGATGAGCTTAGTGGTGCCATTATCTTTTCTAAAATCGACCTCCGTAGTGGCTACCACCAAATTCGCATGAAACTAGGTGATGAATGGAAAACTGCTTTTAAAACAAAGTTTGGATTATATGAGTGGCTTGTCATGCCTTTTGGACTTACTAATGCACCTAGTACATTCATGCGCTTGATTAATGAAGTCCTACGGCACTTTATAGGACGCTTTGTGGTTGTATACTTTGATGATATCTTGGTTTATAGCAAGTCTCTCACTGAACATGTTGAACACCTACGTGCTGTTTTTTTTGCCCTCCGTGAAGCTAGAATGTTTGGTAACCTTGAGAAGTGCACGTTTTGCACGGATCGAGTTGTGTTTCTTGGCTATGTTGTCACTTCACAGGGTATTGAGGTCGACGCGGCAAAGGTAGAAGCAATCAACAGCTGGCCGCAACCCCAAACTATCACACAGGTACGTAGTTTTCTTGGTCTTGCAGGTTTCTACCGGCGTTTTGTGAAGGATTTCAGCACCATAGCCGGTCCTTTGCATAAGTTGACCAAGAAGGGAATTACTTTTGCGTGGGAGCGAGCACATGAACAAGCTTTTGCCACACTCAAGGATCGCCTTACACATGCACCTCTACTTCAGTTACCCGACTTCGGTAAGCCTTTTGAGTTAGAATGTGATGCTAGTGGTTTTGGATTAGGAGGTGTGCTGCTGCAAGGAGGTAAACCCGTGGCCTATTTTAGTGAGAAATTACATGGCCCACAGTTGAACTATTCTACCTATGATAAGGAATTATATGCCTTAGTGCGTGTGCTTGAAACTTGGCAACATTACCTTTTGCCTAAGGAGTTTATTATTCATTCGGATCATGAAGCATTGAAGCATATACGTAGTCAAGCAAATCTGAATAAACGACATGCTAAATGGGTAGAATTTATTGAAACTTTTCCATACATCATTAAGCATAAGAAAGGGAAAGATAATGTGATTGCGGATGCTTTGTCTAGACGTTATACATTGCTTTCTCAACTTGATTATAAGATCTTTGGTTTAGAAACATTGAAGGACATGTATGCTACTGATTTGGACTTCAAAGATGCTTTTGCAAATTGTACAGATGTCCGTGCTTGGAACAAATATGTGCTGAATAATGGATATCTTTTTCGTGCTAACAAGTTATGTGTGCCGGCTAGCTCTCTTCGCTTGTTGTTATTGCAGGAAGCACATGGTGGTGGTTTAATGGGTCATTTTGGATCAAAGAAAACTGAAGATGTGCTGTCCACCCACTTCTATTGGCCTAAGATGAGACGAGATGTTGAGCGCTATGTGGCACGATGCACTACTTGCAATAAAGCTAAGTCCCGACTAAACCCACATGGTCTTTATATGCCTCTGCCCGTTCCTAGTGTACCTTGGGAGGATATTTCTATGGATTTTGTGTTAGGGTTACCTAGAACTAGGAGGGGGAGAGATAGTATTTTTGTGGTGGTAGATCGTTTCTCTAAAATGGCACATTTTATACCTTGTCACAAGAGCGACGATGCTACAAATGTTGCTGATTTGTTTTTCAGAGAGGTCGTACGCTTGCATGGAGTTCCCAATACCATCGTTTCAGATCGTGATGCCAAATTCTTAAGTCATTTTTGGAGGACGTTGTGGCATAAGTTGGGGACGAAGCTGCTGTTTTCTACTACTTGCCACCCCCAAACGGATGGACAAACGGAGGTCGTCAACCGCACATTGTCCACCATGTTGAGGGCTGTTTTGAAGACCAACTTGAAGCTTTGGGAAGAGTGTCTACCTCATATTGAGTTTGCATATAATAGGTCAGTACACTCCACTACTAAGGTAAGTCCATTTCAAGTGGTCTATGGTTTTAATCCACGTGCTCCTATTGATTTGCTACCATTACCACCCTCTGAAAACTTGAATTTTGATGCTACTACACGTGCTGAATTATTGCTTAAGATGCATGAAACTACTAAAGCAAACATAGAGAAAATGAATGAGAAATATCGTGCTTATGGTAGTAAGGGTAGAAAAGAGATAACATTTGAACCGGGTGATCTTGTTTGGTTGCACTTGCGCAAGGATCATTTTCCTGAATTACGAAAGTCTAAATTGATGCCCCGTGCTGATGGTCCTTTCCGTGTGCTTGAGAAGATAAATGACAATGCATATAAGCTTGAGTTGCCTGCAGCTTTTGGGGTTAGTCCCACATTTAACATTTCAGATTTAAAGCCCTATTTGGGAGATGATGATGAGCTTGAGTCGAGGACGACTCCAATTCAAGAGGGGGAGGATGATGAGGACATCACTTCACATGATACACACATGGAGCCTCCACCTACAATTCAACTACAAGGACCAATCACACGCGCCCGTGCCCGTCGCTTGAACCATGAGGTTAATTCGTTCCTTAGCAACTTTGATTATATTTGTTTGGATGGGATGCTACTGAATACTAGTGATATTTTGTTGCTTAGGAACATGGGAGATAGAATAGGAGAGTTGGAGTTGAAGACGGAGCCGCACGGATGATTTGAAGTCAAGAATTCGCTGGTTCGGACTACATCGACCACCATTCACCAAAATGGGCATAACTTCCTCATACGAAGTCCGATTGGCGCGTTCTTGGACTTTTTGGAAAGCTGAGGAGAAGACGGATCTTTTGCCGTTGGTTTCACATCATTTGGAGTCTCAAGTCGACCTATGTATTTAAAACAGTCCTGCGTGACAGAACTGGGCCATGTTGGCCATAATCTGAGTCTGTACATCTTCTAGCCCACGGCCCAAGTCTGTTCCCCTTCCACAGACCGCCGCCCTATATATTCTCACGCCAGCCACTTCTAGGGTTAGGTTTTGCTTTGTTGCATCTACACTGTTGTGTTTAGATCCCGCCTCTTGCACCGGACCGATTGGCTGCTGCATTGGCGTTTGTGAAACCTCACCTTATCTTCGTTTGTCTGTGATTTTGGCATTCGATTTGTATCCTTCCTGTTCTTGCTTGTGTTCTTGGGTTCGCTTGCAGGAATTAGCCTTCGTGGCGAGGTCAATCGCGTTCTGCGTGGTTGATAACCAACGGAGACAGTGGTGTAACGATTACAAGGTTTTGATCCGCCGGACCGGAGCCTTGGATCGCCAACGTCGAGATTCTCCACCAACCCAAGTTTATCCCTTACCTAGCGGAAGATCGGGACCACTCCCCCATCAGAAGCCATGCATGGCCGAAGTACCTCAAGTTAGCCTCACTCCAGAGCCTGCCTCACTCCGGAGCAAGCCTCACTCCGGAGTCAGCCTCACTCCGAAGCCCCACATTCGGAGTACCACCCTTCGAAGTCCCTCCTTCGTCCAAGGCCTCCGCATGAAGCATTCCATGAGCACTTTGTCGCAGTGTCTCTCCCCGAGCACACTCCTCGACGATCCTCACCCGGACCATGCCTTCGATGCACCTCGACTTCTGAGACCTTTGTCGGGTATACCTTCGAGTGTCTCCCTCCAGAGCACACTTCGAACACCTTGCCTCATTGCTGAGGACTTGATCCACCATACTCCGAAGTCACTCCATTCGGAGTACCCTTCGAAGTGCCTCGCCTCTGAGGACTTCGTCTCGGAGTACCTTCACCCGGAGCCACACTCTGCACTTACTGCCTTCTCCTGGCGCACCTCGACCCGAGGTCCGACCTTGACCCGTTCGTAGCCTTCGTTACGGAGCTCCCTGCTCCCCTGGCATCAAGCCTCCCGCTTGACCTAGGTTCACTTGCTACGAACCGTCCGTCGCCTCCGAAGTCACCTGCGCACCATAGACAGATAGACAAGTGTATCCAGTACCCCAGAGACCTCTCCGGGTAAACAACCTCTGATACACACTCTGGTGTACTGCCCAAAGTACCGAACCCTTCGGTACAGCTAATCATCGTGTACTGTCGGACGACTCCGACAGGCACACTCCGCTGCAACAGTGTAGGACCGAAAGTAGCGACCAGAGGGGGGTGAATGGGCATCTAAAAATTCTTTTGAATCAATGGCCTTCTCCCTACACCCAACGTACCTCAAAAGACTAAACAGCAGAGTGTGAACAGAATGCCTAAGTCTAAAAGTATCTAGCCTAGAAACAGTAGGTGTTAAAATCAGAGAAACACCAATGCAGTGCTAATAGGCAGATAAACAAAATATTCAAGACATGGCAGATCAAACTTCTCAGTAAAATAATCTAAGTACACATGGAATGAGATGATAAGTTACTGTTCAAAATCTGTCTCCTGTTCGAAACTTGGCGAAGCCTGCTTTGCAGTGTCGAAGCCTGCTTCGCTGTGTCGAAACCTGCTTCGCTGTGTCAAAGCCTGCTTCGGTGTCCCTTGTCGAAGTCGAGCGAAGGCTGTCGTTGACATGCCGAAGGTTTGTTTAGTCTAGCCTAGCTCAAGTGTGGCAGAGAGTGAAGTATGCTTCGAAGCGAAGTATGAGAGTATCGAAGCTTGCTTCGAATAGTGTACTTCGAAGCCTATACTTCGATCAGAAAGCTTCGAACCATGCTCGCAGAAAAGCAACCTCCGAATGAGAAGCAAAGCCCGACACACGACAGAAAGACCGAATCGAAGCCTACCCTCTACCTTCGAAGCTAGCTTGAACGAGATATGAATGCCGAAGAGGTAACCTCCGAACTACAGATCAGCTTTGAATCGAAGTGTGCTGATGCACTCACAAGAGATCGAAGCCTTGAAGCATACTTCGAAAAACAACCTTCGAAAACTCCGAGCAAAGTCTATCAGAGAGACATGCTTCGAAGCTAACTTCGAAGCCTGTCAAAGTATTGACTTTGAAAAACTCGAGTCGGAGTACCTTCGCAAGGACTGCCGAAGTATGCCAAGCTAACAGACACTAAGCACAAAACATACTTCGAAGCTAGTACAAAAACGAAATTGGAATTCTAGCAAAGCCCTCGAAGATGTCAGATCGAAGCTTGCCTCACGGAGCTGAGGGACTTCGAACAGAGAAGGGGGCTTTGCCAGAAACAACCAGAGAAAAGGCTATGTCCTGTCTACTCGATCAAAAAGGCTATGCAGAAAAAGCAAGGCTAGAAAAACTAGCGTACTGTTGCCTCAGAAAGTAGTACTACTTGCTACAGTATGCAAGAACTAGTACTCTCACGTGAAGAACAGAAGCAATCGAGACGTGCAAGAGCTCAGGAATAAACATCAGGCGCACTAAAAACGAAGCTTCGGATTCATCAAAAATCACTGCACATCAACAGACATGAATAGAGAATGGAATCTCAAAACATCATGAAGAACAGAAGAAATGCAGGAATAAACTTCTAGCGGCGCACACAGGGAGCAGGAGAGAGAACGCAGGAGAAATGACCCAATCCTTGGTTAAAAAGTGATTTCTTGAAAGGGTGACCTAACCCTAGGGATTGGGGCCCTATTTATAGGCTGCCCAATACTATGAATATTCCACTAGCCCCTTAGGGTTTTTTACAGACGCTGAAATAAAGGAAAAGACTGAACTGCCCTTAGGATTTTTTATAGACTCGACTGACTGACTGTGGGCCTAGGGATAAAATAGAAAAACTCCTATTTACAGATGACTTATCCGGAAGCTAAGCTTTCGTAGAGACTACGGCTTCTCTTCTGGATAGTCCGATACAAGATCAGCGGTCGTCAGTTTTGCACCGAAACTGATAAAGCCTCCACCGACTTTGCACTAGGTACCCGGATTGGGCCGGCCCGATTCCGCAGCTCTCTCAGCCCGGCAATCGCTCACCGCCCGTGTACCTGAGTCAATCCTGGTCAACAGCCCAGTGAGTCTTCTGCTGCTACTAGCCCATGTACCCGGATTGGGCCAGCCCGACTTCGCAGCTCTCTCAGCCCGACAGTGACTCGCTGCCCGTGTACCTGAGTCACACGCGGCCCATGAAGCAGCAGATCTCCTCTCTTTTCAGTCCTCTTTGACTATCATTGATAATGACTCATCACATCTGGAGCCATGAGGCCCACGCTATTCAGCATGGCTCCTCAATCTCCCCCTTGATGAGTGCATTGTCAACACTTCACTTCTTTAGCTCTTCAGTACATGCGAACACATGTGGAAATACGAAAACAAAACACAAGAAGGCAAAGAAGAAGAAAATAAAGTAAAAGTTTAACCCTAATGACCAAAAGCCGAACAAAAGCAAGAAGTGGTCATTATGGTTAACCAAAGGTAAAATCTCAAAACGAGTGCAATCTCAGAAACATCAACAAGGATAGCAAAAGAGTAAGGACAAATGGGACAAAAACTCCCCCTTAAACTCATATCCCAAGATTTCTCCCCCTTGTTGACAAGTGAACTCATCAAGCACTCGAAAAAAACACAGACTCCCCCTGAAACGCAACTCCCCCTCAAAATATGCAATGAATGCAACTGGAGTGCAGGTGGAGTAGATAAAGCATGCTTCACAGATATTATTGACTGCAATTACAACATCTAACATATACAGCAAATGACATATTGTCTAAGATACATGACATGATCAGTGCAACAGATGATATCTAAAGAAAGTCATTAGCACGCATTTTCAATTTTTGCAAACAAAAATATCACCACATTTTCCAGTTGACAAGCATTATCCAAAACAAAGTGCTTCAGCAAACTTGTTATCATTTCAATTTTCAGGCTTTTTCTTTTTCCTTTTTCATTTTGCTAGGGGTTATTTGCAAGTCAAACCTTATGCTGAATGACCAAGTCAAGCCTAGGCCAGAACTGGACCATCAGAAGCTTAAGACATTGGTCTTGGCATACACTACACTTGTCCTAGTTCATACCAAAGTGCTATGGTACGCAGTCCAGAACAATGCAATGCGACAAAGCAAACCCTCCTGGATCCTTGCAAGTTATGCATAAAGAGGCATGGAATTTTCATTTTTCTTGATTTTTCATCATTTTTTATAGCACATTTCCATGTTTTAAAGCAGAAAGATGTCCATGTTGCATGTTTGCATCTAAGTCAGGAACTAGCTACAAGGCATGTAACAGATAGCAAGAACATTCAGCCTACGCATGCTAGTTACCAGAAGCAATGGTGATCATGTTTTCAAGTTTAAAGCATAAAAGCCATGCACATGACAGATATCAGACATATCAAGTGAACTGAACCAAAGCATGATCATTGACAAGTATTCAAAAGCATGTACCAGCTAGAATAAGTAAAGCAGTTCAATCATATAACAGAAGCAGCTCAAACGTGTGATATGTGAATATGCAAGATATGAACACACACAAAAAGACTCAAGAAAAGAGTAAAGAAGAAGGAAAACTGACTCAAAATATCCTAAAAAGGATACACAACACCCAAATCCCCTCGTAGACGCTCAAAAGTAGACTGGTCTAGGGGTTTGGTGAAAATGTCAGCCAATTGATGATGGGTATCAACATGAACAAGGTCAATGACACCTTTCTCATATTGATCCCACAGAAAGTGAAAGCGCACATCAATATGTTTGGTTTTTGAATGGAGACAAGGGTTTTTCCCTACACTAATTGCACTGGTGCTGTCGCAAAACAAAGGAACTCTGGTAGGAAAGAACAACCTAAAATCTCGCAGAGTGGAAATCATCCAAACCAACTGTGAGCAACAGCTACATACTCAGCCTCAGTGGTCGAAAGAGCAACTCCATATTGCTTTCGAGAAGACCAAGAGACAAGAGAAGAACCAAGAAACTAGCAAGTACCGGAAGTCGACTTGCGATCCAACCGGCACCCACCAAAGTCAGCGCCCGAAAAGCCAGATAAATCAAGAGATGATGATGCTGAATAGTAAAGACCGAGATCAGGCGCATAAGTGAGATACCTGAAGATGCGCTTGACAGCCTTCCGATGAGACGCGCGTGGTGAACACTAGAAACGCGCGCAAAGTCCCACGGCGAACTGTACATATGGCCTTGTCGCCGTCAAGTACAGCAGCGAACCGATCATCCCTCGAAATTCTCTCTCATTGACCTTGATGCCGCTTTCGTCCTTGTCCAATACTCCAGATGTGCCCATTGGGGTCATCTGCGGATTCAACTCCCCACCAAAGTCAAATTTTTTCAACATGTCACGAGTGTACTTACCTTGGTGGATGAAGGTGTCGTCCTTGGTCTGCTTGATCTGGAGCCCTAATAAATACTTGAGCTCACCCATGAGGCTCATCTCAAACTCGCTGTGCATCTGCTCAGAGAACTTGGACACAAGAGAATCAGTAGTACCGCAAAAAATAATATCGTCCACGTAAATCTGAGCAACTAAGAAATCTGAAGCAACTCTGAGCAAAAAGAGAGTTTTATCCACCGAACCCATCACAAAGCCCTTCCCCAACAAAAATTGCTTCAACCGGTCATACCAAGCCCTGGGGGCTTGCTTCAACCCGTATAAAGCTTTTTGCAATTTAAAACATGTCGAGGAATCTTGGGGTTCTCAAAACTAGGGGGCTGCCTAACATACACTTCCTCCTCTATATACCCGTTCAGAAAAGCACTCTTGACGTCCATTTGAAAAATCTTAAAACCCTTCGAAACGGCAAAATCTAGGAGAATGTGAATGGACTAAGGACGGGCAACAGGGGCGAAAGTTTCTTCAAAATCAATACCCTCCTTCTGGCAAAAACCTGGGCAACTAGTCAAGCTTTGTTGCGCACCACAACCCCATCTTCACCTTGTTTGTTCTTGAACACCCACTTGGTGCCTATGGGGTTGCATCCTGGTGGCAGCTCAACTAGTGTCCAAACCCGATTACAGACAAAATTTTCAAGCTCTTCTTGCATAGCGTTAATCCAATTAGAATCAGAAAGAGCATGAGAAACATCTCTGGGCTCAAAAGATGCAACAAAAGCAGATTCAGCAAACACAGCAAGAGAGGTACCAGATGAACGCAAAGTTCTTTCAGTCAAATCACCGATAATGAGCTCCGAGGGGTGATCACGCTGAACTGCTCGGGTTCCCTGGTGATCTGAAGTCACCTCACCGGAGTCAGCAGCTGGAACCTCTGGACTCAACTGAGGGGGCTCAATCAAAGTGGAAGAAGTGATTAGAGGTCCGCCCTCGTCCTCAGTCGAAGTCGTAGAAGGTGTGGGCTCTGCAGGAGGTGCAGAAGGCCCACCCTCATCAGCAGCTGGAGTATCCTCATCTTCCTCGAAGATGGACTCTCCGAGCTCATCATCCCCAGAAAGCTCAAAAGAAGGAGTCAAAGAAGGCAAGGACTCATCAAACGAAACCTCACAAGTCTCGACAAGCTGCTGGGAGTCGAGGTTCCAAACACGGAAGCCTCAAGAATGCAAAGCGTATCCAAGAAAAACACCATCCCAGCAACGAGACTCAAACTTGTCCAAATGCCCTCCCTTCTTGAGCACAAAGCACTTGCAGCCAAACGCTCACAAGTGGCTCACCTTGGGCTGTCTGCCAAACTGCAACTCATATGAAGTCTTACCTAAGTAAGCTCGAAGAACAATGCGGTTGGCCAGATAGCAAGCCGTGTTCATGGCTTCAGCCCAAAAACGCCTAGGAGTCCTGTACTCATCGAGCATCGTCCTGGCCATCTCGACTAGCGTGCGGTTCTTTCGTTACACAACGTCGTTCTGTGGGGGAGTGTAAGGAGTAGAAAACTGATGGTCAAGACCCTGATCACTACAGAAGCTGACGAACTGAGAGTTTTTGAACTCAGAGCCGTTGTCGGAGCGAATTGCTCGCATCCGACCATTGTTCTCATTCTTCAGCTTCAAAATCAGGTCATGAACAAACTGAAAAGTTTCATCCTTAGACTCCAAAAAGAAAACCCACGAGAATTGAGAAAAGTCGTCAACAATGACAAGCGCGTACCACTTCCCACCGACTGAACGTACTCGAGGTGGACCAACAGTGTCCAAATGTAACAACTCGCCTGGATACGAAGTCATCACCTGAGTCACAGGTGAGTGAGAAGCGGCAACCATTTTCCCATGACGACAGGGATGGCAAACTAAATCCTTCTCCATCTTAAGCTTGGGCAATCCTCGGATGAGGTCCATAGAGCTCAATCTAACTAGCAGATGAAAACTTAAATGACCTAACCTCCTATGCCACTTCCAGAGCTCAGAGGAGGATCCAACAATCAAACAGCGAGAAGGGCCAAAAGAACTAGAGAAGTCAATTCGAAAAACTTTACTGAATGGTAAAATCTGGCAAATCAAAGACCCTCTAGAATCAAACACAGAAGAATTACCCTTCTTAAAACGCAATTCCAAACCATCCTCAAGAAGTTGCGAAACAGAAATCAAATTGAATTTCAAATTCTTAACCAAGGCAACATTCTTCAAAGAGAAATGATCTGAAATGCGAATTTAGTCAATGCCGTGTACCTTTCCTTGACCACTGTTCCCAAAAGTGATGTACTCTTTGGAGCTCGGGGGAGTGAGACTGGAGAACCATCTGCGATGTCCCGTCATGTGGCAAGAGCATCCCGAGTCCATGATCCAAACGTCCTCCAGTCCCCGATCCTGCATAATCAGTGGTCATAAGGGGGAGCAAATGGTCCGGCACCAGGTTTAGCAAAAGAGATAAACCAATGTCGAGCCATCTGCTCAAAAGATGGAAAGCGAAAACCATCAAAAGAGTGTGGACCAAAACGCGGCTCAAGGCGCGGTCCATGGTTCTCCCTAGAACCTCGGCCACGAGGTCCAGGACCGTAGCCAAAATGGCCTGGAGCTCTGCTGGAATGACCACCACCAACTGGAGCACGGGCAAAAAAATCGTCTCCTCTACCACAACCTACACGACGTGGCCTGGCCTCTAGCCTCTCCCCGCGTCGAGGAACACGCAGTCTACCACCCTACTGGTAGAACTGATCCTGACCACCACGAGCTCTCTCTGCTCTCTCAGCCCGCTTCCTCCTGAAGCAAAACTCTGCAAGATGCTTGTCTCTCTGACAATACTCACAATGATAGGTGGGCTTCTTGGGATGTGGTTGAGGCTTGGGATTCTTGGGCTTAGTGGTGTTAGGTGTAGTCTTCTTGGGTTGTGAGGGTCTAGGAAGAGAGTCAAGAGAAGTGTGGAGGTGTTTGGGCTTTGGAACCCAGATGGGCTTCTTGGGTGGAGCTTTGGACTGTTCATGGATCACTCCATCCTTGGGCTGACTAGCCAGGGAAGACTTAGTGGAGTGAGTCTTGGGGTATCTCTGCTCAGGAGTCATTTTACTCCACTCCACTGCCCGGCTAATGGCACTCTCAAAGTCAGCCTTGGTGTAGGTGTAACCTACCCCAAACCCATCCTGCCTCTTGAACTGCTGGATCATCATGCCGAGTTGTGGCTCTCTGGCACTGATCCAACTCAGGATAGAACTGAGGTAAAAGTTCTCATTCTAAGAATCAGCTAGCTCCTCTCTCAAGGAAGCTAGAACCTCCACCTAAGACAAGCAGGTCTCACACTCACTCTCTACTTGGACAGACTTTTCGGCTTTCAGCTTGATCAATTCCATTCTAAGAGACAAACAGTTCTCACAGACAGTGGGTGGAACTGACAGTGTCTCAAGCTCTAGCCTAGTCTGTGCTAGCTCAGCTCTCACTCTCTCCAAATCCCTTAAATGCTCATCGCCCTTGGCTTTCAGCTCAGCTAAGACAACTAGATGAGATGGGCAATCAACACAGGGTGCGACGACAGTGGCTTGAGCATCTTTCAGCTCCAGCTGAGCGCTTTCAAGCTCAGTGGCCAAAGCGTCCCTCTCATCAACCCTTTTTGTGTACCTGGACTTCAGAGTCGACAGGTCACACAGAAGCACCTCACACTTCGGGCACTCACTGCTGTCACCCAAGCAGGGGGAAGAAGATAGACTCTCAATTCTGTCGTTGGCTACGGCAAGCTCACTATCTAACTCATCTATCCTCTTCTTGCCCCCCTAAGCAGTTTTTCCCAATATTTTAACTCTTGACGATTGCTTTCAAGTAAATCAACGATTTCGCGTTCATAAGATGATACCTTTTCATTGTCGTCGTCGTCAGAGTCATCGGAGGAGCTCTTCTCTTCCTTATCCTCAAGAGCCATTGAGTAGAAGCTCTTGCGGGATCTTCATCGCTGGTGTGAGCGGCTCTTCGGTCTGTCCCCGAAAGCCATGAAGCAAAGGCCCGCCGGATCGTCCTTGTCCTTCCCCTTCCTGATGACAATCTCTTCATCGCTTGAGCTCGATGAAGAGGAACAAGACGTGGACTGCTTGGAGTAGCTCTTCTCCATCTCAGCGAAGAAGGCCTTGTCGCGCTTCTTGTTCTCTCGCCGGTAGTCCCTCAGGGCCTTCTTGAAGAATCTGGTCTTCGGCTTGCCCTTGTTGAAGGAAGAGCTGTCGTGCTTGCCGGAGTCGTGGAAGCCACCACCGGTGCCCCTCTTGTGTCCATTGCGCTTGGGGCAGTCGACGATGAAGTGTCCTGGATCACCACACTCAAAGCACCCGGATTTTGTGCCGTGTCTTTTGAACATTCTCTTGTCATAAACACGACGCACCCGGTTGTTAAAAAGACACAAATCATCATCTCCAAAAGACTCAAGCTGGTCCTCAGTGATAGACATCAAAGAGAACCCAGCACAGCTCATCGAAGAAGGATCAACAGAAGGTGTAGCAAGGGCCAGGGACTTTAATCCAGAGCCAGTGAGATTTGATCTCAGCTGGATATCAACCTTAGTGGCCTCCAGCTTGCTAAACAACTCAGAAATGGTCAAGGTATCATAAGAAGTGCTCTCAATGATAGAGGATACCTTGATCTCACAGATCTTTGGGTCCAAGGTATGGAGAACCTTGAGCGCCTGCTCGTGATCTGAGACTAACTGAGCACCCTCAGCCTTGTTGTCCCGAAGCTTGTTAATGATCGATTGAAAATGACCAAACAACGCTTCAACAGATTCACCCGACTTTTGTGTGAAGTTCTCATACTCACGCCGGTAGGTCTGATAGAGCCGAGCCTTGACCTGGGTTTTCCCCTCATGGTGTGCCTTGAGGGTAGCCCAGATCTCTCTCGCAGTGGAAAGATGGCTCACACGCTCAAACTCAGTGGGACCTAAACCAGAAAACAGAATGTTCACAGCTTTACTATTGCTCAGATGCTGGGCAATGATACCAGGAGTACCATGCTCAGTAACTGCAATATAACAAACGTATCGTGAACGCAAATGTCCTAGATGTCCGAGCCTTGGCTCATAAGATAGGCTCGCATGCGAGTCTTCCAATAGTTATAGCCATAAGCTTCTAAGGATGGCACCTTGCCAGGATACGTCATGATCACTACTGGGGTTTAGAACCGGTTAAGGTATGGAAAAACCCTAACCAGGCTCTGATACCACTTGTAGGACCGAAAGTAGCGACCAGAGGAGGGTGAATGGGCGCCTAAAAATTATTTTGAATCAATGGCCTGCTCCTTACACCCAACGTACCTCAAAAGACTAAGCAGCAGAGTGTGAACAAAAAGCTTAAGTCTAAAAGTATCTAGCCTAGAAACAACAGGTGTCAAAATCAGAGAAACACCAATGCAGTGCTAATAGGCAGATAAACAAAATATTCAAGACATGGCAGATCAAACTTCTCAGTAAAATAATCTAAGTACACATGGAATGAGATGATAAGTTACTGTTCAAAATCTGTCTCCTGTTCGAAACTTGGCGAAGCCTGCTTCGTTGTGTCAAAGCCTGCTTCGGTGTCCCTTGTCGAAGTCGAGCGAAGGCTGTCGTTGACGTGCCGAAGGTTTGTTTAGTCTAGCCTAGCTCGAGTGTGGCAAAGAGCGAAGTATGCTTCGAAGCGAAGTATGAGAGTATCGAAGCTTGCTTCGAACAGTGTACTTCGAAGCCTATACTTCGATCAAAAAGCTTCGAACCATGCTCGCAGAAAAGCAACCTCCGAATGAGAAGCGAAGCCCGACACACGACAGAAAGACCAAATCAAAGCCTACCCTCTACCTTCGAAGCTAGCTTGAACGAGATATGAATGCCGAAGAGGTAACCTCCGAACTACAGATCAGCTTCGAATCGAAGTGTGCTGATGCACTCACAAGAGATCGAAGCCTTGAAGCATACTTCGAAAAACAACCTTCGAACACACAAACTGTGACTCGAACAAGACAGCAACACACTCCGAGTGAAGTCTATCAGAGAGACATGCTTCGAAGCTAACTTCGAAGCCTGTCGAAGTATTGACTTTGAAAAACTCGAGTCGGAGTACCTTCGCAAGGACTGTCGAAGTATGCCAAGCTAACAGACACTAAGCACAAAACATACTTCGAAGCTAGTACAAAAACAAAATTGGAATTCTAGCAAAGCCCTCGAAGATGTCAGATCGAAACTTGCCTCACGGAGCTGAGGGACTTCGAACAGAGAAGGGGGCTTCGCCAGAAACAGCCAGAGAAAAGGCTAAGTCCTGTCTACTCGATCAAAAAGGCTATGCAGAAAAAGCAAGGCTAGAAAAACTAGCGTACTGTTGCCTCAGAAAGTAGTACTACTTGCTACAGTATGCAAGAACTAGTACTCTCACGTGAAGAACAGAAGTAATCGAGACATGCAAGAGCTCAGGAATAAACATCAGGCGCACTAAAAACGAAGCTTCAGATTCATCAAAAATCGTTGCACATCAACAGACATGAATAGAGAATGGAATCTCAAAACATCATGAAGAACATAAGAAATGCAGGAATAAAACTTCTGGCGGCGCACACAGGGAGCAGAGCAGGAGAGAGAACGCAGGAGAAATGACCCAATCCTTGGTTAAAAAGTGATTTCTTGAAAGGGTGACCTAACCCTAGGGATTGGGGCCCTATTTATAGGCTGCCCAATACTAGGAATATTCCACCAGCCCCTTGGGGTTTTTTACAGACGCTGAAATAAAGGAAAAGACTGAACTGCCCTTAGGATTTTTTACAGACTCGACTAACTGACTGTGGGCCTAGGGATAAAATAGAAAAACTCCTATTTATAGATAACTTATCCGGAAGCTAAGCTTTCGTAGTGACTACGACTTCTCTTCTGGACAGTCCGATACAAGATCAGCGGTCGTCAGTTTTGCGCCGAAGCTGACAAAGCCTCCACCGACTTTGCACCAAGTACTCGGATTGGGCTGGCCCGATTCCGCAGCTCTCTCAGCCCGGCAATTGCTCACCGCCCGTGTACTTGAGTCAATCCTGGTCAACAGCCCAGTGGGTCTTCTGCTGCTACTAGCCCATGTACCCGGATTGGGCCAGCCCGACTTCGCAGCTCTCTTAGCCCGACAGTCACTCGCTGCCCGTGTACCTGAGTCACACGCGGCCCATGAAGCAGCAGATCTCCTCTCTTTTCAGTCCTCTTTGACTATCGTTGACAATGACTCATCACATCTGGAGCCATGAGGCCCACGCTATTCAGCATGGC
Organism: Zizania palustris; assembly: GCA_019279435.1. Classification (NCBI taxonomy): domain Eukaryota; kingdom Viridiplantae; phylum Streptophyta; class Magnoliopsida; order Poales; family Poaceae; genus Zizania; species Zizania palustris. The sequence continues at coordinate 45,776,627 of JAAALK010000081.1, forward strand.
TCCTCAAACAGCTGTAACAACCAGAGCCCACCGAACCTTTCGGTGAAACAGCCTCCGAACCCCTTCGGAGGGACCCCTTCGAATCAGAGGGTAAAATCTGTCAATCACTCATCACAAACTCCGAAACCAACCCTTGGTTTCTCAAATAGAAAGTAAATGATTATCTTTAGCTACATTAACTAAAGCATGGGCTAATTATTTGGCTTTAAAGAATCTAATATTTTTTTCTATCTCAGAAAGAGAAGAACTTAAATTGACCCTAGCGTCTGTAGCTATTTGTAGGAAGGTATTACTATCAACGGATTGAAAAACAGTATGCTTAGATATACCTGTTACTTCATCCTTCTTAATCTTCCTTTGTTGTGTTTTTAGAGGGATTGGAATTCCCTCCACTATTATCCATGAATATAATGTAACTTGTGTTACACAAATGCAGTCAAGATATGTGAAGATCAATTTGAGAAAGCACATAAACCCTAAGTTTTTCTATGCTGATGAATTGCATAAGACGAATGAACTAAAAGTGATGCACACCAAGTCATGTGAAAATATTATAGATTATTCATTAAGTCTCTTCTAACATCTAGTTTTGAAATATATGTTTATAGAATTGTGATTGTTAGACTTAAATATTTATACATTTCAGTGGGAGAAACTTCACAAAACATCGACAAGAAGAATTGAATCTCAGTCAAGTGGACCATGTACCTGAATTGATTTTGAAGATCTTATGAAATATTTGGATGAATTGTACTCTTTTTCCCTTGAATGAGATTTTTTGAAGTTTCTCATATTAAGGTTTTTAATGAGGTAATTCGTGCAACCAAGACACGCTATATACTCTTTTTCCCAATTTTTTCCACTGGATTTTGAAGGAGTTTTGATGAGGTATATGCATGTCACGATAAGTGTCCAAGGGGATTGTTAGGAAACTGAAATTCCTAAGATTACGATAACTAAATTCGGTTGTGGACACGTTTTATCTCTTAAGGTTTTTGCCTATCTTAATAATAAAAAATCGATTTTTTATATATTGTGTGTCTTGTTTTTTCTCTCGAAACTCTGAACTAAATGCGGCATCAGAATTTCTCGACAAAAAGCCTTAGAAGGTGTTTGGATACCCTAGACTAAAGTTTAGCGCTTGTCACATTAGATGTTCGTATGTTAATTAGAAGGACTAAATATATACTAATTATAAAACTAATTACAAAATCCTTAGGCTAATTCGCGAGACGAATTTATTAAGCCTAATTAATTCATCATTATTATATTTTTACGGTAGCACCACATTGTCAAATCATGATCTAATTAGACTTAATAGATTTGTCTCACGAATTAGCCTTAAAATTCTACAATTAGTTTTATAATTAGATCATGTTTAATACTTTTAATTAGTATACGAACATCTGATGCGACGAGGCGTGAAAACAGTCCCTCAATCTTGTCGTAGTCTTAACCTCATCAAACCATCATCACTTGCAATTAACCAAGGGTTTTTTGGATACATGTCATTACAATTTTTGTGCTTTGGAACTTTGCCACTACAATTCGTTTATTTGGATATATGCCATCGTAACTCCGTTCTTATCTCCACCGTGCCATTTTTGGGACCATGGACTTGTGCAAAGACAAAAATACCCTTATCTCCACTGTGTGTGGCATACGAAGGCTGCACCTGCGAGGACGGTGCACGGGACCGACGGCGGCGATGGTGCGGGGCTGTTGTGGGGGGCGGCGATGGCAGTGCGGGGGCTACGGGGGCGGCGCACATGGCCTGCGGCGGCGGCGGCGCAGGGCTGCTACAGGGAGCTGCGGGGGCGACGTGCATGGCCTGCGAGGGTGGCGGCGACACGGGGGCTGCGGCGGGAAGCTAGGGTGGTGGCGACATGGGGGCTGCGACGGGAGGCTACGGGGGCGGCAGTAGCGCGACCGGCGTGGGTGGCGGCGACGCTGGTGTTGTGGCGGCGGCGGCTACGCGGAGGCTATCACCGGAAAAGACGAGGGCAGGATGGGGAATACAAAAATTCTAGGTCAAACCAGGCGTAGAAAATGACATGGTAGAGATAAAAGTGGAGTTGCGATGACATATATCCAAATAGACAAATTGTAGTGGCAAAATTTCAAAACATGGAAATTGTAATGACATATATCTCCTCCAAACATTCGTGACAAATTATAGAAAAGCCCCTCCATTTCTCCCTTCACCGCGTCCCCGCCCTGTCCGTCCGTGTCTCGTGTCCATGGTGGTGGTCGAGCACGAGCGCGGCCACCGCGAGCACCACCTGTAATGGCGCAGTACAGGCAGTCCGGCGGCTTCTTCGACTCCCGGGGCGGCGCCCACCACCAGGCGCTCCCGGAGTACCACCGGGCCCACCTCTCCAAGCCTTCCCGGATCCGCCGCCCCGGGAAGCCCGCGCGCCGACGCTCGCCGGCCGCGGCAGCGGCCGTCGCCGCGGCGCTTCTCCTCGCGGGAGTCTTCCTCCTCTCGCGCCGCCTCTCCCGCCAGCCCGCAGGTTCGTGTTCTCAGTTCTCACCCCCGGCCCAGTGGATCCTTGGCGATGGTTTCACGCAGCCCGGGGCGTTTTTATTTCTTTTGGGAGATTAAAAAAATCGCATCTTTGACTCGTTCGGGGTTTTTTCACGGCGCGATTCGGCGCGAATGGAGAGTTCTTGATCCAACTTCCATTTCATGTTTGCTGCCTTGACCTTCTTGATTTGATGACTTGTCGTTTGATGGTATCAATGCGATCTCGCATTTTCTCAGAGATCAGCCAAGATTTGGGCGGCGGGGAGGGGTTACCGGAGTGGAACCGAAGCAAGAACTGGAAGGAGCTAAAGTTCGGCCATGGTGGGGGCGGCAGGAGTGCGCAGGATTCGAGGTACTGGGACCGGGACGATCGGAGGCGAGACGAGGACTACTCGGAGGACGAGAAGGAGAAGATCTCGGGTGCAAGTGAAAATGCTGGCGATGCTGACGGCAGCGAGAAAGATGTGACTTCTGATCCTGTTGTTGAGGAGAAAGGGTTGACCTTGGATACCAACGGCGCCGATAAGAAGGATACTGAGGTAGCTGAAGGTGGGAAAGGAGGGACCTTGTACAACGAGGGGGGCAGGAAAGAGCTGGAGCAGTATGAGGCGGCTGCCATAGGAGCAGCAGGTGCTGGGATCAAGGAGGTTGATCCATATGATGAGTATGATGATGGCATTGATGCACTGGACGATCTTGATGATGCTCAGCGTCATTCATCTGATGGAGGGAGGAAACTCGGTGACAGCAGTCATGAGAGCACTGAGAGTAAAGAAAGCATTGCCTTAGAGAGACACAACCAAAAGAAGGTTTCAGGGACTGGTGATAAGAAACATGGGTCAAAGAAGAAATCAAAGCGTAAGAAGTCTGGTGAGTTGTCCCTCAAATTAAATTGTAGAATCAGGATATTTGAATTCAGACTTCAGAGACCTGATTTCTTGTTTAGCTTAGCATTCATTTTGATCATACTACTCAAGTCAACCCTTGTTTTGCTTCTATAGCTTTCTGTAGTGTTTTGAGGTAGTTGCTTGCTGTAGTGACTTGTAAGAATATAGTGACAATGTGACATTCAGCCATTGTATCTTTTGCCTACTTACACTGTAACAACATGGATAAGTTTTGTAGTGTACCAAGTGATTAGCTATGCTGCAACATGAATAATAACATACATATTGCTACCTAATGGCTAGGTATCTTAAAACATGAATAGCACGGACAGGTTGTTGGATCACTTGGATGTCTTGGACATTTTAGACTGGCAAGTGGCAACTAATATGTTCGTGCCACAACATCATCGTGATTTGTTGTTGGATTTAGAAATCAAATAGCTAATCAGCTCCTATTAATTATTTTTATTTAAAGGCTGTCATATGGGTATGGGGCCAGTGCTATGTTACTTAGGTATTTTCAGGTGAATTAGTTTTTATTTAAAGACTGAGAATGTTAGCAGGGCAAAAACATCATGTTGTATTTAGTGTAGTATTCTGTTTAAGTCCAAAAAATATGTGTGATCTTGATTACAATGCTTATCAATATGATTTATATGTTTGATAAGTTGGTGTTCAATAAAATATTCTTGGTATCAAATATGACACTGTTTATAGGCAACTACATCTCTAGTGAAAAGCTGACAACATGTCTTTTTTGTGTACCCAAACAAACCTTTTTTCTAGCCTCTGTTGTTCTGGATGCTTGTCTAATCAGTTGAATAAACATAATCACTTAATCAGGTTCAACCTGTGAAATGGCGTTTCTGAACTCCACTGCTCAACTTGTCGAGCCTTCTAAAAATGAGAAATTCGTTAGTTTTAATTTGGAATATATAGAAGCTGAAGAAAAACATGTTGGATCAGAGGATTGGGAGCCACGATTTGCTGGCCACCAGAGTCTACAAGAAAGAGAGGAATCGTACTTAGCTCGTGACCAACAGTTAAAGTGTGCTTTTGTTAAGGGTCCTAATGGAACAAGCACTGGTTTTGATATATCAGAAGATAACAGAAAGTACATGAGTAAATGCCATATTGCTGTATCTTCCTGCATCTTTGGAAATTCTGATCGTCTGAGGACTCCATTTGGCAAAACGGTATGTTATTTTTCTGGGCAAAAAACCTTCTGTGAAATTTACTCTACTTCCTGCATCTTTCTTAAGTTATAATCAATCATTTGTATCAATGTATTTATTTAGGTTCTTTTGTATGTTTTGGTAATCACAAAATTGCTGTTCTTTGCATGCTTTGTCTCAGAAAGTTTATAATATCTGTAGCTTCATTTTACCTTAGGTAGTTCTGTATTAGTCAAGTTACATGCAACTTATATAATATGCTTGTGAAATGCAACTGGACCTTCTGGAATGTTACAATGATGGTATCTGCCATCAGATTATTTTGTTTGGACATACAGTAGTACATGGACATATGATCAAATAGTTTCCTTTTACCAATTTTTCAAAACCACTTGAACCACACTATCCGTATTTAGGTTAAAGAATTATTGACCTTTCCGTTCCAAGTTCTATATTCCAATGCTCCTATAATCATTTCAAATGCTTCAGAAAATGATGGTTTGAGTTTATTTAAAATTACAAGAATCCTGTAATCTCTGAGGAATGTCTTTCTATGATATCTATGCAGATCACAAGTCTATCAAAGAAGACGGTATGCTTTGCTATGTTTTTGGATGAAATCACATTGCAAACATTACAATCTGAAGGCCAAAAAATGGATGATATGGGCTTCATCGGTATATGGAAGATCATATTGATTGAGAATATGCCTTATAATGACATGCGGAGAGTTGGCAAAATACCAAAATTTTTGGCACATCGTCTTTTCCCATCGTCAAGGTAAAAATGAATGATTCTTACTTATGTATGGTGATTGTATTTTTATATGTAATACATTATAATATTTCTTTGCCACTGCCATTCTTAATCCCCTGCTGAACTCAACCAGTCAATGACTACCCTCCCCCAAGAAATTTTTTTTTGGAAATCTCAGCAACTCTCAACTGCTTACTACTTATGTACCAGTAATGATTAGTGACCAGCCATGAACTGGTACTGCCACCAAACCCTGTTTTCCACTCCCTTCTTGTTCCAAGGACAAAACCCAGGTTGCCCTAATTGTGTCTGTACATGCAATTCTGATTCTCTTAAATTTAGCTGTATCAATGATCTCATATATGTAATATGTTGGCCTCGTATGGATGCATAGTATGTACTGTTTATGCTGTTTCTGATTCATTTTCTTCTATCTGTTTGCATTAGAATCACTAGTACAAATGGTCTCCTTAAATCATGTAAGAGAATGGATTGCTTGTATTAGAAGAGAGAACCAGGTTACATATATAGGCCTGGCCTGAGTCTCTCTAATAGAAAACACAGCCAACTAGCATGGCACCCACACACATACAAACACAACAATGTCTAACACGCCCCCCGCAGTCGAATCATCGGTGAAACCAATGTTTAGACTGGACCTAAACTCCATGAAGACAGACGAAGGAAGGCACTTAGTGAAGATATCAATGAACTGAGATGTCGACGGAACATGAAGAACACGGACATCACCAAGAGTAACACGCTCCCAAACAAAATGTAAGTCAATCTCCACATGTTTGGTACGTTGGTGCTGAACAGGATTGGAGGACATGTAGACTGTGCTGATGTTGTCACAATATACCAAGGTTTTCTTGTGTAGAGGAGTGTTGATGCCAAGATTTGGTAAAGCCCAGACCCACTAAGGATGCCACACGATCAACAGAAGTCAAAGGAGTCCGGTCAAAGGTGGTCAAAGAAGCCCGTCCGTATTGTTACAACATGACCGGATATGAAGGAGCTGATGAAGGTGATAGAAGATAAAGATGATCTAGAATCGGTTACAATGTAGATTACTTAGATGGCAAGTCTTCGGACTATAAATATATATCTAATTAGCTAGGTTTAGAGGACACACAATCAACCACAACAAACTACTCTTTCGGTGCATCGCCACCCTTGGATTCCCAAGGTTAACCCCAGCGGGACTTGGCACTTGGAACCGGGCTACATCGTCTCGATCTTCGGCAAAGAGGTGAGTCCTGCCATCCCAATGGTCACGTCGATTAGGTCAGTGTTCATCAAGGTTGCATCATATCAATCTCTTGAGGCATCGGCTGGCCAGCGTAATCATCGGTTTATCTTGGTATATTTTGCTAGGTCTAAGGTTGCATCGTTTTGATCTCTTAGATTGATGTGAATTAGGTGTCATAATTTGAGGTTTCATCAGTTAAGTCCGACATCTCGATCTATTGTATCTTGTTTATGCTGTGTACCATTCAACTAAATAAAGTATGCATGATGCGTTGAAGTGTTATTAATTTGTCGTGACTAGCAACTGTCTTGGTTAGCTCCAATCTTGCAGTTACGGTGATTTGATGGTATGGATATGTTGTTTGGTATATTGAGTTTAGTTTCTATCGGAGTACAACTGATAGGTTATCTTTGTTTCCACGCTATGTTCCAGTCACGCCTGGGAGACACCCATTGGCCTTGATGCACAAGGACTTCACCCTATCGGTCAATAGCGTGGGCATGGTCATTGGCTCTACGGCCGATCGACGCGTTTATTCCTATTTATTTTATTCTCACCACGGTCAACGGCTCGATATCCGAGCAACGTTGCTACTAACGTTATTCTTTATGATTCCTTATCAGTTGTAGGGTCAAACTGATTGGCACGCTTAGAACCTTCTTTTTATAAGATTATAGGACCTACACTTGAGTTAAACAGATCTCTCAGGCCACGCGTGTGACCAACAAAGACACCAACAAGTGTGCAGCTTAGACAAAAGTTGACGTAGCCAAGTAGCTTCAACAACAGCATTGGCTACCGCTCGATACTAAGCCTCAGCACTGGAGCGGGAGACTGTATTATGACGCTTGGAGGATCATGAGACCAGATTGTCCCCAAGAAAAACCACATAGCCAGAGGTGGATCAGTGAGTGTCAGGATAGCCAACCCAATCAGCATCAGAATATACAACCAGGTCAGATAGAGTAGAGGGACACACAAATAGACCCATACGTAGGGTGTCGCGAACATAACGCAGAATGCGTTTGAGGGCGGAAAGATGAGGCTCCCTTGGATCATGCATGTGGAGACATACTTGCTGAACTGCATAAGAGATGTCCATCCTGGTGAAAGTCAGATACTATAGAGCCCCAACAAGACTGTGGAAATCAGTTGGATCAGATATTGGAGCGCCATCTGCAGAAAGCTTTGGATTCACATCAACTAGCATTGAGCATGGTTTGCAGTCAACCATACCAGCACGTTCAAGAATCTCAAGCATATACTACTGTTGAGAAATAAAAAGACCAGACCCGTGTTGAGAAATAAAAAGACTAGACCCGGTGTGTTGAACATGCATGCCCAAAAAATGATGAAGTTGGCCCAAGTCCAGGGAAAATTCCTGTTGAAGAGCATCAAAAATGTGGCGCAGGAAAACCATGGAGGAAGCTATCAGAACAATGTCATCAACGTAAAGGAGATAAGCGGTGTCAGCTCCACAGTGATAGACAAATAGGGATGTGTCAGACTTGGCCTCCTTGAACCCAAGGTGCAGAAGATGGGAGGCAAATCTGTCATACCATGCACGTGGTGCTTGCTTCAAGCCATAGAGAGAGCGATTGAGTCGACACACATAGTCAAGATGAGTAGAATCCTCAAATCCTGAAGGCTGAACACAATAAATTGTCTCTGTCAAAGTGCCATGGAGGAAGGCATTGTGGACATCCAGCTGATGAATGGGCTAGGATCGTGAGACAACCGAAGAGAGAACAGTCCGAATAGTAGCTGGCTTGACAACAGGGCTAAAGGTCTTGACAAAATCAACATCGGGTTGCTGAGTGAAACCACAAAGTACCCAACGAGCCTTGTAGCATTCAAACAAACCATCCGCATTAAATTTGTGTTTGGACACTCATTTTCCTGTCACCACATTGGACTGGGGTGGTTGAGGAAGATCCCATGTGTGGTTGGACAAAAGTGCTGAATATTCGACCTCCATGGCAGCACACCAATTGGGATCAGCCAATGCAGCGCGGTAGCTCCAGGGAACATGAGATAGTTGGGCTGCCTCGAATAGCATGGCTAGCGAAAACCGTGTTTTCCACGTGATCATGCCATGTTGATTGGTCAAAGGTGGAATAGGCACAACACCTTTTGGAAGGTGCATAGTGATAGAAGTGGGAGATCCTGCTGCCGAGGAGGGCGACAATGTGGGAGTAGGTGTCAGGGAGGTAGTCGTTGCCGGTGGAGCCAGGTGCCTAGAGTAGACAAAACCACGGTACCGGCCTGCAACCAGGACGGTTGGCAAGTCAATAGAGGCTTGAGACCGGGCTAAAACCGGCGTTGCTTCAGGTGGTCTTGAAGTCGTGATGCTAAGGGTGCAATCGGTCACATCTGAGAAGTCTAGAGCCCCTAAAGTGACATCCGCAGGTCCTGTAGATGATAAAGATGGTGACAACACCTGAGGAGCTGGTACCAGGTTAGTGTAGTCCTCCAAAAAATCAAATGTCGTAGCTGAGGGCGGAGATTTGTCCTCAGAATGGAAAAGAGGATTCGTCAAAGACCACATGACGAGAGATGATAACCCAATTTGTGTGACAATCAAGGCAAATATATCTTAACTATATTAAAGCGGAGACTTACTCGTCCGTCCGCAGACTCCCTTCCCGTTCTCACTTCCTATAAAAAACCAATCAAAACTTATACCCTAAAAAAACCGGTGCAAAAAAAACCGGTGCGAACCGCCCCCACCTACGTGCGCTCAACGCCTCAACGTGATGCCCCGCCCCCTGCGCAACCGCCCACAACCGCACGTGCCCCGCATGCACACAAGCAGTTTCATTGCGTGAGAAGAAAAGAGGAAAAGAAAAAAAGAAAAAAGAAAAAAAAAGAAAATAAAAAACTAGAAAAAGAAAATTGTATTTATATTTCAGTCTTTTAATTTATGTATTTTGCGCGAAAATAAAAAAAACTATTATAAAATAAGATTCTGTTGCAAAGCACAGGCCTCTGACTAGTCCTTTATGATGAGGAGAGTAGCCAAGAAAGACACGCAAGGAAGAGCGGGGAGCTAATTTGTGGATAGCTATGGCGGAAAGATTAGGGTAGCACTTGCAACCAAAGACCCTAAGGTGGTCATATGAAGGATGAGACCCAAGGAGTGTGAAGTGAGGGGTGGAGAGATTGAGTGTTTTGGTGGGTAGAATGCTTAGGAGATATGTGGCGGTAGTGAGGGATGTTGCCCAAAAGGTGGGGGAATGCTGGCCTGAATAGGAGAAAGCGAACGACATTATTGATTGTGTGAATAATGCGTTTAGCTTTACCATTTTGGGCCGAGGTATAGGGGCATGACATACGAAGATGAATGCCATGAGACAGGAAAAAAGTGCGAGTGGTGGAGTTGTCAAACTCGCGACCGTTATCGCATTGGACTCCTTGGATAGAAACCCCAAACTGTGTGTGTACATAAGCAAAGAAATTAGAGAGGGTTGTTAGGTTCACCCCACCTAGCCAATCCAACCATAAAACCTAGGCGTTATAGTGGGAGGGGTGGGGGCTTTTATCCATAGTCCAACATTCCCCCTACGGCGTGCGAGCCCGGCGTAGCCCGCAGCAGGTTCTAGATGCCCGGCGTAGCCCGCAACAGGTCTCAGCACACTAGATAGGCGCAGAGGAAATCACGCAGCGGAAATGCGGAAATGCGTGGCCAGGGGGATTCGAACCCAGGACCTTGGCCCTGATACCATGTTAGGTTCACCCCACCTAGCCAATCCAACCATAAAACCTAGGCGTTATAGTGGGAGGGGTGGGGGCTTTTATCCATAGTCCAACAAGGGTGACGAAGGTATCAGATTTCAAACGTAAAGGAAAAGTCCAAAGATAATGAGAACAATCGTCAAGGATAACAAGATAATACTTGTGACCAGAGACACTAATAATAGGAGATGTCCAAAGATCATAGTGTATGAGCTGAAAAGGGTGTGTAGCACATGAAGACGATGCATGAAAAGGTAAATGAGTATGACGACCTAGCTGACAAGCATATCCCTAGTACTTTTATAGTAAGAGATAGCTGAGTGTGCTAGGGTAGTCATAACGTCATGTCCGGGTTGTCCAAGACGCTGGTGCCAAAGTGAGGAGGAGGTAGGCACATGAAATGCAGAAGCCAAAAACCTCAGAGGGTAGAGGGGTCCGGTGCTGTCACATCTGATGAGTTCCCTCCGGGTAGGTAGATCCTTCACAGAACAGCCAAAAGGGTCAAACTCCATAGAACAATTGTTGTCAAAGCTAAACTGGCGAACAGAAATAAGATCTTTAATAATGTTCGGAGAAACAAGAACATTATTAAGACGAAGATTATGAGGAAGATAAGTATAGCCAATAGAAGTAACAGGAATGTGATTCCCGTCACCGACAACAATGTTAGAAGGAGAATGACAAGATGAAGCAAAAGGATGTGAAAGGATACCAGCATTGGAGGTCATATGATTAGTGGCACTAGAGTCAAAACACCACTCCTGTTGAGGTGGCTGCTAAAGAGTCATGGTCTGAAATTGGGCCGCTAGGGCCTGTTGATCCCATCTGGCCATAGGAGGACTGTATGGTGTGGCTGGAGGTGTAAGTCCCCACTGACCAGCCCAAGGCCTGTGTGGTCCAGCAGCAAGGAAGGCATATGGCAGCCTAGGTGATCCAGAGAATGGACGTGGTGGTGGAGACTGCGTGTTGGGCCACAAGTGAATCAATCCAGACCATGGATTGTAGCAGCTAGGCCAGACACTAGGGGGAGCTTGTCCTGTTACCACCGCTGCCCCCATTGCCACTGCGACTACCATGCTTGCCACGTTTACCATGTTGCTGGTGGTTGCCGCCAGATCCGCCACAGGAGCTACCAGAAGTCATCTGTGAGGACGAACACTGCTGGGGCTGTGACGGTGGGGGTCAAGGCGCATCAGTTGTTGAGGAGAGGCCTAGTGGTTTAGTAGTACCAGTGCCGCAGCAGTAAGAGCTGTGGTGGGAGCAGCTTTGGCCATGGTTAGCTCCTCCAACCACAAATCATCGCAAACTTGCAGGAAGAAGGGTTGTGACAAAGATGAAGACCGATGGCGATGAAGTGTTTGTTGAGGCCGCGGATGACGTTGAGGACGAGAGTGCGATCGGAGAAGGGTTCTCCACGACCGCGAAGATCCTTGGCCATCCTCTTGTAGTGGTGGCAGTACTCAGCGATGGTGAGATCACCCTGATGGAATGCCCGAAACTCTTAGTCGACGTAAAGGGCACGAGTGGTATGATTGTCGAGAAACTGGGACTCAATGGCGAGCCAGGTGACTCGACCAGTGCACCACGCTGAGAGATGGTGTCGGCAAGATCATCGGTGATGGCGCCGAGAAGCCAGGTGCGGACGACGCAGTTCATGTGCACCCAATCAGGAGAAAGGGGCGCAACGTCGTCAGAGAGAACATGGTTTTCCAAGGAGAACTTACTGACGACCAGAAGGAATGATTCGCGCCACCGAGCGTAGAAGGTGGAGGTGACGTCGAGAACCAATGGTACAAGGGAGCGGATGTTCTGAACAACGATAGCTTGGGAGTGTAGGTTCAGAAGAGCCGCAGCCTCGTGATGAAGGAGAGCAGCATCGAAGGCAGGAAGATTGCCGATGATGAAAGGAGCATCATCCTGGTTACGGGGTGGTTCCATAAACGCGCGCTCTTGAGTGGTGCGGTGAAGAGCGTCATGTAGACGTGTCACAGCCACGTCACGCTCAGTTTGAGCAAGAGCAGCCTCGCGTTCTGCTTCAACTGCACAGGGAGAGTAGCGTCGCGATTGGCTTTAGCTGTACGCTCATTCTCTTCTTGAGCTGCGCGAGTTTCCTCGGCGCGCTGGAGGAGAAGAGCTTCAGCAGCGGGATCATTTGTGGTGGCAGGGTCACTGGGAAGCAGCGTGAGAGCCATGGAGCAGCATCGGGAGGAAGACGCTGTAGGAGCGGAAGAGGAAGAGAACCTAAACTACTGATACCATGTAAGAGAATGGATTGCTTGTATTAGAAGAGAGAACCGGGTTACATATATAGGCCTGCATGAGTTTCTCTAATAGAAAACACAGCCGGTTGTAGCCTCTAACAGAAAACACAGCCAGCTGCATAGTTGTCATGGCGTCGCTTAGGCGTCGCCTAAGCGACGATTAGGCGTCGAGGCGAACTCCGGCGGACGCCACGGCGGACGACTCGCCACAGTCGAATGTGGCGTCCGCCTAAGCACATGTGGCGTCAAATGGACGCCATAATCCTTCGAGGCGACGCCAGGCGCGGCGGCGAGGCTTCTGTGATGAGCCGCACCTCCAGCGCCGCTCCCTCCGCTTGTGCCTGCCACTCCCTCTGCTGGATCCATTCCCCGCCGCTTGGATCTGCGCCCCATCCGCCAGATCTGTGCCCCAGCCGCCGGATTTGCGCCTCCACCGATGGATCCGCGCCGCCACCGCGTCAAGATCAACCGCCGCCACCGGGACCGCTCGCCATGGGGGTCGGCCTTGCATCCCCCACTCTGCTCTGTTTGTCCCTCTCCGCTCTGTACTCCCTCTTGTTTAGGGTTTAGAGTTTTGCTCTGGTAGAAAATAATACAGAATAATACCTTCTATTCTCTGCTCTATTTTGCTGTTTTGGAAATAAATTTATTCTGTTTTGTTGGAAATAAATCTGCTCTATTCTTTGGAAATACATATGCTCATACCATGAATAGGCTTACCATTTATTGATAATTTCCATATGTAAAGTTTTATATATATTTATGATTTCCATATATAACTAATCAGCTTCTCATATATTAATTATTTCTATATATAATTGATCAACTTTTCATATATTGATATTTTCCATATATAATTTATTAGCTTTCCATATATTGATGATTTCCATATAAAGATCCTATCATTTATAAGCTTTCCATACATAATTTTTCCATACATAACTAGTTGATTGCCTCTTTGGCTTATGTATGTTTGTATATACTGAATGAAATATAGACTTGTTTGACTATTTATATTTCATATGGTTCTAAATTTAATTTCCTATTATTCCAAAATTATTGTGACATGTACATTTACGTTAAGTGAGTATGGCGTCGCTTCGCCGCACGCCATACTCGCCTAAAAGGTGTGAAGGTAGTTTAGCGCCTCGCCTCGCCGCCGTAACAACTATGGCCAGCTGGCATGGCACCCACACACATACAAACACAGCAATGTCTAACAAATCCCATATGCATTTTTTGTGCTTTCAAGTTGAGCAAAATAAAATTAGAAATCTTCTCTATTTCCATATAATCATATGATGTGCCACATTATACGCAGAGGCACACAACAGCTCCTTTCCATATATTATGCTATCTATCCAGAAAGTATGAGTATATGATTGAGAAAACATATCATGTTGATATTAGGTGAATGTGCTCATTGGATAGTTAGTGCTCAAGTATCTGAGTTTTGAGCTCAGCTTTGTATCCTGCAAATACTGCTTTCACATGCTCCTTAAATTTATTGTGCCTGTTGTACCACCCTGTTTCTGCATGTCTATGGACATTACTACTCGTGGCAGGTTCTCAATCTGGTTGGACAGCAAATTACGATTACAAAATGATCCTATCCTTATCCTAGAGTATTTTCTCTGGCGGCATGGTTATGAATATGCTATTTCCAATCATTATGATCGGCATTGTGTTTGGGAGGAGGTAGCACAGAACAAAAAGCTGAACAAGTTCAACCATACAATTATTGATCAGCAGTTTGAGTTTTATCAGGAAGATGGACTAACAAGGTTCAACCCATCGGATCCCAACAAGTTGCTACCAAGCTGTATGCTCTCTTGGTCTCTTATCAGCTATTATATTGCTAGTGTATAAGCAAATTTGACCTAAAGTTTTTTTTTTAAAAAAAACATTGTACAGATGTCCCAGAAGGTTCTTTTATCGTGAGGGAACACACACCAATGTCCAACTTATTTTCATGCTTATGGTTCAACGAGGTTGATCGATTCACACCTCGTGACCAGCTTAGCTTTGCATATACATATTTGAAGCTTAGAAGAATGAATCCGGAGAAGCCATTTCACCTCAATATGTTTAAGGTGGGTATAGTGGATTATCATAATTTGACCTCAGCCCTGCTGAATTTAATTTATACATTATTAACTGCTCAGGACTGTGAGAGGCGGTCAATAGCAAAGCTATTCCATCATCGATCAGAAGAGAGACGCAGCAGTCCGCAACTAACAAGATGACAGATTCTTTCACAGGATTGGGGGTACAAGAAAGCTTTAGGATTTCATCTTAATATAGCTCAGGATGGCACATGACTATCCACTGTCAAGATTGATGCCCCTGTAGAGGAATTTATGCCTAATATATGGTCGCAAGAGATTGTACCCCTTTACTCTATGATCCTGCAGACTAATTCCTGCCGCCTTTCTATTTTGCACTTGACAAAGGTGGCTTAGGGAATGATAGCTCTTTTATTTTTGCAAGTTCTCGTTGCTCTTGGTAAAGTTTTGTTCATTCTTTTGGGGTGATCTGGACATGAACTCTCAGAACTGTTTATCCGCTGTGTATCATACAGTTATTAGAAGAACTACGAAGTAAAGACATGATTCCAATGTAATACTCAATGGTCTTACTGAAATGTAATACTACAACAGGTAACAACATTGTGTCATTTCCTCTGTGATAGTAAACTAGCAAAAAAATTGTCTGAAATCTGAATCTGGAGAATATACGGGCTTCATTTGTATGTGTTTGTGTTTATGTTTGTTTTTGTTTTTGTTTCTCTGAACTAAAGGTTAACCCTATCTGAACAACATCTTGTGTCAAATGAAATATTGATGAGAATTATTGAGAAATTCTATCTGGTTGAGACTTTTTTATTGAGAAATTCTATCTGGTTGAGACTTTTTTGACAGATATGAAATATATAGCTGAAGAACATAAGTTTTATTATTGATCAGTAAATTACATTGTCAGACAAGTTACAAACCAAAGGAGAACAATTGTAGACATCTTCACAAACAAGCTTACACATTGCAAGAAACTCTACACCCTCAACAAAAACAAATCCAGCTGATCACTCAATTAGCATCCACCCAGTTACATCGTGTAGGTTTCCAAATTGTAATTTGTAAAAGGTTAATTCAGAGGATACAGCTAAAAATTCAGCTGAATGTCAGGGCCTTGTCCCTGAAGATGCCCAACATCTCACTCCTCCCCTTGATCACCTCATCAAAGACTTCATCCAAAACACAATCAAACATCTCCACACCTTCCCTGAGCTCCACTGACCTTGTCCTTAGAAGCTCTACATGCCTCATCATGTCATCTTCTTGGACAGTCCTCTCTTCTCCTTCCATCTTGGCATTGATCATGGCCTTGACCACCATGGCCACCCTCTCGTGCTCGGCGACGCTCGCCGGTCTCGGGAAACGGTCGTTGATCACGGAAAGTGACTCGCGCCATGACTGGAGCTCCGGGAACGGGACGGCGGCGCAGCCGAGGGTGCATCGGCGGCCATCGGCGTCGGTGGGGATAGGTGAGGTGAGAGCCTGGAGCACGAACAGTGACACGACGGCCATGGTGATCTTGGCGACGAGCATGACGACGACCATGCCGCCGGTGCCGTCGCTGATGCTGGATGTGGACATGATCTTCCTCCCTAGCCGCTCCGTCTCGCTCACCACCGCCTTCACGGCGGACAGCCTGTCGCGGACGGTCGATGACGTCGCGTCGTTCGGCTCCTCCAGCCACCAACCATGAATGGTGGCGGCTCCGGTCTGGTCCGAAACGAGCGAGACGCCGGCGGCGGCGCAACCTACCTGCGCGGCGAAGTCGACCACCATGCAGTACCGGTGCAGCCGCGACACGGCGGACTTGAACGCGTTGCAGAAGTCCAGCAGCGCCGCCGTCTCTTGCATATAGTGCTCGAACCAGCACTCCCCGTCGCCGTCGCCGACGCCGCCGTAAGAAACATCACCCACCGGCACGTCGGCCTTCTTGAAGATATCCAGCAGCTCCCGCTGCATCCGCTTCACCATCCTCATGGCGTCGACGCACCACCTCATCGACACCGATGACCCGCCATCCCGCAACGTGCTCTCGAGGTGCGCGAGCCCGTCCACCAGCGAGACGCAGAAGGCAGCCGTGTCGCCGCCGAGGAGCGGGCATCTCCGGCGACCACCAGGCCTTAGGCATCTCATCGTCGTACAAGCAATAGAAGAATCAAACAACCAAATTGTGAATTGGTGATCACTTTTATGTGGTGCAATTTGGCCATTTGCATGGTAGCAATGCAAAGGGTTTCTTGGAGGGGTAGGCAAGATTTGTTTTTCAAAGGAAGGAAGGAGATGAGTGAAGCAAGAGGATATGTGGTATACTATTCCATGGCTCCATGCACCTAGCAACCTTGCATATAATTATTTTCCTCTTCTACTTTATAGTTGAGTTAAGTTTACTTTTTGCATTTTTGATTTGGCATTTTTGCACCAACCAAACTTCCTTTGGGGCTTTTGGCCAGTTCATTGAATTGGATGTAGTGCCAACTAGCAATAACTTATTGATTGACTTGCAAGGGTGGATGCATAGATGGAGGAGGGATGCATGGGGGACCTTTGCTTGAGAGGAAAAAAAGTGAAAATTGGTACACCTTCACTAAAAAGGTGACACGAACATACACCGTAAGCAAGTAGTTTGTACTCTATGCCAAT
Organism: Zizania palustris; assembly: GCA_019279435.1. Lineage (NCBI taxonomy): Eukaryota > Viridiplantae > Streptophyta > Magnoliopsida > Poales > Poaceae > Zizania > Zizania palustris. Next base: position 45,793,935 of record JAAALK010000081.1, read on the forward strand.
GCAAAATTAGGTTTTAGTAATGATAAAAGATGGGGTGGGATATCATGTGTGATCAAGTATCCTTGTTAATTGTGCAATGGAGTACACATCATAAATCCAATCCACCCAACTTATTAGGTGAGGAAGTTGAGAATTCTTTGCAAAACACAATCACATTTAATCATAAATCTACAAACATGATCAAATGGTTGATCTTGCTCAGGTATGACACCAAGCATTATTTGGAGTGATTAATGGCCGTCTGCATATATGTGCATGTTTCGTGACAAATTTGGGTAACATCAAATTTTAATTTTCGTAAGATAGAAATTCAAAGTGTGAGTCGCGACAATAATGTGAGGAGATGCACGAGAAGACCATTTCTTTTACTGCTAGTGATGCCGTGGGGGTGAAGTTCCCCCATGCTGACTCCTTGGTCATTTCCGCAGATATAGCAGGGGTGAAAGTCCGAAGGATCCTGGTGGACGGTGGGAGCTCCGAAACATACTTTTTGTCCAGGCCTTCGACCAAATGTGCATACCTCGGAAGCATCTACTTCCAACGGCCCGGCCACTTCAAGGTTTCGCAGGCCCGTCTCTCGATGCTCTCGGCCAAATAGGCCTCGAGGTTGCTTTCGGAGAGGGGCCTTTGGCCAGGGTGGAGGAGGTGATCTTCGATGTCGTCGACGCCCCCTATGCTTACCACGCAATCTTCGGGCGAGGGATGCTGAACCAGTTTGGAGCTATAGCACATCACAACTATCTATGTCTCAAGATGCCCATGCAAGGTGGAGTTCTTACTGTTTCGGGAGACCAAGCTATAGCCCGAAGAATGGAGTATGGTCACGGCCAACCGTTGGACCCCTGGCAAGTACATAGTGTGACGGAGCACACTGAAGAGGTTCCGTAGGCTTCGAACTCTTCGAAGGGGCTCTACCTTAAACTAAGCCCGGAAGGTGATGTCGTGACGAAGATAATTTTGAAGGAAGGGAAAGAATACCCAATACAGTTTGGCAAGGGGCTATCCCCAAAGTGATGAGGACATCACTTCACATGATACACACATGGAGCCTCCACCTACAATTCAATTACAAGGACCAATCACACGCGCCCGTGCCCGTCGCTTGAACCGCGAGGTTAATTCTTTCCTTAGCAACTATGTTAATATTTGTTTGGACGGGATGCTACTGAATACTAGTGATATTTTGTTGCTTAGGAACATGGGAGATGGAATAGAAGAGTTGGAGTTGAAGACGGAGTCGCACGGATGATTTGAAGTCAAAAATTCACTGGTTCGGACTACATCGACCACAATGCACTAAAATGGGCATAACTTCCTCATACGAAGTCCGATTGGCGCGTTCTTGGACTTTTTGGAAAGCTAAGGAGAAGATGGATCTTTTGGAGTTGGTTTCGCCTCATTTGGAGTCTCGAGCCGTCCTGTGTGTTTAAAACAGTCCTGCGTGACAGAATTGGGCCGTGTTGGCCCATAGTCCGAGTCTGTACGTCTTCTAGCCCATAGTCCGAGTCTGTACGCCTTCTACAGGCTGTCCACGCCTTATATACTCACGCCAGCCGCCTTTAGGGTGAGGTTTTGCTTTGTTTGCATCTACACTTGCGTGTTTAGATCCCGCTCCTGCACCGGACCGATTGGCTGCTTCATCAGCGTTTGTGAAACCTCTCCTCTTCATAGTTTATCTGTGATTTGGCATTCGACTTGTATCCTTCCTATTCTTGCTTGTGTTCTTGGGTTCGCTTGCAGGAATTAGCCTTCGTGGTGAGGTCAATCGCGCCTGCGTGGTTGATAACCAACGAAGACGGTGGTGTAGCGATTGCAAGGTTTTGATCCGCCGGACCGGAGCCTTGGATCGTCAACGTCGAGATTCTCCACCAATCCAAGTTATCCTTTACCTAGCAGAAGATCGGGACCAATCCCCCATTAGTTGGTATTAGAGCACAGATTTCCCGTTAGGTAATCTCGATCTGCTTTTATTTTTACCTAGAGTCCAGAAAACCCTCACAAAAAAATCCCCACCGAGAACCCCTTTGTGCCTTGCGATTTTAATTTCAGTTTTTAACCTTGTTGAGTTTGTGTTCTTGGTCGAGTCTTGTTGCTGGTTTAGTAATTCCTTTGTGTTGTTTGAATAGTAGTTGGTCTTGTGTCTCAAAAAATTCCCCACCCGAAAAACCCCCCTCCACAGCCCTACTCGTTTTACACATCGAGTCCTTGTGACCCCCCTTCGGTAAAACAGGCATAACTTTTCGCTCGTTTGTCAGAAAAATCTGAAATTTTTTGAGCATCTTCTTGACCCCTGTTAGCCTTCATTTGAATCGCCAAAAAAAATCAGGAAGATAAAGAAAAAAATTGGTCAAAGTTTTTGCTCGCCGTTCAGCGAACTTGTTGAATTTCTGTGAACCACATCCCACCTCAGTTGCAGGTGCCAATTTTTGTGGTTGCATCTCTTGTCATCCTTGTTCAAAAAAAATAGAGTGAAAAAAAAGAAAAAAAAAAGAGAACCGGTCCTGTCAATTGCTTGTCCGATCTCTTGTCCGATCCCTTGTCCGATCTCTTGTCCGATCAGCGGCAGCGGCAGATTCTGCTTGTCTGATCCCTTGTCCGATCTCTTGTCCGATCCCTTGTCCGATCAGCGGCAGTGGCAGAGAGCTGAATTTGGCCTATTATTGCCTCCACTTGAGCTTTGGGTACATAGATTCCCTCTATTGCTTGAATTTTCACATTGGGAGCACTAAGGCCAGCAACTTTGACGAGTACTAGGGAACACTTATTGAACTTGGTTTAACTGATATTACTATCGCTAATCCTTGCTACTCACTTTGCCTTCCAAGCTACACCTTTCTCTTGGTCAGGACAAGTTCATTTCTTGCAATTGCCACCACCCTCCACTTGGTTCATCACCTGTAGGCCGGTGACCTCACCGCGGCGTGGTAAGAACACTTGCAAGCGTGGGTAAGGCGCTTGACGGATTGCTTCCACCACACACCCACCACCCCACCTAGTTGCTTTCCATAAGGATTATTCTTTGTTGTTTTGTCTTTTCACTAACATGGCAGATAACAGTGGTACCCCTCCATCTGATTTTAATGACTGTGTCTCACGACGTGCTCTACTAGAGTCTTAACGGTAGACCCAACATTCCATCAAACGTCTCGCGCGTACTGTGGCTGACCTAGTGGACCGGATGACTGCCCTAGAGACACGCTTGCCTGCTGCACAAGCCGGTGACGACCATGTTGAGGAGGAAGACGACCATATTGAAGAGGAAGCTGACCTATCCTATGCCGGGAACAATGGCATTGACCCTGACGAGGCTGCACGTCATCCTTTTCAGTTCAATCATCAAGGTATGGGCGGCCACCGCAACCGCCATCCACGAGGTAACAATGGCAACCGCGGGAACAATGATCCCTACTCCAAGGTAAAATTTTCAGTACCTCATTTTGCTGGCACCTATGATCCAGATGCATATTTAGATTGGGAGATGTCAGTCGAACAAAAATTAAATGCCCACATGGTTCCTGCTATCCACCGCGTGTGCTTAGCTACTAGTGACTTCACTGGATATGCTCTTCTTTGGTGGACTGAAATAGTTCAGGTTGGCAATGAACCACAAAATTGGGGTATGTTAAAATGGCAAATGCGTGGTAGATGGGTTCCTCCTTCATATAAACGTGATTTGAGAAAAAAATTGCAGCGCCTAAACCAAGGAAATAAATCGGTAGAGGAGTATTATCAGGAGTTGCAAATAGGTTGCATGCGTGCTGAAATTGAGGAAGACAATGAGGATAAAATGGCCCGTTTTTATGGTGGTTTAAGACGTGAAATTCAGGATATCATTGATTATAAAGAATACAATACTATCACTCGCCTTTTCCACCTTGCTATGCTTGCAGAAAAAGAATTGCAGGGTCGCTAACAACCACAACGCAGCATGAGGACCAATATTGGTGGTGCCACTTCATGCTCAAGTGGGCAGCAGCAACGACCACCACCACCTTCTCGACCGGTGGCTACATCAGCACCTTCTACATCTACAGCCCAAGCTGAGAGCTCCAAGGCTGCAGCATCCAAGGCGCCAGCCAAGCCCACCTCCTCGGCGGCCTCTACTGCACATTCTGCAGCGATCCAGTGTCACCGATGCAAAGGATTCGACCACGTTATGAAGGACTGCCCTAGTCAGCGGGCTTATATCGCTACGGAAGACGGTGGCTATGTAAGTGCTAGTGATGTTGAAGATGAATACGCACTTGCTGCTAACATTGCAGGAGATTACGATGCTTCCGACGATGATGCTGTTTTTGCACCGAATGCCTCTGCCGACCATGAAGCACTTATTGTACAACGCGTCTTGAGCACTCACATGGAGCAGGACGATCGGGCACAACGGAATAATCTGTTTCAGACCTTCTTCATCGTCAATGACCGTCGTGTACGTGTCATCATCGACAGCGGTAGTTGCAACAATTTGGTGAGCCACGACATGGTAACGAAGCTTCAACTTCCCACACGTGCGCATCCACACCCTTACCATGTGCAATGGTTCAACAATAGCGGTAAGGTCAAGGTAACACAAACTGCTCACATCAAATTTTCCATTGGTACATACTTCGGAGTTACTGATTTTGATGTAGTACCAATGCAAGCATGTTCTCTGTTACTTGGTAGACCTTGGGAGTATGATACTGATGCTACACACCATGGTAGGAGCAATAGGTACACATTTATGTATAAAGGAAAGAAAGTTACATTGCTTCCTATGACTCCTGCTGAAATTGTGAAATTTGAACAAGAAAAACATGCTAGGGACGCACAAAAGAGCAAACAACCTTCTGAAAATCAGCAAGTAGCCAAAACGCTTTCGAGGCAACAGAAAGATAAATTTGCTTCTCCCTCTTAATCACAAGTTATTAATCTGAAAGGACGTGTCATGCTTGCAACTAAAACTGACCTTGCTGAAATTTGTGATGATACTCCCATGATATATGGCTTGATTTGCACGAACGTGCTGTTTTCACTTGCGAACATTTCTAGCTCTGTTCATGTTGCAGTAACTGACCTTTTGCAGGAGTTTAACGATGTTTTTCCTGCTGAGATACCACCTGGGCTGCCACCGATACGCGGCATCGAGCACCAAATTGATTTGATCCCGGGAGCACCAATCCAGAGGAGACAAAAGAAATTGAGCGCCAAGTACAGGACCTTCTTGATCGTGAGTACGTCCGTGAAAGCCTTAGTCCTTGTGCAGTACCCGTTCTTTTGGTGCCTAAGAAAGATGGTAGTTGGCGCATGTGTGTTGATTGTCGTGCTATTAATAATATCACCATTCGATATCGACACCCTATTCCTAGATTGGATGACATGCTTGATGAGCTTAGTGGTGCCATTATCTTTACTAAGATCGATCTCCGTAGTGGCTACCACCAAATTCGCATGAAACTAGGTGATGAATGGAAAACTGCTTTTAAAACAAAGTTTGGATTATATGAGTGGCTTGTCATGCCTTTTGGACTTACTAATGCACCTAGTACCTTCATGCGCTTGATGAATGAAGTCCTACGGCACATTATAGGACGCTTTGTGGTTGTATACTTTGATGATATCTTGGTTTATAGCAAGTCTCTCACTGAACATGTTGAACACATACGTGCTGTTTTTTCTGTCCTCTGTGAGGCTAGAATGTTTGGTAACATTGATAAGTGCACATTTTGCATGGATCGAGTTGTGTTTCTTGGATATGTTGTCACTTCACAGGATATTGAGGTTGACGCGGCAAAGGTAGAAGCAATCAACAGCTGACCGCAATGACCGCAACCCCAAACTATCACACAGGTACGTAGTTTTCTTGGTCTTGCAGGTTTCTACTGGCGTTTTGTGAAAGATTTCCGCACCATAGCCGGTCCTTTGCATGAGTTGACCAAGAAGGGAGTTACTTTTACTTGGGAACCAACACAAGAACAAGCTTTGGCCACACTCAAGGATCGTCTTACACATGCACCTCTACTTCAGCTACCCGACTTCAGTAAGCCTTTTGAGTTAGAATGTGATGCTAGTGGTTTTGGAATAGGAGGTGTGCTGCTACAAGGAGGTAAACCCGTGGCCTATTTTAGTGAGAAATTACATGGTCCACAGTTGAATTATTCTACCTATGATAAGGAATTATATGCCTTAGTGCGTGTGCTTGAAACTTGGCAACATTACCTTTTGCCTAAGGAGTTTATTATTCATTCGGATCATGAAGCATTGAAGCATATACGTAGTCAAGCAAATCTGAATAAACGACATGCTAAATGGGTAGAATTTATTGAGACTTTTCCATATATCATTAAGCATAAGAAAGGGAAAGATAATGTGATTGTCGATGCTTTATCTAGACGTTATACATTGCTTTCTCAACTTGATTATAAGATATTTGGTTTAGAAACATTGAAGGACATGTATGCTACTGATTTGGACTTCAAAGATGCTTTTGCAAATTGTACAGATGACCGTGCTTGGAACAAATATGTGCTGAATAATGGATATCTTTTTCGTGCAAACAAGTTATATGTGCCGGCTAGCTCTCTTCGCTTGTTGTTATTGCAGGAAGCACATGGTGGTGGTTTGATGGGTCATTTTGGATCAAAGAAAACCGAAGATGTGCTGTCCACACACTTCTATTGGCCTAGGATGAGACGAGATGTTGAGCGCTATGTGGCACGATGCACTACTTGCAATAAAGCTAAGTCCCGTCTAAACCCACATGGTCTTTATATGCCTCTGCCCGTTCCTAGTGTACCTTGGGAGGATATTTCTATGGATTTTGTGTTAGGATTACCTAGAACTAGGAGGGGGAGGGATAGTATTTTTGTGGTGGTAGATCGGTTCTCTAAAATGGCGCATTTTATACCTTGTCACAAGAGCGACGACGCTACAAATGTTGCTGATTTGTTTTTCAGAGAGGTCGTACGCTTGCATGGAGTTCCCAATACCATCGTTTCAGATCGTGATGCTAAATTTTTAAGTCATTTTTGGAGGACGTTGTGGCATAAGTTGGGGACGAAGCTGCTGTTTTCGACTACTTGTCACCCCCAAACAGATGGGCAAATGGAGGTCGTCAACCGTACATTATCCACCATGCTGAGGGCTGTTTTGAAGACCAACTTGAAGCTCTGGGAAGAGTGTCTACCTCATATTGAGTTTGCATATAATAGGTCAGTACACTCCACTACTAAGGTAAGTCCGTTTCAAGTGGTCTATGGATTTAATCCACGTGCGCCTATTGATTTGCTACCATTGCCACCATCTAAAAAATTGAATTTTGATGCTACTACACGTGCTGAATTATTTCTTAAAATGCATGAAACTACTAAAGCAAACATAGAAAAAATGAATGAGAAATATCGTGCTTATGGTAGTAAGGGTAGAAAAGAGATAACATTTGAACCGGGTGATCTTGTTTGGTTGCACTTGCGCAAGGATCATTTTCCTGATTTGAGAAAGTCTAAATTGATGCCCCGTGTTGATGGTCCTTTCCGTGTGCTTGAGAAAATAAATGATAATGCATATAAACTTGAGTTGCCTGCAGCTTTTGGAGTTAGTCCCACATTTAACATTTCAGATTTAAAGCCCTATTTGGGAGATGACGATGAGCTTGAGTCGAGGACGACTCCAATTCAAGAGGGGGAGGATGATGAGGACATCACTTCACATGATACACACATGGAGCCTCCACCTACAATTCAATTACAAGGACCAATCACACGCGCCCGTGCCCGTCGCTTGAACCATGAGGTTAATTCTTTCCTTAGCAACTATGTTAATATTTGTTTGGACGGGATGCTACTGAATACTAGTGATATTTTGTTGCTTAGGAACATGGGAGATGGAATAGAAGAGTTGGAGTTGAAGACGGAGTCGCACGGATGATTTGAAGTCAAAAATTCGCTGGTTCGGACTACATCGACCACCATGCACCAAAATGGGCATAACTTCCTCATACGAAGTCCGATTGGTGCATTCTTGGACTTTTTGGAAAGCTAAGGAGAAGATGGATCTTTTGGAGTTGGTTTCGCCTCATTTGGAGTCTCGAGCCGTCCTGTGTGTTTAAAACAGTCCCGCAGAATTGGGTCGTGTTGGCCCATAGTCCGAGTCTGTACGTCTTCTAGTCCGAGTCTGTACGCCTTCTACAGGCTGTCCACGCCTTATATACTCACGCCAGCCGCCTTTAGGGTGAGGTTTTGCTTTGTTTGCATCTACACTTATGTGTTTAGATCCCGCTCCTGCACTGGACCGATTGGCTGCTGCATCAGCGTTTGTGAAACCTCTCCTCTTCATAGTTTATCTGTGATTTGGCATTCGACTTATATCCTTCCTGTTCTTGCTTGTGTTCTTGGGTTCGCTTGCAGGAATTAGCCTTCGTGGCGAGGTCAATCGCGCCTGCGTGGTTGATAACCAACGGAGACGGTGGTGTAGTCCAAACCCTAGGGATTGTGGTCCTATTTATAGGCTCCCAACACTAGGAATATTCCACCTGCCTCTTAGGGTTTTTACAGACGCAAGAATAAAGGAAAAGACTCTACTGCCCTTAGGTATTTTTACAGACACGACTGACTGACTGTGGGCCTAGAGATACAGATGACTTATCCGGAAGCTAAGATTTCGTGGCGACTACGGCTTCTCTTCTGGACAATCGGATACAAGATCGACGGTTGTCAGTTTTGCGCCGAAACTGACAAAGCCTCCACCAACTTTGCACCAGGTACCCGGATTGGGCCGGCCCAACTCCGCAGCTCTCTCAGCCCGGCAATCGCTCACCGCCCGTGTACCTGAGTCAACCCTGGTCAACAGCCCAGTGGGTCTTCTACTGCTTCTAGCCCATGTACCCGGATTGGGCCAGCCCGACGTCGCAGCCTCCTCTGCCCGACAGTCGCTCGTTACCCGTGTACCTGAGTCACACGTGGCCCATGAAACAGCAGATCTCTTCTTCTTTTGTCCTCTTTGACTATCCTTGACAATGACTCATCACTCCTGGAGCCATGAGGCCCACGCTATTCAGCATGGCTCCTCAACCACTCAAGCCAGGTCCACAGGCTTTACCCCATTTAGACTACTATTCGGAGATGAGGCCATGACTCCTACGGAGCTCAGGGGTGGATCCCTTCATGTAGTGCAACCCGGAGACGAAGATGAGATGAACACTTCGCTGGACTTGTCAGAAGAAACAAGGCTTCGAGCTATCGCCAATCTGACGAAGTACTAAGACCAAACAAAACCATGGTATGACCCGAAGATAAAGCTGAACGAGCTTAGACCAGGTCATTTAGTTTTGCGAAGTGTAATAGCCCCGGAAAGCTAGAAAATAAATGGGAAGGACCATATATTATCCTACGCTCAGGATGCCCCGGATCGTTTAAATTAGCTCATTTAGAAGGGGAAGAATTGAAACATGCATGGCATGCGGAGCACCTTAAGCGTTACTACGCTTAGGGGCTCCTTGTAATCACTTGTAAAAATTCCTTTTCTAAATAAAGTGGAGGGTCGAATCTTGTTTGCTCTTCGAATATCCCTTACTCCTGGTGGACGCATCAGGAGGACGGAGATGCTTGCGGAGTCAAGCATCTTTCTAAGGACCTGGGCATCAACCTACGAACCATGGGTTCAAGGGCTTAGCTGCCAGCCTACGAATTCCAGGCTCCGGCTTGTTAGGATCCGTAGAAGAGTCTAAGGACTTTAAAAGAACAGATTTCCGACCTCCGGGTTCGAAGCATCTGTAAAAGAGCCGAAGGTGGCCAGCCTACGGATTCTAGGCTCTGGCTTGTTAGGATCCGCAGAAGAGTCTAAGGACTTTAAAAGAACAGATTTCCGGCCTCCGGGTTCGAAGCATCTGTAAAAGAGCCAAAGGTGGCCAGCCTACGGATTCCAGGCTCTGGCTTGTTAGGATCCGTAGAAGAGTCTAAGGACTTTAAAAATAAACAGATTTCCGGCCTCCGGGTTCGAAGCATCTGTAAAAGAGTCGAAGGTGACCAAGCAATAAGATTTCAAGGCTCCGGCCAATGAGACACTTTTAAAGTCCTAAGCGACTAGTATAGGAGCCCGCAAATATAGATTCAGCTCCGAAAAATACAAAAATCATAATGCGAACCTATGTTCGAAGAACTCTACGAAAAGGTAAAATATGGTTATTAAGTGTTGTGCGAAGCATCGGATTGTTGTGCACGTCATTGTGTCTGACGGACCTTATTGCAACACGTAAGGTCCCCCACCCACAAGGAGGGGTAGGAGGGTAAAGAACAAACAAGATGCTTCCGGTGCATTTCATATTAATTTATCATACTTTTACATCAAGAGAAATTTTAGTCCAAGCCTAAGTAAAATCGGAGACCCTTTCGGCCTCTAGAGCTACCTCTATGGCTACTTTGACCTTCGGAGCTCGAAGCCGCCGAGATTGTCCTTTTAGTTCGAGTGCTTCTCTTCTTCTTCGAGGCTCGCAGTTTCTTCTGCTCCTCTTGAAGCTCGGCCCAAGTCAGAAGTCTTTCGGAGTTAGCCTCCGCAGGGTCTTCGGCCTGGTACTCCGAGTCGGACCAATCTATATGTTCGGAGGATGAAGATGTCTTCTCCTTTTCCTCTTCCTTGATGTAAGTTAAGACTTCTTGAAAAACTTCGAGGGTTACCTCTCCTTTATCTCCGTGAGGAACAGAGAAGCGGGAGCGGCGGTAAGGCCTTAAGCTCTCAAGGATTGACCACTGCTTCTGGAGCCCTTCGTTAATTTCTAGTATTTCGAAGTCAGGTTCTGAAAGACATGATAGAACCTAAAAAACTAAAACACCCAAACAAGTCCTTTGTTTATAAACTTTTCATTAATGCAAGGGGCTTTACAAGATTTCTTATACATAATTAAGTGCCCTATGAGCAAGACCTGCGGGTCGGTTGGCGGAGCAGGAGGTGCCGGAGCCGGCAAAGCTGGAAGCGGCGGCCTTGTTTGTGCTTGCTTCTGCCGACGAGCCTCGTCGATCTAAGCTTTAGTTGCAGCCTTGTGGTCTGTCTTCCAGGTTGACCGAAAAACTTCCCAAGCTGAGGCTACATCTGGCGAAGGATGCAACAAGTTCTCGGAGGCAAAGCTTCCGGGTGTCGAACCCTTGACCAGAGCGATAGGAATCCGAAGGGCTTCGAGGTGACGGAGAACTCCAATTCCAGCGCACTGTCCGGAGATCTATCCGTACCGGACACCGGAGCCCATCATCAGCGACGTCGCCACTTGAATCCTCTTCAGCTTCCGGTCGAGGGACTCGCTGGCCGTAGCAGAAGACGAAGGGAACATAGTGCCAAAATATTCCAAGGTACCCTGAAGGGCATCCAAGGTACGTTCTGCTATAATAGCATTCTTCTTCTCTGCCGCCTCCAACCCCACAGCAGTAGCAGACACTTCGGCCATCTGGGACAGCAGGGAGCTTTTCTGGGCCATCGCTTGCTTAAGAAAGCCTTGGAGCTCTACCAGTTGGGTGCTCGAAGTAGCCGCCGCCTGCCGGAGCTTCTCGACCTCCGCTCGGAGCACCAAGCACTCGGCTTCAGCTTCTTGGGCTGAAGTCCGGAATGTGTCGTTGTTCTGCCTTTCGAGTCGGAGGGCTTCATCGGCTTCGGCCCTAGCCCTCCGTTCTTCGAGGACCTCTTCCTCTAACCGAAGTGTTTTCTCTTCGGAGCCTTTAAGCGCGGATTGGAGGGTGGTAACCTTTCTCTTGAGTCGGTTAGTTTCGACTTCATTGGAAGTCGCTGCCGCTCTAGCAAGGACAAATTGCTGCAAGAGGAACAAGTATCAGGTATCTACATGTGCTAATTAAAAATATTCGTGGTACTTCTTATACCTGAAGGGCAACCTTTCGAGGGATATGTTAAGCTTCGGGGCCCTGGCTTCGCTCAAAACGGAGACCAAGTCGGAGTTAGCGACTTCCTGGCCTTTCTCCACCAAAGGCTCCAGAAGCGCCCGGAGGCTCGTCCGTTGCTCCAGGAAAGGAGACAGCAGAGGAAGCCAAGACAGAGCTTGGCGATCATCTGTTGTTGCCTCTTACTCCGAGTTGCTTGCCGAAGGCTCATTGGAAGAGGGTGTTGTCGTTGGAGCGGGAGGGAGTCCAAGGCTTGACATGCTTTTTCCCCTTCCCGGCACGAAGGCGGGAGGCCCGACTCTGGCAGAGGTAGATCCTCCTTCGGCGGCTGCCCCTTCGGCTAGAGACACGTCGGCAGGGATGACCCCTGCCACCAGAGCCGCGTCGGCGGAAACGGCCCCTGCCACCGGAGTCGGGGTGTCCAGTGGAGCCGAGGTGTCCATCGGAGCCGCAACCCCAGAAGAGGTTGGAGCTTCGTTTGCAGCCGGGGCTTTGTCGCCCTTCGATGTACCTGCAGCATCAAGGTATTTGGTGAACATTTATGAGTAAAAATTGTTGCAGGAATTGACCAAAGCAAAAGATTTGAAGTATACCTTCGGAGGCACCTTGAGGTAGAATGGTCGGGTCCTCCAGGACTTCGTACATCCGGAGAATCTCGTCGAGGTTGTCCCCCGAAGTCCTCTTTGGTGTAGTTGCCGCTGGAGCCGCAACCTCTGCCGTGATCACCCCAGCTACGTGTGAGTTGGGGGCAACGGTCTCCGGCTCCGAGCTCACGACAGCGGGTGCTGGAGTATGTGTCGTGTCTGCCTCCGTAGCCTCTCGAGCAGAAGCTTCGGTTGGGGCTCCTGCTTTGTCTTCATCGCCTTCCAGGAGGTAGTTCTCGAAGTCCTTCGCCAGTTGGACGTCGGAGCCCTTGCTTCCGGAGCCTTTGCTCCCAGAGTCCTCCGAAGCTGAGCTCCGAATGCCCAAGGACGAAGCGGACGAAGCAGGGGTCAGTTGAGGAGGGATCTTCACTACCTTTTTCCCCTTCTTGACGAGGGTTTTGCCGGCCTTCTTCGGAGGCTCAGCGATGGCTTTCCTCTTCCAAGGGGCCGCTCCGGCCGGGTTGAAATCCGGTAGAGGAGGAGGCACCATTCCGAGGGCTCCCCACACCCTGTTGGAGCGCTCCCAACTCCCCACCAGCTCCATCCTCTTCTGCCTTTCAGCCACCGTAGGGGCTCTGAGGACCCGTTCGGTGGCCCGTGCTATCTGCTCCGGGGCTAACGCTAGTGGAGCCACTAAAAAAAGGTAACATATTATAAGTATGTTATTTCTTCATCTAACATGTTATTGCAAGAGAGTCGAAGTCTTACCTAGAGCTCGGAGCTCACCCTCCGAAGCGTGTTGAAACACTATCTGTCAGTCTACCCCGAGGGGTGGAATTCGAAGAGCAACGAACTCTTCGGCAAGATTGCACATGCTCATGCGACTGGCCACCGAAGTCAGTAGCCCTAGCCGCGTTGAGAGCAGGCTAGGGTTCGGGGTAACCTCCGCCTCCTTCCGAAACCAGATCTCTTGGAGGGGTCCAGCGAGAGGGGAGTCCTCTCCAACTTCGGCGTAGAACCACCGAAGGATCTAGTTAGTGTACCATCGGTCGTTGATGGCCTTCGCTGGAAAATGCTGGGCGTGCTCCCTCCGCAGTTGGAAGTTGACGCTTTCGAAGGCTGTTATCACTTTGGTGTCCTCAGGGCCATCTTGCGGCTTCGGCTGGTAGATGGCTTCGTGGGTGGCGGCGAAGACCTCTGATCGCCCCTCGCACCCTTCGGCCCGAAGCGCCCATTTGAAGATGGCCAGACGGGCAATGGCATTGGGAGATAGCTGGGGCAAGGTAATGTGGATCATATCCAATACCTCAGATAAGAAGTTGATGGCCGGAAGCCCCAGGCCTGCTTCGAAGAAGGCCTCGAAGACCACGACCTCTCCGCTCCGTGGCCGCGGAGTTGATTCTGTCCGGGGACTCGAGTCCTCATTCCGGACCCCAGCTTTCCTTCCACGGCCTCTTCAATAGATTCCATGGTGCTTGTGGATTGGCCGATGAGGAAACTTTGAGGGATCTTCTTCTTGGATGGCGGGCGGAGCTCCTGGGGGTTCTTGGGCCAGGTGTCGCCCGGAGCTCCCGCCATTGCTGCTACGGCTAAAGCCGCCCACGCTTGCCTCTGCGCCAAAGTGCCCGCCGCCGTCGGCACAGTGTGGTTGTCCTCACCATGGCTTGGTGGCTCGGGAAGTTGAGAGAGTTGGAGGTTGAAGAAAGTAAGTTTCGGATGCTAGGCACGGTAAAAGGCTCTTGGCATGGTTGTCACGGCGCCCCGGCGAAACCAGTCGCCAGGGGGCCGACTGGACGCCTAGGCGCCTAGGCGGGCGCCTAGGCGTCGCCTATGCGACCAATTAAATTCAGCATGCAAAGGTCAGCACACAACCATAGTTCATACTTCACACAACCACAGTTCATACTTCATAGTTCATAGCACACAACCACACACGCAAAATAAAGTTTCACTCACACAACCACAGTTCATACTTCACTCTGTTGCTGCCTGCTACACTGCTGCGGTGCTGCCTTCTCTGCTTGCTGCGGCGAGGGAGCACAGGGGAGGCCAGGAGGGGGAAGCAGGGGAGGGAGCACAGTGGAGCCGGGGAGCACAGGGGACTAGGGGAGGGAGCACAGGGGAGCACAGGGGAGGCGGGGAGCACAGGGGAGGGAGCACAAGGGAGGGAGCACAGGGGAGCCAGGGAGCACAGGGGAGGGAGCACAGGGGAGGCGGCCGGTGACCGGTGGCATGGCGGCGCAACTGCGCAAGGGGAAGCAGCACAGCTGCGAAGATCTGGCGGCCGGCGGCGCAAACGAACCGGAGATCCGGCGGCCGGCGGAGCAGATCCGGCAGCCGAAAGGGACTGAGGCGTGAGGCGGCGGCGCAAGGGAAGCGGCGGCGGCGGCGCAAGGGAAGAAGAACCTAAAGCCGAAAGGGCCTGGGCGCGGGCTTAGAAAATGACTCACGGACCCTAGGCGCCCGCCCAGAGTCTCCTGGCGACCGCCTAGGCGCCATGGGCGACGCCTAGACTGTCCAGGCGGGCGCCTAACTCACCCAGGCGAGGCGTTTCAGCTAGGCGTCCGGCGGCCACCGCCTAGACGCCTAGTCGGCGCCTAGGCGTCGCCTAGGCGACGCCATGACAACAATGGCTCTTGGTAAATTCCAATCCCCTTTTTATAACCTTCCGCTGGTTGATGTGCTTCGATTGCATTCACACTGCAGGTTCGACTTCCGTCGCTGGCAAGTGGGTCCAGGAAGCGAAACGGTGTGAGTCTGCCGTAAATTTCAACTTTTACCTTTTAAAGAGTGTAACGGCTACTTGTATAGTAACGGTTCTAATCAAACGGCTCTTCACGAGGTTTGGACTTCATAACGGTTCTCTTTCCCATGAAGCGTTCACACGGCGGTTGTGGACTCTAAGCCGTAGTCCGTATGCTTCGGATCAAAGACCCTTCGAATGACTGTAATGTATTCAAACTTCTCTAAGTCTCAGAATATGAAAATGTTCCTTGCGTATACTGTTTCCCTTCTATACAGGTCAGGTCCGGAGAAGCGTATTCGAGGGGCTACTGTTGAGGGAAAATGCTTCACTTTCGGGACTTAGAGATTAACAGTTCAAAAGGACTTATCAGCTTCGGAGCTGATGGGCTCATGCACGAAGGTGGAGGAGTCGTTACACCGAAGGGTGCTTCAATCTACGGTCCGAAAGAACCCTCCGCGGGATATGAGGCTTCGGAATCAAACGGCAGGGTTGATAAGATGTTTGACTTATCTACTTGCTTGGGGTATATTTTTACCATTTTAACCTTGTTCAGGGTACCGAATAGTTTCCACTATGTCGGTTGTAATTGAGGGGTAAATAGGTCTTTTCCTTAGACTTTTTTGCCTATAAATACCCCCCTCCTTACTCTGTCATAGGCATCGAATACTCAGCTATTCAATACACATATTCGGACTACTTAAGCCATTATCCAATTCGGAGGCTTGAGATAGTTCTTAAACACGAACTCACTGTTTGTCCGTTCTTAATCTTAGAGAACCTGTTAACGTAATCTTTTACGCCAACAATGATATATTTAAATGCATTGATATCTTAAATATAGTGTATAGCTTGAATACAATATAATATATAGCTTAATATAAGTAATATGTAAATCATATTAAAAAATCAAAATACAATTTTAACTGGAATAACCAATGTAGATTGATATTGATGTCGGAACGATACGCCACTTAATATGTACCGGTTTGAATAACGAAACGGGACATACTGGCCGTTCCGGAATGGAATTGATAAGCTTAATTCACCTAGCTACAGTTTTCATTTCGGTGAAAATACTAATTAAAAATGCATCTTTGTTTACTTCACACAAGCCCAGAGCGATGTTCTTGCCGCTTCTTACTTTGAATCTTACAGGCCATAAGCAACCGCCACACCAGCAATCGTGTTTTGAGTTTTGACGAGATGTCAATGGCCCCGAAACCCGATTACTTGCGGGGAATTTCTTTATTAGGGTTAGGGTATGGGTTAAAATTGATCCTCATGGGTATATATTTGGGAGAAATGTTTTTCCCATCGGGTATGGCGGGTACAGGTTTGGAGGGCTAAACCCGAACCCGATTACTCGTGGGACTGTTTTACCCGATTTAATACAACATCCAGACTTATAGGGGAATTCAACTATCTATATTGTGGGCTTATGGTCTGTCCTCCTGTGAGCCAAAGAATGCTAACGGTGAAGCCCAAAGCAAAGAAACAAAAAAGAAAAAAAACCTAGCACTCAGGCTACTAGAAGACAATATTTGTTTTATATGAGTATGTTGATGAAACTACAAAATATGCATGCTGGAATGCTGAATTGTGTCCATATGCTGAAATTCTGAATAGTCGAGTCGGATATGGGTCCCCATGGGTATTTGGTACTCGATCGGGATAGGTATGGAAAGATTTTCGTACCCAAGGTCGGGTTCGAGTTCAAGGATGGAGGCGGATCTATGCTCATAAGTACGGGTCTGGAGAATTAATCCCGGTGGGGAATTCTTCATTGACATCTCTAGTTTTGACTAAGCAACTGTCACACCAGTAATCGTGTTTTGAGTTTTGATGATAGTCAGATGATGTGCTAACTTGCTAAGGTGTCTTTTTGTTTCTTTAATCAACATCAACATCAACAAAGCCTTTTAGTCCCAAGCAAGTTGGGGTAGGCTAGAGTTGAAACCCAACAAGAAGTCACCAAAAAGAGAGAGAGAAAGGGGAGGGGAAAAACTTTTAAGAGCACTAAAAGGGAAAAGGTCTAATCACGGTTCGGGCACGTGGATAGCTTTTTTCCAAGCACTTCTATCCAAACACAACTCCTTTGGGATATTCCATTCCTTCAAGTCCCTTTTGATTGCCTCCTCCCATGTCAAGTTTGGTCGCCCTCTACCTCTCTTCACATTATTGACCCGTCTTATGATACCTCTATGCACCGGTGCCTCTGGGGGTCTCCGGTGGACATGCCCAAACCATCTCAACCGGTGTTGCATAAGCTTTTCTTCAATTGGCGCTACTCCTAGCCGATCGCGTATGTCATCGTTTCTCACTCGGTCCAATCTTGTGTGCCCACATATCCAACGCAACATGCACATCTCTGTGACACATAGTTGTTGGATATGCCGCCTCTTAGTAGGCCAACACTCAGCCCCATATAACATAGCAGGCCTAATCGTCGTCCTGTAGAACTTGCCTTTCAACTTCTGTGGCACTCTATTGTCACATAGGACTCCCGATGCTTGACGCCATTTCATCCACCCCGCTTTGATCCTATGGCTAACATCTTCATCAATATCACCATCTCTTTGAAGCATCGATCCCAAATAACGGAAGGTGTCCTTCTTTGGTACTACTTGGCCTCCCAAGCTTACATCTCCATCCTCACTAATTGTAGTACCAAAGTCACATCTCATATACTCGGTTTTGGTCCTACTAATTCTAAATCCTTTTGACTCTAGGGTCTGACGCCATAACTCTAGCTTTCTATTTACTCCTTCCCGGCTTTCATCTACTAGAACTACATCATCAGCGAAAAGCATACACCAAGGAATATCTCCTTGTATATCCCTCGTGACCTCATCTATCACTAAGGCAAATAGGTAAGGGCTCAAAGCTGAACCTTGATGTAGTCCTATGTTAATCGGGAAAACATTTGCATCACCATCAGTTGTTCGGACACTAGTCACAACCTTGTCATACATGTCCTTAATGAGCGTAACATACTTTGTTGGGACTTTATGCTTATCCAATGCCCACCATATGAGATTCCTAGGTATTTTATCATAGGCCTTTTCAAAGTCGATAAAAACCATGTGCAAGTCCTTCTGCTTCTTATACCGCTCCATGACCAGTCTTATTAAAAAAATTGCTTCCATGGTTGACCTTCCAGGCATGAATCCAAATTGGTTCATGGTGATATGCGTCATTCCTCTTAGGCGATGCTCAATAACTCTCTCCCAAAGCTTCATAGTGTGGCTCATGAGCTTAATCCCTCGATAGTTGGTACAACTTTGAATATCTCCCTTGTTCTTGAAGATTGGTACTAATGTACTCCTCCTCCACTCATCAGGCATCTTGTTTGATCGAAAAATATGGTTGAACAACTTGGTTAGCCAAACGATAGCAATATCCCCAAGGCATTTCCACACCTCTATTAGGATACCATCCGGACCCATCGCCTTGCCCCTTTCATCCTCTTTAAAGCTTCTTTGACCTCTGACTCTTGGATCCTGCGTACAAAGCATCTATTTAAATCATCAAAGGAGTCATCCAATTGGGTGTCCATAGTCTCATTCTCACCATTGAAAAGATTGTCAAAATACCTCTGCCACCTCTGTTTGATGTCTTGTCCTTTCACCAAGAGTTGATCCATCTCATCTTTAATGCATTTAACTTGGTTGAGGTCCCTTGTCTTCCTTTCCCGAATCCTAGCCATCTTGTAGACATCCTTCTCCCCTTCTTTTGTACTTAGTCTTCGGTAAAGATCATCATAGGCTCGACCCTTTGCCTCACTCACAGCTCGCTTAGCAGTCTTCTTTGCTACCTTATACCTCTCTATGTTGACCGCGCTCCTGTCATGGAACAAGCTCCTGTAACATTCTTTCTTCTCCTTTATTGCCTTTTGAACATCCTCGGTCCACCACCAAGTATCTTTAGGTTCACCTCTGCTCCCTTTGGTCACTCCAAACACTTCTGACACCACCTTCCTAATACAAGTTGCCATCTTCACCCACATGTTGTTTGCATCTTCTTCTTCGGACCAAGCGTCCTCCACAGAAACTCTTTCCTTAAAAACTTCGGATGTCTCCCCTTTGAGTTTCCACCACTTCGTCCTCGCAATTTTGGCTTGTTTATCCCTATGGGTACGGATCCGAAAACGAAAGTCAGCCACCACAAGATTATGTTGGGGCACAACACTCTCTCCAAGTATCACCTTACAATCCAAACAAGCTTGTTTATCTTCTCTCCTAGTGAGAACGAAGTCGATCTGGCTCGAACGATGGCCACTACTAAAAGTCACCAAATGAGAATCTCTTTCTGAAGAAAGTGTTGGCTATCACTAGGTTGTAGGCTACAGCGAAGTCCAAAATATCATCTCCTTCTTGATTCCTACTACCATACCCAAAACCTCCATGAGCCAGCTCAAAACCTGCCTTTGTTGAACCTACATGACCATTGAGATCTCCTCCTATGAAAAGCTTCTCATTGGTTGGTACTGCTCTGACCATGCTATCTAAGTCTTCCCAGAACTTTCTCTTCTCGCTCTCACTGAGACCAACCTGAGGGGCATATGCACTTATTATGTTCAAGACCACATCCCAAAAACTAGTTTGACTAAGATAATCCTATCTCCCTGCCTTTTGACAATCACCACTCCATCCTTAAGGCTCTTATCAATCAGGATACCTACTCCATTTTTGTTTGCCACTGTTCTTGAGTACCAAAGCTTGAAACCAGTGTTCTCCACCTCCTTCGCTTTTTGCCCCTTCCATTTTGTCTCCTGGACACATAGGATATTAACACGCCTCCTGCTCGCTGCATCGACTAACTCTCTTAGCTTACCTATATGGGACCCTACGTTCCAACTACCTACACGGATCCTAGTCGGCTCAACTAGCTTCCTTACCCCTCGCACCCGTTGAGACAGATGCGAAGACCCTTGCACATTTGTCACTACACTCAGGCGCCGATGTAGCGCGCTACTAAGGAAGCGACGACCCGATCCTTGCTCACTTGACACCGCATCCAGATCACGACACGGCGCGCCACCAAGGGAGTGGCGGCCCGGCCCTTGCCCATTTAACACCATACCCGGGTTCCGATATGGCGCGTCGCTAAGAGGGTTACGCCCCAACGGTTTTCTATTGGGTTTCATTTCCATTTGAATATTATTTTAAAGTATTAAATATAAACTATTAATAAAACTTGTTTCTAATCAATAAAATATTCGTAAGACAAAAATTTAGTTAGTTCCTCCGCATATTTGAATACTATTTAAAGTACTAGTCAGAGGCTTGTGCTTTGCAACAAAAACTTATTTGGCAACAGGGTATTTGCGTAAAATTAATGTTTTTGTATGATTTTTTAGAAATCTAAGTGTTTTTACATAAAATTCGTACATCCGCGTAAAAATAAAGAAATTAAAAAACTGAATTGCAAAAGTATTTTTTTATTTTTTTTCTTCTTTCTCATTTTTTTCAGTTGCTGCATGCATGCGCGTCCTTTTTTTCGGTTGTTGCGTGCGTTGTGCGGCCGGGAGATCGTGCGCAGGGCGGTCCGCCTCCGGCCCGGCGGTCTGGGTCAGACGGTCTGCATGCGTTGTGCGCAGGGCGGTTCCGTGGTGTGCGGCCGGTTCGGATCAGGCGGTTTTTACAGGGTATAAGTTTTGGTCGGTTTTTTATGGAATGCGGGAAGACACCGAAGTCGGCTTGCAGACGGAGGATACGGAAATCTAAACGCTTTATAATAGTAGAGATTAAATATAAACTATTAATAAAATTTATTTCTAATAGTAAATTATTCTCACGACAAAACTAATTAACATAATTATGCTATAATTATCGTAATATTTGCTAATAAATTTATCTCACAAATAATGCTAATAATGCTAAGATTTCCGATACGTCACCTAAACTACGGTAAAAAATTATCACTTGCGCTGCACCAAGCATGTTCATTTACGACAATTAGATTTTAGCGCAATACCGACATCCAAACCAAGCATCAACAGCCAAAGAGATCGCAGCCACAGTGCATCATTATTGGGTTAGCAAACGCAACCAGATTATATGAGATGCAACGAGGCAGTTTTATTGATTCAACTTGTCCAAAACCCTATCTACCGACCATTACTTTTGCATGGGGTAAATTAACAGGGTACCATGGCTGATTGTTCTCGATGGGGCACAGACTTGCCGACACATCAACGATCCCTCTAAACTCTCTGTAACATCTTCGAACTCCCTTGGCAAAATCTGGTGTTGAAACTGTCAAACATGTTAGCTTCAGGTCCCGTCTCCATGTCTACAGCCACAAGCATCCATGCCTCCTACTCCCTGCAAATTAATAGCAGTTTTATCTTAGTGAACATGGAATTTTACGGTGAAACAGTTGTCAACACAAAATTATAAGGAAACCTTGTTTAGAGCTCATCCTTGACAGACTCAGCTGTGCCCAAATCTGCTGTCTCGGTAGGCTGACCGGTGGTTTCCTTGTTCGTCTTGATGTAGTCGACAATCTCATCAGCCGTCCTACCACTGTCATAGGAAACCATCTTTCCGCTGGGGGTGACAAAGTACATGGTGGGGTAACCTTGAACATCAAACTCAATGGGCACATCATTAGCAGTCGCATCCTGCATACAAGGTCATGCACAAGGTACCAAAATAGTTATATATATCATGCACCTTGGATAGGAAATAAGCAGTCCCACTTGATGAATAATGTACCCAAAATTGATGGTACCACAAAGAGAAATTACCATCTTAGCAATTACAACATCCTCGTCATTTTGAAGCGCCTTAGCTGCCTCTTCCAAGATAGGTGCTAGCTTCTTGCAGTGCCCACACCATGGTGCATAGAATTCAACAAGGACTGAAACAGAAAATGGTAAATAAATGAGACAAATCATATAGAGGCCTTGGAACAGTGATAAATGACAAGAATAAATAGTCAAACTTGTTTTGACCAAGCAATCAGTCACACAGAGTATTACTAGAAAGTAGAAACTATAAAGAACTAAATCATTTTATTGAAAACATTAATGAGGACAGCAGAGTATACCATTTTTGCCAGACTTGAAGACCACATCATGGACGTTATCAGCTACAAGAACCTTAACAGGCTCATTGTTGACCTCAGGAATAGGTTCAGACTTCCTGAATGGTGGCAATTTACCATCCTAGAAATAGGTTTCGTGAGAGATCGCATTGGTAAAATGGATAGCCCAAATTCATATAAATAGAAACAAATAGTCACAATTAGATTTTGAAGTACAAAAGTTACTTACAAAGTACTCCTTCAGCCAAGAAACAATTTGGTCAGGCTCAACCTGTGACTTCAGAAATTTCTTGGAATTGCCATCCTGAATGAGGATGAGAGGTACCTGATCCTCTTTGAGCCCAAAGTACTGTAATTCAATAGATTTAATGTTAGCATGAAGAACATTAATAATGGTTTGAAAATTACAAGAAAGTGAAGAAACAAACCTGGAAGGCAGCTTGGCTGGCTTCAATGTCACCAATGAGGAACTTAATTTCCTTGTCTTTGAACTCCTCTGCAGCACCATAATAAACTGACTTGAAGGACTCAAATGATCCAGTGGAGAAGTTCAAAAAGAGCATAGCCTGCATATAATGCCATAACAGGTCAGTAGTCAACAACTTAAAGTCACTGGCATGATGTGTTATTAAAAAGAGAACATTTTTTAGCCACTATGGTTTAATAATCAAGATTTTTGAAAATATATAAAGGGATAAGAGCATCAGATATTCCAGTCTAAGCAGTTTCTGATAATACAACCAATAAACATTTAAGCTGACTATGGTTACAATATAAATCAACCAAAATGGACAATTGTCAGCTGATATAAAACTATAAATAGCAATTGAACTTTCAGAGAGCAATCAATGTCAAGTGCTTACTTTGGCAGCTGAGCTTTCAAAAAATTTCAGGAGGTAAGGGTGGTTGTCAGGGTTTTTGTCAAAAGTAACAACTTTCGGGGTGCTGCTAGCATCAATGAACTTCTCCAAAGCAGCAACATCAAAATCCTGCAAAATATACCAAAGATGCTTCATCACAAACAATTGAAAAAACAATACCATCTACTATAGTTAGTACATTTAATAAACTGTAGGAAATTTATCAGTAGCCATATACATAACACAAAAATAGTTAGAAATGAAGCTTGATTTCAATAGTAGAGTATAACCTTGCTGTCAACAACAAGCTCATCAAATGGCTTGAATAGCCTAACCAATGGCTTCTTCACTACAGCATCACCACGTGGAAGGTGGTTAGCATCCAATGTGTGTCCAAAATCATAATCAGATCGCAGCTTCTCAGCAACCTCCATGAAGTTTGTAAACTCAGTGCCACTCAATTCAGTGAAGATTCCAACCTGAAATTTTCAATTGTTAATTCAAGTTACTAAGTTAGCACAACATTTTAAAGGAACAACTGAAAATACAAGTTGGGGAAAAAGTCATATTTGATTGAGATCTTACAATGTAGATTTTCTTATCATCAATGAGGCTTGTTGCATCTTCTGGTGACTTGATCTCCTTGGAAGCAGGACCAACCTGCTTCTTCAAGTACTCAATAATGCCTTCAGCCTCCCTTGGGCCTTTGTATTCCTGAATGTTCTTCCCCTGGTTCCTGAATATCTTGAGAGTTGGGAAGCCCTGGATCTCATACTTGGTAGCAAGCGGCCTGTTCTTGTCATCATTGGCATCAACTTTAGCAAGAACAATCGGTGGATCATGCTTGCTTAACTCTTGGGCAGCTTTCTCGTACTGTAACAGATCACACAGAGAAACTTAATAAAGGAGAACAAACAAATTAGCACAAGAATGTGCTGATAAGGAAGGGATCCAACAATATAGAAGCATACCTCCGGAGCAATTTTCTTGCAATGTCCACACCTGCAAATTTGATTTTATCGAGTTGAAACACATTGAGAATTAGCACTAGTTAAATTTTATTCAGAAGCGTGCAAAAGCATAAAGCATCAACCTGGAAGTATTACTAGCAGAAAATAATCGTAGAAAATTAAATTGATCTGCAATTCGCAACAGGCTGCACTGAAACCAAAAATCGAACTAAAACCACTAAAATCTGACTATCGATCTGGCATAACTATCAACACAAACTAAAATCTACCGCGATCTATCACATCAATTCTCCAACTAGGAAGCCCAAAAGAAGCCACTCGCCCACACTCACAGATGCGCACACTCGAACCTACAAACTCGTCAGCGAATCTCCGACCAAATCACCAAACCGTGAGCACAAACGCATCAAATCACCAAATTTGCACCGCCAACCCCCACCCCACCCCCCACCCCACCACCACCCCACCACACACACACCACCACCACCACCACCCCCCAATTCCCGCATGTGAGCCGTCCCCAAACCCTCGATCTAAACCCCAAAACCCCCTCGACCCCTCGCGAGGCCCACATAACCCTACACAAAACCATCTGACGACAGCAGAGCTGCAGAAAAACACTAACCACGGGGCATAGAACTCGACGACCATGAACGGGTGCTTGGCGACGGCCTCATCGAAGCTGTCTGCGTCGAGAGTCAGCACAGCCTCCGCCCCGGACGCCGTCTCAATCCCCTCCTCGGCGGCCTCCTCCGCCCTCGCCGCCGGCGGGGACAGCACCACGGCGAGCGCCAGCAGTAGCGAGATCCAGACCTTCGAGATCGCCATGGCGGGGGAGAGAGAGTGAGAGAGGCTTGAGGCTTCCACGGTTTTAATACGGCGTAGAAGTGGAGAACGCGAGGGGGTTTACGTGGGCCGGGTGGGCCCGGTCCACATGGACACGTACACTGCCTAGCGGACCCCACCACGCGGACTATCCCCGTGGGCGTAGTCACGTGGTGCACATGAGTCACCCGATAGGAGGGAAGGCAGCGGGCCGGCGTCGGCGACTCCTTGACGGAAGAGGATTTTGTGGCCGTTGGATCGAACATTGGCGGCCTGGATCGTCGAGATAGGCACTTTGCACGGAACCCCTCGAATAATCCTAATTGTAATAAATATGATCGGTTATTTTAAAAAATATATAAAAATATATTAATTGGTTCATGTAAATTTTTTTGATAATTTTCTTTTTATAAATCAAAAATCAGGCTACCATTTAAAAAAAGAGCTAATATTGACCTTCTAAAAATATTAAAATAAATATAATAATTATGTATGACCTAGCGGTTAGCACGTAGATTTTAAAATTTTATTCATATGATCAATTAATATAAATAACTTACCCTTATTTTAATATATATACTATATTAAAGTGTCAAGTTACTCCGCTCGCCATCCGTCCGCTCCCCCTCCCCAACGCAACGCGTCGTGGCAACTGCCTTCCCTCTCCTACGCAAGCAGTGTCTCCACCACCACCAAAAGTGTCTCCTACGCAACGGGTACCCGAAACCCGAGTACCCGATGGGTTTTATCCGATAAAAAGACGGGTGTGGAACAATATCTTCACCCGCGGGTGTCTTATTGGGAAAAAACCTCTACCCAACGGGTAGAGCGGGTGCGGGTACGGCTGCATAGTACCCGTACCCGCTTACCCGCGAGTAAAATACACCCGAAGGCCCATGTGCATTTCCCTACAAATTCAGCTCATTCGTAATATGCCGGTGGTGACTTGATATTAGTGTGGAAGTAATATGCTCCAATGATCTATTAGACTTTATTTGTTAGTGTAAATTATTGTTACTTGTAGATGCATATGTCATTTTTAGTGATATATTTATGATTCATGGCGGGTCTGAAATCGGGTGTGGGTTACCCGTCGGGTACAAATACCAGCGCGGGTACGGGTGTGGGTAAGTTTTTGTACCCGCGAGCGGGTACGGGTTTTGTAGCGGGTAAATTTTTATCTGGCGGGTGCGGGTATAGGTGGGTAATACCCAGCGGGTGCGTACCCGTTGCCATCTCTACTTCAGAATGACGAGGAGGACTCTGCGCCGTCTGATTTCCATCATACGGTTGAGAGAAGTGCCTGCCCCATGCAGTCACCTCTCCGACTATAGGGGAACCGCTTCCCTCTGCAGTCTCTTTTTATTATATCAATCGATTATCCTCTCATTCAATATCCAACACTTCCCTTTTTATTCCTAAAAAGGTTTGTTTGTCTAGAGATTCAATTCTTTTTCATTTGTTAGTGTTGGCGTAAAAGATTACGCTAACAGGTTTCTGTAGAAAAGAAACTAACAAACGAAGTGTTTGCGAAGCAAACTGTTCTAAGCCTCCGAAAGGATAATAGCTTAGAATAGTTTGAAAGTGTGTATTGAATCCCTTGTAATTGGTCCCTATTACAGGGTGAAATGGGGGTATTTATAGGCCTAAACATTAAGGAAAAGACCTATTTATCCCTCTATTACAACCGACATTAAGGAAACTATTCGGTTTCCTTAATAGGGCTAAAATGGTAAAAGACTAATCTAATAGGATAGAAGATAAGTCTTTCATCTTAGCTGGCAGAAAAGATCTTGAAGGGCTTTGGTTCGAAGACATACTTCGAATTAAAGCCTGCCTTCGGGCTTCGAACCAGGTTCCAAGCCACCTTCGAAGATGACCTTCGGACTATCTTCGAACTGGTTGGCTGTCTTCATGCTGCTTTGGCAATAACCCCGAAGATGAGATATTTTCCCCCAACAGTAGCCCCTCGAATACGCTTCTCCGTTCGACCTGTAACGTTAGGAGAGCAGTATACGGAAAGAAAAGATAACCAATCATAGGGGTTATTGATTTTTGTTTTATCTCCGAAATACATGAAGATATGAACTTCGAACCAGTCATAAGGTAATTATTTTTCGAACTATCTTAGAACTGACTCAGGAAGTTCGAAAGTCTTTTTAGACTTAGAAAATATAGCCGTTAGTTTCTGTTTCTAACGGAGTTATACGAAGCGTTATTTTCGGAGAAAAATAACAGGCGAGAATGCGAAAAGGCAGAGCCCAAACGGTAACAAACGGAAAGTTAGACTATAAATAAAGAACTCCAGAACTTACTCGATTACCTTTTCACTGTTTGCTCTCAGTCAAAAGCCTTTTGAGCCCTTTGAGTTCTTGAGCCCTAGCTTTCGAGTTCTAGAGTCCTAGTCCCCACTTTCTCAGATCGATCCAGTCATTACGATGGCGAAGACCAAAGGCTCTGCACCTCCTTCGACCTTGGCTCGTCAACAAGCGGCTGCGGCAGCGGCAGCGGCAACAGTGAAGGCGACGCCTTCGATCCAGGCGACAACTTCCATGGCGGCAAAGGGAAAAAATCCCCAAATCGCCGATGATCAAGGTCTGTGCCCTCCATCGACCAAATATCTGGACCAATCCTTTGAATTAGGATCTTCAACCTGCAAAAGAGAGTCCCTGGCAATGACAGTAGGAGGAAATATAGGTGCGGGAGTTATGATTCGAAAACCAGGGAAAGAAGCAATCCCATCACCAAGACCCGGAGAAGTCGTAGTGTTCGAAGCTTTTTTCGAAGCAGGCTTGGGCCTCCCTGCTGTAGATTTCTTGGCTGAAGTCCTCGACTTGTTTCATGTAACCCTCCCCCAGTTGTCTCCGAATGCTGTAGCTAGATTAGCTATCTTCGAGTGGGCTCTGAGAGCCGAAGGTTGTGAGGGGAGGGCTGAAATCTTCGCAGCATTGCACAGAGCAACTTGTCAGCCGAAGACCTTCATAGGCTCCGGAGGTGAAAAAGTAGTGGTTGCCTTCGGAAGCATCAATTTTAGGCTTCGAGATGAATACGCTCTACGATTCCCTGCTAAGGCCATCAATGCTAGATGGTATACTGATTGGGTGCTGAAATGGTTCTATGCCGAAGTCGGGGCAAGCAATCCTCTGGCCGGACCTCTTAGAGAAATCCAGTTCCGAAAAGAAGCTTTGGTGCGTCCTGACGAAGGCCAATTCGAAGCCCGTCTGAACTTGCTTGAAAAGGTTAGCCGAAGACTCAGTATGCGGGACTTGGCCGAAGAGTTCATCGGTCTTCAAATTCCTCCGTTGATGGCTGACTGGCCTATTATCTTCGAAGATGATTCCGAAGGTGGTCTTCGCAGAATTAACTTGACTTCAAGTCCTACAGGTAACTTCGAAAACAACATGCATTAAACATATTTACTTCGAAGAAAAACTGACTTGAATTATTTATTTTATAGAATCTTCAGCCCCTGTTACTTCAGAACAGATTATAAGGGCTTCGGAAAAAATCTTGGGTGCTCCAACTCCGACCGAAAAAGAGTGGCGAATTAAGCTGGTTGGGAGTTGGGAAAGATTTAACAGAGTATGGGGAATGCTGAAACTCACTCCTCCCCCTCTGATGGATTGGGCGCCTTTGGAGAAAGGGCCTCAAAAAAGGAAAGCCGAAGCTGGAACTTCAAGTTCAACAAAAACTCCTGTGAAGAGGGTGGCTCGGAAGCCGAAGAACCTCGCACCTTTAGATCCTTTACCTTCGAGCTCCAGAGCTTCGGTTTCCGATTCCCAAGAAGAAGTGGAAAGGTTACTTGTGCGCCTAATGGAAGAGAATGAAACTCAAAGGGCAGCACAAACCGGAGTTCCTGCGAACGTACCGGAGTCTGGAGAAAATGTTGATCAACCAAGGACTTCGGTAGTTCAAGAAGATGTAGCTCAGGACGAAGTTCCTGTGGATGAAAGTGGGGTTGAAGTCACTATGGCTTCGATTCCCGAAGAAGCAGCGAGGACTACCCAGGACGATGCTCCTGTAGTCCATGATTCAACGGCTGATTCAGATGAAGAATTAACTTTCGATCCACCAATCAGTCCGACAACGACTCCTCCACGGACTACCGAAGGTGGACTTCGAAGAACTTCTGTATTTATTTGAATTTTTATACTATGTATAATACTTTTGATTACTTTGCAGAACCCACTCCTATGGAAGAAGTCCGTCAGGAGGAAATAATTCCTGAACCTTTGACGACTTCGGAGCCAGCCTCAAGAGTTACTCAAAAGGGGCCTGGAAGAGGCAAAAGACAAATAGAGCCCCTGCCTGCTATAAGCTCCGAATCAACTCCGTCTGATTCAACAGATGAGAGCCAATCTTCCAGGGAGGCTCAAACTCCAGTGGCTCCGAAGGCCGCAGGCCAAAGCTCCGGTCCTTCATTGAACGAAGATGACCAAGAGGCAATAAGCATGCTCCCCTTGCTGGCTCCTTTCTTAGGGCAAACAACTGGTCTTCGGACTTTGCTCGAACCTTTGGATCGAGCTAGTCGTGAGATAGGGGAGACCGAATTAGTGGCCATCCTGCGCAAGGCTGACAGGACGGAGCTTAATGCCATTATTGAACGTACAACTTATCAGGTATGAGACAACTGCAAATTATTATAGAATTTATCTTCGAATGAATATTTACTTTGATTTTTACTTTGGCAGCAAACTGTCTTGGCCCGAGCTGCAAGTCTATGCAATGACGAAGAAATCGCTCGGCTTCGGGAAGAAAATAGCACTCTTCGAAGGAATTTTAACATCTCTGAAAGTCGAGTGACTCAAATGGATAATATAATATTAACAGAGCGAAGGGCTAGGCAAAGCTTGGAAGCTGTAAAGAAGGAGCTCGAAGCAGAAAGGATTGTGCTTCGAGCAGAAGTTGACAAACTGCGGGCGGAGCATGCTACTGCAGGGTCTAGGCTCGTCCGGCTTGAAGAGGAAGCTAGCCAATTGTTGACACAGAAAAACACTTTGACCACTGAGAATGCTAGGCTTTCTGGGGTTTTGGACGAAGTTACTTCGGCGAAGGATGCGCTGAACGAAGATAAGTTGAAGTCTGAGAAGGTGGCTGCGGAGATTATGAATCAGTTGTTAGAAGTCCTGGAGTACTTCGGTACTACTGGAATTCTCCCTTCTGATGATAACATCAGCCTTCTGCGCCGGTTGAAAAGGATCCAAGGGGTGGCGAAGCAGATGAAGACAGCGGGCATTAGATACGGAGAACTTTCCGGACATGTGTCTGCTGTTGGTCTACTTCGCTATTACGAGGATTTGGGCCGATCAATAACTCCGGACGCAGGAAAAGGTCCAATCACCTTCGACGACAACCGACTTCTCAAACCTTCTGAAGGTGTAGCTGCTGCTTGGCGGGCCTTCCAAACTTCGTGGAGAGCCGAAGGTCGATCTGCGATCAAGGCTTGGATTGATGAAGGCCAACGCCAGAAGAATGTTCGGAGCCAAGCTTCGAGCAGCCAACCTCCTTCAAACCCACAGGTTTAGGAATGTTTTAGGATTTTTAACCATGTAAAGCTTTGTGCTTGTAAACATTTATCAATGAAAATCTTGTTTGTCATATTTTTAGGCTTTGCCTCTTATGGAAGATATCGAAGTATTAGAGCTTAACAGCGAACTTCGCTCACTGTGGAACACCTTCGAACTTCTAAAGAGTTATAAACGTCCTCGATTCCTTATCCCTCGAGATGACTCCGGCGTTATTGCGCCCGAAGTAATCAAAGACATATTGTCTTATATTAAAGAGGAAGATAAAGAGATCGACGCAAACACCTCGTCTTCTGAAGACACTAATTGGTCCGAAGGCGAAGGTGAAGCCCAAAATAAAAGATCTGAAGATCTTAGAAGCTGGGAGAGAAGCCCCGAGCGGCTTCGAACTTGGGCCGAGCTTCAACAAGAACAGAAGGATTTTAGAGCTTCGAAGGGGAGGAAGAGAGTTAAACGTAAAGTTCTTAGAACTTCCGATGTTGGAACTAGTCGTTCCACCCCTAGCTCTCGGGACCGAAGAGGTCTCCGATTCCTTCTTGGTATAGATACCAATTTTTCATGATGTAATCTGTAAACACATTTGTTTCAATAATGAATGCCGATTTAAAATTGTCTCCATATTACTAGCCCCTCTTTGGGTATAAGCAACTTCGAACTGTATTCAAAGATGGTTATGCGCAAAGAAAAAACTTCGGAGTACAATTTTTCTTGGGGGTTCGGAGCCCCTCTGTCATTTTTAAAGATCTTTTGAAATCTTATGAAATGTCTTCGACCTTTATAGTCAGAAGAATGGTAACTTGGTACCTTTGTTTGCTTTGCAAAAGAAATCAATTAAGATAACTTCGATGACACTTTAGTGTCTTAAAAAATTTGTCACTTTGGACTTATAAGAACAGACATTCGAAGCTCATGGCTTAAATGCTGTTTTGCTTTAGCCACCTTCGGCTGTTTTTTGCAGAAATCTACCAGCCGGAGCTTGGATTTCGCAGAAATTGTAGCCATTTTTGCAGAAGTCTACCAGCCAGAGCTTGGACTTCGCAGAAATTGTAGCCATTTTTGCAGAAGTCTACCAGCCGGAGCTTGGACTTCGCAGAAATTGTAGCCACCTTCGGCTATTTTTGCAGAAGTCTGCCAGCCGGAGCTTGGACTTCGCAGAATTTGGCCACTATGGGCTCTTTTTTGCAGAAGTCTACCAGCCGGAGCTTGGACTTCGCAGAATTTGGCCACTATGGGCTCTTTTTTGCAGAAGTCTACCAGCCGGAGCTTGGACTTCGCAGAATTTGGCCACCTTCGGCTCTTTTTACGGAAGTCTGACAAGCTGCAGCTTGGACTCCGCAGATTTTGGCCACCTTCGGCTCTTTTTACGGAAGTCTACCAGCCGGAGCTTGGACTCCGTAGAATGTGGTATTGGCTCTTTTACGGATGCCTACAAGGTATCAGCTTGGGCTCCGGATGGATTTCAGCCACCACACCGGAGGCTTCGACTTTAAGGGTTCGAAGTCCGGAAATACAGCCCTGCTTAATACACTTCCCTCTCAACGACTTCCGTCCCAGCGCGTCCGCTCGGGAGACTAGGAGTGTCAAGGGGAAGGCAAGCCACAGAGTGTATGCTTTATTAATTTAGAGGTGATTACAAGCGAATTACAAGGAGCCCTTATGCGAAGTATCGCTTTAGGTGCTCCGCATGCCAAGTATGTGCTAACTCTTCACCTTCTAAATTAGCTAATTTAAATGAACCAGGGCGCCCCGAGCGGACGATTAGATATGGACCTTCCCATTTATTGCCTAACTTCCCTGGTGCTATAATGCTTCGTAGAACAAGATGACCCGGTCTTAACTCGCTGAGCTTAACCTTCGGGTCATACCAAGTCTTCGTCTGCTGATGATATTTTGATAAATTGGCTACAGCTCGAAGTCTTGTCTCTTCTGACAAATCTAACGAAGCTTGTCTTTCTTCTTCGATGTCTGGTTCGGTGCTGCGAAGTGATCCCCCTTTGAGCTCCGTTGGAGTCATAGCTTCATCTCCGAATAGCAGTCTGAACGGAGTAAAACCTGTGGACCTTGTTTGTGTAGTCCGAATGGACCACAGAATTTTCGGAAGCTCTTCGGTCCACAGTCCCTTTGATAGTCCTACTATTCTTCGATTCAGCCCTGATAAGATATTTCCATTGGCTCGCTCAACGGCTCCATTCGACTGAGGATGTCTCACTGCAGCAAAACATAGTTGAATGCCTAGGTCTTCGCAAAACTTCCTGAAGGGTTCTGCGTCGAACTGTGTTCCATTATCAACTGTGAGATATCTAGGCACTCCGAACCGGCAAATAATGTTTTTCCAGAAGAATTTCTGTACATTATTCGAAGTGATAGCTGTTAAGGGCTCTGCTTCGACCCACTTAGAAAAATATTCGATAGCTACCACTGCGAACTTCAGATTTCCCTTTGCTAACGGAAAGGGACCAATTAGATCCATACCCCATCTGGCCATAGGCCATACCGGAGCAATGACTTGAAGAGCTGTTGGTGGGCGATGACTCCGTCGACCCATCCACTGGCATCCTTGACAAGTGCGGACCAAGCTCTCCGCATCAGCTGTTATTGTGGGCCAATAAAGCCCCTGGCGAAGTGTTTTTCCTGCCAGAGCTCTAGGGGCTAAATGACTTCCACAAAGGCCTTCGTGAATTTCTCGAAGAATTTCTTGGCCTTCGGCTTGAGATATACATCGGAGTAGAGGGGAACATACTCCGGCCTTGTATAAAATACCGTTGATTAACTGATAGTTTCTTGCTCTGAGCTTTAATCTTGACAATTGGGGCTCTTCGGGCAAATTTGTTCCTCCTTGCAAGAGTTCTATGATTGAATCTTTCCAATCTGCACTAGGAATGCAGAGAATCTCTGCAGAAGCAACTTGTGGCACCGAAGGTATATTGAGCTCCTCATAGAAAGCTTCGTCAGGCACATCCACAGCTCCGGCAGCAGCCTTCGCTAAAATGTCCGCTTGCACGTTTTCAGCTCTTGGTATACTCCGAATGGAAATACCCTTGAAATGTGCTTCGATCTTGCGAATTTCTTCCAAGTACTTTGCAAGCTGTGGATGTCGGACTTGAAAACTCTTATCTACGTGCCCTGCTACTATCTGAGAATCTGTTTTTATAATTATCCTTGTAGCCCCTAGAGCACGTGCTTTCCGGAGTCCCAATAAAATTCCTTCGTACTCCGCTATATTATTAGTAGACTTAAAGTTGAGTCTTGCGGAGTACATTGCTCTTTGTCCTGATGGTGAAATTAATACTGCCCCAATGCCTGCTCCGGATGCTTGAAAAGCCCCATCGGAGTAAATAGTCCAAACTCCGTCATCTGATTTCTCCGGAGTCAACTTCGCAGGTGGAGTCCACTCTGCTACGAAGTCTGCTAGGACTTGAGATTTAATAGCTGTCCTTGCCAGGAAAGATATGCCGAAGGGTGCTAGTTCTACTGCCCACTTTTCAATTCTTCCAGTGGAATCTTTGCTTCGGAGCATATCTCCTAAAGGATACGAAGTTGGTACAATTACATTGTGAGCCAAAAAATAATGTCTTAGCTTCCTCGAAGCCATTATCAGAGCATAAACGAACTTCTCAAGTTCGGAGTATCTTGTCTTCGCTCCTGACAATGCTTCGGATACAAAATAGACAGGATTTTGGACCAACTTCCCATTGACATCAATTTCTCTGACTAGGACTGCGCTGACTGCTGAGCTTGTGGCTGCAAGATACAGAAGTAGGGTTTCGTCCGCAATAGGCACCGTAAGTGTAGCAAGATTGCTGAGATAATCTTTAATATCTTCGAAACTTTTCTGACACTCCGGTGTCCATGCAAAATCTTCGGACCCTTTCAAAGCTTTAAAGATCGGCAAACTCCTCTCCGCAGATCTTGATAAAAACCTGCTAAGTGCGGCCAGACGTCCAGTCAGCTTTTGCACTTGCTTTAAATTCTCCGGAGGAGCCATCTTCTGCAGCGCAGTTATTTGAGTAGGGCTAGCTTCAATTCCCCTGCTTGAAACTAAGTACCCTAACAACTTTCCAGCCTTAGCTCCGAATATACATTTTTCGGGGTTAAGGCGGATCCCACATGCCCGAAGGCTATTGAATGTTTCTGCTAAGTCTAGGCTATGTTGGTGCTTTAAAGCACTCTTTATTACAATATCATCCATATAGGCCTCCACATTGCGACCTAGTTGATGACCTAGAGCCTTAGCAATTAATCTTGAAAAAGTAGCTCCGGCATTTCTTAGGCCGAAGGGCATTCTTACATAGCAGAAGACTCCCGAAGGAGTTACAAAGCTCGTCTTGATTTCATCTTCGCGCTTCAACCATATTTGATGATAACCGGAATACGCGTCGAGGAAGCTTAGTAACTCCGAACCTGCAGTGGAGTCAACTAGTTGATCAATTCGGGGCATGGGGTAGGGGTCACGTGGGCACGCTTTATTCAAAGATGTGAAATCAATGCACATGCGCCACTTTCCGGAGGACTTCTTCCTGACGAAGACTGGGTTGGCTAACCACTCTGTATGGGGCACTTCTCTGATAATTCCAGCCTTCAACAGTTTCTCAACTTCGTCCTTAGCTAGAGCAGCTCTCTCTGCGGACATCTTCCGGAGCCCTTGTCGAACAGGCCGGGCCTTCGGGTTTACAAGCAAGCTGTGCTCAATAATATCCCGATCGACTCCGGTGATATCTTCGTCAGACCAAGCGAAGACATCCAAATTTTCTTCTACGACCTTTTCCAAGGAAGTTGCAACTTCGGGAGGTAAATCTTTACCAAATTGAAAAGTATATTCTTTACCATCTTTGACAATGACCTTCGTTGCAATCTCTCCTTCGGGACTTGGTCTTGGAAATGACTTCTTCGAAGCTTCGGGGGAGGCCGAAAAAATTTCTCCATTATCTTGGACACTGTTTACTTGCCTCGGATCAAGAGGAGGACCATGACCATATTCTGCTCTCCGGGCTATGGCTTGATCTCCGAAGATTGTCAGAACTCCTAACTGTGTGGGCATCTTCATGCACAAGTAGTTGTGATGCGCCACTGCTCCGAACTGATTCAACATGCCTCGGCCGAAGATAACATTATAAGCATACGGGGCATCTACCACATCAAAGATAACTTCCTCAGTTCGGGCTAGTAAACCTTCTCCGAAGGTTACTTCCAGGCCTATCTGGCCAAGTGCATCTAGCGGAGGTC
This sequence comes from Zizania palustris, assembly GCA_019279435.1. Lineage (NCBI taxonomy): Eukaryota > Viridiplantae > Streptophyta > Magnoliopsida > Poales > Poaceae > Zizania > Zizania palustris. The sequence continues at coordinate 45,829,571 of JAAALK010000081.1, forward strand.
CTGCAAAGCCTTGCAGAGGACGAGCCGCTGGGAGGAGATGCTTCCGGGAAATGCATAACTGATCGAAGGCTTGTACAAATATGATATCTGCCGAGCTACCTCCGTCAATTAGCACCCTTCGGACTTCAGTCCCTGCAATATCAGCAGTGATAACCAATGGATCTGCGTGCGGGAACTTGATACCAGCTGCATCCTCCGCAGAGAAAGATATTGGAACATGAGACCACTCCGGCATTGCAGCTGCAGATGACGAAGTCCCAATGTGGCCTACTTCTCGAACGTACTCCCTTCGCTGTCTCTTGGACATGCTTCCGAGGGTACCTCCTCCGGAGATAGGGAGAACTACTCTCTTCCCTCTATCTTGCCCTTCTTCTTGCTTCGGAGGTGGCATAACATTGGCCACCGGAGGATGCCTTGCAGCATCAAAATTTTCTATCCGCGCCACAGCCTGGACCGGCTCCGAGCGCACTGCTGCTGCTGGACTTCGGTCGGTACTACCTCGACCCGAAGTTCTCTCCAAGTATTCTCCCCGAAGGGTAAGAATAGCCTTGCAGGTGTCAGTTGCATGGCTTCGATTCTCTCCATGAATACAGCAAAAAAGGGTCTGGCCTTTGCCGGCCGTTTTCCCTGGTGGCCTCCAACCGCTGGACTTGTTCCCCGCAGACTGTGGAGCTCTTGGTGCAAACTTCTGCGGGGGTGCAATGTTTAAGACTTCAGAGCGAGGGTGCTTTTGCCCTCTTCTTCTATCATGTTGCACTTCGGAGACTGGTTCTTGCGGCTGAGCCGAAGTCTTCACCTCTGCTTTAACTTCTGTCAACACTGTCGAAGTAGCAGTAGTCCTCCGAAGCCAACCTTCTTCCGACTTCGAGTACTCCTCGAAGTACGACATCAGCTGTGATACTGTGGTGATGCTCTTTCGATGCAGTTTATCTAAAAGGCCTTTATGACTGACGCCTTCTCGAGCCGCATCAACCACCGAAGATGTGGACAGCCCCCGAATTTGCGACTTCGTGTGAGCGAAGCGCTTGAAGTACTGCCTCAATGTTTCTCCGGGGAGCTGTTTCACTTGGAAAAGGCTTCCTGTCGACATGGGGGGCACGAAGGTGCCCTGAAAGTTACTTATAAACTTCTTCTTCAATTGTGACCATGAAGTGATTGATCCTGGCTTTAAAGACCAGAACCATCTCAACGCCACTCCTTGAAGGGCTAACGGGAAGCACTTCACCATAGTTTCTCTGTCTCCGCCACTAGCCTCAATTGCTAGGGCATAAGAACGCGCAAACTCACTGGGATCTTCGTCTCCGGTATACTTGCAAAGCTTCGAAGCTTTGAACTTCGGATCGAAGCGAACCTTCTGAAGCTCGGGATGCAACGGAGATTCACTGTCGTAAGAGGCGTTCTCTGGGGCTTCGGGATAGTCAAGATCGTCGTCTTCGTGCACTTCGGGGATAGCTGGGGTGGCTTGAGGGCGAAGCCTGTTCGCAGCCTCCTGTCGCCACCTCGCTACCTCGGCTTGAAGATTGGCCATTTGAGTGGCCATGTCTCCAAGGCTATCTTCATCTCCTCCGGAAGGACCTTCCGGGTCTTGAGAACTGGTATGATCAGTTCGAATCGGAATGGAGGGTGGCAGAGTGGCTCCGGGCGGTCGGAGTGTAGAAGGGGTTGGTGGAGAGGTTTCGTATCCTCGAGGGATAGAAGCCCCTTGCGGAGTTTGAGGTGGAGGGATAGTCGAAGACCCTCCAACTTCGACTGTGTCGAAGGGTATCTCTCCGGAGATCCGAGAGGACCTCCGAGTGGGATTGCGAGGTGCGCTCCGCTTAGGAGGCATGATGCAAGAGGTTGGTAGAGAACGAAGTTTTTTGGACTAAGTTCCCCACGGACGGCGCCAACTGTTGGCGTAAAAGATTACGCTAACAGGTTTCTGTAGAAAAGAAACTAACAAACGAAGTGTTTGCGAAGCAAACTGTTCTAAGCCTCCGAAAGGATAATAGCTTAGAATAGTTTGAAAGTGTGTATTGAATCCCTTGTAATTGGTCCCTATTACAGGGTGAAATGGGGGTATTTATAGGCCTAAACATTAAGGAAAAGACCTATTTATCCCTCTATTACAACCGACATTAAGGAAACTATTCGGTTTCCTTAATAGGGCTAAAATGGTAAAAGACTAATCTAATAGGATAGAAGATAAGTCTTCCATCTTAGCTGGCAGAAAAGATCTTGAAGGGCTTTGGTTCGAAGACATACTTCGAATTAAAGCCTGCCTTCGGGCTTCGAACCAGGTTCCAAGCCACCTTCGAAGATGACCTTCGGACTATCTTCGAACTGGTTGGCTGTCTTCATGCTGCTTTGGCAATAACCCCGAAGATGAGATATTTTCCCCCAACAGTTAGGTTTGATAGGATGGCTCATAGGAACTCTCCTTCTAAATAAAATTGTATTTTTGGAACAAAACAAGAAAAACTAATTATCTAACAAGTATAATTAGACATCTACCTTTTGAAGAGTAGAGAAGAGAATGTGGTCCACATAGATGGGAACAAATGGCTCTGTCAAATTTTACATGGTTTCTTGAACAGTATAAGTGTTCATAGTTATTTATGTTTAGATTCCTCATGCTTTATTTGCTATTTACTTATGCTTGCTTTTTTATTTTTCCATATTTCACTCTTTAATTCATTATTTTAGAATAGAGAAAGTAGGAAGGGAGTCTGAAAATTTGGTTTCGGAGCTATTGAGGAGGTTGCTGATCTAAAATATGATTTAGGATCGAATGAGCTTTCAATTGCAGAACTTTGCAATCTCTCCAATTTTTATGGGAAACTTTGATGTCGAGAGTGAACACTGAATTTTGCTGTGTCCCGTGAACATTGTAGGAAAGGGAAAAGACTCTTTTATGTTTTTGTTGATAATAATTGAATCTCTATTTATGATTTGTTTCGAACAAGAATAATTATTGCTTCGTTTTATTGTAACATTACTCAACATGTTTGAATAAATGTAATGTTTTAAATAAATATTTGTGATTAAAATAATGTTTTGTTATAAAGTACTGGCATTTGAATAGTATATATATATTAAAAATATGTTTTTTAAGTTCATAATATTATCACTACTAACTTAACGATGGTACGACGAACTAAAACATGAAGAGAATATTGACATCCGAGAATGGAATTTTTAAATACCTAGAGCTTATATCTTACTAGTCCCATGATTAATGTCTAATACATGTATCTATAACCTTATCATCATATCTATATAACATACACATACATAGATATATAATAAGCTTTATAACTAAATAGACAAATATGTCGCACATTAGAGACAGTAACAACTGACCAAATAAAATAGTTCAAACGTAGTAGTGAAAGACAGTAGCAAAAGTACATATGTTTTTTGTTTTTGGTACACTTATCTACCAAAACCACACAGAAACTAGCTAGGAATCACCGTAGAAAAAAGCATCCTTGAAATCTCTGAAAACTGACGCAAAATACTCATCGTTAGCCTATCACATCTTGCATCTAATTTTAAAAGAACAACAATATGTATTGGGAAACACCTACCCACACCTTTAAAAAACATATTTCTATTTGCAGGCTAAGATCAAATAGAGACGTAGGTGTTAGCGTAAAATATTACGCTAAAATGTTTAGAGAACTTGAAAGACTGACAAACGAAATGTTTGCTTATAAGGACTATTTCAAGCCTCTGAATTGGATAATAGTTTAAGATAGTTCGAAGTGTGTATTGAATATCTGAGTATTCGATACTTCTTACAGAGCGGAGAGGGGTATTTATAGACGGAATACATTAGGAAAAGACTCCTTTACCCTCTAATTACAACCGACTTAGAAGATACTTTTTAATATTCTTCGTAGGGTTAAAAGGGTAAAAGACTAATCTAATAAGTGAGAAAATAATTTTTCTGTCTTTGCTGGCAGTACCCCTTCAGGTAAAGAGGCTCTGGGATCTTTCGTCACGCCGAAGCCTTGACAGAGGCTTTTATTGTAGAAGGCTCCAAATACAGCGAAATCTTGATGTTTTTAAAACCTTCGAAGACCAAAGCTTCTGACTTCGTTTCTTCTAATTCTGTTGATGTTGAGGTTTCCTTAATTCTCGGAGGATAAAATATTTCCCCCCAACGGTAGGGTTGTATTTATCGTTACATTTTCGGTATGAAGAAAGTTTTGATTCACAATAATAAATAGTAGTAAATTGCAATTTAATTTATAAATCAAATTGTAAACAATAGTTATATATATATATATAACTAGCATCATATGTGTGCCTTCCGTGGCAACGGTAAATAAGCATTTTCATTCTCAACTGTTCCAACAAAAGAAGGATGGACATCATTTATCATTGTACCTGGTATCACAATTTATTTTGTAAATCATTAATAGTATATGAGTATCATTTAACCAAATTGTTCATGACCATGAGTACGACTAAATGATTAGTTTTAATAATTTGTTGAGATTGTGCATTTTACCCATGACAGACGGCCGATGTTCAGAACATCCGGTCGCTCGTACAGGTCACGCTTGACCCCTCTTCGCCCTCCTACGCGCGCTGGTGAGATCTTGTGCTCCTCACGCTCCAGCGTTACGCCTTGGACGACCACGTTCTTGTCGACACTACAGTGATGGCCCAGGTGCCGGAGTGACGGTGGATGGACAACGTGGTGCTATCTTGGATCCTCGACTCCATCACCCTCGAGCTGTAGGACATCGTGCGGAAGCTTGGCGGCACCGCCCGTTAGGCCTAGATCACGCTCGAGGGTAGTTCCTTGGGAACCGTGAGGCCCTCACTATCTAGTTGGACGCTGTTTTCTGCACCTTTGTCTAGGGGGATCTCTCTATCTCGGAGTATGTTGGGGGAGATAATCCCGACGACTGAAGGGGGCCCACAACCAGGGGGTCCGAAGCCTAGCGCCGGAGGCCATCCTCCGGGAGAAGGATACCGGAGGCCGCCCTCCGGGAGAAGGATGCCGGAGGCCGCCCTCCGGCAGAAGGATGCCGGAGGTCACCCCCCAGGAGAGAGATGCCGGAGGCCACCCTCCGAGAGAAGGCCGCTAGGGGCCGCCCTCCGGAGGGGAATTGCCGGAGGCCCTCCCTCGAACCGCAGTGGTGAACCCGAAGGGAGTGTTGGCGGGAAAAGGACTGGACAAGTACACGGGGAGACAGGATCGCGATCCTGTGAACCGTGTCGGGCGGCGTAGGCAGCGCCCGACACGGCTGATACGCTGTCAGAGTTGAATCTTCCTGTTTGTACTATGTATAGTCCGTTTTGTCTGTAGTGTTGACCGACGGTTGACCGTGTAGCCGTTGGCGGTCCAGAGGCGCTTGGCCCTCTAGACGGGGCACCTTATAAATACCCCTCAACTGTAGTTGTAAGGGGCAGGCTCAAGGGAGCATTGAATACACTACCCTTATTCTCTCTAAGGAAACCTGTTGGTCCGATCCGTCGTTTCAACAGTTGGCGCCGTCCGTGGGGACCTTAGTTCAAGAAGCTAGCATCCTCTACACCCACTCACCAAAGCATGTCAAGTCGAAAGGGAGCAAGCACGGTTCCCCCGCGCCGGTCAGCCCGTACCACCGGGGTCGAGCCCGCTCCGATCCCCGACCCCAGTCCTTCGGCCCCTGCTGTTGCGCCGGTCTGGCCGCCCTCCCTGGAGCCAACCCAGGTGCCGGAAGGGACGCCCGAGGCCGGAGGCCCTGTCGGCATACCTGAGCCGACGGAGCAGCACGCTCCAGGTGGACCCCCGGTGGTATCCCTTCTGACCGACTATGCCCGCTCACGGGACCCCGACACCGCTTCAGGAGGAAGCGGGAGCCAAGCCGACGCCCTGGCCGTCGAGAACGCTCGGCTGAAGGCGGAACTGGCCTTGTGGCGCCAGGAGGCATCGCTCCGCCCTCCGGAGCCCCTCCGCGCCGCGAAAGTTGTGGCCGTGGCGCTGAGCGACGACGAAGATCCAGCGGACGAAGAAAATCCATCGTACGACGAGGAGTCCCCCCTGCATCCGGATCTTCAGAGGGTGCGATTCGGCTCAAAGTTTCGCGCCGCCAAGCTTCCCAAGTACTCCGGGGACTCTGACCCTGGAGAGTTCTCCCGTTCCTACGCCCTGGCAATAGAAGCGTCCGGGGGGAGCCGGGACACCATGGCTAAATGCTTCCCCCTGGCGCTCGAAGGGATCGCCCTCCGGTGGTTCTGGTCGCTCCGGCCCGGGACCATCCATTCGTGGGAGCAGCTGAGGAAGAAATTCGTCAACAATTTCCAAGGGACCTTCGTGGCCCCCATGTCCACCAGGAGCCTCTTCCAAGTGAAGCAGCAACCCGGAGAAACTTTGCGGCAATGTTCCCAACGCTTCGCGCACACCAAGGCCCAGATCAAGGGGCTCTCGGCTTCCTCCGTCATCGATGCTGCCCGAGAAGGCGTCACCCACCCAGGCCTCCTCGACAAACTACACCGGAAGCCCATCTCTTCGGTGGCGCAACTCATGACGTACTTCGAGGAATACGCCCGGTCCGAGGAGGGCCAGATGCGCCGGCAGGCGATGGTAGTCCCTGTCCGGGCCCCGAGCGCCAGGACGTATGAAGCCCCCCGGACCCCAGCCGGGGAGCGCGCCACGCTTACGACTTCCATCGCCAAGAGCCCGGTCGGCAGGACTCCGTCCATCGGGACTCTCGACGGGGCCGAAAGCATCTTCGGGGGGAAGTCCTCAGCATTACCCCCCGAGCCCCCGCCAAGCATCTGCACACGCCCAGCGGAAGCCGTTCAGTCGGAACCAAGGCTCCGCCCCGAGCGCCTTCCGGAGAAGCCTTCTACTGCGGCGTCCACGGTGAGAACCGGAGCCACGACACCGACTCCTGCCGGACCATACTCGCCCTTCGCAGTGACTACCTCGAGCGCAATGCCGGCCGCGGCTCCACCGACAGGGGGCCCCTACCCCTCGCCTAGAAGCGATCTGGGTAGTTGGGCGCCGCGATGAGCCGGAAGCCATGGCCCCGGCCCCAGAGTTCGGCGGGGTCGCGGCCCCCAAGCTCGAGGATGCGCCGGATCGGGGGATGCGAGTGGTCCTCCCCATATCCGGAGGGGGAGCCCTGGGGGCTCTTTCCAAGCGGCAGCACCGGGACTACGTTCGGGAGGTCGGACATATCGGCACATCCGGCCTGTCGGCCCTCCCGGAGTGGTCCCATGTCCCCATCACCTTCACCGCTGAAGATGCCTCCGGAGTCAAGTTCCCGCACGCCGACCCCCTCGTCATCTCAGCAGACATCGCCAGAGTTGAGGTGCGTCGCATACTGGTCGACGGAGGGAGTTCCGCTGACATTATCTTCGTGCAGGCCTTCGATCAGCTGTGCCTGTCATGCAAGCACCTGCTGCCAGCCTCGCGCCCGCTCCAAGGCTTCATGGGCCCCCCGCTCGACGCCCTGGGCCAGGTCATGCTGGAGGTGACCTTCGGCGACTCCCCCCTTCAGCGCTGCGAAGAGATCCTGTTCGACGTGGTTGACGCTCCGTACGCCTACAACGCTATCTTCGGAAGGGGATGCTCAATCACTTCGGAGCCATCGCCCACCACAACTACCTCTGCCTCAAGATGCCGACTCCCGGAGGGGTGTTGTCAGTCCTAGGTGACCAGGCCGCAGCCTGCCAGGTCGAGTACGGTCACTCAGCGCCGTTGGAGCCGCGACAGATTCACAGTGTCCGCGAAGGCCCCGAAGGAGCCGGCCTCCCAGGAGGCGGGGACCCTGGGCAAAAGGGCCGCCCCGCCAAACCTCTCCCGGAGGGGGAAGTCATTACCAAGATCTTGACCCAAGAAGGGAAGGAGTACCCGATCAAGTTCGGAGGGGGTCTGGAACCGGAGGTGTCAGCACAGCTCGAAGCCATCATCCGCGGCAACCTCGACATCTTCGCATGGTCCGACGAAGACATTACCGGCGTCGACCGCTCGATCATTGAGCACTCACTGGCCGTCGACCCGAAGGCACGACCGGTCCGCCAGGGGCTCCGGAGACTTTCCACCGAATGGGCCGAGCTCACCAAGGCTGAGACGGAGAAGCTGCTTCGAGCAGGGGTCATCCGGGAAGTGAGTCATACCGACTGGTTGTCTAACCCAGTGTTTGTCCAGAAGAAAACATCTGGAAAATGGCGCATGTGTATCGACTTTACTTCTCTGAATAAAGCTTGCCCCCGTGACCCCTACCCCCTGCCTCGCATTGACCAACTAGTTGACTCCACAGCCGGAGCAGAACTCCTCAGTTTCCTCGACGCTTATTCCGGATACCACCAGATTTGGTTAAGGCCCGAGGACCAAGTGAAAACAAGTTTTTTCACCCCAGCCAGAGTATTCTGCTACCTCCGGATGCCCTTCGGCCTCCGCAATGCAGGGGCCACCTTTTCAAGACTAATCTCCAAAGCCCTGGGTCATCAGTTGGGGCGTAATGTGGAAGCTTACATGGACGACATCGTCATCAAAAGCGCCACCAAGAGCCACCACGGCTCGGACATAGCTGAGACCTTAGATAGCCTCCGGCGGTGTGGAATCCGGCTCAATCTAGAAAAATGTGTCTTCGGAGCACGCGCAGGGAAGCTGCTTGGGTATCTCGTTTCCAGCCGGGGCATCGAAGCCAGCCCAACGCAAGTTCAGGCATTGCAGAACATGTCCCTCCCCTCAGAACCTGAAGCAAGCACAAAAGCTGGCCGAGCGGTTGGCAGCCCTCGGGCGATTTTTAGCAAAATCAGCAGAGAGAAGTTGGCAGCCCTCGTGGCCCTCGCCACACCCCAAGCCGACAGTCCTTTATTGGTCTACCTCACCGCCTCCGGCAATGCAGCGAGTGCGGCTTTAGTCCAAGAGCAGAAACTCGACGGGAGGCTGATCCAACGCCCCGTCTACTTTGTTTCCGAAGCCCTCGCCGGAGCTAAGGCTAGGTACTCCGAGCTCTAAAAGGTGGCCTACGCCCTCGTCATGGCATCCCGGAAGCTCCGACACTACTTCCTGGCTCACGATGTCATCATCCTGACTGCCTACCCGCTAGGCGACATGTTCCGGAACAAGGACGCCACCGGCCGCATCGGCAAGTGGGCGGTGGAGTTGGCCCCATTCGAGATCTCCTTCATCGCCCGGACAGCCATCAAGTCCCAAATCCTCGCCGACTTCGTCGCGGAGTGGACGATGGCCCCCGAGCGCGCAGGCGCCGAAGCAAGCGAGGGGGTCTGGACCGTCTTTTTGGACGGTGCTTACCAGGCTCCAGGGGCTGGGGCCGGAGCAGTCATCGTCTCCCCCTCCGGCCAGCAGGCCCTGTATTTTGCTCGGCTAAGCTTCAAGGCCACCAACAATATCGCCGAGTATGAAGGGGTCCTCTTGGGTCTCCGCAAGGCGCACGCGCTGGGAGCGGTGCGTGTGGTCGTCAAGACCGATTCCCAAGTAGTCGCCGGGCACATCGACAAGAGTTTTCAGGCTAAGCACCCAGACCTTGCCTCCTACCTCGACTCCATCCGCAAGTTCGAGGCATCCTTCAAGGGTATATCCGTCCAAAACATCCCGCGAGGCGAAAACGGCCAAGCTGACGCCCTCGCCAAAGCCGGGCCAGGAGCTCAAGCCTTGCCGCCGGGGGCCTTTTTCGAGGAGATCACCCAACCTTTGGCACCCCCTCGCAGCGAGGCGTCCACCTCCGCCTCCTCGGATGAGCCCCCGCCGCCACCCCGGCCAGCTCCAGTCCTATGTACAGTCGATACTGATTGGCGGGAGCCCATCCTGCGCACGCTCGCGGGCAGCAAAGATGATCATCCTAGCCCAGGCCAAGCTCGCCTCCAGCTCCGTGCAAGGTCATTCGAGGTCATCAATGGCATTCTATACAAGTCCGGAGTATGTTCCCCGTTACTCCGCTGCATCTCGCACTCGGACGGAGTGGCCATGCTCTGAGAAATCCACGAGGGGTTGTGCGGGAGCCACCTGGCACCATGGGCCCTCGCGGGCAAAGCTCTCCGGCAGGGCGTATACTGGCCCACTATCGTTGCCGACGCCGAAAAGCTCGTCCGCACTTGGCAAGGCTGTCAGTGGATGGGGCGGCACAGTCACCGACCCCCAGCAAGCCTGCTACCCATCCCTCCTGTATGGCCTCTGGCCCGATGGGGCATGGACCTCATTGGACCACTCCCCAGAGCGAAAGGCAACCTGCGCTTTGCTGTTGTCGCCGTCGAGTATTTTTCCAAGTGGGTCAAGGCGGAGCCACTGACCTCCATCACATCCCGAAGCATCCAGAAATTCTTCTGGCAGAACATCGTGTGCCGTTTCGGAGTACCCAGGCAGCTCACATTGGACAACGGAACGCAGTTCGATGCTGGGGCTTTCCGGGCATTCTGCGACGAGTTGGGAGTCCAGCTCTGCTTCGCCGGCGTGCGACATCCCCAGTCTAACGGGGCCGTGGAGCGAGCTAATGGGCACATCCTCTCAGGCCTCAATAAACGCATCGTTGGCTTAGCCAAAGGGTTGTGGCCCGACGAACTGCCGAAGATCTTGTGGTCCATCCGGACAACCACTTCCCGGGCTACCGGCTTCACTCCATTCCGCCTCTTGTTCGGCGACGAAGCAATGACCCCAACGGAGCTCCGAGCCAGTTCACTACGCGTCACAGCGCCCGAGGCCAATGACGAGCGCACCGTCTCCCTCGACCTGGCCGAAGAGACGTGGCTCCGAGCCGTCGCCAACCTCTCCCAGTATCAGAAGGAGACCAAGGCATGGTACGACCCCAAGGTCAAGCGCAATGAGTTCCAACCGGGGCACCTCGTCCTTCGCGCGGTGGTCACTCCCACCAAGCTGGGCAACAAATGGGAAGGACCGTACATTGTAACAAGGTCCGGGCGACCGGGCTCCTACCGGCTCACCACCCTAGAAAGCGAGGAGCTGAAGCATACTTGGCACGCGGAGCACCTGAAGCGTTACTTTCCGTAGTCTCGTCAGTGTATTCCGCCAGCGGCCGATAGCGCATGCTTTTGTATCCAAATTGCGTAATAAAATCACCAGACAAGTGTTTTCGCCCAGAACGAAATGCGCAACGGCTCTAAGAATTTCGCTTCACCGAAGCAATCGGGTTCCGAGCTCCGGCTCGATGCACCCTCGCAATCGGGTTCCGAGCTACGGCTCGACGAACCCTCGCTATCAGGTTCCGAACTCCGGCTTGACGCACCCTCGCTCTCGGGTTCCGAGCTCTGGCTCGACGCAGTTCCGAGCTCCGGCTCGACGCACCCTCGCTATCGGGTTCCGAGCTCCGGCTTGACGCACCCTCGCTACCCTCGCTCTCGGGTTCCGAGCTCCGGCTCGACGCTCCCTCACTCTCGGGTTCCGAGCTCCGGCTCGTCGCACCCTCGCTCTCGGTTCCGAGCTCCGGCTCGACGCACCCTCGCTATTGGGTTCCGAGCTCCGGCTCGACGCACCCTCGCTATCGGGTTCCGAGCTCCGGCTCGATGCACCCTCGCTATTTGGTTCCGAGCTCTGGCTCGACGCACCCTCGCACTCGGATCCCTAGATCCCGTCCGAAGTATGCCGCCCCCGTACGCGAGATGCATTCACCGCGCCTTCCTCCTAGCTGGTTAGCGCCCAGCCGGCAAACCGACTACCCGCTAAGGAGGGGGGAAGGGAAGGAGCAAGGCGAAAGACTTCAACCGCACATATTGGAAACGAGGAGGGCGTACAATGTTTATTACAAATCAAAGACAAAAGAGAAGAATCAAGAGAAGTTCTCATCCAGGCCAAGCAAGAACCGAAGGCCCCCTCGGTCGGAGGGGCCACCCGAGCCAGAGCGCGCTTCGGTCGAAGGCCCGGGCGCGGTTCGCGCGGACCTCTCCTTCCTCTTCCTTCGCTCCTCCTCCTTCTTCTGGGCGCGAAAGGCCCTCTGGTCTTCTTGAAGTTGGGCCCAGCTGCGCAGATCGCCCCCCCGAGGAGCGCTTCGTCCAAGCCGGCTTCCATATCAGACCAGTCAACCGGTTCGGGAGACGAAGACAGGGAGCGGGGCCCTCTATCTTCTTCCTTGACATGGTTCAGAACCCCTCGGAGGACATCGGGGTCCGCGCGCCCGTCACTGCTACGGGGAAGAACGAAGCGCGCAGGCCGGTTCGCTCTCAGAACTTCGAAGATAGCCCATCGATGTCGAAGGGCGTCGTCAAATTCAAGCACTTCGACATCGCAGTCGCAATCACGGACACCCAGAGTGAGCCCTAGAAAGTACTCTTTATTAATATATGATTAAGTTTCCTAAGCTATTACAGGCTAAGACAACGATAGATTCTGAAGAAGCTACACCTTCGGGTCCGGCTGACGGGCCGGGACCGAAGGCTTCGAGGGAGACGAAGGACCACGTGTGCGGAGCGCCTCCTCCAGCCAAGCCTTGATCGCTTCGGGACCCTCAATCTGCCAGACTGCCTTGAGCACCCTCCAGGACTGATTCAGCGCAAGGCTCAGCGTCCGGAGGTGATCCCCCACGAAGGTGACCGGATGCAGGCTCGAAGACGAAGGAAGAGGAAGCCCAGACGCTTCGAGATGCTGAAGAATCCCATAAGCGGCCACCCGAGCAGACACCTCGCCATACTGCGCCACGGTAAGGTGTATTTGCCGGACGGCGGACTGGATGAACTTCACCCGACGGACCAGGGGCTCCCGGGCGATGTCAAACACGCCGCATCCAGTGCCGTAGCGCGCCAGCACCTTCCGGAGGGACTCCGCGGTGTCAGCCGCCGTCTTCCTTGCCTCGGCAAGCGGCTCAGTCACCTCCCCGTTCCGGGCGGTGAGGTCCACCTCGACCCGCTCCATCTGGGCCATCCGGGCCCTGAGGGCTTCGGAATTAGCTGCCGCCTCCGAGGCTTGGGTCCGAAGCACAGAAACCTCCCCTCGAGCCGCTCTGCTTCTGCGGCCCGGGACCGAAGCCCCTCTGCTTCGGCAGCTCGGGCTCGGAGGGCGTCAATTTCCGCCTCCAGCTTGTCGGCTCGCTCGGCCCGAGCCCGGAGCCCCTCCAACTCCGCGACGTGGGTCTTGAGGGAGTCCATCTCCGCCACTTGGACCTTGAGCGCTTCGACCCTCGCTGCCTGGAGCCGGAGGGCTTCGACCTCCGATGACCGCTCGCGAGACAGTCTCTCCGCGGTATCCGCTCGGGCCGCGAGTTCCGCGACATCCGCCTCGCGGCGTTGGTGTTCGGAGAGCAAGGCAATCAGCTGCCCCTGCGCCAATGCCACCACCTGCGCGCAAGGAAGATGATCAGAAAAAGAGCTAGGGGCTCATCGAATGCACTCCAAGAAGGTACTTGGCCCGCTGCAGTCTCGATGGCCCTGCCGAGGTCCAGGCCGTCTAATAGCCCCGGTTCGTCTATCACCGGGGCCTCGCGCAGCCGCAAGTAATAGTCATGGACCGGGGCCACCCTAGACGCGAAGTCTTCACCATCCGCTAGGAAGGGGCGCAGGAGGGGCACGGTGGCGCGCGCGCCTCGAGGATCGGAAGGGGGCTGAGGCCGGATCCCTGCGTCTTCGACGACCTCCAGAGAGGCCCTTTCGGAGGTTCCGAGCCCCGTCCCGCCTTGTTGGCCCGGGGCCCTCCTCGTACCGACAGGGGCTCCGGACCTCGCATCCGGAGCATCGTCGGGAAGCGGGGCGACTGGTTCGGCGCCCCGGGCCGATGTACCTGCGCGGGCGAGCAAGAGCTAAGGTCGAGAAGGCCCCAATGTTTGGGGAAAGGATGGGCAAGCTATCGTACCTTCGTCCGGAGCATCGGCGAGGTCCTCCGGAAGCTTGATGGGCCCTGACGGGCTCGGACGGTAGAAGAGGATGTCGATGGAGTTCACCGGGGAGCTCGCCGCCGCCGCGGCGAGCTCGGCCTCTATGTCGGCACTCTTCTCAACGGCGCCGAGCGGGTCAGCCAACCCCCCGCGGTCCAAGCTATCCGTCGCCCTTCTCCTGTGGGAGCCGGCGGAGCCCCCCTCCGAAGCCGGTTCGCGCGAGGGAGCGGTCTCGGGACGCGGTGTCGCTCCGATGACGGGCGCCTCCTGCCCGGCCCCCGGCGCGGGCTCCGTCGGGCCCGAGCGAGGGGGAGCATCTTCGGTCCTTCCAGCGCTCGGCCGAACCAACGGGGTCGGGTCCGGAATTATCAAAGGGTCCCCTGACTCCGACTGGGACCCATCGCTGGAACCTCCCCACTCGGAGTGGGAGGCAGAGGAGCGTCCCGGATAAAGCTGCCTTGGACCCTTCACTATCTTCTTCTTCTTGGGGGGCGGCGAGGAGAGAGGCCACCATCGGGGTCGCCTGCCTTCCTCTTCGAAACATCCCGGAGGACCTCACCCTCCGGAAGAGGCGGAGGCGAGAGCTCGAGCACCCCCCACACTCTGTTGGAGCGCTCCCAAGAGCCCACCAACTCCAGTCGCTGGGTGCGCTCGGCCGCGGTAGGGACTCCGAGAATCCTCTCCGTCATGCGGGCCACCTCCTCGGGGGTCCGGGCAACGAGCGACCCTACATTTGATTATCAGGACCGGAGCACCCTTCGGACATGAAAGACGGGAATGAAGTTGATGGAGGTGGACACTTACCAAGCTGGCGGGAGAGCTCCTCTAGCATCGACTCGTCCCGACTGCTCCGGAGTGACGCCGGCCATTCCTCCTTCAGCGGAGGAATCTCGAGGGCCACGAACTCCTCTGCCAAGTCGCGCATGCTCATTCGGCGGGCGACGATCTGGAGAAGCTGGATCCTCGCGGAGATCGAGCCGGCGTTGGTCTCGATGCGCGCTTCCCTCCGGAACCAAATGTGGCGCGGGATCCCGGCGAGGCCGGAGCTAAGCCCCACGCGGACGTAGAACCACCAGTTCACCCACTTCGAGTACCACCTTTCGTTGGTGGCCTTCGCCGGGAAGGAATCCACGTACTTCCTTCGGAGCTGGAAGTTGATGCTTCCGAAGGCCAGTATCTGGCCTCCCTTCTTCTTCGGCTGGCAAAGAGCCTCATGCATCTCCGCGAAGACCTCCGCCCTCCCTTCGCAGCCTTCGGCGCGCATGGCCCACACGAAAATGGCGAGGCGGGCCACGACGTTGGGAGATAGTTGCGGGAGCTCCAGGTGGAACGCGTCTAGCACCCCGGCGAGGAGCTCCGAAGCGGGGAACCCCAGCCCCGCGTCAAAGAAAGCTTCAAAGACGACGACCTCGCCTTCTCGCGGCTGCGGGGCCGTCTCTCGGCCCGACTTCCTTGCCGGCGTCTCAAGACCAAGACGGGCCCTGGTGGCTTGCTCGATCGACGCCTCTGTACACGCAGACGGGCCGAGCTCCAGGGTCTGCTCCCGAAACCGCTCTGAGGCGGGGCGGAGCTCGCGCGCGCCGCGCGTCTCCGACGAATCCATCGCCGTCGCTGCCGCCGCTGCCGCCATCTTGCGCTGCAAGAAGCGCGGGTCCATCGCCATTGCTGGGACGGCGCTCCTCACCATTGCTCAAGGCGAGAGGGGACTTAGAGCTCAGGAAGCGGGACGAATGTTGGCTGAAGTGGCTAGAATGGGCGTAGCAAAGTAAAGAAGGGAGAGCAGGCCGTGCGGCGGGTTTTATTTAAGCTTCAAGGCCGTCGGTTCCTCTTCCGGTTCATGTGAATGCGGCGGTTGAATGGCACCGCATTTAAGGCCAAACCGGCACATCGGGGCACGGCGGCTCCCTGGCGGTTCGCCTCCCTGATGCCGTTTGCACACGCATTAACCGCTTCTGGCGGCGCCTGGTCGCCTCCTCGGAGCCAGAGGCCCCTGGTCAAAGGTGTGCATGCACCCGGCGAGCCCGGTCACACTTCTCTCAACCCATCGGAAAGAGGATTCGAAGCGGTCCTCAACCTCCGAGCCCGGCCACGCCTCCCCGCTTCGGAGCTCCTCCACGTCCGTCGAAGGGGGCCGCGCTGCGGCTGGACCCGGCACCCCAATGTAAGTTGCGTCCTTATGAAAGTTATCGGAATTATCATGTGCGCTTCCACCCTCTCTTAACGCAGGGCTCCCGAGAGGAAAGAAGCGAGGGGCTACTGTTGGGGGAGACAATCCCGACGACTGAAGGGGGCCCACAACCAGGGGGTCCGAAGCCTAGCGCTGGAGGCCATCCTCCGGGAGAAGGATACCGGAGGCCACCCTCCGGGAGAAGGATGCCGGAGGCCGCCCTCCGGCAGAAGGATGCCGGAGGCCACCCCCTGGGAGAGAGATGCCAGAGGCCACCCTCCGAGAGAAGGCCGCTAGGGGCCGCCCTCTGGAGGGGAATTGCCGGAGGCCCTCCCTCGGACCGCAGTGGTGAACCCGAAGGGAGTGTTGGCGGGAAAAGGACTGGACAAGTACACGGGGAGACAGGATCGCGATCCTGTGAACCGTGTCGGGCGGCGTAGGCAGCGCCCGACACGGCTGATATGCTGTCAGAGTCGAATCTTCCTGTTTGTACTATGTATAGTCCGTTTTGTCTGTACTGTCGACCGGCGGTTGACCGTGTAGCCGTTGGCGGTCCAGAGGCGCTTGGCCCTCTAGACGGGGCACCTTATAAATACCCCTCAATTGTAGTTGTAAGGGGCAGGCTCAAGGGAGCATTGAATACACTACCCTTATTCTCTCTAAGGAAACCTGCTGGTCCGATCCGTCGTTCCAACAGAGTACTACCGTCGCATGAAGGGGATCAAGTACTCCCTTCGGGATCTTGGCGAGCCTGTTGTGGAGCGCACCCTTGTCCTCAACATCCTCCGTGGCCTTGGCGACGCTTACGCCTACCTTCGATCGTGGATCATGAGGACGGTGTCATTCCTATCCTTCCACAAGGTCTGAGATGACCTTGTCCTAGAGGAGCGTACCCGAGGTCTCGCTCCCATGCCCGTCATTGCTACTGTTCTCACCACCTCCGGCTCCAGCAGACCCGCCTCCACCCCGCCACCGTCACCCCCTTCTCTTCTCGGTGCTCCTCCCACTAGATCCACCAGTGGTAGGGGGCCGGGGTGGATGTGATAGTAGTCGTCATCGCCAAGGGGGCGGTGGGGTGGTGCTAGTCGAGGTCGGGGCACATTTCTATGTGCCCCGGGCAGTTCACAGGAGGGGCTCCTGGGTCGTCCACACCCCCCGCGGCCATGCTCACCGGACCATCTTAGCACGTGCTTCCTCAGGTTTGGTCTTCGTCGGTGTAGCACACACCACCTCCGGTTTGGGCACCATGGTTTGGTGGGTGGGACCAGACGACCCCTACGTAGTCCTTTAGCACCTTGGGTTTGACACCGCCCACCGCCATGGACTGGGTGGCCGACTTAGGATCCTCCTACCACACCACTCCTCACGCCGGTATACTCTCTTCCAAAAGGCCGCCCACCCATCTTGCCCCTCTTCCATCATGGTTGGTAATGGGTCTTATCTTTCCGGTTACCTTCGTGGGTGATGCGGATTCTTATGACTTTTCCTTCCTTCACAATGTTCATGTTGTCCCTGATATTGATCATAATCTTTTTTCTATTCGTCAATTCACTTCCGATAACTCTTGTTTTGTTGAATTTGACTCTTGCGGTTTGACTGTGAAGGATTTGGTCACCCTTTGTCCTCTTCTCCACTGTGACAACACTAGACCTCTCTACACCCTTCGCCTTTCGCCTTCTGCTGCCCTACCTTCGGCTTCCCCTTCGTCTGTGCTTGCTACCACCACTTCCTCCACCCTCTGGCACCACCGTCTTGGTCACCCCGGCGTCGACGTTTTGGCTTAGCTTTTGTAATAGCTCCTCTATTTCATGTCTTAGGGCTTCTAGTGAGCATATTTGTCATGTGTGTCAGTTAGGTCGTCATGTTCGTTTACCTTTTCTTATTTATTCATTGCATGTTGTTCAGGCTTTTGGCCTCATTCATTGTGACCTGTGGACATCTTTGATCATGAGTATTTCTGGCTTTAAGTATTATCTGGTGGTTCTTGATAATTTCTCTCACTATTCTTAGGCTTTTCCCCTGCGTTCCAAGTCAGACGCCTTCCCCACGCTCACTCACTTCTTTGGTTGGGTGTCCACTCAGTTCGGTATTACTGTCAAGGCGGTTCAGTGTGATAATGAGCGTGAGTTCGATAACTCTGCCTCCCGGGCCACGTGCGCTCCCACTCCTCACCATGCCTTGTTCGATACCCCTCCCTCCTATGCTCACCTTTGTATCTTCAGGTGCGCCTGTTACCCCAACACATCAGCCACTACCCCTCACAAGCTTGCGCTCCGCTCGACCCTCTGTGTGTTTCTCGGGTACTCCCCCGACCACAAGGGGTATCATTGCTTTGACCTCTCTTCTCGTTGTGTCCTTATCTTATGGCATGTCGTCTTTACTGAGTCGGTTTTTCATTTCTCCGTCGACTCCATTCCCACCTCTGACCTTGAGTTGGAGTCCCTATTTTTGATTAACTTGGTGGTTCAGCCACCTTTGTCTATGTCTTCTGCAGGTACATCTCTAGCTATTCTGGTGGCTCTACCGCCGCATGGCGCACCTTGTGTGGACCCGGCATTGCCCACCGTGCCATGCGCGGTCCTAGAGTCGCCTGCCACGCTAGACGCGGCCTCGACCGTGCCACGCACGACTGATCTACCATCGCTTGGCGCACCTTATGTGGACCCGACGTTGCCCACCGCGCCATGCATGGCCCCGGAGTCGCCTGCCGCACCTCGACCGTTCCACGTGTGGCCACAGAGTCCCTTACTGCACCTCCCTTCGTCCCGAAGCCGTCTGCCTCACCCCGTGTGGCCCTGATGTCTTCTTCCCGCTACGTTGACCCCGTGTGCGTCTACCAGCGGCGGCCGATGATTGCTGCACTGGCCCGCTCTCGCGATGAGCCACCAATGTACTACCCGCCCATCCTTCACGATATCCCCGCCACACTCACCCGATGGTGACTCAGCGGGACACTGGAGTTCTTCGTCCAATTGATCGGCTTGTCCTCTCCACCGCCACCGGCCCGTAGGTCTCCCTTATACCCTCCTTCGTCCATGGTGCCCAGACAGAGCCTCCCTAGCGTCGCACGATGGAGAAGGAGTATGCAGCCCTTCTGGCCAACCAGATCTAGGACCTAGTGTCGCGTCCCTCTAGTTGCAATGTGGTGATATGCAAGTGGATTTGGACTAACAAGCACAAGGCGGATGGTACACTGGATCAATACAAGACTCGCTGGGTCCTTCGATGCTTCACTCAGCGTCCTAGAGTTGACTATGATGAGACATTTAGTCCGGTGGTGAAGCCCACTACGGTTCGCACTGTTCTATCCCTGACTATCTCCCATTCCTAGCCAGTTCACCAACTGGATTTGAAGAATGCCTTCCTTCATGGCACCTTAACAGAGACTGTGTACTGTAGCCAGCCTATGGGCTTCGTGGATCCCACTCATCCCACGCTGGTCTGTCAGCTCAATAAGTCTATGTATGGTTTGAAGCAAAGTCCTCGGGCTTGGTACTACCGCTTTGCCGCCTTCCTGGTGACTTTGGAGTTCAACGAGGCCAAGTCTGATACTTCAATGTTTGCCCTCTGTCGCGGCGATGACACCGCCTACCTACTGCTCTATGTAGATGACATCATCCTCACTACTTCGAGCCAGTCTTTGCTTCAACAGGTTGTCACCTCTTTGCAGCGAGAGTTTGCTATAAAGGATTTTGGTGTGCTCCATCACTTCTTGGGTGTGACCGTGGAGCCCCACGCTGATGGTCTATTCCTTCACCAGCGCTAGTACACCTTGGATATTCTTAGCAGGGATGACTGACTGCAAGTCGTGTTCCACCCTAGTTGATACTCAGGCCAAGATATCTCATATACAGTTCAGTAGGTGTGCCTTCACATGCATGATCCACGAGACCCGCACCTCACTGCTATGAAGCAGATTCTCCGCTATCTGCATGGCTCCCTCGATTATGGGCTCCATCTTCGGTGTTCTCCGGCGTTTGAGCTTGTGGTCTACACGGACACCGATTAGGCGGGCTGCCCGGACACGCGTCCCTCCACCTCCAGCTACGCTGTCTTCCTTGGCGGCAACCTCGTGTCCTGGTCGTCCAAGCGACAGCCTATTGTCTCCCGCTCTAGTGCTGAGGCTGAGTACCGCACTATTGCCAACGGCGTGGCGGAGGCCTTCTAGCTCCGGCAACTCCTGGAGGAACTCCACAACCCCCTCTCCAAGAGCACCCTGATCTACTGCGACAATGCCATCGCCGTTTACCTCTCCACCAACCCTGTCTAGCACCAACGCACCAAGCATGTGGAGATCGACCTCCACTTCGTCTGTGATCGTGTCACCATATGAGATGTCCATGTTCTACATGTGCCTACCACCTCCCTGTTCGCCGACATCTTCACCAAGGGCTTGCCTTCCTTCATCTTCCCAGAGTTCCACTCCAGTCTCAATGTCCGTTGCGCCGAAGTTTCAACTGCAGAAAGTGTTAGAGTGTGTGTTAGCCCATGTACTAGGCCCATGTATGCTACTATTGTTATCCACCTACCTTTTCAGGGTTAGGTGAGAAATCCATTCTAATGGTAACCATGTTAAGAATATAATTCCTTTGCTCTCATATCATATAATTTAATATTATAGTTATCGGTATATTTTCTATAAAATTAAATAAAATTAGAAAAAATGGTTTATAAAAAAGGCAAACAACAAAGATAGACTTTTTCCCCAATATATTACTATCGGTAATTTTACATCACATATTGTTAATATTAATCACACGAGGAAATAACATGCCTACAAAAAATACAAACATTTATCGGGGGCTCAGGAAAAGTAAAAAAATGGACACTATTTAGTAGAGAGCTAAGATTATAAACAAATACTCCCTCCATTCAAAAATCTCTACCTATTACATTTTCAACTTTTTCAAAAAATGTTGTGCATATTTGTAATTTACCTGGATGCAATCATTGTATGAGCATCATATACTATTTAATGCATTATGATTAATACATAGAAGATTTAATACAATAGTAGTATTATTTATTGCATCAAAATGAATTTAGTTTTTTTCTTTTAGTCTTGATAAAAAATAATACGTAGCAGATTTTTAGACGGAGTCAGTATTATAAAACGGACCGTTTTTTCCATGCTGAAAAGGTAAAAACCAGTCGTCAAATTGCAACCTGAACTATGAATATTGCTGTCAAATGAAGTAATATATACATAAGGAAAACGGTTGCAGAACTGAAGAAAAAAGGGCAACATCTCAAATGGTTAAAAAAGCATCCTACACAGCAGGGCAACACACATCCAGGATCACGACCGAGTGTTCAGTTTGTATCTGGCATCTGTGGTTCTAACTGTAGAATGTGAAAACGCCTTGCACAGCCAAAACAAATCCCAGAAGTATCAAAACCCAGACTGAGCCTCTTATTGATTATATCTAAAGCCGCAAACCTGCAAAAACCAATAGCTCGGCAACTCAAGCGCGCTTGCCTTACACAGGAAAGCACCGATCCATCGGTCAGCGAGTCCTGCGACTGTTGGCTGGTTTATATGGTGAAGATGGCTTATTCTTAGCAAAATCAACAAGATCCTTGAACAGGGAATCCTCAGGTTTGGTCTGCCGCGATGTTGTCGGAATTGCCGCACCCTTCTCGTTCTCAGTGTTCCTCTGGTTAAGAGAGAGGCTTTCTGTTTGGTTCACAAGTCCGTTGTACCCACCTCCATTGCTCCCACTAGGAAAGCCCTGTTGCTCAAAGTACTGCTGTCTTTGGTCATACCTCGCTGGAGGGGGCGGTAGGGAACCTGGAGCTTGTGCTTCCCATGGAGCTTTTGGAAGATCTTCACTGGCATCTCCATACTTGTTAGCATTTGAGGACGAAGAAAAGCCAGGCAGTGCTGTTGGGTTTATAAATTCGTCATCAGGTAGACTCTCCTGCCTATTGACAGACAGGCGATTTGACTCACTCATAGGACGAGGAGGCGCAGAGAAGCTGGGTACTGCAGTTGGGTTTATGAAGTCATCAGAAACACTTTCTGACCGGTTATCGTAACTTGGCAGTGGATCTGTTTCTGTTTTTGAATGAGATGATGCAGATATAATGGCTGGAGCAGTTGGGTTAATAAAGTCATCAGATACTTTTTCTGTCTTGTAGGAGTCTCCACTAAGATAGTCAACATTGCTTGCTTCTGTGTAAACGGGCCTCTTTGATGATGGTGGTGGAGGAAGAAGTGGGCTTGGGTATGGCCTTTCATTTCTTGGAACAGAAGGCAGATTGCCCTGTGCTGCTGTGCCATCCCTTGCAGACCTACAAAGCATATATATAATATATGTACATCAGCTGATGAACTAAACAGACACCGCGAATCCTGGTCACATAACATGACCCATATACACACAACATTTTCTGAAGAGCAATTGACAGCCGCCACAATTTGAGAAAATGATATGAGCTGATGCTGCACAACCATCCAAAGTTTAGAATAACAATAGTATTTATGAGAAATAATATAGCTTACCTGCGGGAAAGCATGGAGAACTCATCTTCTGGTTCATCATCTTCATGGTGTACATTAGTAAGTGGGGAAAATGACACCCTAGTAGACCTAGGAGGGGCTGTTCCTTGGTTTACATTAGCAGCAACAGGAACTGGCGCCCCTGCACTTGGAGGAACTCCCTTTGCTATGTCATCATGACGCTGAAGAACACGCTGCAATTCATCATTCAAACCAAGAGCCTGAAATAGAAGGCTCTCGTCACTGCAGAGAG
Organism: Zizania palustris; assembly: GCA_019279435.1. Taxonomy (NCBI): domain Eukaryota; kingdom Viridiplantae; phylum Streptophyta; class Magnoliopsida; order Poales; family Poaceae; genus Zizania; species Zizania palustris. The sequence continues at coordinate 45,852,262 of JAAALK010000081.1, forward strand.
GATACCAGACATCCTGTCACATAACAATGTGCAAAATAGATGGAACCAAAATTTAAGATTAAAAGAAAGAACATACCCAGTATTGCTAACAAGATCCATGACTTGAGTTTGATAAGATCGGCACTGCCCAACAAGGTCAACAATGACCTCCTCTCTCACACCCTACAGCATGAAGCACAATCAGACTAAAATTTACAGAAAAAAGCAGAGACTGGTGGATTCAATAGAGTGATAGACAAATACATATTTCAGAGGAGGATAGAGACAGGACATTAGCACAAGTTATATTGTGGTAGAAAAAACAATCAATTTGTTTAAAAAAGTTAATTAAGCCACAACTTTAATGTGAAGTATATAAAGACTAGTACAAGTCTTATGGGCAGCAACAAACTAATGGCACTAAGTTCACTTATACAGAGATATAGGAGATTAGGAGTTGTTATTATTCTCCTATGTTTGGTCATAATACACTAAAAATGTTAGGCTCTGTTTGATGATGGCACATCCATACGATCTACAGCTTCCTCTATGTAATTCAAGAATATGTTCCACGAAAAATCTCAGCTCACTACAAGAGAAATTACAATCTCCATAGTATAGTATGGTCATATGAAACATAAGACATAGTTTATGCATAATTTTTCACTGAGTGGACAAAAACAATAGTCTAGCAGAGACAACAATCATATTAAAGTTTTTACAAGTAAAGAATAAAATTATAGGAGTGATACATGGAGTGTACCACAATACAGTAAAAGTTGATGCTTTAGAAAATCACCTCAGGGTGCCTGTGATCCAATGCATTTAACATCTCGTCCAGCACATCTACAATTCCTCGAGCACTCTGAATCTCACTTAGACTGTAATTCACATTGAACAAGAAATTAAAGGTAGATTATAACTAAATCTGTTCTTCTGCAAAGATGATGGAATAAATTAATAAACACAAGCACGAGAATTCAGGTATTGTTTAACTTTAACATGATTATGAAATTAAATTGCTGCAAGGCAATAATTTTTCTCATTTTCTTTTGGCAAGACTAACATCCATCACCCGTGTTAATTTTTGGAAAGTTGATATGACTCTTATATGAATATCTTGCCTGTTACAGGGAGACAAACAAAATTATCACGATTTAATGCACTTTGTTACTTGCTAGTATGCTTTATTGTTTACGATGAGGACAAACAAGGATGTTGGTTGTGGCAACCATCAGGAGGAGCATAGGGGTTCAAATCCTAGATCAGAGGTGGCATACTTCATGAACACATTTACCTATAACAGATTGTAAATAAGCTTCCACTTCTAAAACATACCTAGCATTTAATGTGATTATAGGCCACATTGTATTTCTGATGGATGCAATGTACTCAATGTTTCTTGTGCTGTATGTATGAAACTAAGTCATGCTTAATTCAATCAAAGTAGGGTGTTCTTATTTATCCGAAACAGACTTACATAAATGAAAAGTATAAATGTGGGTAAGTCAATCATAACAGTTTTTTTTCCAGACTTAAGAAGGGAATGTAACAAAGGGAAGGAAAAAAGGAACAAAATAAGGTATAAACAAACTGCAAACATAGATGGCATTGAGAAAAGATGGATGGCAATACCAGTACCACTTGAGCTGAACAAGTTAAAATGAACCAAATTTGCATGCAATAAAAGAATACCTCAGGGCAGGTCCAGAAGGGGCACTAGATTGAAGAGAAGCTTGTATGGTTGCATCTTCATAGGTTTGACCTGGCAGGGGATATAGTTGTGGGTGCCTTAATGGCTGAGTTTGAGGAGGTGTAAACAGTGGAACCGTGTTTTCCTCACGAGGTGGAAAATGAACACCAGCATTCTGCACATAGGGCAGGAAGATATCTTGTTCATGGTTTGGATGGAAGCAATTGACAAAGTTATTGCACATATAATTTTGAATCAAAACAAAGTGCAGGACAGAATGAGGTTAAGTGACACGGTGCAAGTAGACAATTGAATTCCATGATTACACAGGAAAAATAACAGAAGAGAATAACAACAATACCCTGAGTTCTTGGTAAGCAGCATAATACTGGGGATATCTGCCAGATGGACCTCCAAAAGCCACTTGCCATGTGTCAATTAAACTCAATATTTTCTCCCGGACATTTAAATCTGGCTGCTACCATAAATTGACAATCAATTTCAGACACACAAGAAGGTAGGAAAGCAGCAGTTAAGCACTGAATGAGTGTATTGTCCTCACCTTTTTCTTTACTATCTTGACCATTTCACTTAATATGTCTCGCTCAATGATTTGCTGGTAAACAGCATCCCCACAATTTTTGCTAAGAGTTTCTAGCACCTGAAAAAGCAGACACCCGTGCACAGCAAATCAGCACAGCAAACAAGACAAGAATGTCCACACAGAAACCATGCACATATGATTGTTGTTTTCAAACTCTGGAAGAAGCACAATAAAAAATGACTTCTAAAATTTACATGGCTAGTAAAAACAAGTGAATTCTGAAATTTAGCAATGAATCCACCTAAAACTCGCATTGTTAAAATAATAATCCAGAAGATAACATACTGAGTCTCAATACACAAGGAGTCTTAAAATACTCACATATAGTGTCAGAATTTGAACTTTTGAGTTCTTATTTCCAAGGCGCTTCTTTAAGAGCTTGAGTGCATCCTTTGCTTGCCTGAACTTCAGCAAACACTTATCAGCATGTTAAAATATTATGCATGACAATTGACAAATCAAAAATTGTATTGGAAACATTGCAAATAATTCCTAGAAAGCATTTAAGACCAAACAACAATGTAGTAGAGAAACAGTAACTGCTAAGAAATTTACTCTGTGTCCTCATTACTGATATCATGATGACCAAAGATGATGCCACACCAAAACTATACCTCAACAAAAAAATGCCACCAACTAATCACCAAAATCAGTGGCATCCATGAGATTATCGCTCAAGTAATCAGTCACAAACTATCATCAATTAGCGAATTGTTCTGTCATCCATGCCAACAATCATGCCATGTAAGATTCCAAATTCCTAACAATTAGGAAGAAAAATTACTGTTTTTTTAAAACTAACCACGCATCACAGAAGCCACAGAAGAAACAACTAAAAAATCACAGATTCAAGGCATCATAGAGATAGAGGCAGCATTAAAACTCTGCTAATTACACGATTTTACAAACAAATGTAGGTTAAACAATAAACACAGTTACAGCTGAATCACATAAATGGGCAAACATGCCATTAGAACCCTATAAAATAAGTTAAATAACCCGTGGTTGAGTAACAGGATAAACTACGAATACTCCTTCGCGCTATATGGTACTATTAATATTAATTCAAATTCAAATATTTCAAAGAACAGAATAATCGAATAGAGTCAAGGACAAGAGGGCGGCCAGACCCGGGATCCATATTGATGATGTCACAGAGCTCGAGGTTGACGGCCCAATCCGGCCCGATCAGCATGTCGCTCGTCGCCCTCTCCGCGCACGCAGCAGTCGTCGTCATTCTGCACCAAAAACCCTAAATCCTGCGACAAGAAACCTCCCCCGAATCAGCGTCAAAATCCCACCTTTCCGCGCAGCCCATACACCCCAAGCCCGATCCCGCATCCAAAAACCCAGCTTTGACCCCGCAAGAACTCGAACCTTTTGCCGAATCTGACCGGACTTCTCCGAGATTCCGCGCCAAGAAGCGGCCTTCCTCCTCCAATCCGGTAGGGCGGAGCAGGCCCTGACTCACCGCGCACGCACGCACGCACGCGACGGGAGGAACGGAAGAGACGCGTCGGAGAACTGGGGAGGATCCGAGCGAACTGTGGGATTGGGAGGATTTTTGCTTCGGGAAGGACGGAGAAAGGTCGGAGTGACTGGTACACGCAGGACGGAGGGGAAACGCGGACGTGGACTTTTTCCTTTCTGGTGTGAAAGAGCGACCTGCAAAATTATATTTCTGTGGCGGCAGTTTGGAATTATGGCAAAATTGTGGGTATCATCTTTTTCCTAGGTCCCACAAAACTTATTTTTTAGCAATTAAAATGTATCAGAAATATAGACCTGATTTTTACAGCACGTTTTATTTGTTAATACATAATAGCTTCAGCACGTTTTATTGTTTATCGATTACACAACTTCTCGACCAAATAAATCAATTGTTTAATTACGTAATTTTTTAAATATTATTTACTTGACCCTTATGGCTTTGCTTTGTACTATGAGATTGTTTTTTTCTTGTTCTTGTTTGTCTCCTCGTCATGACCTCCTTAATGCTAACCTTACTACCGAATCATTCCACCTCCTCGAAGTAGAAAGAAAAAGTTTATATTGTTTGGTATCAGATAGTTGATTGATGCTTAATGTGTTTTTGTCGTTACTATTTTTAGTAAATTTATCATTGAATCTAAAAAAACATTGTTATTGACTGGTTCTTTCTGTCCCTAAATCTAGTACCTAGATTAATTTCTGTCTCACTCAAGTAAACAATATTTACAAAACCATCTTAAACTACCTATTTCACAAAGAAAGTATATTCCATATTATTTAATTAATTTTATGATTTGCTGAGCTGCTTCTCGCTGGCGGTGCGTAGGAGCTGCGGCAAACGGTCAGGAGCAATGGCTAGCTAGCGTCTGATTTTTTTTCTCCAACGATCGATAATAAGATCCTGTTTGGGAACACAGTTTTTAGAAACTACAATATTTCAAAAACTATATTATAGTATGTTTATGACAATACCACAGTTTTGGAAAAAATGCTTCATATCAAAGTTTTCAATAGTATAGATTAAGTACAATATTTATAATACTATAGTTTACTTTACATAGATTTTAGATTAAGTTGTCAAACATCTTTTAGTATATAATACTATAGTATTGCTCAATACTATATTATTGCTTCTAAAAAAAAACTTTGTTCCCAAACAGAGCCTAAGTATTATCAAATTAATTTCACCACGATATTAGTTTTTATAATAATCGTTAAAAATCATGTTTTTTTGAAGGTGGGAGCAGTAGAATTTTAGAGCACGAAGATGATGATTGGTTTAATTCTTATTTTTTTGTTTTATTTTTCGCTACATGCATAAAATATGATGCTTAAAAACAAATTGTCGGTTGTGATGCCATGAGAAGTTTGTTTTCCGTATAATGAATTTGAACTTAGAATATATATATATATATATATATATATTAATACTAGAGTGCAATACATATTTTTCAAAAACAATAATAGAAACATTTGTTAGTCCTAACATATGTATAATCTGATTTAACACTTAAAACATTCTGCGACCAAGACAATTAATTTTAGGAAGCATGTTAAATTAAATAAAAAGTTCAAAAAGTTCGTCACAGAAATCTTTTCTTAAATATATAAGTCCGGTACACGAAAACTTTACCCTCGACGAATATTCAGTGAATAACAAAGAAACTAGTGGTTAAAGTAATTCTTTTGCAGGTATTTGAACCGAAGTCACATGTTGTTTAGAACCAAAGAGAGTAACATTTTTAAAAATAGCTTGACGTAATTAAGCTTACCCGCTAATTATGTGGGCTAAAATTAATTACCATGCCCAGCACTAGAACGATCGACCCCACATGTCATAAAACGCTGCCTATTGCATTGGGTCTATTTGAAAAACTTCTAGAATCGGCTATTGACTACTTAGTTAGTAAGATTTTTTTAAAAAAACTAATATTTTTATTTAAAATTGTAGTTGATTTACTTTCAGATTCTATAGAATATTTGAGGATTTGCTATTAATAATTATGTTGTTTAATTATTTGCCACATATGTAGATGACATGTGAGATCATCCAACTCTATAGATGTGAATTAAAGTGACAACTAATTAAACTCACTGTTTAGAATAACAAGTTATCAAATATTTCCAAATTGTAGATGTGGCTACCATCACTAGAAGCTATACAAACAAAGCTCAATTGTGATGTTTTTCTCTGAGATAGTAAAGAGTAGTGGTGTTGATTGCCTTGCTAGAGAGAAGGTACCACGTAGTTTAGTGCCTCCCAGCTAGCACGTACGCACTGTGTTGCTGGTCTTATATATTTGTAACATTTGTTTTTTTTCGTCTACTTAAGAATATTTGCTCGATAATGTTTTATAAATCTGAAAAAATAAATTCATTAACCAGTCCAATGACCAATTGACAATAAACAGTCCCTAACAGTAGCTCAAAAATAACGATTATTCGGTAACCGCGGTTTTATTTGACGCAGAAACAAGCAAGATTTGGGTCGTCTTGGCCAAAAACTGCTTGATGTTTGCCACCATTTATACATTGTTTTCTCTTTGCTTTGGTTAAGCAATTAATACTCTAGATTGTATTAGATCTGACCTTTGGACATGATCCTCAAACCAACCCATAGTAATTAAGGCTAATTAAAGCTCTTAATGATGGTGCATCTAGTCCTGGAACTAATTAAGGCTCGGACCAATCCAAGAATGCATATTGATATGGTCTTTAAAACAGTCCACATGTAATGATCTAAGTTGTTTGAGGTATAAGGACAACTCTAAGTCATGATTTATTAGATGTTTTCTGATCAGCTCGCCGTATCAGCGAGATATCTCTCAATCTTGATTTCTTACTATAGACTTACAATAATTTTTTATACTACTCTCTTTTCTTTCTCCTCCTCTCATCCAATCTTTTGCCATCCTTGTGTGACTCCATTTTTATTCTCTATCCTCATTAATTTGATTACTATTTTAGATTTTTTACTTACATGGCTCATTAAATACTTAAGACATCAATAGGTGGAGAGTTGAGACTAGGGATGGCAACGGGGACAATCCCCGGCGGGGAGGGGTCCTCGTCCCCGCTAGACCAAAAATTCCCCGTTCCTCGTCTCCGTCCCCGGTTTCAGGGATAGATTTTCCCATCTCCGCTCCCCGTCGGGGATTCAGGTACCCGTCGGGGAGAAAATATCTGTTTAGGTATATATATATACACATATTGTTGGCGTAAAAGATTACGCTAACAGGTTTCTATAGATTAGAAACTAACAAACGAAGTATTTGCGAAGTGAACTGTTCTAAGCCTCCGAAAGGATAACAACTTAGAATAGTTCGAATGTGTGTATTGAATAACTTATATTCCATCCCTATTACAGGGTGAAACGGGGGGTATTTATAGGCCCAAACATTAAGGAAAAGACCTATTTACCCCTCTATTACAACCGACATAATGGAAACTATTCGGTACCCTTAATAGGGCTAAAACGGTAAAAGACTAATCTAATGAGGAAAAAGATAAGTCTTCCATCTTAGCTGGTAGAAAAGATCTCAAAGAGCCTTAGTTCGAAGATATACTCCGAACCAAGGTCTATCTTCAGGCTTCGAGCTTGACTCAGGACATCTTCGAAGATGCTTGTTTGGAAACCTTCGAATCCATTATCTGCTTTTGCGCTGTTGCTGCAATAACCCTGAGGATGGAATATTTTCCCCCAACAGTAGCCCCTCGAACACGCTTCTCCGTTAAGCCTGTAATGTTAGGAGAGCAGTATACGAAAGAAAAAATAACCAGGCGTAGGGGTTATTAGATTTTAACTTATCTCCGAAATGTATGGAGATATAAAACTTCGAATCAGTTTTTAGGACAATTACTTTCGAACTATCTTAGAACCGACTCAAGAAGCTTGAAAGCCTTTTAGACTTAGAAGAAATAGTCGTTAGCTTTCTTCTTCTAACGGAAGTTATAGAGTGCGTTAATTTCGGAGAAAAGTAACGGGCAAGAATGCGAAACGGCATGGACTAACGGTAAAAAATGTAAAGTCTAGGCTATAAATAGAGGGCCTAGAACTTTCCTGAGTACCTTTCCACAGCTCTCTTGCAAACAACAATCCTCCTTTGAGCCCTAGCCTCCATTCTTCCTCCAAAGCAACCCAGTAGCTTCAATGGCGAAAACCAAGAGTACTGGAGCCCCTTCGGCCTTGGCTCGACAGCAGGCAGCTGCAGCAGCAGCGGCTGCGGCATTGGCGACGGCACCTCCAACACCTGCAATGGCATCCATGGCGGCAGGAGGGGGAAATCCCCAAAATGTTGGTGATCAAGGTCTCTGCCCGCCATCAACGAAATATTTGGATCAATCCTTCCAACTGGGACCTTCTATCTGCAAAAGAGAATCACTGGCGGTCGCAGTAGAAGGGAAGATTAGTACGGGAGTCATGATCCGCAAACCTGGAATGGAACTAATCCCGTCACCAAGACCCGGAGAAGTGGTCGTCTTCGAAGCCTTCTTCGAAGCTGGCTTAGGCTTTCCGGCAGGGGACTTCTTGGCCGAGGTACTTGATTTGTTTCACGTCACTCTCCCTCAACTTTCTCCGAACGCAGTAGCTCATTTAGCTATCTTCGAATGGGCGTTGAGAGCCGAAGGTTGTGAGGGGAGGGCAGAGATCTTCGCTGCGCTGCACAGAGCCTCATGCCAGCCAAAAACCTTCGTAGGCCCTGGAGGTGAAAAAGTAGTAGTAGCCTTCGGAAGTATTAACTTCAGGCTTCGGGATGAATACGCTCTTCAGTTTCCTGCTAAGGCCATCAATGCTAGGTGGTATACCGACTGGGTTATGAGATGGTTCTATGCCGAAGTTGGGGCGAGTAATCCTCTAGCCGGACCTTTGAAAGACATCCATTCCGGAAGGAAGCCCTAGTGCATCCAGACCAAGGTCAGCTCGAAGCTCGTCTCAGCCTACTTTAGAAGATCAGTCGAAGGTTGAGCATGCGAGACTTAGCCGAAGAGTTCCTCGGGTTACAAATCCCTCCGTTGATGGCCAACTGGCCTATCATCTTCGAAGAGGATTCGGAAGGCGGTCTCCGAAAAATTACTTCGACTTCGAGCCCTGCAGGTAACCTCGAAAACAACATATATTATGCATATTCATTCGAAAAAGTAACTAACTTAATTCATTTTTTAGCTTCTTCAGCCCCTATTACTTCGGAGCAAATTGTACGGGCTTCGGAGAAGATTTTGGGCGCTCCAACTCCGACCGAAAAAGAATGGAGAATCAAGTTGGTCGGGAGTTGGGAAAGATTTAACAGAGTGTGGGGAATGCTGGAAATCACTCCGCCCCCTTTGATGGATTGTGTGCCTTCGGAGAAAGGACCCAAGAAGAGGAAAGCCGAAGCTGGGACTTCGAGCTCCGCCAAGACTCCAGTCAAGAAGGTGGCTCGGAAACCAAAGAATCCAGCACCTTCGAGCCCAAGAGCTTCAGTCTCTGACTCCCAAGAGAACGAAGGGAGGTTGCTTGTGCGTCTGATAGACGAAGATGCATCTCAAAGGACGGCACAAGCCGAAGTACCTGCGAACGTGCCGGAGTCTCGAGATAACCTTGAGCAACCAAGGATTTCGACAGTTCAAGAGGATTTACCTCGGGACGAAGTTCCTGCGGATGAGTGTGGAGTCGAAGTCACTATGGCTTTGATTCCTGAAGAGGCAACAAAGACTGTCCAGGAAAATGTTCCTGTAGTCAAAGATTTGACGACTGATTCGGACGAAGATCTCGCCTTCGATCCGCCAAACAGTCCAATGATTACTCCTCGCCAGAATGTCGAAGGTAAACTTCGAATAATTCTTTTATGTTTATTTTGTGTATTTATACGATGTATAATACTTTTGTTTTTACAGAGTCCACTTCTGTGGAAGAGGTCCATCAAGAAGATATAATCCCTGGACCTTCGACGACTTCGGAGCCAGTCCCAAGAGCCACTCAGATGGGGCCTGGAAGAGGCAAAAGAAAAATAGACTCCCTCCCTGCTGCGAGTTCCGGATCAACTCCGTCTGATTCAACCGACGAGAGTCAATCTACCGAGGGGGGCCAGTCTCCAGGGGCTCCGAAGACTACAGGCCAACACTCCGGCCCTTCGTTAAACGAAGATGACCAACAAGTGATAAGTATGCTCCCCCTTCTAGCTCCTTTCTTAGAGCAAAGAACTGGTCTTCGGACTTTGCTCGAGCCTTTGGATCGAGCTAGTCGGGACATTGGGGAGACGAACTTGGTGGCCATTCTGAGCGAGGCGAAGAGCTCGGAGCTTAACGCTGCTATGGAGCGCGCAGCCTATCAGGTACGAAGCATCTGTGAAATAACATTAAGTTTACATATAAATAATTTCTTACCTTGATTTTTTCTTTTCGCAGCAAACAATCTTGGCCCGAGCTACGAATATATCAAATGAACGAGAAATCACTCGCCTTCTAGAGGAAAACGAAACTCTTCAACGGAATCTCACTATTTCCGAAGGCCGAGTGGTTCAGATGGATAGTATAGTGTCAACGGAGTGCAGGGCCAGACAAGGTTTGGAAGCTGCGAATAAGGAGCTCGAAGCAGAAAGAATTGTGCTTCGAGCAGAAATTGAAAGAATGCGGGTGGAGCACGCTACTGCGGGGACCGAGCTTGTCAGACTCCAAGAGGAAGCTAGCCAGCTTTTGAACCAAAAGAATTCCTTGACTACCGAAACTGCTAGACTTTCTAGAGTTCTGAGAGAGGTAACTTCGGTGAAGGACGCATTAATCGAAGATAAGCTGAAGTCCGAGAAGGTAGCTGCGGAGGTTATGGATCAACTCCTAGGTGTTTTGGAGTACTTCGGTACTACCGGAACACTTCCTTCTGATGATAACATTTCTCTTCTGCGCCGATTGAAAAGGATTCAAGGAGTAGCGAAGCAGATGAAGATAGCAGGCATTCGCTACGGAGAACTCTCCGGACAAGTGGCTGTTGTTGGCCTACTTCGTTATTACGAGAATCTGGGCCGATCGATAACTCCAGGCGTAGGAGAGGGCCCAATTACCTTCGATGACTAGCAGCTTCTGACTCCTTCCGAAGGTGTGGCTGCTGCCTGGCGAGCCTTCCAAACTTCATGGAGAGGCGAAGGTCGCTCTGCGATCAAGGCCTGGATCGACGAAGGACAACATCAGAAGCAAGCTCGGACCCAAGCTTCAAGCAGTCAGCCTCCTCCTTATCCGCAGGTTTAGATATATCTTAAGATTTTTGACTATGTAAAGCTTTGTGCTTATGTACATTCATCAATGAAAATTTGTTTATCATATTTTTAGGCTTTGCCTCATATGGAAGATATTGAAGTGTTAGACATTAACGACGAACTTCGCTCATTATGGGCTACCTTCGATCTTCTAAAAGCTTATAAACGCCCTCGATTTTTAGTTCCTCGAGATAGCTCCGGTGCTATTACTGCCGAAGTAAGCAAGGATATACTATCTTATATTAAAGAGGAAGAAAAAGAGGTTAACTTGGACACTTCGTCTTCTGAAGACGTTATATGGTCCGAAGACGAAGATGAAGCTCGAGGTAAAAAACCTGAAGAACTTGGAAGCTGGAAAAGGAGTTCCGAACGGCTTCGAACTTGGGCCGAGCTTCAAGAAGAACAGAAGGACTTTAGAGCTTCGAAGGGAGGCAAGAGAGTTAAACGTAAAGTTGTTAGAACTCCCAGCACTAGAACTAGTCATTCCAACCCTAGCTCTAGAGATCGAAGAGGTCTTTGATTCCTTCTTGGTATAGATACCAATTTTTCATGATGTAATCTGTAAACATATTCGTTCGAATAATGAATACCGATTTAAAATTGTCTCCCTATTTACTAGCCCCTCTTTGGGTATAAGCAACTTCGAACTGTATTCAAAGATGGTTATGCGCAAAGAAAAAACTTCGGAGTACAATTTTTTTTGGCGTTCGGAGCCCCTCTGTAATTTAAAGATCTTTTAAAATCTTATAAAATGTCCTCGACTATTTGTAGTCTGGAGAATGGCAACTTAGTACCCTTTGTTTTTTGAAAGAAATCATTTGAGATAACTTTCAGGACACCTTAGTGTCTTAGATAATTTGTCACTTTGGACTATGTTAACAGATATTCGAAGCTCATGGTTCAAACTCTGTTTTGCTTTGGCCACCTTCGGCTCTTTTTTGCGAACTCTGTCAAACCCGTGGTTCGGAGTTGGCAATGGTCTCTTTGGACTCTTTTTACGGATGCCTACCAGCCAATGGCTTGGGCTCCGCATATTTTGGCCACCTTCGGCTCTTTTTACGGAAGTCTACCAGCCAATGGCTTGGACTCCGCATATTTTGGCCACCTTCGACTCTTTTTACGGAAGTCTACCAACCAATGGCTTGGACTCCGCATGATGTGGTTTTGGGCTCTTTTACGGATGCCTACAAGCCGGTGGCTTGGACTCCCTATTATGTCAGCCCCCACGTCGGAAGCTTCGAACCAATGATTCGAAGTCCGAAAATATGATTCAGCTTTATGACACTTCCCTCTCGGTCAACCCCGCGGTTCCAGTGCGTCCACTCGGAAGCTGGAGGTTTATGAGGGAAAGGCACTATCTGGACCATATGCTTTATTAATTCAGAAGATGATTACAAGTGATTTACAAGGAGCCCTTATGCGAAGTATCGCTTTAGGTGCTCCGCATGCCAAGTATGTGCTAACTCTTCACCTTATAAATTAGCTAGTTTAAAAGAGCCAGGACGTCCTGAACGAACAATTAGGTATGGACCTTCCCATTTATTTCCTAATTTCCCTGGCGCTATAATGCTTTACAGAACAAGATGACCCGGTCTAAGTTCACTGATCATAACCTTTGGGTCAAACCAAGCCTTCGTCTGCTGGTGATACTTTGATAAATTTGCTACAGCTCGAAGTCTTGTTTCTTCTGATAAATCTAGCGAAACTTGTCTTTTTTCTTCAATCTCCGGTTCGGTGCTGCGAAGTGATCCTCCTTTGAGCTCCGTTGGAGTCATAGCTTCATCTCCGAATAGTAATCTGAATGGAGTAAAACCTGTGGACCTTGTTTGCGTAGTCCGAATGGACCACAAAATCTTCGGAAGCTCTTCGGTCCACAGTCCTTTTGCTAATCCTACTATCCTTCGATTTAGCCCTGACAAAATATTTCCATTGGCTCTTTCTACAGCTCCATTAGACTGAGGATGCCTCACTGCAGCAAAACATAATTGGATGCCTAGATCTTCGCAAAACTTCCTGAAAGGTTCTGCATCGAACTGTGTTCCATTATCAACTGTGAGTTGTTTAGGCACTCTGAACCGGCAAATGATATTCTTCCAAAAGAATTTATGTACATTGTTCGAAGTGATAGCTGTTAAGGGCTCTGCTTCTACCCACTTAGAAAAATATTCAATAGCTACCACTGCGAACTTTAGATTTCCCTTGGCTACTGGAAAGGGACCAATTAAATCCATACCCCATCTGGCCATAGGCCATACCGGAGCAATAACTTGAAGAGCTGTTGGTGGGCGATGACTTCTTCGACCCATCCACTGACATCCTTGACAAGTGCGGACTAAGCTCTCCGCATGAGCTGTTATTGTAGGCCAATAAAGCCCCTGGCGAAGTGTTTTTCCTGCCAAAGCTCGAGGGGCTAAATGGCTACCGCAAAGGACTTCATGAATTTCTCGAAGAATTTCTTGACCTTCGGCTTGAGATATACATCGGAGTAAAGGGGAACATACTCCGGCCTTGTATAAAATACCGTTGATTATTTGATAATTTCTAGCCCTGAGTTTCAATCTTGAAAGCTGTGGCTCTTCAGGTAAATTTGTCCCTCCTTGTAAAAGTTCCATGATTGAATTTTTCCAATCTGCACTTGGAATGCAAAGAATCTCTGCAGAGGGAATTTGCAGCACCGAAGGTGTACTTAGCTCCTCATAGAAAGCTTCTTCTGGTATATCCACAGCTCCGGCTGCAGCTTTTGCTAAGATGTCCGCTTGCGCATTTTCTACTCTTGGTATACTCCGAATGGAAATACCCTTGAAGTGTGCTTCGATCTTACGGATTTCTTCTAAGTACTTTGCAAGCTGTGGATGTCGAACTTGAAAACTTTTATCCACGTGCCCTGCTACTATTTGAGAATCTGTCTTTATAACCACTCTTGTAGCCCCTAGAGCACGTGCTTTTCGGAGTCCAAGTAAAATTCCTTCATATTCCGCTATATTATTGGTAGACTTAAAGTTCCGTCTTGCGGAGTACATTGCTCTTTGCCCTGAAGGTGAAATCAATACTGCTCCAATGCCTGCTCCGAATGCTTGGAAAGCCCCATCAGAATAAACAGTCCAAACTCCGTCACTTGACTTCTCCGGAACCAAAGTTGCAGGTGGAGTCCATTCTGCTACAAAATCTGCTAAGACTTGTGATTTGATTGCTGTCCTTGCCAGGAAAGATATGCCGAAGGGTGCTAGCTCAACTGCCCACTTCCCAATTCTTCCAGTGGAATCCTTACTTCGGAGCATATCTCCCAAAGGATACGAAGTTGGTACAATTACATTGTGAGCCAAAAAGTAATGTCTTAATTTCCTTGAAGCCATTATCAGAGAATAAACGAACTTTTCGAGTTCGGAGTATCTTTTCTTCGCTCCTGATAATGCTTTGGACACAAAATAAACAGGATTTTGTACCAACTTCCCATTGAAATCCATTTCTCTGACAAGCACTGCATTGACAGCAGAACCTGTAGCTGCAAGGTAAAGGAGTAGGGTTTCGTCTGCAGTAGGCACCGTGAGTGTAGCGAGATTACTGAGATACTCTTTAATATCTTCGAAGCTTTTTTGACACTCCGGTGTCCATGCAAAATCTTCGGACCCTTTCAATGCTTTAAATATAGGCAAGCTTCTCTCCGTAGACCTTGATAAAAACCTGCTAAGTGTTGCTAGACGTCCAATCAGCTTTTGCACTTGCTTTAAATTTTCCGGAGGAGCCATCTTTTGTAGCGCAGTTATTTGAGTAGGGCTAGCTTCAATCCTCCTGCTTGAAACTAAATACCCTAACAACTTTCCAGCCTTAGCCCTGAAGATACATTTTTCGAGGTTAAGACGGATCCCACATGCCCGAAGGCTATTAAATGTTTCTGCTAAGTCTAGGCTATGTTGGTGCTTTAAAGCACTCTTTATTACAACATCATCCATATAGGCCTCCACATTGCGACCTAATTGATGACCTAGAGCCTTAGCAACTAACCTCGAAAAAGTAGCCCCGACATTTCTTAAGCCGAAAGGCATTCTTACATAACAAAAAACTCCCGAAGGAGTTACGAAGCTTGTCTTGATTTCATCTTCGCGTTTTAACCATATTTGATGATAACCAGAATACGCGTCGAGGAAGCTTAATAACTCCGAACCTGCGGTGGAGTCGACCAATTGATCAATTCGGGGCATGGGGTAGGGGTCACGAGGGCATGCTTTATTCAAGGATGTGAAATCAATGCACATGCGCCACTTCCCGGAAGATTTCTTTTTGACGAAGACTGGGTTGGCTAACCATTCTGTGTGAGCCACTTCTCTGATAATCCCGGCCTTCAACAATTTTTTAACTTCGTCCTTCGCCAGAACAACTCTTTCTGCAGACATTTTTCGGAGCTCTTGCCGAACAGGTCGGGCCTTCGGGTTTACAAGCAAGCTATGTTCAATGATATCCCGATCGACTCCGGTGATATCTTCGTCAGAACAAGCGAAGACATCTAAATTCTCTTCCACCACCTTTTCCAAGGAGGTTGCAACTTCTGGAGGTAAATCCTTACCAAATTGAAATGTATATTCTTTACCATCTTTAACAATAACCTTCGCTGCAATCTCTCCTTCAGGACTTGGTCTTGGAAAAGATTTCTTCGAAGCTTCGGAAAGGGCTGAAAAATTTTCTTGATTATCTTGCACATTGTTTACTTGTCTTGGATCAAGAGGGGGCCATGACCATATTCCGCTCTTTGGGCGATAGCTTGATCTCCGAAGACAGTAAGAACTCCTGCTTGCGTGGGCATCTTCATACACAAATAATTGTGATGCGCCACAGCTCCGAACTGGTTTAGCATGCCTCTTCCGAAGATGACGTTGTAGGCATATGGGGCATCTACAACATCGAAGATTACTTCCTCAGTTAGGGCCAACAAACCTTCTCCGAAGGTAACTTCCAGGCCTATTTGGCCGAGTGCATCAAGCGGAGGTCCTGCGAAGCCCTGCAAAGGGCGAGCCGCTGGAAGGAGGTGCTTTCTGGAGATGCACAATTGATCGAAGGCTTGAACAAAAATAATGTATGCCGAACTACCTCCGTCAATCAACACTCTTCGAACTTCAGTGCCCGCAATATCAGCAGTAATAACAAGTGGGTCTGCATGTGGAAATTTAATGCCAGCTGCATCCTCCGCAGAAAAAGATATTGGTACATGAGACCATTCCGGCATAGCAGCTGCAGATGACGAAGTCCCATTGTGGCCCACTTCCCTAACATAGTCTCTTCTCTGCCTTTTTGACATGCTTCCGAGGGTACCTCCTCCGGAGATGGGGAGGACTACCCTTTTCCCTCGGTCTTGCCCTTCCTCTTGCTTCGGAGGTGGCATAACATTGGCCACTGGAGGGTGTCTTGCGGCTTCGAAGTTTTCTATCCGCGCCACAGCCTGGACAGGCTCTGGGTGCGCTTGAGCTGAAACTCGGTCAGTAGTACCTCGACCCGAAGTTCTTTCTAGATATTCTCCTCTCAGCGTGAGTATAGCCTTGCAAGTATCAGTTGCGTGGCTTCGGTTTTCACCATGAATGCAGCAGAAAAGGGTCTGGCCTTTGCCAGCCGTTTTCCGTGGCGGCCTCCAGCCGCTGACCTTGTTCCCCGAAGGTTGTGGAGCTCTCTGTGTGAACTTTTGCGAGGGTGCAATGTTCAAGACTTCAGAACGAGGATGCTTTTGCCCCCTTCTCCGATCATGTTGAACTTCGAAGACTGGTTCTTGCGGCTGTGCCGAAGTTTTTACTTCCACTTTTACTTCCTGCAATATGGATGGAGTAGCTGCAGTTCTTCGAAGCCAACCTTCTTCCGACCTTGCATACTCCTCAAAGTATGACATCAGCTGAGAAACCGAGGATATGCTTTTTCGATGAAGCTTATCCAGGAGGCCTTGATGAGTGACACCTTCCTGAGCTGCATCAACTACCGAAGATGTAGACAACCCTCGGATCTGCGACTTCGTATGAGCGAAGCGCTTAAAATATTGCCTCAATGTCTCTCCGGGGAGTTGCTTCACCTGGAAAAGGCTTCCCGTCGACATTGGAGGCACGAAGGTGCCTTGAAAATTGCTTACGAACTTCTTCTTCAGCTGCCCCCATGAATTAATTGATCCCGGCTTCAAAGACCAGAACCACCTTAATGCCATTCCTTGAAGAGCTAAGGGGAAGCACTTTGCCATGGTATCTCGAACTTCTCCACTAGCTTCAATTGCTAGGGCATAAGAACAGACAAATTCTCCAGGATCCTCATCTCTGGCATACTTACAGAGCTTTGAAGTCTTAAACTTCGGGTCGAATCAAACTTTTTGCAGCTCAGGATGCAGCGGAGATTCAGTATCGAAGGAGGCATTCTCCGGGGCTTCGGGATAGATGGGTTCGTCATCTTTAGGTACTTCTGGAATGACTGGGATGGCTTGAGAACGAAGCCTATTCGCAGCTTCTTGCCGCCATCTAGCTACTTCGGCTTGAAGGCTGGCCATTTGAGCGGCCATATCTCCAAGATTGTCTTCATCTCCTCAGGAAGGATCTTCCGGGTCTTGAGAACTGAGAGGATCAGTTCGAAGTGGGATTGAAGGTGGAAGAGGGACTCCGGGTGATCGAAGTATAGAGGGAGTTGGCGGAGGAACTCCGTATGTTCGAGGGATGGAAACTCCTTCTGGAGTTTGAGGTGAGGGGAATGTCGAAGGCCCTCCGACCTCAACCGTGTCGGATGGTGCCTCTCCGGAGATCCGAGAGGACCTCCGAATAGGGTTACGAGGTGCACTCCGCTTAGGAGGCATGATGTAAGAAGTTGGTAGAGAACGAAGTTTCTTGGACTAGGTTCCCCACGGACGGCGCCAACTGTTGGCGTAAAAGATTACGCTAACAGGTTTCTATAGATTAGAAACTAACAAACGAAGTATTTGCGAAGTGAACTGTTCTAAGCCTCCGAAAGGATAACAACTTAGAATAGTTCGAATGTGTATATTGAATAACTTGTATTTCGTCCCTATTACAGGGTGAAACGGGGGGTATTTATAGGCCCAAACATTAAGGAAAAGACCTATTTACCCCTCTATTACAACCGACATAATGGAAACTATTCGGTACCCTTAATAGGGCTAAAATGGTAAAAGACTAATCTAATGAGGAAAAAGATAAGTCTTCCATCTTAGCTGGTAGAAAAGATCTCAAAGAGCCTTAGTTCGAAGATATACTCCGAACCAAGGTCTATCTTCAGGCTTCGAGCTTGACTCAGGACATCTCCGAAGATGCTTGTTTGGAAACCTTCGAATCCATTATCTGCTTTTGCGCTGTTGCTGCAATAACCCTGAGGATGGAATATTTTCCCCCAACACATATATACATATACATATACATATATATACATATACATATATATACATATACATATATACATATACATATACATATACATACATACACACATATATATACATACATATATATACACACAAACATATACACACTTACACATACATATACATACATATGTATATATATAATATGGACCCACATTCAATTTTCGCAGGTATATTAACGGGGAACGGGGATGGGGAGTAGAGGAACGTCTCTGTCCTCGCTTCACCCGACGGGGATAGGTTTTTCCCCGTTTGTCCCCCTGCGGGGATGAGATTTCCCCATACCCGTCCCCTAATAGAGGAAATCCCCACCGGGGATCGGGGAACGGGGCCCCATTGCCATCCCTATTTGAGACGACCCTAAAAGCATCTTAGACGAGGCTCCAATTCTTAAGTCAATATTGTTTCACTACCACAAAAACAGTCTTTAGTGACGGGAAAAGACACACATCAATAATACACTTTTAGTGATGAATTGTTTCACACATGTCAGTAACACTGCTTTATTAGTGACGAGTCGTGATATGATCTGTCACTAAAGAAGGACACCCCCATTAGTGATGGGTCATATAGTGATGGGTTATATTTTCACCTGTCACTAAAAAAGTTTATCACCCGTCACTAATGACTCTAACTAATAAATAGGCAGAGCATGAAATGAGTCATCATGATTTCATTTCGCGCAACCCTAACCCTATACTCCCACTGCCACCGTCGCCTTCGTCGTGCTCCTCACCGCTCCGTCGCCTGTGCTCTCTGCACGTCGGTTGCATTCTCATTCTCATAAGTTTGTTCATGCTTACTATTAAATTTCAGTTTATAAAATCATTTATCCAAAATTTGTGAATTAAGGTATGGCGAGGATTCCAAACGATCTACAAGTACCAACTTATGTTCCTGATAGTTGCTTAATAAAAATCAATCATCTAGTTCACGACAGGCGTCATCGGGTCGGGTTTAGTTATAGTTTTTTTGTATATTGCATGTCTTGTTTATTGTGTTAATAAACTGAAGCACATCTGTTACTGTTGTAGTATTTATCAAAAAGATTTTGTGCGGTCAATAACATTCGTGCCGGTGATACTCTCAAAATAATGACAAGAGATGGGTGCACCACTGATGTTGAGGTTGTGAGCTATGGGAGCGGCGGTATGATATGCCTCCACAAAGGGTGGCCTGAATTTAGCTGAAGAGGTGGCCTAACATAAGGAGACTATTTGGTAATAACAATAGAACAGGTCTCATTGACTGTTATGGTAAAATTCTACACTAACTTTGGTGATGAGAATACCCCAACGAACATCAAAGTGGAGGACAACGACGACAGTGATATACATAGAGAAGCGATATTACTACACATGCACGTCTTTTGTTTATGTTTTTATCATGGTTTCTTATAATGTCAAGGGAAAGTCCTAGCAATGTTGTAGACAGAAAAGGGAAGGGGATAGCCAGGGAGGTCGACACTGACCAAATGGACCAATTGAAGCACATCTGTTATTTTGGCAATCCAACAAATGTAACTCTAGCAAGGAAGACTCTCTTACAAGACATCTCAGCAGGTTTATCCTTTGAGAGTCAGTTATATGTCCGCACAATAAATAACACAATCATCAACAAGAAGTCGGTGGTATGTTATTTGCACTTGTAGTTGGTCTATACAAATAGCCTTCTCTAATAGCTTTGTTTAAATTTTATTTTATAGTACTTTCAAGGCAGTACTATGAAAAGTATATCACACCTCACCTACACCACCAGACCACCGAGATTCAGGTGGCAACAGTAGGGTCTGACGCAGTCCCAATTACGGTGCATAAAGCGACGGATGGACGCTGCTATCTAACTAAAGGTTTTGGGAAATTTCTTAATGACAACTCGTTAGAAGTTGGCATAGTGTGCGCCTTCCATTTCAATATTGTTACTAATGGCATTGAGGTTGTGATGTATGTACTGTAAACTTAGGGTATGATGCAATATTAAGTTATAAATCTTTTGTGATGAATTATCTATATTATGTGATAAATTGTCTGTGATATGTTGGCTGCCAAATCAATCCTGCCTTTAATTTAGGTTGCAACCTAAAAATTGTCTGTGATGTGTTTTGGAATGTTGTATATGTTGGCTGGCAAATCCTGGCTTTGATTCAGATTGCAGCCTAAAAACTATTATTTTTTTTTTCAAAATGACCATAGCATTAGTGACGGGTAATAATAATCAACCGTCACTAAAGGATCGTTTAGTGACGGGTAACAATGTTACCTGTCACTAAAGGTTGATCTATACCCGTGAGACTCCCCTATATCATCAGTGACGAGTTTTAGCTATACCCATCACTAAAGACACCTACATCATCATTGATAGGTTTTAGATATACCCATCACTAAAGTAGCCCCTACATCATCAGTGACAGATGGTAACTACCACCCGTCACTGATGATTCCTCTTGCTTATAAATAGGTGGGTAACCGAAGTGAATCGTCAGACTTTAATTTTGCGCAACCCTAACCCTAACTCCTGCCGTTGCCGTCGTGCTCTTTGATGCTCCTGGCCACATGTACCGTCGGTCATGGCACCTGCACCGTCGGCGCGTGTGGCCACCCTACTCACTGCCACCTTGGTTGCATCCTCCTCGTCCTCCTCCTAAGGTCGTCATGCTCCTCCTCTTCCCCATCTGAATACACCGTCGTAGGACCGAAAGTAGCGACCAGAGGGGGGGTGAATGGGCGCCTAAAAATTCTTACGAATCAATGCCTGGTCCCAATACCTAACGCACCACAAAATACTAAGCAGCAAAGCGTGAACAGATTGCCTACGTCTAAAAGTATCTAGCCTAGAAACGACTGGTGTCAAAAACAGAGAAACACTAGAACAGTGCTAATAGGCAGATAAACAAAATATTCAAGACATGGCAGATCAAACTTCTCAGCAGATGATCTAAGTGTACATGAAAAGAGATGAGAAGTTACTGTTCAACTTTGTCTCCTTTTCGAAACTTGGCGAAGCCTGCTTCGCAGTGGCGAGGCCTGCTTCGCAGTGGCGAAGCCTGCTTCGGAGTCCCTTGTCGAAGTCTAGCGAAGGCTGTCGGAGAAGTGCCGAAGGTTTGTGGAAACTAGTCTAGTTCAAGTGTGGCAGAGTGGGAAGTATGCTTCGAAGTGAAGTATGACAGGATCGAAGCCTGCTTCGAACAGTGCACTTCGAAGCCTAAATTTTGATCAGAAAACTTCGAACAAAGTACACAGAGAAGCAACCTTTGAAAGATAAGCGAAGCCAAACACACAACCGCAAGACCAAGTCGAAGCCTATACTCTACCTTCGAAGCTAGCTTTGATCGAGGTATGACCACTGGAGTGATAACCTTCGAACCGAGGACTAACTTCGAAAGACAAGCTCCGAACCCACACACTGTGACCCACGAACAAGACAGCAGCAGAAAGACCTCAGAAAAACATACTCCGAGTGAAGTCTATCAGAGAGACATGCTTCGAAGCTAACTTCGAAGCCTGTCGAAGTATTGACTTCGGAGACCTTGAGTCAGAGTATACCTTCGCAAGAACTGTCGAAGTATGCCAAGCTAACAGAAACTAAGCACAGAACATACTTCGCAAGAAGATAGACTCTCAATTCTGCCGTTGGCCATGGCAAGCTCACTCCCTAACTCATCTATCCTCTTCTTAGCCCCTCTAAGCAGTTTTTCCCGATATTTTAACTCCTGACGATTGCTTTCAAGTAAATCAATGATTTCGCGTTCATATGATGATACCTTTTCGTTGTCGTTGTCGTCGGAGTCATCGGAGGAGCTCTTCTCTTCCTTATCCCCAAGAGCCATTGAGCAGAAGCTCTTGCAGGATCTTCGGTGCTGATGTGAGCAGCTCTTCGGTCTGTCACCGAAGGCCATGAAGCAAAGACCCACCGGATCATCCTTGTCCTTCCCCTTCCTGATGACGTTCTCCTCATCGCTTGAGCTCAATGAAGAGGAAGAAGACGTGGACTGCTTGGAGTAGCTCTTCTCCATCTCGACGAAGAAGGCCTTGTCGCGCTTCTTGTTCTCACGCCGGTAATCCTTCAGGGCCTTCCTGAAGAACCTTATTTTTGGCTTGCCCTTGTTGAAGGAGGAGCTGTCGTGCTTGCCGGAGTCGTGGAAGCCACCACTGGTGCCCTTCTTTTGTCCATTACGCTTGGGGCAGTCGGCAATGAAGTGTCCTGGGTCACCACACTCAAAGCACCCGGATTTTGTGCAGTGTCTCTTGAACATTCTTTTGTCATAAACACGACACACCCGGTTGTTAAAAAGATAGGTCATCATCTCCCAAAGACTCAAACTGGTCCTCAGTGATAGACATAAAGGAGAACCCAGCACAACTCATAGAAGAGGGATCAACAGAAGGTGTAGCAAGGGCCAAAGACTTTGATCCAGAGCCAGTGAGATTTGATCTCAACTGGATATCAACCTCGGTAGCCTTCAACTTGCTAAACAACTTAGAAATGGTCAAGGTATCATAAGATGTGCTCTCAATGATAGAGGATACCTTGATCTCCCAGATTCTTGGGTCCAAGGTATGGAGAACCTTGAGCGCCTACTCGTGATCTGAGACTAACTGAGCACCCTCAGCCTTGTTGTCCCGAAGCTTGTTTATGATCGATTGAAAACGACCAAACAAAGCCTCAACATATTCACCCGGCTTTTGTGTGAAATTCTCATATTCATGCCGGTAGGTCTGATAGAGCCGAGCCTTGACCTGGGCTGTCTCCTCATGGTGTGCCTTGAGGGTAGCCCAAATCTCTCTCGCAGTGGAGAGATGGCTCACACGCTCAAACTCAGTGGGACCTAAACCAGAAAACAAAATGTTCACAGCTTTACTATTGTTCAGATGCTGGGCAATGATACCAGGAGTACCATGCTCAGCAACTGACAATATAACAAACGTAGTGTGAACGCAAATGTCCCAGATGTCTGAGCCTTGGCTCATGAGATAGGCTCGCATGCGAGTCTTCCAATAATTATAGCCATAAGCTTCCAAGGACGGGACCTTGCCAGGAGACGTCATGATCACTACTAGGGTTTAGAACTGGTTAAGGTATGGAAAAACCCTAACTAGGCTCTGATACCACTTGTAGGACTGAAAGTAGCGAGTAGAGGGGGGGTGAATGGGCGCCTAAAAATTCTTTTGAATCAATGGCCTGATCCCAACTCCTAACGCACCTCAAAAGACTAAGCAGCAAAGCGTGAATAGATTGCCTACGTCTAAAAGTATCTAGCCTAGAAACGACCGGTGTCAAAAACAGAGAAACACCAGAACAATGCTAATAGGCAGATAAACAAAATATTCAAGACATGGCAGATCAAACTTCTCAGCAGATGATCTAAGTGTACATGAAAAGAGATGAGAAGTTACTGTTCAACTTTGTCTCCTGTTCGAAACTTGGCGAGGCCTGCTTCATAGTGACGAGGCCTGCTTCGCAGTGGCGAAGCCTGCTTCGGAGTCCCTTGTCGAAGTCTAGCGAAGGCTGTCGGAGAAGTGCCGAAGGTTTGTGGAAACTGGTCTAGTTCAAGTGTGGCAGAGTGGGAAGTATGCTTCGAAGTGAAGTATGACAGGATCGAAGCCTGCTTCGAATAGTGCACTTCGAAGCCTAAATTTCGATCAGAAAACTTCGAACAAAGTACACAGAGAAGCAACCTTCGAAAGATAAGCGAAGCCAAAAACACAACCGCAAGACCAAGTCGAAGCCTATACTCTACCTTCGAAGCTAGCTTTGATCGAGGTATGACCACCAGAGTGATAACCTTCGAACCGAGGACTAACTTCGAAAGACAAGCTCTGAACCCACACACTGTGACCCACGAACAAGACAGCAGCAGAAAGACCTCAGAAAAACATACTCCGAGCGAAGTCTATCAGAGAGACATGCTTTGAAGCTAACTTCGAAGCCTGTCGAAGTATTGACTTCGGAGACCTCGAGTCAGAGTATACCTTCGCAAGAACTGTCGAAGTATGCCAAGCTAACAGAAACTAAGCACAGAACATACTTCGAAGCTAGGTTCACAGTTCAAAATCGAAGTTGAACATTTTAGCAGAGCCTTCGTAGGAGTCTGGCCGAAGCCTGCCTCCCAGAGCTGAAGGACTTCGAACCAAAACGAAGGGGCTTCGCTAGAAACAGCCAGGGAAAAGCTAAGTCCTGTCTACTCGATCAAAAAGGCTATGCAGTAAAAAGCAAGGCTAGAGTACTAGTGTACTGTTGCTACAGAGAGTAGTACTACTTGATACAGTGCGCAAGAACTAGTACTCACAAGAAGAACAAAACGAAGCAACCAGAGAGGCTTCTTCTCTGGAATAAACAAGCCGCACGCACAACGAAACTACAGAGCTATTAATGAAACGCTGCACACAAAAACAACGGGAATAAACTCATCCAGAGCAGACAAAAACGAGATGAACTTGCAAAGCAAACACAAGCATTCTTCCTGGCGGCGCACGCATGAATAGGAGAGAGGAAGAGAATACAGGAAACAAAATGACCCAATCCTTGATTAAAAAAGTGATTTCTTGAAAGGGTAAACCTAACCCTAGGGATTGGGGCCCTATTTACAGGCTGTCCAATAGCTAGGAATATTCCACCAGCCCCTTAGGGTTTTTTACAGACGCTGAAATAAAAGGAAAAGACTAAACTGCCCTTAGGATATTTTTACAGACTCGATTGACTGACTGTGGGCCTAGGGACAAAATAGTAAACTCCTATTTACAGATGACTTATCCGGAAGCTAAGCTTTCGTAGCGACTATGGCTTCTCTTCTGGACAGTCCGATACAAGATCAGCGGTCGTCAGTTTTGCGCTGAAACTGACAAAGCCTCCACCGAATTTGCACCAGGTACCCGGATTGGGCCGGCCCGACTCCACAGCTCTCTCAGCTCGGCAATCGCTCACCGCCCGTTTACCTGAGTCAATCCTGGTCGACAGCCTAGTGGGTCTTCTGCTGCTCCTGGCCCATGTACCCGGATTGGGCCATCCCGACTTCGCAGCCCCTCTGCCCGACAGTCGCTCGCTGCCCGTGTACCTGAGTCACACGCGACCCATGACGCAGCAGGCCTTCTCTCTTCTTCTGTCCTCTTTGACTATCGTTGACAATGACTCATCACTTCTGGAGCCATGAGGCCCACACTATTCAGCATGGCTCCTTAGTAACCGAAGTGAATCGTCAGACTTTCATTTTGCGCAACCCTAACCCTAACTCCTGCTGTTGTCGTCGTGCTCTTTGATGCTCCTGGCCACATGTACCGTCGGTCATGGCACCTGCACCGTCGGCGCGTGTGGCCACCCTACTCACTGCCACCTTAGTTGCATCCTCCTCGTCCTCCTCCTAAGGTCGTCATGCTCCTCCTCTTCCCCGTCTGAATACACCGTCCATCATTGCTAATTTTGTTTTCATTTTATTGTTACATGGTAAACTGACCTACTGCTTTTAGCCAATTTTTTTGAGATAACTAATGGTCTTTGCCAATTTCTTTGAGATAATGCACTTGAAGTTGGCATGACTATTCATCATGGTGCTCTTGCCCGGACGCTGCCATGGTGCTCCTGCTACTACCCACTGGGCTTCTGTTCAAGCTATCCATGGTGGTGGTGGTAGAAGCTTGGATAGTGATAGGATACTATCCAAGCTCTTGATATCACTATAGGTTAGCTATTAGCTATTCAAAAGTCATGAAACCATCTTGTGGTGCTCTTTGTTTTAGCCATTTTCTTCGAGATAACGAGTATGTAGTTAATATATGTGATATTAATTTGGTAATGAATCCTCTATGATGAATTGTCTGTGATGTGTTTTGGATGTTGCATATGCTGGCTTCCAAATCCTAGCTATGATTCAGGATGCAGCCTATTTTTTTTGAAAATGATCATATTATTAGTGATGGGTGATAATAATCACCCGTTAGTAACAAGCACATTAGTGACGGGTGTAAAGTACCCCCGTCATTTAATATGACTTATTCAGGATACAACCTTAAAATAATTATTTTTTAAAATATGACCATAACATTAGTGACGGGTGATATTGGTGACCCGTCTCTAAAGAACACAATAATGACGGGTGTAAAATACTCCCTGTCACTAAAGATGATTTCTAGTGATGGGTAACATTGGTTACCCCACACTAAAAAGGGGTATGCCGGACACGGAGGGGAACTTGAAAGATCCTTTAATAACAAGTATTTACCCATTATTAATGATAGGGTTTTACTGACATGATAAGGATGATGTGGGACATGTTCGTCACTACTGCACGTTATGACCCGTTACTAATGTATGTTTATGTGGTAGTGTTTGTTGGAGCTAAAATCAAATGAAACACTACTAAATTTAAAAGATTTAAAAAATGGAACAAACATATATGCTCTAGAAATTATATAGAAATAATAGAGAGACATTTCTCCGATTATATTATATTCACATCCACTTTAGATTTACAAGTCTACCATACATACCAGAAATTTATATTAAGCTAATATCTGAGAGATATCTAAAAATCACTCCCAATATTATCAAATAGAGAGTACTCTTAATCAAATTTAATCTCTAAATCTTCTTACTCTTCGATACACTCTCGATATTATATTCTCTATATTTTATTTTATATCACCTATGGATGGATCCTATTTGCTAAATCATTCATACATTTTTATCTCTTGTATTATCAACAAGTGAGATCGGATTGGATAGAAAATGAGGACCACTCAAAGTAGGGAGGATAGAGAGATATTTTAGAGATCTCAAAATTAAAAATCAAATAGGGAGGTGTTGAAGATATATTTTGGACTTCAAATTTCTAATAATAGAAATAGAGATAATAGAGACAAAGACTTATTAAATATCACTCGGAACAGATGGGGTAATATGTTTACACAGTCTACTTCGCAAGGATGTAGGCATTTTCGGATGACACTGAACTTGCATGATTTTTTTAAAAAACAATATATTTTTTTAAAAAATCAAATATGGCAGTTGAATTCAAAAATTATAAAAATGGACTCCCGTCGGTAGTGTATCCGCCGAACGTGACTACATTCAACACTGCATCAGCCTCATTCGGCACTTAACAGCCGAACGAGTCCATGTCAGTGCCACAACGGCTACTTCGGCCGAACGTGGCCACGTCAGCCACGCTCGACACTTCAAAAACTGAACGAGGCTGACGTGGCCACATTCGGCTGATGCAGTGTCGAACGTTGCTCTATAAATAGGGGTATTATATCATCCAAAAGTGGTCATGTCAACTTTGTTCAACTGTTGAAGTACCGAATGTGGCTGATGTGACCATATTTGGTCGAAGTAGCCGTTGCGGCGCTAACATGGATAGTTGTTGGTCACGTTCGGTACTTCGACAACCGAACGAGGCGGACGTGGCCACGTTTGGCTGATGTAGTGTCGAACGTGGTCTGATATGGCCACATTCGGCGGATACAATGTCTATGAGAGTCTATTTTTGTAATTTTTTGAATTCGACTATCAGATTTGAATTTGTTTTAAAAATATTATTTAAAAAATATTCGAACTTGCATATACCTACTAGCACGAATCCTTTAATACATGCTCTAGAGAGTAAACCGAATTGATGAATGATTTATACTACCAGGTTCCAACTTCTATTATTTTTCCTATTTCTATAATTCCTAGTTTGACCATTTGGCAGCAGTCGGACATGGATTTGAGTCTTAATCCAACCATAACATTCATGAGTCATCATGACCCATACTTTCAACATATCTAGAATGTATATTTTTTACAAGATTTTACAAGTTTCTACTTCTATTAATTTTCCTATTTCTATTATTCCTAGTTTGACCATTTGGCAGTCAGACATGGTGTTCGAGTCTTAATCTGGCACATGACCCGTGCTTCCAATGTAATGCCTCCTTTAAAACGCAATATATATATATATATATATATCACATTATTTTACTACTAGATTCTTGTTTTATTATTTATCTTCGTTTTGATATTCTAGTTTGACCATTCGGCAGTCAGACATGGTATTTGAGTCTTAATCTGGCAATAACTTTCCATATTCTAGTTTGACCATTTGGCCCTCGTTGAAGTTTAGTAAAGATTTTAATTTTTTATATTGTTTTTTAAATTTCGTACTTAATTCTTGATTAAAGACATTTTATAATATTATAATATATTACTGCTATATTTATATACTGTTATTTTACACTTATAATATAAATATATATATATATATATTAAATTTATAATAGCACGGAGTGGCTAGTCACATCTAGAGATTTAGTCTCGGCTAGGCCACTGATATCACCTCGTGTCTTTTTCTTATCTTCACTGTAAAACTCAATGGCTACATGTCTTATAACAGAGATATAAATAATTTTTAATCACGCTGCATTGAATTCATTCAAATTAAATGCCAATGCAGCATGATGTTGCAAAAGTATGAAAAAAAGAATTATCCGGCTACAGGTACCAGAAACCCTTACACCAAATGTATTTTCTTAGTGGATGAATGGGAGTAAGAGCATCCTAATTGCTATTTTTATTCTAAAATCTTATATAGAGAGTTTTCCTAATAAAATTTAATATCTAAATCTTATTACCCACTAACAGACTTCTAATATCATATTCTTTATATTTTACTCTTGTATATTAACATGTGAACTCAATTTATTAAATATATCTTCTTTCCTTTTATTTGTATCTTTTATATCATTGACATGTGGCACTAGAGTAGATAGAGAACGAGAGTTGCTCCCTATAAATATAGAGAGTATTAAGGTAGATTTAGGGAGCACCACATTTTTTAGAGTCTTTTAAAATTTATGTTAGAGCTATTTTTTAGTTATAATATCTAAAATTTAGGAAATATTATTTTTTAGAGTTTCTTTTAGAAATGCTCTAATAAGTTCATTTTTGCACGATCACCTAAACGGCTAGAATCCTCAATTTTTTATTTGTACACGCATTGATAGTGTATTCTACTAGTATGATTATACTATCATTAGAATCAATCTTGACCATTAATTTAAAAGGATAAATTAGTACTTTTGGTTGTTCATATTTTAGATATACTAGACGACGAGACACGTGTTACCTGCCTGTGAAATATGTATTGTTTATATATAAACATAAAAAATATATTATGGCAGTGTAGACCATGAGAAAATAATAATAGAATTATAGGACACATAACTTTGAAATACATAGGAATTATTAACATAGAGTGAAAATGTTCCGCATCCTTCTCAATGATATATGAAGACGTTAAATTAGTACCATTTCTAAACCACCACTACTTTGTGCACCAGGGACATTAGCAATAAAGCATTATGAACTTATAATCTATATGATGATATTCATAATTCATGATAATGAAGTCTATTTTTGTGGTAAACTAAATGTAAATAGATATGACAAGGTTAAGAAGTTTAGTGTTGGCGTAAAAGATTACGCTAACAGGTTTCTGTAGAAAAGAAACTAACAAACGAAGTGTTTGTGAAGCAAACTGTTCTAAGCCTCCGAAAGGATAATAACTTAGAATAGTTCGAAAGTATGTATTGAATAACTTGTATTCGGTCCCTATTACAAGGTGAAATGGGGGGTATTTATAGGCCCAAACATTAAGGAAAAGACCTATTTACCCCTCTATTACAACCGACATAGTGGAAACTATTCGGTTCCCTTAATAGGGCTAAAATGGTAAAAGACTAATTTAATCAGAAAGAAGATAAATCTTCCATCTTAGCTGGAAGAAAAGATCTTGGAGAGCCTTAATTCGAAGATGTACTTCGAACTAACGCCTATCTTCGTACTTCGAGCTTGGTTCCGGGTATCTTCGAAGTTGATCGTTTGAGAACCTTCGAATCTGCCGTCTGCCTTTATGTTGTTCGGCAATAACCCCGAAGATGAGATATTTTCCCCCAACAGTAGCCCCTCGGATACGCTTTTCCGTTTTAACCTGTAATGTTTAGGAGAGCAGTATACGCAAGAAAAGTAATCATGCGTAGGGGTTAACAGATTTATATCATCTTCGAATTATGTGGAGATATATGCTTCGAATTGGTATTCGAAGAAGTTACATTCGAAGTGACTTAGAAGTATCTTTAAAAAGACTGAAGACTTTCCAGACTTAGAAGAAATAGCCATTAGCCTGTTTCTTCTAACGGAAGTTATACGATGCGTTATTTTCGGAGGAAAATAACGGGCGAGAATGCGAAAAGGCAGAGCCAAAACGGTAACAAGCGGGACACTTAGGCTATAAATAGAGGGCCTAAAACTTATCCGATTACCTTTTCACCGCTTTCTCACAGTCAAAAGCTTTTTGAGCCCCTTGAGTTCTTGAGCCCTAGCCTCCAGTTTCTCCAAGACAATCCAGAGATCGCAATGGTGAAGACCAAAGGATCAGCGCCTCCGTCGATCGTGGTTAGACAACAGGCGGCAGCAGCAGCAGCGGCGGCAACTTTGGCGATGGCACCTCCGGCATCTGCAGCAACATCTATGGCGGCAGGAGGGAGAAATCCTCAAATCTTTGATGATCAAGGTTTGTGCCCCCCATCAACCAAATACTTGGATCAGTCTTTCCAGTTGGGGCCTTCGACCTGCAAAAGAGAATCCTTGGCAATCGCAGTAGGAGGAAAAATCAGTACGGGGGTTATGATTAGGAAGCCAGGCAAAGAAGTGATTCCAGTGCCAAGACCCGGAGAGGTTGTAGTATTCGAAGCCTTTTCGAAGCAGGCTTGGGCCTCCCTGCTGTGGACTTCCTGGCCGAAGTACTTAATCTGTTCCATGTAACCCTCCCCCAACTATCTCCGAATGCTGTAGCTAGATTAGCTATCTTTGAATGGGCCTTGAGAGCCGAAGGGTGTGAAGGAAGGGCAGAGATCTTCGCTGCATTGCATAGAGCAACATGCCAACCGAAAACCTTCGTAGGCTCCGGAGGTGAAAAGGTGGTGGTATCCTTCGGTAGTATCAACTTTAGGCTTCAGGATGAGTATGCCCTCCAATTCCCCGCCAAAGCCATCAATGCCAGATGGTACACTGATTGGATTCTAAGATGGTTCTATGCCGAAGTTGGGGCAGGCAATCCTTTGGCTGGGCCCCTCAAAGAAATCCAATTCCGGAAAGAAGCTTTGGTGCAGCCTAACGAAGGTCAATTCGAAGCTCGTCTGAACCTGCTCCAAAAAGTTAGCCGAAGGTTAAGTATGCGAGACTTAGCTGAAGAATTCATCGGCCTGCAAATTTCTCCGCTGATGGCCAACTGGCCTATCATCTTCGAGGATGATTCAGAAGGCGGTCTTCGCAAAATCAACTTGACTTCGAGCCCTGCAGGTAACTTCGAAACCAACATGCATTATACATATTTACTTCGAAGAAAGACTAACTTGAATTATTTATTTTGCAGCTTCTTCAGCCCCTATGACTTCAGAACAAATTATAAGGGCTTCGGAGAAGATCCTGGGTGCCCCAACTCCGACTAAAAAAGAATGGCGAGTTAAATTGGTCGGGAGTTGGGAGAGATTTAACAGAGTATGGGGAATGCTGGAGCTGTCTCCGCCCCCTCTGATGGATTGGGTGCCTTTGGAGAAAGGGCCCCAGAAGAGGAAAGCCGAAGCTGGGACTTCGAGTTCAGCAAAAACTCCGGTGAAGAAGGTGGCTCGGAAGCCAAAGAACCTCGCACCTTCAGATCCCGCACCTTCGAGCTCAAGAGCTTCGGTTTCCGACTCCCAAGAAGAAACGGGGAGATTGCTTGTGCGCCTGATGGAAGAGAATGAAACTCAAAGGGCCGCACAAGCTGAAGTACCTGCGAACGTACCGGAGTCCGGAGATAATGTTGATCAACCAAGGACTTTGGTAGTTCAAGAAGATGTAACTCAGGACGAAGTTCCTGTGAATGAGAGTGGAGTCGAAGTCACTACAACTTCGATTCCCGAAGAAGCAACGAGGACTGCCCAGGACGATGCTCCTGTAGTCCAAGACTTAACGGCTGATTCGGATGAAGAATTAGCCTTCGATCCACCAAACAGTCCGACGATGACTCCTTTGCAAAATGTCGAAGGTAGACTTCGAATAACTTTTTCGTGTTTATTTGAGTATTTATACAATGTATAATACTTTTTATTATTTTATAGAATCCACTCCTATGGAAGAAGTCCATCAAGAGGAAACAATTCCTGGGCCTTCGACGACTTCGGAGCCAGCCCAGAGAGTTACTCAAAAGGGACCTGGAAGAGGCAAAAAGCAAATAGAGCCCCTGCCTGCTATAAGCTCCGAATCAACTCCGTCTGATTCAACAGACGAGAGCCAATCTTCCATGGAGGGTCAATCTCCAGTGGCTCCGAAGACCATAGGCCAAAGCTCCGGTCCTTCGTTGAACGAAGATGACCAAGAGGCAATAAGCATGCTCCCCTTGCTGGCTCCTTTCTTAGGGCAAACAACTGGTCTTCGGACTCTGCTCGAACCTTTGGATCGAGCTAGCCGTGACATAGGGGAGACCAAATTAGTGGCCATCCTGAGCAAGGCTGACAGGACGGAGCTTAATGCCGTTATTGAACGTACAGCCTACCAGGTACGAAGTAACTGCGAAATATTATAGAGTTCATCTTCGAATAAATATTTACTTTAGTTTTTTTTATTTTGACAGCAAACTGTCTTGGCCCGAGCTGCAAATATATGCAATGACGAAGAAATCGCTCGGCTTCGGGAAGAAAATAGTGCTCTTCAAAGGAATTTTAACATCTCCGAAAGTCGAGTGGCTCAAATGGACAATATAATAGCAACAGAGCGAAGGGCCAGGCAAAGCTTGGAAGCTGCGAAGAAAGAGCTCGAAGCAAAAAGGATTGTGCTTCGAGCAGAGGTTGAGAAACTGCGGGCGGAGCACGCTACTGCGGGGTCCAAGCTCGTCCGACTCGAAGAGGAAGCTAGCCAACTGTTAAACCAGAAGAACACTTTGACCACTGAAAATGCTAGGCTTTCTAGGGTTTTGAATGAAGTCACTTCGACGAAGGATGCACTAAACGAAGATAAGTTGAAGTCTGAGAAGGTGGCTGCGGAGGTTATGAATCAGTTGTTAGATGTCCTGGAGTACTTCAGTACTACTGGAACTCTCCCTTCTGATGATAACATCAGTCTTCTGCGCCGGTTGAAAAGGATCCAAGGGGTGGCGAAGCAGATGAAGACGGCGGGCATTAGATACGGAGAACTCTCCGGACAAGTGTCTGCTGTTGGTCTACTTCGCTATTACGAAGATCTGGGCCGATCAATAACTCCGGACGCAGGAGGAGGTCCAATCACCTTCGACGACGAGCGACTTCTCAAACCTTCCGAAGGTGTGGCTGCTGCTTGGCGAGCCTTCCAAACCTCCTGGAGAGCCGAAGGTCGTTCTGCGATCAAAGCTTGGATCGATGAAGGCCAACGCCAGAAGCACGCTCGGACTCAAGCTTCGAGCAGTCAACCTCCTTCGAACCCGCAGGTTTAGGAATATTTTAGGATTTTTAACCATGTAAAGCTTTATGCTTGTAAACATTCATCAATTAAAATCTTGTTTGTTATATTTTTAGGCTTTGCCTCTTATGGAAGATATCGAAGTGTTAGAGCCTAACAACGAACTTCGCTCATTGTGGAACACCTTCGAACTTCTAAAGAATTATAAGCGTCCTCGATTTCTTATTCCTCGAGATGACTCCGGCGTAATTGCGCCCGAAGTAATCAAAGACGTATTGTCTTATATTAAAGAGGAAAATAAAGAGGTTGACGCAAACACCTTGTCTTTTGAAGACACTAATTGGTCTGAAGGCGAAGGTGAAGCTCGAAATAAAAGATCTGAAGATCTTAGAAGCTGGGAAAGGAGTCCCGAGCGGCTTCGAACTTGGGCCGAGCTCCAACAAGAGCAGAAGGATTTTAGAGCTTCGAAAGGGAGGAAGAGAGTTAAACGTAAAGTTCTTAGGACTTCCGATGTTGGAACTAGTCGTTCCACCCCTAGCTCTCGGGACCGAAGAGGTCTCCGATTCCTTCTTGGTATAGATACCAATTTTTCATAGTGTAATTTGTAAACACATTTATTTCAATAATGAATGCCGATTTAAAATTGTCTCCATATTTACTAGCCCCTCTTTGGGTATAAGCAACTTCGAAATGTATTCAAAGATGGTTATGCACAAAGAAAAAACTTCGGAGTACAATTTTTTGGGGGTTCGGAGCCCCTCTGTTATTTAAAGATCTTTTGAAATCTTATGAAATGTCTTCGACTTTTTGCTGTCAGAAGAATGGTAACTTAGTACCTTTGTTTTACGAAAGAAATCAATTGAGATAACTTTCAGGACACTTTAGTGTCTTAAGAAATTTGTCACTTTGGACTTATGTTAACAGACATTCGAAGCTCGTGGCTCAAATGCTGTTTTGCTTTAGCCACCTTCAGCTTGTCTTTGCGATCTCTGACGAACCAATGGTTCGGAGTTTTGCAATGGTCTCTTTGGACTCTTTTTATGGATGTCTACCAGCCAATGGCTTGGACTCCGTATAATTTAGCCACCTTCGGCTGTTTTTGCAGAAGTCTACCAGCTAATGGCTTGGACTTCGCAGATTTTGGCCACCTTCGGCTCTTTTTACGGAAGTCTGCAAGCTGCAGCTTGGACTCCGTAGATTTTGGCCACCTTCGGCTCTTTTTACGGAAGTCTACCAGCCAATGGCTTGGACTCCGTAGAATGTGGTTTTGGGCTCTTTTACGGATGCCTACAAGCCAGTGGCCTGGGCTCCGGATTATGTCAGCCCCCACATCGGAGGCTTCGAACTTTATGGGTTCAAAGTCCGAAAATACAACCCAGCTTAATGACACTTCCCTCTCGGTCAACCCCGCGGTTCCAGTGCGTCCACTCGGAAGCTGGAAGTCTATGAGGGGAAGGCAACTATCAGGGTCATATGCTTTATTAATTTAGAGGTGATTACAAGCGAATTACAAGGAGCCCTTATGCGAAGTATCGCTTTAGGTGCTCCGCATGCCAAGTATGTGCTAACTCTTCACCTTCTAAATTAGCTAATTTAAATGAACCAGGGTGCCCTGAGCGGACAATTAGATATGGGCCTTCCCATTTATTGCCTAACTTCCCTGGTGTTATAATGCTTCGTAGAACAAGATGACCCGGCCTTAACTCGTTGAGCTTAACCTTCGGGTCATACCAAGTCTTCGTCTGCTGATGATACTTTGATAAATTAGCTACAGCCCGAAGTCTTGTTTCTTCTGACAAATCTAACGAAGCTTGTCTTTCTTCTTCAATGTCTGGTTCGGTGCTGCGAAATGATCCCCCTTTGAGCTCCGTTGGAGTCATAGCTTCATCTCCGAATAGTAGTCTGAACGGAGTAAAACCTGTGGACCTTGTTTGTGTAGTCCGAATGGACCACAGAATCTTCGGAAGCTCTTCGGTCCACAATCCCTTTGATAATCCCACTATTCTTAGATTTAGCCCTGATAAAATATTTCCATTGGCTCGCTCTACGGCTCCATTCGACTGAGGATGTCTCACTGCAGCAAAACATAGTTGAATGCCTAGGTCTTCGCAAAACTTCCTGAAGGGTTCTGCGTCGAACTGTGTTCCATTATCAACTGTGAGATATCTAGGCACTCCGAACCGGCAAATAATGTTCTTCCAAAAGAATTTTTGTACATTGTTCGAAGTGATAGCTGTTAAGGGCTCTGCTTCCACCCATTTAGAAAAATATTCAATAGCTACCACTGCGAACTTCAAATTTCCCTTTGCTAACGGAAAGGGACCAATTAGATCCATACCCCATCTGGCCATGGGCCATACCGGAGCAATGACTTGAAGAGCAGTTGGTGGGCGATGACTCCGTCGACCCATCCACTGGCATCCTTGACAAGTGCGGACCAAGCTCTCCGCATCAGCTGTTATTGTGGGCCAATAAAGCCCCTGGCGAAGTGTTTTTCCTGCCAGAGCTCTAGGGGCTAAATGGCTTCCACAAAGGCCTTCGTGAATTTCTCGAAGAATTTCTTGGCCTTCGGCTTGAGATATACATCGGAGTAGAGGGGAACATACTCCGGCCTTGTATAATATACCGTTGATTAACTGATAGTTTCTGGCTCTGAGCTTTAATCTTGACAACTGGGGCTCTTCGGGCAAATTTGTTCCTCTTTGCAAGAGTTCTATGATCGAATCTTTCCAATCTGCATTAGGAATGCAAAGAATCTCTGCAGAGGCAATTTGTGGCACTGAAGGTATATTGAGCTCCTCATAGAAAGCTTCTTCAGGCACATCCACAGCTCCGGCTGCAGCCTTCGCTAAAATGTCTGCTTGCACGTTTTCAGCTCTTGGTATACTCCGAATGGAAATACCCTTGAAGTGTGCTTCGATTTTGCGGATTTCTTCTAACTACTTTGCAAGCTGTGGATGCCGAACTTGAAAACTTTTGTCTACGTGCCCTGCTACTATCTGAGAATCTGTTTTTATAATTATTCTTGTAGCCCCTAGAGCACGTGCTTTCCGGAGTCCCAATAAAATCCCTTCGTACTCCGCTATATTATTGGTAGACTTAAAGTTGAGTCTTGTGGAGTACATTGCTCTTTGCCCTGACGGTGAAATCAACACTGCCCCAATTCCTGCTCCGGATGCTTGGAAAGCCCCATCGGAGTAAACAGTCCAAACTCCGTCATTTGATTTCTCCGGAGTCAAATCCGCAGGTGGAGTCCACTCTGCTACGAAGTCTGCTAGGACTTGGGATTTGATAGCTGTCCTTGCCAAGAAAGATATGCCGAAGGGTGCTAGCTCGACTGCCCACTTTCCAATCCTTCCAGTGGAATCTTTGCTTCGGAGCATATCTCCTAAGGGATACGAAGTTGGTACAATTACATTGTGAGCCAAAAAATAATGTCTTAGCTTCCTCGAAGCCATTATCAGAGCATAAATGAACTTCTCAAGTTCGGAGTATCTTGTCTTCGCTCCTGACAATGCTTCGGATACAAAATAGATAGGATTTTGGACCAACTTCCCATTGAAATTCACTTCTCTGACAAGGACTGCGCTGACAGCTGAACCTGTAGCTGCAAGGTACAGGAGTAGGGTTTCGTCCGCAGTAGGCACCGTGAGTGTAGCAAGATTACTGAGATAATCTTTAATATCTTCAAAGCTTCTCTGACACTCCGGTGTCCATGCAAAATCTTCGGACCCTTTCAAAGCTTTGAATATTGGCAAGCTCCTCTCCGCAGACCTTGATAAAAACCTGCTAAGTGCGGCCAGACGTCCAGTCAGCTTTTGCACTTGCTTTAAATTCTCCGGAGGAGCCATCTTCTGCAGCGCAGTTATTTGAGTAGGGCTAGCTTCAATTCCCCTGCTTGAAACTAAATACCCTAACAATTTTCCAGCCTTAGCTCCGAATATACATTTTTCGGGGTTAAGACGGATCCCACATGCCCGAAGGCTATTAAATGTTTCTGCTAAGTCTAGGCTATGTTGGTGCTTTAAAGCACTCTTTATTACAATATCATCCATATAGGCCTCTACATTGCGACCTAGTTGATGACCTAGAGCCTTAGCAACTAATCTTGAAAAAGTAGCCCCGGCATTTCTTAGGCCGAAGGGCATTCTTACATAGCAGAAGACTCCCGAAGGAGTTACAAAGCTTGTCTTGATTTCATCTTCGCGCTTCAACCATATTTGATGATAACCAGAATACGCGTCAAGGAAGCTTAATAACTCCGAACCTGCAGTGGAGTCAACTAGCTGATCAATTCGGGGCATGGGGTAGGGGTCACGTGGGCATGCTTTATTCAAGGATGTGAAATCAATGCACATGCGCCACTTCCCGGAAGACTTCTTCCTGACGAAGACTGGGTTGGCTAACCATTCTGTGTGAGCCACTTCTCTGATAATCCCAGCCTTCAACAGTTTTTCAACTTCGTCCTTAGCTAGAGCAGCTCTCTCTGCGGACATCTTCCGGAGTCCTTGTCGAACAGGCCGGGCCTTCGGGTTTACAAGTAAACTGTGTTCAATGATATCCCGATCGACTCCGGTGATATCTTCGTCAGACCAAGCGAAGACATCCAAATTTTCTTCCACCACCTTTTCCAAGGAGGTTGCAACTTCAGGAGGCAAATCTTTACCAAATTGAAAAGTGTACTCTTTATCATCTTTAACAATGACCTTCGTTGCAATCTCTCCTTCGGGACTTGGTCTCGGAAAAGACTTCTTCGAAGCTTCAGAGGAGGCTGAAAAAATTTCTTCATCATCCTGCACACTGTTTACTTACCTCGGATCAAGAGGGGGACCATGACCATATTCCGCCCTCCTAGCAATGGCTTGATCTCCGAAGATTGTCAGGACTCCTGCTTGTGTGGGCATCTTCATGCACAAGTAGTTGTGATGCGCCACAGCTCCGAACTGATTCAACATGCCCCGTCCAAAGATGACATTATAAGCATACGGGGCATCTACCACATCAAAGATAACTTCTTCAGTTCGAGCTAATAAACCTTCTCCGAAGGTTACTTCCAGGCCTATCTGGCCAAGTGCATCAAGCGGAGGTCCTGCGAAGCCTTGCAGAGGACGAGCCGCTGGGAGGAGATGCTTCCTGGAAATGCATAACTGATCGAAGGCTTGCACAAAAATGATATCTGCCGAACTACCTCCGTCAATTAGCACCCTTCGGACTTCAGTCCCTGCAATATCAGCAGTGATAACCAATGGATCTGCGTGCGGGAACTTGATACCAGCTGCATCCTCCGCAGAGAAAGATATCGGAACATGAGACCACTCCGGCATTGCAGCTGCAGATGACGAAGTCCCAATATGTCCTACTTCCCGAACGTACTCTCTTCGCTGTCTCTTGGACATGCTTCCGAGGGTACCTCCTCCAGAGATAGGGAGAACTACTCTTTTTCCTCTATCTTGCCCCTCTTCTTGCTTCGGAGGTGGCATAACATTGGCCACCGGAGGGTGCCTTGCAGCATCAAAATTT
Source organism: Zizania palustris (assembly GCA_019279435.1). Taxonomy (NCBI): domain Eukaryota; kingdom Viridiplantae; phylum Streptophyta; class Magnoliopsida; order Poales; family Poaceae; genus Zizania; species Zizania palustris. The sequence goes on from JAAALK010000081.1 coordinate 45,891,609, forward strand.
TCTATCCGCGCCACAGCCTGGACCGAGTCTGGGCGCGCTGCTGCTGGACTTCGGTCGGTACTGCCTCGACCCGAAGTTCTTTCCAAGTACTCTCCCCTTAGGGTAAGGATAGCCTTGCAAGTGTCAGTTGCATGGCTTCGATTTTCTCCATGAATACAGCAAAAAAGGGTCTGGCCTTTGCCAGCCGTTTTCCCTGGCGGCCTCCAGCCGCTGGCCTTGTTCCCCGTAGACTGTGGAGCTCTTGGTGCAAACTTCTGTGGGGGTGCAATATTCAAGACTTCAGAGCGAGGGTGCTTTTGCCCTCTTCTTCGATCATGTTGCACTTCGAAGACTGGTTCCTACGGCTGTGCCGAAGTCTTCACTTCTACTTTGACTTCTTGCAATATAGACGAAGTAGCAGCAGTCCTCCGAAGCCAACCCTCTTCTGACCTCGCATACTCCTCGAAATATGACATCAACTGTGAGACTGAGGAGATGCTCTTCCGATGCAGTTTATCCAGAAGGCCTTGATGAATGACGCCTTCCCGAGCCGCATCAACCACTGAGGATGTGGACAGCCCCCGAATTTGCGACTTCGTATGAGCGAAGCGCTTAAAGTACTGCCTCAATGTTTCTCCAGGGAGCTGTTTCACCTGGAAAAGGCTTCCTGTTGACATAGGAGGCACGAAGGTGCCCTGAAAGTTACTTATAAACTTCCTCTTCAACTGTGACCAAGAATTGATTGATCCTGGCTTTAAAGACCAGAACCATCTCAACGCCACTCCTTGAAGAGCTAACGGGAAGCACTTCGCCATAGTGTCTCTGACTCCGCCACTAGCCTCAATCGCTAGGGCATAAGAACGAACGAACTCTCCGGGATCTTCATCTCCGGCGTACTTGCAGAGCTTGGAAGTTTTAAACTTTGGATCAAAGCGAACCTTCTGCAGCTCAGGATGCAACGGAGATTCATTGTCGTAGGAAGCGTTCTCCGGGGCTTCGGGATAATCAATATCATCATCTTCGGGCACTTCTGGGATAGTTGGGATGGCTTGAGAGCGAAGCCTGTCCGCAGCTTCTTGTCGCCATCTTGCTACCTCGGCTTGAAGGTTGGCCATTTGAGTGGCCATATCTCCAAGGCTATCTTCATCTCCTCCAGAAGGACCTTCCGGGTCTTGAGAACTGGTAGGATCAGTTCTAATCGGGATAGAGGGTGGAGAAGTGACTCCGGGCTGCCGGAGTATGGAAGGGGTTGGCGGAGAGGCTTCGTATGTTCGAGGGATAGAAGCCCCTTCCGGAGTTTGTGGAGGGAATGTCGAAGGACCTCCGACTTCAACTGTGTCGAAGGGTATTTCTCCGGAGATCCGAGAGGACCTCCGAGTGGGATTGCGAGGTGCGCTCCGCTTAGGAGGCATGATGTAAGAAGTTGGTAGAGAACGAAGTTTTTCGAACTAAGTTCCCCACGGACGGCGCCAACTGTTGGCGTAAAAGATTACGCTAACAGGTTTCTGTAGAAAAGAAACTAACAAACGAACTGTTTGTGAAGCAAACTGTTCTAAGCCTCCGAAAGGATAATAACTTAGAATAGTTCGAAAGTATGTATTGAATAACTTGTATTCGGTCCCTATTACAAGGTGAAATGGGGGGTATTTATAGGCCCAAACATTAAGGAAAAGACCTATTTACCCCTCTATTACAACCGACATAGTGGAAACTATTCGGTTCCCTTAATAGGGCTAAAATGGTAAAAGACTAATTTAATCAGAAAGAAGATAAATCTTCCATCTTAGCTGGCAGAAAAGATCTTGGAGAGCCTTAATTCGAAGATGTACTTCGAACTAACGCCTATCTTCGTACTTCGAGCTTGGTTCCGGGTATCTTCGAAGTTGATCGTCTGAGAACCTTCGAATCTGCCGTCTGCCTTTATGTTGTTCGGCAATAACCCCGAAGATGAGATATTTTCCCCCAACATTTAGATTTGCTCATTATAGTAAATAAGATTACTTTAGTTTTCTTAAAGATATTAGAGTCCACTTCTCGTAGAGCAAAACTATCTAATAGTTTGGTAAGAAAAAATGGCACATTAAATCTAGGAAGATGGTATCAAGCAGGAATACTAACTCTCATATCCTCCTTTCCTTTCTTCCATGATAAAATTACAGAGAAATAGAACAATAGACTATTCACGGTGTAATTAGGGAGAGTATTCTCAATTTTGACAAAAATCACGCTAGTTAAAGTTATTATAATGAACAACAATCGGCCCCCCTTGCTTGAGGCACTTTTCCCAAACAAATTTTCTAGTACTACACAAAAATATATAGTATAGATTATAAACTATCCCATACATACCTAAACAGAGTATGGATATCAGCAGTTATCATGAATCCCTTTTTGTTATGATCAAGGCATTTAAATAAGTATGTCAATCCTTGAGGAATATCTTTGTTTTATAGAACCAAAACAAAGTCAAGAAAACTTTCAAAGTCCATCTCACGATTGTTGAACCTCCAACTTTGCTTTGGCATACATGTTGATGAAAAAACTGAAAAAAAGAATCATACATGACAGAAGGTCTATGAAATCTTCCACAATCTATGTAACAATATAAACATCTTGAGAGCAAATAGTGGGTTTTAACCTCTTTCAATGAAGATATCTATCAATGTGCTATATGCATATTTCTTGAGCTCCTGTTTGCTCAATGTGCCATTCATATCTTTATCTAGTGCAACAAACATAATTAGGTAGATCATCGAACTATTTTGCAATAGATTTGCGAAAGGTAACATTTTACAAAACATTGATTGTTGTCATACACCAAAAGGAAAATCAGCAAAAAAAAATATGAGGGCGGTTGGCATACCACAAACGTGCCTGAGCTGAAATTGAGGAAAACTAATTTTCAGCTTGCTCAATATCAGTAACCTCTTCATCACTATCCTAAAAATATAATTGATAATGATCATGAATATGAAGAACTAGAGTATATTACATACAATGAGAAAATATTGTGTTGTAAGCCTATAAAGTGCAAAATTAATGGAACTTGCACCATCAAACAATACAATCCATTTCTTTTATTACCCGATGTAGCTCCATTAATTCCTAAAGACAATTGTTTCGTAATAGTTTCTTTATGCATGCTTTCCATGGAAGAAACGTATGCAATTATATTAGGCTTGGACCTGAGGCAGGGTGTTCCATCATACGACAGGCTGTAGCACCATTTTGACAAAATATGGTATTTCAATATAGCATCCAATAAAAGAAAATTCTAACCTCTTGATCAAAATTTTATATAGCACCTTCAGAATTGGGTTGTGGATGCACTGCACTTAAGCTATCCTGACTCAAAAGTTCATAAATTGCATCGACTATAGAGAAACCCTAAAATAAAACAATATCAAAATTTAAGTACATGAACCATCATACCATCATAAGATGCATTTCCTGACGTCTTGATATTTCATATAACTATCAAGAGGGAAGGGCAAACCTGAATAGTTCATTTGCCTGTTATGATGTCACTCATTTCTAGAGTCAGTTCACCATTAGGTAGTTTCTACCCATACTATGCATTGTGACAATGTGAGATAAGTGTCAGCCAATAATGATCCAACAAGTTTTTTTGTTCTTCCAAAATGTTAGTTATGTAAATCATTTTAGATGTGCAAACTAAACGGATTTGCTGGTTGCACTCGTATTTGTTAGAGTTGTTACCATACCTAAATTATAACAAAATTTAAGAAAACTAACTGAAGCATTATATAAGGAAAAAATAAGCAAACAATTAAATAAGTATGTCAATCCTTAAGGAATATCTTTGTTTTATAGAGCCAAAACAAAGTCAAGAAAACTTTCAAAGTCCATCTCACGATTGTTGAACCTCCAACTTTGCTTTGGCATACATGTTGATCAAAAAACTGAAAAAAAGAATCATACATGACAGAAGGTCTATGAAATCTTCCACAATCTATGTAATAATATAAACATCTTGAGAGCAAATAGTGGGTTTTAACCTCTTTCAATGAAGATATCTATCAATGTGCTATATGCATATTTCTTGAGCTCCTGTTTGCTCAATGTGCCATTCATATCTTTATCTAGTGCAACAAACATATCTGCATGTAACCATGGGCATTAGGTAGATCATCAAACTATTTTGCAATAGAATTGCGAAAGGTAACATTTTACAAAACATTGATTGTTGTCCTACACCAAAAGGAAAATCAGCAAAAAAAAATATGAGGGCAGTTGGCATACCACAAATGTGCCTGAGCTGAAATTGAGGAAAACTAATTTTCAGCTTGCTCAATATCAGTAACCTCTTCATCACTATCCTAAAAATATAATTGATAATGATCATGAATATAAAGAACTAGAGTATATTACATACAATGAGAAAATATTGTGTTGTAGGCCTATAAAGTGCAAAATTAATGGAACTTGCACCATCAAACAATACAATCCATTTCTTTTATTACCCGATGTAGCTCCATTAATTCCTAAAGACAGTTGTTTCGTAATAGTTTCTTTATGCATGCTTTCCATGGAAGAAACGTATGCAATTATATTAGGCTTGTACCTGAGGCAGGGTGTTCCATCATACGACAGTCTCTAGCACCATTTTGACAAAATATGGTATTTCAATATAGCATCCAATAAAAGAAAATTCTAACCTCTTGATCAAAATTTTATATAGCACCTTCAGAATTGGGTTGTGGATGCACTGCACTTAAGCTATCCTGACTCAAAAGTTCATAAATTGCATCGACTGTAGAGAAACCCTAAAATAAAACAATATCAAAATTTAAGTACATGACCCATCATACCATCATAAGATGCATTTCCTGACGTCTTGATATTTCATATAACTATCAAGAGGGAAGGGCAAACCTGAATAGTTCATTTGCCTGTTATGATGTCACTCATTTCTAGGGTCAGTTCACCATTAGCTAGTTTCTACCCATACTATGCATTGTGACAATGTGAGATAAGTGTCAGCCAATAATGATCCAACAAGTTTTTTTGTTCTTCCAAAATGTTAGTTATGTAAATCATTTTAGATGTGCAAACTAAACAGATTTGCTGGTTGCACTCGTATTTGTTAGAGTTGTTACCATACCTACATTTTAACAAAATTTAAGAAAACTAACTGAAGCATTATATAAGGAAAAAATAAGCAAACAATTAAGTGTATTGCTACGTGTGTAGCAACATGATGAAAACACAATGTAAAGCATAGCAACAGAAATGAATTCACAATATAAATATCTCTATTTTCTTGTTTATGTGATATTTTCTAGACAATTAAGATAAAAACATCATTTTTTTCCTTGGAAACAGTGTATTCTATAGGTAAGAGTGAATTCTAAAACAATCAACTAGGCAGAATATGCAGAACATCAAATGAAGTTGACCATGCATTCCAACATAATGGAGTGAACTCCATGCTATTTTGTAGAGTATATGCTCTACAATGGCGACAAAAGATAACAAAAGTAGCCTGTTGATAGCAAAAAATGGCATTAATGGTCAAGATTGTTAAAATATCAATTTTGGTAATTTAGGCCCAAAATACACAAGTCCGGGATCAGGACGAACCCTTATAGGGGCGAAGGCCCCTCGAACATTGGGCTTCAGAAGCCTTATAGCAGCCTGCTACCTTCAGCCCAAAGGCCTTCGGAGGCTTTCTTCACCAAAGCTTTGGCCCGAGGAGCAGGCTTCGGCAGGCCCTGCCGAAGGCCCACTTCGGGTTGTTTTTCAAAGATAGAGTTTGAGTTTGATTCTGGCTATTTTTATCCCTAAACTTGATTAGGCCGAATTCTACCAGATTAGCCCTAGAGATAAGAAAACTAGCCCCTATAAATATAGGGGTGAGGCCGGTTCATTAGACCCCCCAACACAAATCAACTTCAAATCCTAGTTTGAACCGTACCTTTTATTTTTCCTTTACTTTCTGCACAACCTTCGTGGGTTTGCCTGGAAGCCCTCCGCCAGCCACGTCGAAACCATGGTAAGCCTTGTTACTTCACCTGTGAAGTATCTGTTAATTTATATAACAGATTGCTATTGCCTTGTTACTTCGCCTGCGAAGTATCCGTTAATCTACGTAACAGATTGCTACCTTTGTTTTCCTATTGCAACACTTATAAGATTCGGTCTCCACACTGAATTTGCACTTGATCTCTATTTTGTTGCAGGTTTTAAAGCTCGGAGCCCCTTCGCCAAAGGTGTCTGGAGCTAAGAAGCTAGTTTCAGAGGCTGCCAGAGCACCGTTCGGCGGAACCCCTGCTTCGACTACCCATGCCAGACCCGTCATGCTATTGTCGGTCTAGTTGAGTTCCCATGCCAGCACGTTCCGCAGCAGGCTTCGTTGCACTAGGCTTTGCCACGCTAGTACCCCGCACTAGACGAAGTCATGCCTGCGCATTGCGTTGGAGCATTTGTGTCATGTCAAAGACTTCGCACCGAACCCTGCTATTCGGAGGTGATTTCGCGTCGAGATCTGTTCAGAGCCTGCCTTCGGCCAGATCGATCCGAACGCCGAAGACTACCTTCTATGAGACCCTTCGCACCAGACACTGAAGGCCCCATTTGGTGAACCCTTCACACGATACACTTCGAATCAGTTAGGCTCCGTGATCTGATTACCTGGCGATTCCACCCCCTTGCCACTGTTAAGGGTAGTCGGAACGCGATGTCAGCGTTGTGTTACGCTTAGGCTTGTTCCTAAGTATCCGCACACTTTTGGATCATCGAACTGACCGAAGTGTGGGGGCACGTTTTCATGTCAACACACTTTTTGGTGACTCCGCTGGGGAAGGCTACACCAACATGATGAGTACATCTACATCGGTCGCGGGTACATCTACAACAACTACTACATCTACAACGCCGATGGATCCGATGGGGGGCGCATATATCAACAACCGCAACATCATGATGCCTACCATTGAAGATATCCTCAAATAAGACCGAGCAGAGATCGAGGAAAAAATGAAAGCACTACATGACCTCATGCTTGGAATCTATGTCAAGACCCGTGCGGGCTTCATCAAGCGCGACATCAACGTCCCCGACCTCGCTCGGACCCAGGTAACACCAGCATCGCCTCCTTTATCTTCTCTAGAGATTGAGCAAAAAATAGCCGCATCGGTAGATCAAGTTGTTAGCGCTTCGCTAGCCAACCGTATAGATTCGGCAGTTAGCTCTCAAGTAGAGGCGACACTTAGAAGGTTCGGCTTTACCGAGGCCATTCCCCCAACTCCAATCGCTAGTGTACCTCCGGTGAATCATATCTATAGCAGAACCGACGGTAGTACTGACAAGACCATCATGTCTCTGGCTCCAACATATACGGTCGAGACAAGCCATTACCAAGCTAACCCTATTCATTGCACACCACCTACGCCCGCGCCAATTTTTGCCGCGTTGCCCGCGCCACATGCTCCCACTCAAACGCATGGGCCCGAACATGTTATACATCCTGAGCTAGCGCATGAGGTAGACCCCCACGGCCGGCATGCCGACATACCACCACATGTCGCACCCCCGCATGAGAGACGCGCACAGGCAGTAGGCCAAGACGACATAAAAGAACAGATCCGCACACTATTTAGGGAGTGCACCAGCTTCATACCTAGGGGACGGGCTAGGGTTTACCAGAAACCATACCCTGACCATTTCGATACTGTACCATACCCTCGCGGAAGGCCGAGCCAAAGATAAAAAGTTTATTAAAACATTTAACAAGCCTAGGTCTGAAGTCCACATCATGGAACACTCCGACGAGGAAGAGTCAGAAGAAGAGGAAGATTCGGCTGACATGTATGCGGCCGAATGGGTTTGGAATGCTAAGAGTAAACCCGTCACTTGCTCTGAACTATGACCATCTCCCACTAAGAGTTAGCCTAGCGAAGTCAAATACTCGTTTGATATAACTAAGTGCGATAAAATATTTGATTTTCTCTTAAATAACCAGCTTCTTAGGTTGCCTAAGGGCCAAGTCATTCCGTCTGCCAACGAGCTAAAGAAATGCCCCTACTATAAGTGGCATGATTCACATTCCCATTATACTAACGAATGCAATGTTTTTCGTCGGTAGGTTCAATCGGCCATAGAAGGACGATTGAAAATAGACCCTAGTCCAAAGATGAAGCTGGACAAGGACCCCTTTCTCGTGAACACCGTCGACATCGACAAGAAGAAAATATTGATTCGGCTAGAATAGGCCGAGTCGGCTAAGGGGAAAGCAGTCATTATTAGAGAATCACACACACGCACACTCGTACCAAAGAACCCTGAAGTAGGAGTGTGGAAAAGGAATGTCAGCACATCTCCTTCGGCTAGGGCCCGCAAGAAACCGAAGGTGACATATCAGATGCTATTGAACAAACAACAGAAAAAGCTAAGTAAACAGGCCCCTGCGCAAAAAAGCTAAGACAACCGAAGGGGCCAAGGCAGTCAGAAGGTGGCTTCAGACCCCAGTGGCCGAACCCACCGCCCCGCACAGTGGCTTCAGATCATAGTGTCCGAACCCCTTGCACAGTAGCTTTGGACCCTAGTGGCCGAACCCTCCGTACAGTGAGTTCGGACCCAATGGCCGAACCCTACGCACAACGAGCTCAGACCCCAAGGGCCGGACTCAACTCCGCTCTAGGAGAACCCTCCGGCAGGAGGCTTCGGCCCACAATGGCCGAACATACCTCCGGCCTGGTAGGATCTTTCGCTTATATGATCCGAAGTACCTTCGACATGGCTGAACCCCCCTCCGGGCAATGGGTTCGTCTCGTAGTGGGAGAGGCCACTGGAACCACCGATGCCTCCACCATACAATTGGGCAGGGACCCCATGGGCTCCGTACACCTCGCTCCCGGAATACCCTTCGCAGTACAACATTTCTGTAGGACCGAAAATAGCGACCAGAGGGGGGGGGTGAATGGGCGCCTTAAAAATTCTTTCGAATCAATGGCCTGTTCCCAATACCCAACGCACCTCAAAAGACTAAGCAGCAGAAAATAAACAGAAGGCCTAAGTCTAAGGGTATCTAACCTAGAAGCAACCGATGTTAAACAGAGAACTATTAATGAAGTGCAACTAGGCAGATGAACACTGTGTAACAGGCCTAAACTTCCCAATGAAATGATCTAAGTATATGTAAGGTGAAATGAGAAGTTACTGTCCAAATTTGTCTCCTGTTCGGAACTTGGCGAAGCCTGCTTCGCCCGTCGAGGTCTGCTTCGGAGATGGTGACGAAGCCTGCTTCGGAGGTCAGTTGCGAAGCTTGTCCGAGATGCCGAAGGTGTTTCAGTCTAACCTAGTTCGAAGGAGTAGGGAGCGAAGTATGCTTCGGAGCGAAGTGACAGAGTCGGAGCCTACTTCGAAGTGTGCACTTTGAAGACAAAACTTCGAACACAGCTTCGAACCGAATGCTTCGAAGCAAAACCTTCGAACAGAAAGCTTCGAACACAACACACAAACGGACAACCTTCGAACAAAGAAGCGAAGCCTGTCACACGACAGAAAACCAAGTCCGAAGCCTATACTCTACCTCCGAAAAGAGCAAGCTTCGAAAAGAGAAGCGAAGGGTGACACGCCACACAAAAGTCAGTGCGAGGCCTAGCGGAACTACAAGCTTCGAACCCAACTTCAAAATCTATCGAGGTATGGACTTCGAACAGCTAGAGCCGAAGCCCCTTCGCACTGTCGTTCGAAGTATGCGATGCTGTCCGTTCAGAAAATACATCGAAGCTTAGCAACACAGGACGCAAACCGAAGATCAAAGATCGAACGAAGCCTTCGAAGATGTTAGATCGAAGCCTGCCTCACGGAGCTGAGGGGCTTCGAACAGAGAAAGGCTTCGCCAGAAACACAGCCAGAAAAGGTGATAGAGCCTGTCAGCTTCGATCAAAAAGCTGTGCAGTAGAAGGTGAAAAGCTGCACAGAACACTGTAGCTGCAGTAAAGCAGTACTACTTGCAACAGCAAGAACTAGTACTACTAGCGTGAAGAACACACCCAGCCGAAGCTTCCAAAGCCTCAAAAATCATGGGAAAACTTGCTATGCTAATGAAATGTAGCCATTAAAAACTTTGCAGATGCTGCACACAACGAAATAGGGCCTTTACTGCAACATTAAATTCAAGGCATTAAACACAGGAGCAAAAACTTCCTGGCGGCGCAAGCAAGGAACAGGAGAAGAGAGAGAGGCAAGGCAAGAGACAAAAAGTGACCCAATAGAGTGGATTTGATTTCAGCCAAAAGGGTAGTCCAAACCCTAGGGATTGAGGTCCTATTTATAGGCAGCCCAACACTAGGAATATTCTACCAGCCCCTTAGGGTTTTTTACAGACTCAAAAATAAAGGAAAAGACTCTACTGCCCTTAGGAATTTTTACAGACACGACTGACTGACTGTGGGCCTAGAGTAACAGATGACTTATCCGGAAGCTAAGTTTTCGTAGCGACTACGGCTTCTCTTCTGGACAGTCGGATACAGAATCAACGGTTGTCAGTTTTGCGCCGAAACTGACAAAGCCTCCACTAGCTTTGCACCAGGTACCCGGATTGGGCCGGCCCGACTCCGCAGCTCTCTCAACCCGGCAATCACTCACCGCCCGTGTACCTGAGTCAGTCCTGGTCAACAGCCCAGTGGGTCTTCTACTGCTTCTGGCCCATGTACCCGGATTGGACCAGCCCGACTTCACAGCCTCCTCTGCCCGATAGTCGCTCGCTGCTCGTGTACCTGAGTCACACGCGGCCCATGAAACAGCAGATCTCCTCTCTTCTTCTGTCCTCTTTGACTATCGTTGACAATGACTCATCACTTCTAGAGCCATGAGGCCCACGCTATTCAGCATGGCTCCTCAATCTCCCCCTTGATGAGTGCATTGTCAACACTCCTCTTCTTCAGCTCTTCAGCACCTGCGAACAAATGTGGAAACACGAAAACAAAACACAAGAAAACAAAGAAGAAGAAAAATAAGGTAAAAAGTTTAACCCTAATGACCAAAAAACCGAACAAAAGCAAGAAGCGGTCATTATGGTTAACCAAAACGTAAAAGCTCAAAATGAGTGCGATTTCAGAACAACAAGGATATCAACAGAGTAAGAACTCCCCCTTAAACTCTGATCCCAAATTTTCTCCCCCTTGTTGACAAGTGAACTCATCAAGCACTCAATAGAGACACAGACTCCCCCTGAAATGCAACTTCCCCTCAAAATATGCGATGAATGCAACTGGGGTGCAGGTGGAGTGTAGAAAGCATGCTTCTCAGAATTGATTGACTGCAATTACAACATCTAACAAGTATAGCAAACGACATACTGTCTAAGACACATGACATGAGCAGTGCAACAGATGATATCTAAAGAAAGTCATTAGCACGCAGTTTTCAGTTTTTGCAAACAAAGAGCATCACCACATTTTCCAGTAAAACAAGCAAGGTAAAGCATGAGATGCAAAAGCTAACTGATATCTACCAAGATAAGCATTGTCCAAAACAAAGTGCTTCAGCAAACTTGTTATTATTTCAATTTTCAAGCTTTTTCTTTTCCCTTTGTTCATTTTTGCCAGGGGTTATTTGCATGTCAAACCTTATGCTGACCGACCAAGTCAAGCCTAGGTCAGAACTGGACCATCAGAAGCTTAAGACATTGGTCTTGGCATACACTACACTGTCCTAGTTCATACCAAAGTGCTATGGTATGCAGTCCAGAACAAATGTAATGCGACAAAGCAAACTCACCTGGATCTTTTCAATTCAAGCATAAAAAGGCATGAAATTTTCATTCATTTTTGATTTTTATCATTTTTATAGCTCATTTTCCATGTTAAAGCATAAAGATGTCCAAGTTGCATATCTGCATCTATGTGATGAACTAGCTACAAGGCATGTAACAGATAGCAAAAACACTCAGCCTACACATGCTAGTTACCAGAAGCAATGGTGATCATTTTCAAGTTTAAAGCATAAAAGCCATGCGTATGACAGATATCAGATATATCAAGTGAACTGAACCAAAGCATGATCATTGACATGTAATCAAAAGCATGTACCAGCTAGACCAAGTAAAGCAGTTCAATCATATAGCAGAAGCAAGCTCAAAAGTGTGATATGTGATTATGCAAGATATGAACACACACAGAAAGACTCAAGAAAAGAGTAAAGAAGAAGGAAAACTGACGCAAAATATCCTAGAAAGGATACACAACACCCAAATCCCCTCGTAAACGCTCAAATGTAGACTGATCTAGGGGTTTGGTGAAAATATCAGCCAACTGATGATGGGTATCAACATGAACAAGGTCAATGACACCTTTCTCATATTGATCCCGCAAGAAGTGAAAACGCACATCAATATGTTTGGTTTTTGAATGGAGACACGGGTTTTTCCCTACACTAATAGCACTAGTGCTGTCGCAAAACAATGGAACCCTGGTAGGAAAGAACAACCCAAAATCTCGTAGAGTGGAAATCATCCAAACCAACTGTGAGCAGCAGCTAGCAGCAGCTACATACTCAGCCTCTGTAGTCGAAAGAGCAACTCCAGATTGCTTTCGAGAAGACCAAGAGACAAGAGAAGAACCAAGAAACTGGCAAGTACCGGAAGTCGACTTGCGATCCAACCGGCACCCACCAAAGTCAGCGTCCGAAAAGCCAGATAGATCAAGAGATGATGATGCTGAATAGTAAAGACCGAGATCAGGCACATAAGTGAGATACCTGAAGATGCGCTTGACAGCCTGCCGATGAGACGCGCGTGGTGAAGACTGGAAACGCGCGCAAAGTCCCACGGCGAACTGTATATCTGGCCTCGTTGCCGTCAAGTACAGCAGCGAACCGATCATCCCTCGAAACTCTTTCTCATTGACCTTGACGCTGCTCTCATCCTTGTCCAGACCCCCAGAAGTGCCCATCGGGTCATCTGCGGCTTCAATTCACCACCAAAGTCAAATTTCTTTAACATATCACGAGTGTACTTACCTTGGTGGATGAAGGTGCCGTCCTTGGTCTGCTTGATCTGGAGCCCTAAGAAGTACTTGAGCTCACCCATGAGGCTCATCTCAAACTCACTGTGCATCTGCTCAGAGAACTTGGACACAAGAGAATCAGTAGTACCGCCAAAAATAATATCGTCCACGTAAATATGAGCAACTAAGAAATCTGAAGCATCTCTGAGCAAGAAAAGAGTTTTGTCCACAGAACCCATCACAAAGCCCTTCCCTAACAAAAATTGCTTCAACCGGTCATACCAAGCCCTGGGGGCTTGCTTCAACCCGTATAAAGCTTTGTGCAACTTAAAAACATGTCGAGGAAACTTAGGGTTCTCAAAACCGGGGGGTTGCCTAACATAAACCTCCTCTTCTATGTACCCGTTCAGAAAAGCACTCTTAACATCCATTTGAAAAAGCTTAAAACCCTTCGAAACGGCAAAAGCTAAGAGAATACGAATGGACTCAAGACGGGCAACAGGAGCGAAGGTTTCTTCAAAGTCAATACCTTCCTTCTGGCAATAACCCTGGGCAACTAGTCGAGCCTTGTTGCGCACCACAACCCCATCTTCACCTTGATTGTTCTTGAATACCCACTTGGTTCCTATGGGGTTGCATCCTGATGGCGGCTCAACTAATGTCCAAACCCGATTGCGGACAAAATTTTCAAGCTCTTCTTGCATAGCATTAATCCAATTAGAATCAGAAAGAGCATGAGAAACGTCTCTGGGCTCAAAAGATGCAACAAATGCAGATTCAGCAAACACAGCGAGAGAGGCAGAAGAACGCAAAGTTCTCTCAGTCAGATCACCTATGATGAGCTCTGAGGGATGGTCACGCTGAACTGCTCGGGTTCCCTGGTGATCTGAAGTCACCTCACCGGAGTCAGCAGCTGGCACCTCTGGACTCGACTGAGGGGGCTCGATCGATGTGGAAGAAGTGATCAGAGGTCCGCCCTCATCCTCAGTCGAAGTCTCAGAAGGTGTGGGCTCTGCGGGGGATGCAGAAGGCCCACCCTCATCAGCAGCTGGAGTATCCTCATCTTCCTCGAAGATGGACTCTCCGAGCTCATCATCACCAGAAATCTCAAAAGAAGGAGTCAAAGAAGGCAAGGACTCATCAAAAGAAACCTCACAAGTCTCGACAAGCAGCTGGGATTCGAGGTTCCAAACACGGAAGCCTCGAGAATGCAATGCATAACCAAGAAAAATACCATCCCAGCAACGAGACTCAAACTTGTCCAAATGCCCTCCCTTCTTGAGCACAAAGCACTTGCAGCCAAACGCTCGCAAGTGGCTCACCTTGGGCTGTCTGCCAAACCGCAACTCATATGATGTCTTACCAAGGTAAGCTCTAAGAAAAATGCGGTTGGCCAGATAGCAAGCCGTGTTCATGGCTTCAGCCCAAAAACGCCTAGGAGTCCTGTGCTCATCGAGCATCGTCCTGGCCATCTCGACTAGCGTGCGGTTCTTTCGTTCCACAACGCCATTCTGTGGGGGAGTGTAAGGAGAAGAAAACTGATGGTCCAGACCCTGATCACTACAGAAGCTGACGAACTGAGAGTTCTTGAACTCAGAGCCATTGTCGGAGCGAATTGCTCGCATTCGACCATTATTCTCATTCTTCAACTTCAAGATCAGGTCATGAACAAACTGAAACGTTTCATCCTTAGACTCCAAAAAGAAAACCCACGAGAATCGAGAAAAGTCGTCAACAATCACAAGTGCATACCACTTCCCACCGACTGAACGTACCCGAGCTGGACCAACAGTGTCCAAGTGTAAAAGCTCACCTGGATACGAAGTCATTACCTGAGTCACAGGTGAGTGAGAAGCGGCAACCATTTTCCCATGACGACAGGGATGACAAACTAGATCCTTCTCCATCTTAAGCTTGGGCAATCCTCGAATGAGGTCCATAGAGCTTAACCTGACTAGCAGATCAAAACTCAAGTGACCTAACCTTCTATGCCACTTCCAGAGCTCAGAAGAAGATCCAGCAATCAAACAGCGAGAAGGACCAAAAGAACTAGAGAAGTCAATTCGAAAAACTTTACCGAATGGTAAAATCTGACAAACCAAAGACCCTCTAGAATCAACCACAGAAGAATTGCCCTTCTTAAAATGCACCTCCAAACCATCCTCAAGAAGTTGCGAAACAGAAATCAAGTTGAAGTTCAAATTTTTAACCAAAGCAACATTCTTCAAAGAGAAATGATCTGAAATGCGTATTGAGCCTATGCCACTTACTTTCCCTTGACCGTTGTTCCCGAAAGTGATGTACTCTTTGGAGCTCGGGGGAGTGAGACTGGAGAACCATCTGCGATGTCCCGTCATGTGGCGAGAGCATCCTGAGTCCATGATCCAAACATCCTCCAGTCCCCGGTCCTGCACAATCAGTGTCTGTAAGTGGGAGCAAATGGTCCGGCACCAGGTTTAGCAAAAGAGCTAAACCAGTGTCGAGCCATCTGCTCAAAAGATGGAAAGCGAAAACCATCAAAAGAGTTTGGACCAAAACGCGGCTCAAAGCGCGGTCCTCGGTTTTGCCTAACCCTGCGGCCACGAGGTCCAGAACCGTAGCCAACATGGTCTGGAACTCTGCCGGAACGGACACCACCAACTGGAGCACAGGCAAGAAAGCCGTCTCCTCTACCACCACCTACTCGACACGGCCTGGCCTCCAGCCTCTCCCCGCGCCGAGGAACACGCAGTCTACCACCTTGCTGGTAGAACTGCTCCTGATCACTACGAGCCCTCTCTGCTCTCTCAACCCGCTTCCTCCTGAAGCAGAACTCCGCAAGATGCCCGTCTCTCTGACAGTACTCACAATGATAGGTGGGCTTCTTGGGATGTGGTTGAGGCTTGGGATGTTTGGGCTTAGTGGTGATTGGTGTTGTCTTCTTGGGCTGAGAGGGTCCAGGAAGAGAGTCTAGAGAAGAGTGGAGGTGTTTGGGCTTCAGAACCCAGATAGGCTTCTTGGGTGGAGCTTTAGGTGGTTCATGGATCACTCCATCCTTGGGCTGACAAGCCTGGGAAGACTCAGTGGAGTGAGTCTTGGGATACCTCTGCTCTGGAGTCATTTTACTCCACTCCACTGCCCGGCTAATGGCACTCTCAAAGTCAGCCTTGGTGTAGGTGTAACCTACCCCAAACCCATCCTGCCTCTTGAACTGCTGGATCATCATGCCAAGCTGTGGCTCTCTGGCACTGATCCAACTCAGGATAGAACGGAGGTAAAAGTTCTCATTCTGAGAATCTGCTAGCTCCTCTCTCAAGGAAGCTAGAACCTCCACCTGAGACAAGCAGGTCTCACACTCACTCTCTACTTGGACAGACTTTTCAGCTTTCAGCTTGATTAGCTCCATTCTAAGAGACAGACAGTTCTCACAGACAGTGGGTGGAACTGACAGTGTCTCAAGCTCTAGCCTAGTCTGGGCAAGCTCAGCTCTCAACCTCTCCAAATCACCCAAATGTTCATTACCCTTGGATTTCAGCTCAGCTAAGGAAGCTAGATGAGATGGGCAATCAACACAGGATGCGACGACAGTGGCTTGAGCATCTTTCAGCTCCAGCTGAGCGCTTTCAAGCTCAGTGGCCAAAGCGTCCCTCTCATCAACCCTTTCTGTGTACCTGGACTTCAGAGTCGACAGGTCACACAGAAGCACCTCACATTTCGGGCACTCACTGCTATCACCCAAGCAAGGGGAAGAAGATAGACTCTCAATTCTGCCGTTGGCCACGGCAAGCTCACTCTCTAATTCGTCTATCCTTTTCTTAGCCCCCCTAAGAAGTTTCTCCCGATACTTTAACTCCTGACGATTGCTCTCAAGTAAATCAACAATTTCTCGCTCATAAGATGATACCTTGTTGTCGTCGTCGTCGGAGTCGTCGGAGGAGCTCTTTTCTTCCCTATCCCCAAGAGCCATTGAGCAGAAGCTCTTGCGGGATCTTCGGCGCTGGTGTGAGCGGCTCTTCGGCTTGTCTCCGAAGGCCATGAAGCAGAGGCCCGCCGGATCGTCCTTGTCCTTCCCCTTCCTAATGACGATCTCCTCATCACTTGAGCTTGATGAAGAGGAAGAAGACATGGACTGCTTGGAGTAGCTCTTCTCCATCTCGGCGAAGAAGGCCTTGTCGCGCTTCTTGTTCTCTCGCCGGTAGTCCTTCAGGGCCTTCTTGAAGAATCGGGTCTTCGGCTTGCCCTTGTTGAAGGATGAGCTCTCATGCTTGCCGGAGTCGTGGAAGCTTCCACTGGTGCCCTTCTTGTATCCATTGCGCTTGGGGCAGTCGGCGATGAAGTGTCCTGGATCACCACACTCAAAGCATCCGGATTTTGTGCCGTGTCTTTTGAACATTCTCTTGTCATAGACACGACGCACCCGGTTGTTAAAGAGACACAAATCATCATCTCCCAAAGACTCAAGCTGGTCCTCAGTGATAGACATCAAGGAGAAACCAGCACAGCTCACAGCAGAGGGATCAACAGAAGGTGTAGCAAGGGCCAGGGATTTTGATCCAGAACCAGTGAGATTTGATCTCAGCTGGATATCTACCTCAGTGGCCTTCAGCTTGCTAAACAACTCAGAAATGGTCAAGGTATCGTAAGAAGTGCTCTCAACGATAGAGGATACCTTGATCTCCCAGATCTTTGGGTCCAAGGTATGGAGAACCTTGAGCGCCTGCTCGTGATCTGAGACTAACTGAGCACCCTCAGCCTTGTTGTCCCGAAGCTTGTTAATGATCGATTGAAAGCGACCAAACAAAGCTTCAACAGATTCACCCGGCTTTTGTGTGAAGTTCTCGTACTCACGCCGGTAGGTCTGATAGAGCCGAGCTTTGACCTGAGCTGTTCCCTCATGGTGTGCCTTGAGGGTAGCCCAGATCTCTCTCGCAGTGGAGAGATGGCTCACACGCTCAAACTCAATGGGACCTAAACCAGAGAAAAGAATGTTCACAGCCTTACTGTTGCTCAGATGCTGAGCAATGATACCGACAGTACCCTGCTCAGTGACTGGCAATATGACAAACGTGGTGTGAACGCAAATGTCCCAAATGTCCGAACCCTGGCACATGAGATAGGCTCGCATGCGAGTCTTCCAATAGTTATAGCCATAGGCTTCCAAGGACGGGACCTTGCCAGGAGACGTCATGGTCACTACCGGGGTTTAGAACCGGTTAAGGTATGGAAAAACCCTAACCAAGCTCTGATACCACTTGTAGGACCGAAAATAGCGACCAGAGGGGGGTGAATGGGCGCCTTAAAAATTCTTTCGAATCAATGGCCTGTTCCCAATACCCAACACACCTCAAAAGAATAAGCAGCAGAAAATAAACAGAAGGCCTAAGTCTAAGGGTATCTAACCTAGAAGCAACCGATGTTAAACAGAGAACTATTAATGAAGTGCAACTAGGCAGATGAACACTGTGTAACAGGCCTAAACTTCCCAATGAAATGATCTAAGTATATGTAAGGTGAAATGAGAAGTTACTGTCCAAATTTGTCTCCTGTTCGGAACTTAGCGAAGCCTGCTTCGCCCGTCGAGGTCTGCTTCGAAGATGGTGACGAAGCCTGCTTCGGAGGTCAGTTGCGAAGCTTGTCCGAGATGCCGAAGGTGTTTCAGTCTAACCTAGTTCGAAGGAGTAGGGAGCGAAGTATGCTTCAGAGCGAAGTGACAGAGTCGGAGCCTGCTTCGAAGTGTGCACTTTGAAGACAAAACTTCGAACACAGCTTCGAACCGAATGCTTCGAAGCAAAACCTTCGAACAGAAAGCTTCGAACACAACACACAAACGGACAACCTTCGAACAAAGAAGCGAAGCCTGTCACACGACAGAAAACCAAGTCTGAAGCCTATACTCTACCTCCGAAAAGAGCAAGCTTCGAAAAGAGAAGCGAAGGGTGACACGCCACACAAAAGTCAGTGCGAGGCCTAGCGGAACTACAAGCTTCGAACCCAACTTCAAAATCTATCGAGGTATGGACTTCGAACAGCTAGAGCCGAAGCCCCTTCGCACTGTCGTTCGAAGTATGCGATGCTGTCCGTTCAGAAAATACATCGAAGCTTAGCAACACAGGACGCAAACCGAAGATCAAAGATCGAACGAAGCCTTCGAAGATGTTAGATCGAAGCCTGCCTCACGGAGCTGAGGGGCTTCGAACAGAGAAAGGCTTCGCCAGAAACACAGCCAGAAAAGGTGATAGAGCCTGTCAGCTTCGATCAAAAAGCTGTGCAGTAGAAGGTGAAAAGCTGCACAGAACACTGTAGCTGCAGTAAAGCAGTACTACTTGCAACATCAAGAACTAGTACTACTAGCGTGAAGAACACACCCAGCCGAAGCTTCCAAAGCCTCAAAAATCATGGGAAAACTTGCTATGCTAATGAAATGTAGCCATTAAAAACTTTGCAGATGCTGCACACAACGAAATAGGGCCTTTACTGCAACATTAAATGCAAGGCATTAAACACAGGAGCAAAAACTTCCTGGCGGCGCAAGCAAGGAACAGGAGAAGAGAGAGAGGCAAGGCAAGAGACAAAAAGTGACCCAATAGAGTGGATTTGATTTCAGCCAAAAGGGTAGTCCAAACCCTAGGGATTGAGGTCCTATTTATAGGCAGCCCAACACTAGGAATATTCTACCAGCCCCTTAGGGTTTTTTACAGACTCAAAAATAAAGGAAAAGACTCTACTGCCCTTAGGAATTTTTACAGACACGACTGACTGACTGTGGGCCTAGAGTAACAGATGACTTATCCGGAAGCTAAGTTTTCGTAGCGACTACGGCTTCTCTTCTGGACAGTCGGATACAGAATCAACGGTTGTCAGTTTTGCGCCGAAACTGACAAAGCCTCCACTAGCTTTGCACTAGGTACCCGGATTGGGCCGGCCCGACTCCGCAGCTCTCTCAGCCCGGCAATCGCTCACCGCCCGTGTACCTGAGTCAGTCCTGGTCAATAGCCCACTGGGTCTTCTACTGCTTCTGGCCCATGTACCCGGATTGGACCAGCCCGACTTCGCAGCCTCCTCTGCCCGACAGTCGCTCGCTGCCCGTGTACCTGAGTCACACGCGGCCCATGAAACAGCAGATCTCCTCTCTTCTTCTGTCCTCTTTGACTATCGTTGACAATGACTCATCACTTCTAGAGCCATGAGGCCCACGCTATTCAGCATGGCTCCTCAATTTCCCCCTATTTTCCTTCGGAATATTATAATTGGCAGGGACGAGCAGACGCAACGAAGAGAGACATCTTCCACAGGTTGTCCGTAGTACCTCCGAATCAACTTGCGCAAGACAGAGTCGAGGAAGAGGGACGCAAAGAGGCAGAGAGGGAGTCCAAAGACATCATAGTAAAGGTAGGGTCTAAGGAGGTCCCAATACCGAAGGCCCCCTCGCCGAAGCCAGACAAAGGTAAGTCCCCTAGTCCGACTGAGGCCAGTGCTGAAGCTCAGTCCGATCGGCCAAACGAGGCCGGTCCAACTTACAGGGTTCGTAGCAAAGTACCTACCAAATATGAAACACGCAAGGCCAACCTGGGTGGTACCCCTTCGGCCAAATATCACAGAAACAGGGTGGTGGCGCCTGGTACAAAGCCACAACTATCTTGGGTACCTCCAGGTATGTCCAAATCATAGAAAATGCGTCTACAACGCCTACTATCACAGGAGATGCGCGAAAAGGAGGCCGAAGATGAGCGACACACCATTTTTGAAGAAATCCGCCCTCGACCAACCGTGAAGCAGGTATGGAGGCCTAAGACGGTTGAGAGGAGCAACCCAACTTCTGTCCCGAGAGACGACGGCGATGACATGCTTGACGACGATTACACACCCATATCCGAGGGACCTACACCACGGGCGATGGACATCAACGTCTTCATGCTGCCTGCCAATTTCACCCTACCATGAGACGAGGCCAAGGTCGCTCAGTTGAACCTCGGCCCACGGTATGTTGTGTTCAAGAAACCTAAGGATTCGACTTGTCACCTAAAGCCTCTCTACGTCAGGGGGCACATTGACAGGAAGCCAATCTCCAGAATGCTTGTCGACGGTGGTGCCATTGTCAACCTAATGCCTTACTCTCTTTTTAATAAGCTTGGCAGGGACGAGGAGGACTTGAAGAGAACCAACCTAATGCTCAACGACTTCAACGGCGAGAGTTCCGAAGCAAAAGGCATGCTCTCCATCGAGTTAACAGTGGGTAACAAGACGTTGCCAACAACATTCTTCGTCATTGACGTGCAAGGTAACTACAACGTGCTACTTGGGCATGACTGGATTCATGCGAATTGATGTATTCCTTCTACTTTGCACCAATACTTGATACAGTGGGACGACGATGACGTAGAAGTCGTACCAGTAGACACTTCGGCCCAGGTAGCATTGGCCGATGTGTCCATCAACGCCATCCATGACAAAGTAGAGTGTCTATCAGGTAGGGACCTTTTGGATTATGACTTCGTTAGCATATCCGGGGGGCGTTTTGTACCCATGTCTGTGAAGTCGGCTGGTGTAGCACGGCTATTTCTAAATTAGTAGTCATGTCTAGCAAAGACAATATTGATTGGCTAAGGTCGCACATAGAACAGTATCGATCTTCTAAAGACTGTATTGTCGAGGCCATTGAAGACTTTAGCGAAGTAGAAAAATTAGGACAAGGTTTTGCGTTGGGTGATCCCTTAGAAGAAGTTGATATAGGCGATGGCAGCATCCCAAGGCCAACTTTTGTAAACCAAAATTTACAAGTTGATGAGAAGGCCGAAGTAATAAAGTTGCTTCGGTCGTAAGTTGATTGTTTTGCATGGGAGTACATCGAGATGCCTGGATTAAGCCGCGAGCTCGTGGAGCATCGGCTACCTATTAAACCCGGGTTTATGCCTTATAAATAGCCCCCTCGTTGCTTTAATTCGGTCGTCCATGACCGAGTTAAAGAAGAGATGGAACGATTACTCAAGGCTGAGTTTATTAGGACATGCAGGTTTGCTGAATGAGTCACTAACATTGTGCCTGTAGAGAAGAAGGGGAGCGGCAAAATATGAGTTTGTATTGATTTCAGGGATCTGAACAAGGCCACTCCGAAGGACGAGTATCCCATGCCGATAGCCAACATGTTGATCAACGATGCTTCAGGACACAAGGTATTAAGTTTTCTTGATGGCAACGCTGGTTATTGTAACACCCCAATTTTTTAGAGAAATAAAAATACCATTTAATATATTTTTCTGGAAATAATTTATTTTGGAATACCTTTAATGCCCTCCTAAACTTAATTGAACTAGAACCTAGATAAAATATCCAAACCAGGGGCTAGAAAATTTTGTATGTGATCCCAATGCCAAGATATATTTTTGAGAATTTTTATCACCCTTGGAAGTGGCCCAAATATTTTAAACTAATTTTTGGCAATTATTTTTATTCAGAAAAGGATTTAAACAGTAACGGGCCTCCTCCCCCTCTTCTCCCTCCACCAGCCGGCCAAGCCCACTCCCTCCCCGCGCCCCGTACTGACACCCGGGCCCCGTTTGTCAGTGACCCCCTCTCCCTTCGCGCGTGTGCCCGACCGCCCGACCCCACCTGTCGGCGCCGCCTCCCTCTCTCGGCCGAGCCCGACCCCACCCGTCAGTCGCCACACCCGTACGCTCGCGCCCGCTGCCCGGTGGCCCCCACCTGTCGGATCCGTCTTCCCAGCAGGATCCGCCCCCAAATCCCCCCTCGCCGGTCGAAACACTAACCCCCTCAGATCCGCCTCACCGACCCCTCTCCCATTAAATTGGCGCCATTAATCGGTCCCCCGAGACCTACCGACTATTTCCCCTCGTTAATCCTCGCGATTACGCCCCAGGATCACGCTGTGCATGAATGGCCAAGCCTCAGCGGTGACATTGAACACCCCCTCAACTTTCCACGTATGCACCGCCCGTTTTCCCCCGCCGACGTCCCTATTTAAGCCCCTGGTGCGTTTGCGTCCACCCCTCGCTAGCATTTGCATCGGAATCGAACATAGCGCACATAACACCCTTTCTAACACCACACCGTCGCCCTCGCTCCAGCCGTCGCTCACCGTCGCCAGAGTCCCCCTCCGTCCTCGACGACCGCACCTCTGTGACCGCCGGCGCCACCTCGACCCCGGCCACCACTCCATCGCCGCGAACCCCGCCGGAGTGCCATCGCCGACGAGGACTCGAACGCCTTCGCTGCCCCCGCTCGTCGCCGGCCATGCTCCGACGACCATTCATCCCGCTAACGGTACCCTCGTGATCCCCGTTGTGCCCCCTTTCCATTTTAGCCCTTAGATCCGGTCGCCACCGCTCGCCGTGGCCCCTGGCCTGCTCGCCGTCGCCGGAGAAGACGACCGGCGCGGGTAAAATACCCGTGCCGTGTCGGATTCGTCCCCAACCGCGCGATAATGATCTGACGATCGAGATTAAATCGATCCCTTAGTTTAATCCACGCCGTCAGATCTGAGCGAAGCGGCATGGTGTAATCTCGTGCGTCCGTTAGTATTTAAAACCCGAGATGAATCTGGGCCATCCATCGCATACCGGTTCGGCCTTTTAATCTCACGCATCCATTTTCATTTAAACCTCCCGCCTCGCCCGTGGCCACCCAATCGCGATCCAACGGTGGATTTGGATCCGGCGCACGCGCACAGTGCGTGGGTTCACGGTGAATCCGGTTCACCGTGGACCGACGCCTATTTTTGGATTTAATTTAAATTCAGAAATAGTTTTAAACTTCTAAAATTCATATCTTGCACATTTTAACTCCAAAAATTACCATTTCAATTCCAGAAAATTTATAATTTTATTCTCTTCATGTTAATGCAATAAAACAGTAGGTTTATATTGAGTATTTGTAGGACCGAAAGTAGCGACCAGAGGGGGGTGAATGGGCGCCTAAAAAATTCTTTCGAATCAATGGCCTGCCCCCAACACCCAACGCACCTCAAAAGACTTAGCAGGAAAAAGTAAACAGATCAACAAAGCCTAAAAGTGTCTAGCCTATAAATGACCGGTGTCCTAGACAAAGAAACACCAACACAGTGCTTAAAGGCAGATTAACAAAGCATTTAAAATATGGCAAATCAAGCTTCACAGAAATAGATCATCACAAAATTTAATCATGAGTGCACGTGAAACGAGGAGTCTTACTGTTCAAGGTTGTCTCCTGTTTGGTACTTGACGAAGCCTGCTTCGAAGAACGCAGTAACAAAGCCTGTTGTGGATGTGCCGAAGCCTGCTTCGAAGTTATCGTGGGAAGGCTGTTGACATGTGTAGCAAATGTGCGAAGCCTACTTCGGAACGAAGTAGCTTCGCAAGTTACAGTGCAAAAACCGAGGTCTAAAAAGAATTTAGAAGCAACTAGATAAAAACCAACAACTGCGAGGTCTCTACTCCGAAAGCCGTGACCAGCTGAGCCAACTGCGAAGCCTTTATCACAACTCCGATCGAAGTCAGCTGCGAAGTCTGCACTAGCACAGAACTTCGAACAGAGCAAAATGCTTCGATAGACTTGTCCCGTTCGAAGCTACAACATGTGCACTTCGAGAATGTTTAGAAAAGCCTCGAAGCCTACATGACAGAAAACAAAATCTAGCAAATTCACGTTGTGGGGCCCACGGTAGAGATTGACAGAGAGAACCGAACAGACTTCGCTAACAAGACTCCGAACTCAAGTAATCAGCGAAGGTTGCACTTCGGTGGGCCCCAACATGAAGAGGCTGCTGAAAAACACCACACATGCAAGATTCGAAGTATGCTTCGCACAAAGAAACTTTTGCCTAAAACATTTCTCTAGCCAGGACTCTTGAGTAGTTTACTGAAACACGTGAATCCTTGCGCCAGAAAAATCTATCCAGAACAACACCTAGTAGCAGTAGCTTTTTACCAAGCAAGTCACACAACTATAGGCACTCGAGAGCTCTGCTCTATGATACAGAAAAAGCAGTCCGGCTGCTGCTAGGGAAAGCCATTAAACAACCTATAGCACAAGTAGAGACAACCTAGAAATTCTAGCTGTTCAGGCTATGTCTAGACTAGAAAATATGTAGTAGGCTGCTTAAGCTAGATCTTCTAGATAACCGCACATACACCAGGGCAGCAGCAAACTTAAAAACAAATCCGACCTGCAATGATGCAAAGGCTACCAAGTGCATAAGATATTTACTAGCTACCAGCCTATGCAAAATACTGCATGTAACACTCTGGCAGAACTCAGGATAAATAATACGAAAACAATCGTGGCGGAGAAGTTCTCGGCGAAGAACTCAGAGAATAGATAAACACATTGCATGCAAATCAAAAACACCAGTTCCTAAGGACAAAATAGTAAACTCATATTTATAGATGACTTATCCGGAAGCGAAGCTTTCGTAGCGACTACGGCTTCGCCCCAGAACGGTCCGATCCAAGATCAGCGGTTGTCAGTTTTGCACCGAAATTGACAAAGCGTCCACCGACTTTGCACGAGGTACCTGAATTGGGCCGGCCCGATTTCGCAGCTCTCTCAGCTCGGCAATCGCTTGCCGCCCATGTACCTGAGTCAATACTGGTCAACAACACAGTGGATCCTCGACTGCTCCTAACCCATGTACCCGGATTGGGCCAGCCCGACTTCGTAGCCCCTCTGCCCGACAGTCGCTCGCTGCCCATGTACCTGAGTCACAAGCGGCCCAGACGCAGCAGGTCTTCTCTCCTCTTCTTGTCCTCTTTGACTTCCGTTGACAATGACTCATCACATCTGGAGCCATGAGGCCCACGCTCTTCAGCATGCCTCCTCAATCTCCCCCTTGATGAGTGCATTATCAACACTTCTCTTCATCAGCTCTTCAGTACCTGCGAGCACATGTGGAAACACGAAAACAAAACACAAGAAAACAGAGAAGAAGAGAATAAAGTAAAAGTTTAACCCTAATGACCAAAAGCCAAACAAAAGCAAGAAAGCGGTCATTATGGTTAACCAAAAGTAAAGACTCAAAAACGAGTGCAGTCTCAGAATTATCAACAAGGATATCCAAAGAGTAAGGACAAACGGGACAAAAACTCCCCCTGAAACAAATCCCAGAGAAAGCCGAAACTCCCCCTTAAACTCTTCTCCCAAAATTTCTCCCCCTTGTTGACAATTAGACTCATCAAGCGAGACTAAATGCACTCTAAAGAGACACAGACTCCCCCTGAAAAGCAACTCCCCGTCAAAATATGCAATGAATGCAACTGGGGTGCAGGTGGAGTGTAGAAAGCATGCTTCTCAGATATGATTGACCGCAATTACAACATCTAACAGGTATAGCAAAAGACATACTGTCTAAGACACATGGCATGTTCAGTGCAACAAATGATATCTAAAGAAAGTCATTAGCATGCATTTTTCAATTTTTGCAAACAAAAGCATCACCACATTTTCCAGTTGACAAGCAAGGTAAAGCATGAGATACAAAAGCTAACTGATATGTACCAAAATAAGCATTGTCCAAAACAAAGTGCTTCAGCAAACTTGTTATCTTTTTAATTTTCAGGCTTTTTCTTTTTTCCTTTTTCATTTTTGCCAGGGGTTATTTGTATGTCAAACCTTATGCTAACTGACAAAGTCAAGCCTAGGCCAAAACTGGACCATCAGAAGCTTAAGACATTGGTCTTGGCATACACTACACTGTCCTAGTTCATACCAAAGTGCTATGGTACACAGTCCAGAACAATGCAATGCGACAAAGCAAACCCACCTGGATCTTCTCAAATTATGCATAAAAAGGCATGGGTTTTTCATTTTTCTGATTTTTTCATCATTTTTATAGCACATTTTCCATGTTAAAGCATATAGATGTCCAAGTTGCATATCAGCAACTAAGTAAGGAACTAGCTACAGGGCATGTAACAGATAGCAAAAGCATTCAGCCTACACATGATAGTTACCAGAAGCAATGGTGATCATTTTTCAATTTTAAAGCATGAAATCCATGCATATGACAGATATCAGACATATCATGTGAACTGAAGCAAAGCATGATCATCGACAAGTAATCAAAAGCATGTACCAGCTAGAATAAGTAAAGCAGTTCAATCATATAACAGAAGCAAGCTCAAAGTGTGATATGTGAGTATGCATGGTATGAACACACACAAAAGACTCAAGAAAAGAGTAAAGAAGAAAGAAAAACTGACGCAAAATATCCTAAAAAGGATACACAACACCCAAATCCCCTCGTAAATGCTCAAAAGTAGACTGATATAGGGGTTTGGTGAAAATGTCAGCCAACTGATGATGGGTATCAACATGAACCAGGTCAATGACACCTTTCTCATATTGATCCCTCAGAAAGTGAAAGCGCACATCAATGTGTTTGGTTTTTGAATGGAGACAAGGGTTTTTCCCTACACTAATAGCACTGGTGCTATCACAAAACAGAGGCACTCTGGTAGGAAAGAACAACCCAAAATCTCGCAATGTGGAAATCATCCAAACCAACTGTGAGCAGCAGCTAGCAGCAGCTACATACTCAGCCTCAGTGGTCGAAAGAGCAACTCCAGACTGCTTTCGAGAAGACCAAGAGACAAGAGACGAACCAAGAAACTGGCAAGTACCGGAAGTCGACTTGCGATCCAACCGGCACCCACCAAAGTCAGCATCCGAAAAGCCAGATAAATCAAGAGATGATGATGCTGAATAATAAAGACCAAGATCGGGCGCATAGGTAAGATACCTGAAAATGCGCTTGATAGCCTACCGATGAGACGCGCGTGGTGAAGACTGAAAGTGCGCGCATACTCCCACGGCGAACTGTATGTCTGGCCTTATCGCCGTCAAGTACAGCAGCGAACCAATCATCCCTCGAAACTCTCTCTCATTGACCTTGACACCGCTCTCATCCTTGTCCAGGCCCCTAGATGTTCCCATTGGGGTCATCTGAGGCTTCAGCTCTCCACCAAAGTCGAACTTCTTCAACATGTCTCGAGTGTACTTACCCTGGTGGATGATGGTGTCGTCCTTGGTCTGCTTGATCTGGAGCCCTAGGAAGTACTTGAGCTCACCCATGAGGCTCATCTCAAACTAACTGTGCATCTGCTCAGAAAACTTGGACACAAGAGCATCAGTAGAAACACCGAAAATGATATCATCCACGTATATCTGATTAACCAAGAAATCTTATGCATCTCTGAGCAAGAAAAGAGTTTTATCCACAAAACCCATTTCAAAGCCCTTCCCCAGCAAAAACTGCTTTAACCGGTCATACCAAGCCCTGGGGGCTTGCTTCAGACCGTATAAAGATTTCTGTAGCTTAAAAACATGTCGAGGAAACTTAGGGTTCTCAAAATCGGGGGGCTGCCTAACTAAACCTCCCCCTCTATGTACCCATTCAGAAAAGCACTCTTGACAACCATTTAAAAAAGCTTAAAACCCTTCGAAGCGGCAAAATCTAAAATAATGCGAATGGACTCAAGACGGGCATCAGGGGTGAAAGTTTCTTCAAAGTCAATACCCTCTTTCTGGCAAAAACCCTGGGCAACCAGTCGAGCTTTGTTGCGCACCACAACCCCATCTTCACCTTGCTTGTTTTTGAACACCCACTTGGTGCCTATGGGGTTTGTTGGACCGAAAACGGTGACCAGAGGGGGGGGGGTGAATGGGAGCTTTTAAAATTTCAGACTAAAAATAACCTTCTGTTTTAATTCTGTCTTCTGCGGAACAGGCTTCGAACACACCTTTTGAAGTTCTGGTTCAGAGGTATTTTACAGCTCCGAACACAGGCTTCGCAAGGAGCAAAAGTTCGAAGCCAAGAAGACTTCGCTCCACCCACAACCCCGAAAATTCAGCTCTGCTAAGTCAGTGCAGGCTCCGCACACAGGGTGCCTTCAAGCAGGCTTCGCACTTCACCCTTCGCAAGAGTGGACTTCCCTTTGAGGACTTCGATCAGCTCTGCTAAGTCAGTGCAAGCTCAGCACACTGGGTGCCTTCGAGCAGGCTTCGCGCTTCACCCTTCGCAATAGCAGACTTCCCCCTACGGACTTCGATCAAATACTCAGCGATAGCAACTGGTGCTAGGCTTCGTATTTTGAAGGTCTATACGCACACTGAACAGACTTCGCCAAGGACTTCAACAAGGGAAGAAAACGGGCTTCAAACAGTGCTTTGCTAGTAATCAGAGAGGTCTAGCCTCCAGTTTACACAGAGCGAACAGACACTGAAAAACACACTTCACCCAAACAGACTTCTCACACACCTCTCTAGAAAAACTCACAAGAAGAAGGTGCACAGAGAAATCAAAGCATGCAGTGAAGTACGCATACAAGTTCAAGCAGTAAATGAAAACAGAATCAAAATGTCATTGCTTGAACAGGTAACACAAAATGAACTCACAGGATGAATACACAGAGTGTGGCGGCTAGCACAGGAGTTCTACAATGGTTGCTCAAAGTGTTGATGTGACCTAGCCAGCCTCCACTGTTTATAGGGACTATTCAGCCCTGTGAATAGACTACTTTACCCCTAGGGTTTACACTGTTTTTGTCTCATTAGAACAGGGGGTACAACTGGTAGTCTACTTTATTTGGAGGCTTCTTTTGTTAGCTTCGTAGAGGGGACATCATCAGCTTTTGCAGAGCAGACGCTGTTAGCCTTTGCAGTTTTGGACCCTTCTGAAGCCCCCCTTCGCACGTGAGGGGTGCGGTAGCTTCGGTGAGAAGCCTTGAGCCTGATGGCCTTTGCTTCACCGAAGTCAGCCTTCGATACAGTGACAGTTTTGAGCCGAAGCCGTCAAATCCCTTGGGCCTTCGCACCAACACCTTCGGAGTGGACCACCACGGCTTCGCAGCTTCTCCCAGCTCGAACTCCGTCAGTCCGTGTACCAAAGCCATGCATTGCCGAAGTACCTCAAGTCAGCCTCACTCCGGAGCCAGCCTCACTCCGAAGTCAGCTTCACTCCGAAGCCACCCTCACTCTGAAGCCCCACCTTCAGAGTACCACTCTTCGAAGTCCCTCCTTTGTCCAAGGCCTCCGCATGAAGCATTCCATGAGCACTTCATCACAGTGTCTCTCCCCGAGCACACTCCTCGACGATCCTCACCCGGACCATGCCTTCGATGCACCTCGACTTCTGAGACCTTCGTCGGGTATACCTTCGAGTGCCTCCCTCCGGAGAACACTTCGAACACCTTGCCTCATTGCTGAGGACTTGATCCACCATACTCCGAAGTCACTCCATTCGGAGTACCCTTCGAAGTGCCTCGCCTCCGAGGACTTCGTCTCGGAGTACCTTCACCCGAAGCCAGGCTCCGCACTTACTGCCTTCTCCTGGCACACCTTGACTCGAGGTCCGACCTCGACCCCTTCGCAGCCTTCGTGATGGAGCTCCCTACTCCCATGGCATCAAGCCTCCCGCTTGACCCAGGTTCACCTGCTGCGAACCATCTGTCGCCTCCGAAGTCACCTGCGCACCACAGACAAACAGACAAGTGTATCCAGTACCCCGGAGACCTCTCTGGGTAAACAACCTCCGGCACACACTCTGGTGTACCGCCCAAAGTACCGAGACCTTCGGTACGAGCCAATCATCGTGTACTGTCGGACCCCTCCGACATTCACAGTCCGCTGCAATAGCTGCAGCAAACAGAGCCCACCGAACCCTTTGGTCAAACAACCTCCGAACCCCTTCGGAGGGACCCCTTCGAATCAGATGGTAAAATCTGTCAATCACTCATCACAGACTCCGAAACCAACCCTTGGTTTCTCAATCTCCCCCTTGATGAGTGCATTGACAACAAATTTCAAGTTCAATAAAATTTGAAAAATTTCAGCACACAAGTGACCATAAAAACTCAGAAACGAGCCAAATCATGTCACTTGACAAAATAATTTTCCTCCCCCTTTACAAAAGAGTAAAAGCCCCTTCGGCAAATCTTCCCTTTGCTAGATAAAAACTCCCCCTGAGTTATTGTATCCCCTTTGCAGCAGAGAACATAAAAATTTCTCCCCCTTTGGCAATGCAAGCATCAAGGAGCATGTAAAAGATGCATAGCTACGAAATGGGAAGAATTGCAATGACATATAAAGAAAAAATATGCTAACATTAATACCAATTATCATGTGCTCAGCTTAGTTTAACATTCTCTAAAAACATGATGACAGCATGTGATTTTATCATTTTGAAATAAAAGCATCCCCACTCAATCAAGGTAACTAGACAAGTAAAAACAAGGACTATGCAAAGCTAGTCAATTTCTACTCTAGAAAGACAAGTCCAGTTCAAGTGGAGCATTGAAAGCAAACTTGATAAACAATGAATTTTTGTTGTTCTTTTCAGAATGTCAGGGGTTATTTGTTTGTCTACCTTATACTTTCCAATCAGGCCAAGCCTAGGCATGAAAGCCATCAGAAGCTTAAGGCATTGATTTTGGCATACACTACACTATCCCAGTTCAGACCAATGTGCAACGGTAAGCAGTCTAGAATAGAGTAGTGCGACAAACAAACCCACCTGGATCTTTTTTGCTTGTATCATGCAAATCATGGATTTTTGAATTTTTTTAATTAAGTGAACAAATTGTTTAGCACTTGAGGAATATCCATGAATACATTTTTTTTCAAGTTGCAATGTTTAGCATCCAAAGAAAAGGTGTCTTGCTATCAAGTAGATAAAAGATAGCTAAAGCAGTCCTGCCTAAACATGCTAGATTCAAGACTAAGCAGTGAGCATGATTTGATTTTGGAAAGAAAAAATCATGCACATAATATTTCAGACATATTAAAGAGAGCTGAGTTGACATGATTTCATGAATTAAAATCAAGCATATAAGTGCAAAAGATGTAAATGCAATTTCATACACAATGAGCATATGCAGACAATCAAAACTGCTCCCCCTCACAAAATGCCGTAAGGGTGACAAACACCAAGTTCCTCACGCAAGTAGGCAAAACGAGAAGCATCGAGGGGTTTTGTAAAAATATCGGCTAGCTGGTGTTGCGTATCAAAATATTGAAGTTCAATATCACTCTTCTCATTGTGATCTCTGAGAAAATGATATCGCACATCAATGTGTTTGGTTCTGGAGTGCTGAACCGGGTTGTTTGCAATACAAATAGCACTTGTGTTATCACAGAAAAAGTTGAACACTCTTATAATCTAACCCGAAATCCCGCAAAGTGGAAACCATCCATAAAATATGAGAGCAACAGCTAGCTGCAGCAACATATTCGGCCTCAGTCGTCGATTGTGCAACACTAGACTGTTTGCAGGAAGACCTGCAAACTAGAGAAGTACCCAGAAAATGACAAGTACCAGAGGTACTTTTCCTATCAATCCTACACCCAGCAAAATCCGCATCGAAAAAAACCTCGAAGACACAAAGATGAAGATGCAGAATACCAAATGCCAAATTTGAGGGTATGTTTGAGATACCTTAGAATGCGCTTTACCGCTTGGCGGTGCGAAGCTCGTGGTGAAGCCTGAAAACGAGCGCACAGACACACTACGAAGTGTATGTCCGGCCTCATAGCAGTCAAGTAGAGGAGGGAGCCGATCATGCTTCAGAACTCCTTCTAATCTACGACTTCTCCATCTTCATTAGGATCCAATGCTACAGATGTAGTTATTGGAGTGGAGAGTGGCTTCACATCAGCCATGTCAAATTTCTTGAGCAGGTCCTTGGTGTACTTCGTCTGGTGGACGAAAGTACATTGTTTGCTTTGATTGATTTGCAAACCAAGGAAAAAAGTGAGTTCGCCCATCATGGACATCTCGAACTCCCTGCTCATGGCATCTGCAAACTCGGCAACCAAAGCATGAGAACAACCACCAAAGATGATATCATCCACATAAATCTGAACTAGGAGGAAATCTTTGCCATGCTTGAGAGTGAACAAGGTTTTATTAACAGATCCCATCAAATATCCCCGCTCAAGCAGAAAATACTTAAGTCTATCATACCAAGCCCGAGGGGCCTGCTTGAGTCCATAAAGAGCCTTATGAAGTTTAAGGACTTTATGTGGGTATTTGGGGTTTTCAAAGCCAGGGGGTTGTTTTACATAAACATCTTCGCCTATGAAGCCATTAAGAAATGCACTTTTGACATCCATTTGATAAAGTTTGAATCCCCGGGATGTCGCAAAGGCAAGCAAAATCCTAATGGCCTCTAGACGTGCAACAGGTGCAAAAGTCTCAGTAAAATCAATCCCTTCTAATTGAGAATAACCCTGAGCTACAAGTCTAGCCTTGTTTCTAACAACAGTCCCATCCTCCCCTTGTTTGTTTTTGAAAATCCATTTTGTTCCAATGAAATGAACATTTGGTGGAGGATCAACTAAAGTCCAGACTTGGTTTCTCTCAAAATTTCCAAGTTCTTCATGCATGGCATTGATCCAACTAGAATCATAAAGTGCATGACTAACATCTAAGGGCTCAAAAGAAGCAACAAAAGCAGAATCAATGAAATGAGCATGAGAACGTGTTACCCTTTGATCAAGCTCACCAATGATCTGCTCGGGAGGATGCATCCTTTGAACATGGTGTGGATCCTCGCGGCGGGATGCAGTCTCCCTCTCAACTTGTGCGTTCGAGTGGTCCAAGATGACCGATGTCGAGGTAGTTGCTTCGGGACCTTGTGCCGAAGTGGTCGAAGCGGGGTCGGCTTTGGGGGTTGATGTCGAGGGTAGTAGG